>OY755046.1:1200000-1937653 GCA_963576565.1 Aspidapion aeneum
GTCATAAATGAGCCCTTTGGACGTCATCGTTTATTACCGGTAATTACCACACTTTTGAGGAAGGTTATTGCGTTTTCTAACCTCACAATCATTTGTTTTGTTTCTTTTTCGGAAAAATGTTCTGTGAATTTTTGAAATGAGTGAAATTTATCATGTGTGCCTCAATTATGAAGAAAATTGTACAAAGTGATGGCCTCCTCTATATTGTCTTGCCAAAATTTTATTTTTATCAACCCTTGGCTTATTCGAATTTACCCAATGTGGACTGATACATGAAATATCATAAAAGAAACAGTATCATTGTAGTCCTCTAACCACAGTTTATCATACTTATTTTTTTTTCCAAATTATGCCCTTTTCGAATCAAATACGCCAGTATTTCAGAGTCGGTCGAGAAGAACTTAAGTTCAATAATGGCAAGAAGATTATTATTCATCTAAACTAAAATCAACTAAACTTCTTTAAAAAATCGCAAAAAGCAACAACAAACAATAACCGGTTATAAAAAAAGCTATTCAAGCGGCGTTTCCGTGGTAATAGGCTAAGGGCCTTAACAGCTGATTTTTAATGTCAACCAAGGGATAACCAGAGGTAATTACTGGTTATTCGCTTGAAAACGGCTCTTGATTTAAATGAACTAGGTATCAGCTCAAAGAAGGGAAAAGAAAGTGGATAAGTGCTCTATTACCTGACTTAACAGAGGATAAATTGAAATATTCGAAAGTTTTTTGTCAGGTTTGTTTTGGATAAATGTGTAACTGCCATTTTGGCAACATTTTCTATTGGGATCTTTTTTTGTGCTTGAGTGGACCTTTTGCAGAAGTGTAACATAGAATTGTGTTAAACTGTAAGAAATATTTCACTATGATTTTTTTACTATTCTAGGCAAGCAACTTTCAAAACTAGAATACAGCAATGATCATGACTGGGTCTCTCCTGAATGGATTATTGTTACAAAATGGTTGAAAAATTTTAAAAATGATGGTTGAAAAAAGGGTCCAGAGAAGAAAGAAAAGGAAAACAATATGAGGTTAAAGTGTGAATAATGAGCTGAACCAAATTTGTGCACCATCCTACAGAACTCTTAAATAAACTTTTGGTAGTGTAGCATCCTGTATAGTGTTGAGTGAAGTCCTGTATCATCAAAGTTTCTTTTTCTTTATTAAATATTTATTTTACAGACCTCAAAACAGTTTAGAATAAACTGGTGAATTTGACAATCTCCCTAACTCAAACCTCTTTTTATCTTAAACTATTTTGGTGCAAATTTTCCTTTATTTCCATGCTTTTTGACACCTAAAACTTGTAGGACCTCCTACAAGTCCTGTTGTGAAATTTCTACGGTACTGTTCTGAGCTTATTACCAAAAAAAAATTTTGGCATGGCATCATTAATAATAGATGGAAAAAAAAGTCATCTTTGTTGACTTTGATGACCACAAGAAAAACAAATAAGTTCTCTCAGATATTTTTTTCAATTTCTCTCAAAAAAACTTGGGTGCTAATACTCCTAATGGGTCATATGCTGTTACTCCCAATTGTAGAGTAGAGTATATATTTATTTGCATAAACTTTTAGATATATAATTGAGCAAATATTGTTACAAAAAAACAGTAATAAAAGTAATAGTAACAGTAGTAATACAACAGCGAATATTGTACTGTTGTAAAATTTGAACAGTACTTACTGTTGTGAGCTGATGAACCTTAGGTTTGACAGTACTTAAGCCCTATGTATTATAGTTCATGGAAAATCATATGGTGATGTACGGTGTGTGAGGCCAATGACAAGGAAAAACTGTATTTTAATTTTGCAAGTTTTTTTTTATATAATGTCTACTTATATTTTTTTAAATAAACATATTTTGTAAAGTACTTATTAAAAGTTTGCTTGACCAACCTAGGTTGGAATTCATATGTGCATATTGATCTGTTGGACTGACCTACCTATAAGTTGTGCCTCTTTTCAATGTCACTACTGGAGGGTTAAAACAATTAAACTTTGTCTAAACCTAAAAATCATAGTGAAATATTTTTCACAGTTTAACGCTATAGAAGGCCTATTACTTAGCAAAAGGTTTATTCAAGTACAACAAAAGATCCTAATAGAAAACCTGAATCTGATGAGAAAAGTTTAGTCTATTTCAATTTCGTCTCTGTTAACTGAGCCTTGAAGTGAGCTCTTTGAATAGAACTACTTTCCTCTACCTTGGGCTGATAGTTCATTGGTCAAAAAACTTCAAAAACCTTTGGGGGCCCGATACTTTTGGGGGGCCCCCAGAGGTCTTATGATGTACTTTATGCTATTTTTTCTGTTTATTCATGAAATATATGGAAAATATCTAAAAAAATATGTGGTTTGGGGGGGTCCGGGCCCCTAGCCCCCCCCCGCCCCCTTGGTGCGCCCATGTAATAATTCAAAATAAGTGAAAAAACCAGAAAAAAAGTTAAAAATAAACAAAAACATAACCTACTTTTTTGAAGAAAACATGGTCCCTTTTATTTCAGATTTTCTCGCTTTAGTTTAATATTTTTAAGAAAAACGCATTTTTCCCATATGCACAAAGGATCTGTTCTTAACACTGATTAATTTTTGAGACTAAAGCTCTTGTCGTTTTTGTAAAATTTACGTTTTTGTTAACATTACGGCTTATGGGAAATCGGTTTGTTTGTCCTATGGAAGACATCTTGGATTTGATCATATGTTTTGTTAGACAGCCCTATTAGTTTATTTAGAAGTCCAATTTTTACCTTTCACATTCATTCATTTATTCGATTTGGTTAGCCTCTGCATCTAGGCGAACTACCCACGGTCTGTTACTTTTATCCTTTATTTATTTGTCAACAGCCTGTTTCATGTTCTTTAGGCAAAATTAATTAAAAAATTCTGAAAACACCTTGGAAAAAACTGAAAAACCACCAAAATATAGGCTTAGTTCTGTGTACTTCTTTTTTATTACACACTTTACAGAACATTGGTGACTTTTTGTTGTTTGCCAAACACTGTTGCCAGACAACATATCTAGTTTTTAAAAAAATAAGTTTCAATAAATTGGCATAAAATTAAATCTGTAGGGCCTGTCGACTTAACGGACACACGAATTTTGTGAAAAATTTTTTTTAGACTTAAAAAGGACCTTTTTAAGAAAATTTACAAAAAAATTTTTTGCAGATTATGTGGTATTTTTTGAAAAAAATTGAAAAAAGTCCTATAAAATGAGCTGTTTAACCTCACTTTTTTCAATAACAATCAATAACAAAAGCATGGCTGCCAACCAAAATGCACCTGAAATATGTTTCAAAAAGGCACTGTTGCCAGATCGCCACAAAAGTCGTCAAAATTAGGGAAAAAATAAACTTTTACTGTGTGGATAAGATTTATTTAAAAAACTTACTTTAAAAACATTATTTAAACATCAAAACTGCATAAAAACTTAAACACTTTTTAACTAAACCTAACCTAAGCAAAAAAGCATATTTGAACTAGAACTTGAATAAATCAAACCTAACCTAACTGAAACTTAACCTAACCTAATCAAACATAATTTCTTGTAATTAGCTTGTCTAACGAACTGTCACGATCAGCTGTTTTTCGATCCAAGATGGTCGCCATAGGACACACAAAGCGTTTTCCCATAAGCCGCAATGTTAACAAAAACGTAATTTTTAAAAAAAGTGAAACGATTTAATTTACAACAAAGATGCTGTTTTAAGTATTGAACCTTTGTACATATGGGAAAAATGCGTTTTTCTTAAAAAAATCAATTGAAGCCAGTAAATCTCAAATAAATGGGACCATGTTTTGTTCAAAAGTCAGGTTATGTTTTTATTTACTTTTGTTTTTTTTTTTACTTTTTTTCCAGTTTTTTACTCAGTTTGAATCATTATTATTAGTTTCTGTGCTGTTACGAATTGTGGCAGCTGGGGAGAGCTTGATAATGTTAGTTTTGATGGAATGCCAAGTATTTTGAGCTTAAAAAATCATCTTGATTTAAATGAACTAGGTATCAGGTCAAAGAAGGGAAAAGAAAGTGGATAAGTGCTCTATTACCTGACTTAACAGAGGATAAATTGAAATATTCGAAAGTTTTTTGTCAGATTTGTTTTGGATAAATGTGAAAATGCCATTTTGGCAACATTTTCTATTGGGATCTTTTTTTGTGCTTGAGTGAACCTTTTGCAGAAGTGTAACATAGAATTGTGTTAAACTGTAAGAAATATTTTACTATGCTTTTTTTACTATTCTAGGCAAGCAACTTTCAAAACTAGAATACAGCAATGATCATGACTGGGTCTCTCCTGAATGGATTATTATTTCAAAACGGGTGAAAAATTTTAAAAATGATGGTTAAAAAAGGGTCTAGAGAAGAAAGAAAAGGAAAACAATATGAGGTTAAAGTGTGAATAATGAGCTGAACCAAATTTGTACACCATCCTACAGAACTCTTAAATAAACTTTTGGTAGTGTAGCGTCTTGTATAGTGTCTAGTGAAGTCCTGTATCATCAAAGTTTCTTTTTCTTTAATAAATATTTATTTTACAGACCTCAAAACAGTTTAGAATAAACTGGTGAATTTGACAATCTCCCTAACTCAAACCTCTTTTTATCTTAAACTATTTTGGTGCAAATTTTCCTTTATTTCCATGCTTTTTGACACCTAAAACTTGTACACCGTAAAATTTGTATAGTATCTGACTGGACCTACTACAAGTCCTGTTGTGAAATTTCTATGGTACTGTTCTGAGCTTATTACCAAAAAAAATTTTTTATGGCATCATTAATAATAGATGGAAAAAAAGTAATCTTTGTTGACTTTGATGACCACAAGAAAAACAAATAAGTTCTCTCAGATATTTTTTTCAATTTCTCTCAAACAAACTTGGGTTCTAATACTCCTAATGGGTCATATGCTGTTACGCCCAATTGTAGAGTAGAGTATATATTTATTTGCATAAACTTTTAGATACATAATTGAGCAAATATTGTTACAAAAAACAGAAATAAAAGTAATAGTAACAGTAGTAATACAACAGCGAATATTGTACTGTTGTAAAATTTGAACAGTACTTACTGTTGTGAGCTGATGAACCTTAGGTTTGACCGTACTTAAGCCCTATGTATTATAGTTCATGGAAAATCATATGGTGATGTATGGTGTGTGAGGCCAATGACAAGGAAAAACTGTATTTTAATTTTGCAAGTTTTTTTTTATATAATTATTATTATTATCCATAAGCAGATAGACAGACAACTTTGTCTGATTGACTGCACACTAGTCCCTAACTAGTTTTAACTTGCCAGGTGAGGCCAAAACTTGTCTAATTTATTTTTAAAACTATTTACACTTGGGGCGGTCACGATTTCTTCGGTTAAGCTGTTCCAGTCTTTCACCACCCGGTTATACAGAATGTTTTTTCTGGACATTCGACTCCATCGAAGAGGGTCAAGTTTCAAAGAATGGCCACGAAGTTGAGGGTTTTCATTTCTTTTAAAGTAGTTGATGTCACACGAATAGTACCCACTGAGTATTTTATATGTTTCAATCAGGTCGCCACGTTTCCTTCTATTGTATAATGTTGGCAACTTTAGAGTTCTTAGACGTTCTTCATAGGTCTTGTTTCTCAAAGAAAGTGGTATTTTTGTAAATCTGCGCTGTACCCTCTCTAGAAGGTCAATATCTTTTTGAAAATATGGATTCCAAACTACCATGGCATGTTCTAGAATCGGTCTAATGTAAGTTTTATAAATTTTGATGCACATCCGTTCTGAGATGTTACCAAATGCGCGTCTTACTAGGTATATCATGGAATTAGCCTTCTTCACAATCTTAGCTATATGCGAGTCCCATTTAAGGTCTATGGAGACTGTTACACCTAAGTCACTCTGGTTTTCAACAGTTTTTAGTTCTTTGTCATACAAGAAGTAAGCTAAGTTTGGATTGTTGTTACCGATATGTAGAATACAGCACTTATCGATGTTAAGCTGCAATTTCCACTTTTGTATCCATCTTTCAAGTTCTGCTAAATCTTCCATTTCTAGCCCATGGTGTATGCTTGGGTCGCAGTAAGATTTCATATCATCAGCAAAGAATTTTAAAAGATTTAGCATGTTTGTTGGTAAATCTGCTATGTAGATAAGGAACAGCATTGGAGCAAGTACTGAGCCTTGAGGCACGCCACTTGTCACTGTATTTGTGGTTGATAGATGGTTGTCAATCCTGACCTGGAATGTTCTATTTGTCAAGTAATCTTCTATCCACCTAAGAAGCTTTCCTCGTATTCCAATGTGCTCTAATTTTTTAATCAATCTCTGGATTGGGACAGTATCAAATGCTTTTTCAAAATCGACATATATGACATCAATTGGATATCCCTCATCTTGTGCTTGTGTCCATGCTTCCAGACAATCCAACAGGTTAGAAATTACTGACCGCTTTGGAAGAAAACCATGTTGTGCAAAGAAACTGTTCTTGTGGTGGTCTAGCAAGAACTTTGTTAGTTCTATTGCAATTATTCGTTCCATACATTTACAGGCTATAGATGTTAGACTTATCGGTCTATAGTTTTTTGGAGAGAGTTTGTCCCCCTTTTTATGAATTGGGATGACTATGGAGTTTTTCCATTCAGGTGGCAGTTTTCCACTGTCTAGTGATTCTGTAAAAACACATGTGAGAATTGGGCAGATTTCGGGTGTGGATTTTTTTAAAAACACAGCTGGAATATTGTCAGAGCCTGGGCTTGAGTGGATTTTTTGTTTTTTAAGGGCATTTGATACTTTTTCATTTGTAAAGATTATATTCTCTAAGGATTGGATAGATCTTGTCTCAGGTGTACAAGTTGGCATGTTAATGTCTTCAGTTACAAATGTACTCTTGAAGTAATTACCAAACAATTCACTGACTGTCTCAGGGAGTGCTGTGACATTTCCATCATTGTTGTATAGGGCGAAGGATTGTACCTTTGAGTTAAGAGTATTGCTAATGTACTGGAAAAATTGTTTTGGGCCTTTTTCTAGAATGGATTCTTCGAATAGCCTTTTGGAATGATTTAGTTCATATGTCACTGTGTTTTTAGCTTCTTGGTATTGCTCAAAATCGATCTGATCTTGGGTGGTCTGATATTTATGCCAAAGCCTCCGTTTTTTGTTGATTAATCGTTTATGGCGTTTCATGATCCATGGTTTTCCTCCCTTTTCTTTTGTGGAAGTTAAGGGGACATACCTTGTAAGTTGGTCAAAAATGATTTTCTTCATATTTTCAAATGCCGACAATGTTTCATCAATAGTTGCTTCCCTCAGATGTTGTTTTATGGAAGCATAATCTGCTTTCCAGTAGTTTAGATGTGATCGTGAAGGTCGTATTGTGGGGCCAATGTTTATTTGCAGTAATGATGTTACAATAATGTGGTCACTCTTAGTGGAGCGCTACTTTCAATCTCTGCGACTAGGTTTTTATCAGATGTAAAGAAGACATCTAGCAGAGATGGGGTATTGTTTCTTCGAAATCTGGTTGGAAAGTTAATTAGCTGGTGAAGGTGGGTGCTTTTGTAGCTAGTGAGAAACTGCTCAGCCAATAGATTTGGTTCTGTAAGAAAGTTGTTTTCCCAGACAATTTCTTTATAATTCAGGTCTCCAAAAATTAGGATGTTGCTCGTTATTTCTGATAACTTTTCAAAACCTTCACAGAATTTTAAATTCTCAAATGAGGAACAATCTGGTGGTCTATAAACACATCCAATCAAGAAGCTTGCAGTTTTTATTTTGATTTTAAGAAATAAGTAGTCTATTTTATCAGAGTTGGTATGTAAAATCTTAGGGACTTTAATGCATTCAGTTATGAAACCATGTATTTTTTGCTTTATGTATATACACACACCACCTCCCTCTCTGTTTTTTCGGTCCTCGCGAAATAAAGAATACCCATTGATTGAAACAAGAGAGTCTGGAATTGACTCTTTAAACCATGTTTCTGTGATGAATATTATATCTGGTTTAGATGCGTAGACAGAGACTTGTAGTTCATTAATTTTGGTCATTAATGAACCAGTATTTGTGTAAAATAAGGTGAGGGGTGTGCTACTTGGTTCTGTATTCACTTTTTGGTTGGAGGCTCTATTTGACTGTGGGGGGGACCACTGCTTTGCAATTGGTGATTCTGTTGACGGTTGTCTAAAAAATTCTTGCCTAAACCAAAGTTAAAACGGCTATAAGAGACCCCACGGGGCCAGAATTTTGGGTCATAAACCACATCTTTGAGTTTTGGGTCAACTCCTACCATAAAGTATGTTCTAGCTTTTCCATCTGATAACAGGTTTCTTGGGACACATTTTTTGACAGAAATTTCTTCTTGTGTTTTTGTATATTTAGCTATAAAATTTTTCACAGTCTCCTCTCTAAAATCACTGTCGTTTTTATCGTGCTTTATGCGTAAAAACAGCCATATTTTCTGATCTTTCTTTGACTGGCCTAAGCCTTTAAAGTCTTCACACTCATCTCGGTTACCTGAAAGCATTTTTTTTGTGTCTTATTTTTGGATTCCTCTCCTGATGAATAATTTCTGAGTTGTCACTGTTTTTCCGAGACGAGGGCCTGCGTCGTCGGTGGTAATGAGGGATTTCAAACTCATTTTCGCCTGGGTCCTCCTCTGAATTGTTTACTTTTTTATTTTTGAGAAAAGTTTGGTTAGGTACCCGGATTTCGTTTCTAGTTGGTTGGCCTTGCTTTTTATCCTTCTCCCCTTGTTGTTTTGGTTTTGAGTCAGCTGATTTTCGGACAGCCTCAGAATAAGGAGGGATAGATGTGGTACTCACTGGTAGCACTGGTGTTGGGTTACATAATTTAACAAATTCTTTGTTGGACTCCTTTAAGTTTGTTATTTCCTGAGAAAGTGTGTTGAAGTGGGCTAGAAATTGCTTTGTCAATGAGTTCTCAAGTTTTTTGCTTACTTCAAGTATGGATTTCTCTATTGTTTGAATTTGTTGGTTTACATGAGTTTTGGCTTCAGTGAAACTTTTCATCTCCTGTAGGATGTCGTCCTCACGGACTTTCCTTTTTTTGCAATCTCCACAGTAATATAATAGAGTTCTTTGGTTGAGGCATAATGAATCTATCTCAGTAGTTGTTAAAGATGCACAATCTTTGCATAGAGCTCTCCTGCATCTATCACATTTTGTGCCGAATTTTTCCTCGTTCGTTAGTGAGCGTCGTGCTTTAAACACGCATTGATTCTGACAGTTTTCACATATGAGTGATGTCATTTTACCCTCTAGGGCTTTTTATTCTGTGGTTCACAAAAAAAAACTATGTTTGTTTTCTAGACATTGGGATTGAATGCAGAACACCCGGTTTTATTGGATAATCGCACTATTTTCGTACTCGAAACTTGTTTTATTTGATTAAGCACATTAAGATGCACTGGTGCATAAAAATTCACGTTTTTTTTATATAGATTTACTGTTGTTTTTAACGATTTTCCGCAGGAGTCACAAAATGACGCTTCACGTGAATGCACGGAAACCCTACTTGATAATGTTTACTTATATTTTTTTAAATAAACATATTTTGTAAAGTACTTATTAAGGCCGCTTGACATGGTGCATGACACGCTGCAAATATTTGCAAGCAAAAAATTTCAGTCAAATTGTTGCCTGCAAAAAAATCTTCTTTTCGTTTGACATTGTGCATGGCCATGCATTGATTCCCCAGAATCTAGGTAAAAATTCGCCAGTTTGCATGCAAAAAAATGGCACCGGACCGATAAAAATGGATTGCCTGCAACAATCAGCTGGATTTGTACTGCGCATGCACCTGGGCAAAATTTCATACATTTGCCTGCAAATTTTATTGTCATGCACCATGTCAAGTGGCCTTTAAGGCCGCTTGACATGGTGCATGACACGCTGCAAATATTTGCAAGCAAAAAATTTCGCTCAAATTGTTGCCTGCAAAAAATCTTCTATTCGTTTGACATTGTGCATGGCCATGCATTGATTCCCCAGAATCTAGGTAAAAATTCCTTAGTTTGCATGCAAGTACAGTTTGCATGCAAAAGAATGGCACCGGACCGATAAAAATGGATTGCCTGCAACAATCAGCTGGATTTGTACTGCGCATGCACCTGGGCAAAATTTCATGCCATTTGCCTGCAAATTTTATTGTCATGCACCATGTCAAGCGGCCTTTAGAAGTTTGCTTGACCAACCTCGGTTGGAACTCATATGTGCATATTGATCTGTTGGACTGACCTACCTATAAGTTGTGCCTCTTTTTCATGGCACTACTGGAGGGTTAAAACAATTAAACTTTGTCTAAACCTAAAACTCATAGTGAAATATTTTTCACAGTTTAACGCTATAGAAGGCCTATTACTTAGCAAAAGGTTTATTCAAGTACAACAAAAGATCCTAATAGAAAACCTGAATCTGATGAGAAAAGTTTAGTCTATTTCAATTTCGTCTCTGTTAACTGAGCCTTGAGGTGAGCTCTTTGAATAGAACTACTTTCCTCTACCTTGGGCTGATAGTTCATTGGTCAAAAAACTTCAAAAACCTTTGGGGGCCCGATACTTTTGGGGGGCCCCCAGAGGTCTCATGATGTACTTTATGCTATTTTTTTTGTTTATTCATGAAATATATGGAAAATATCTAAAAAAATATGTGGTTTGGGGGGGCCCGGGCCCCTAGCCCCCCGCCCCCTTGTTGCGCCCATGTAATAATTCAAAATAAGTGAAAAAACCAGAAAAAAAGTTAAAAAAAAAACAAAATAAACAAAACCATAACCTACTTTTTTGAAGAAAACATGGTCCCTTTTATTTCAGATTTTCTGGCTTTTTTTAAGAAAAACGCATTTTTCCCATATGCACAAAGGATCTGTTCTTAAAACTGATTAATTTTTTAGACTAAAGCTCTTGTCGTTTTTGTAAAATTTACGTTTTTGTTAACATTACGGCTTATGGGAAATCGGTTTGTTTGTCCTATGGAAGACATCTTGGATTTGATCATATGTTTTGTTAGACAGCCCTATGAAACCTAACCTAACCTAACCTAACCGGATCAAACCAAATTTATTGTAATGAAACCTAACCTAACCGGATCAAACATAATTTATTGTAATGAAACATAATCTAACCTAACCGGATCAAACATAATTTATTGTAATGAAACCTAACCTAACCGGATCAAACCAGATTTATTGTAATGAAACCTAACCTAACCGGATCAAACATAATTTATTGTAATGAAACATAATCTAACCTAACTGGATCAAACATAATTTATTGTAATGAAACCTCACCTAACCTAACCTAACCGGATCAAACATAATTTATTGTAATGAAACCTAACCTAACCGGATCAAACATAATTTATTGTAATGAAACCTAACCTAACCAGATCAAACCAAATTTATTGTAATGAAACCTAACCTAACTGGATCAAACATAATTTATTGTAATGAAACATAATCTAACCTAACCGGATCAAACATAATGTATTGTAATGAAACCTAACCTAACCGGATCAAACCAAATTTATTGTAATGAAACCTAACCTAACCGGATCAAACATAATTTATTGTAATGAAACATAATCTAACCTAACTGGATCAAACATAATTTATTGTAATGAAACCTCACCTAACCTAACCTAACCGGATTAAACATAATTTATTGTAATGAAACCTAACCTAACCGGATCAAACATAATTTATTGTAATGAAACCTAACCTAACCGGATCAAACCAAATTTATTGTAATAAAACCTAACCTAACCGGATCAAACATAATTTATTGTAATGAAACATAATCTAACCTAACCGGATCAAACATAATTTATTGTAATGAAACCTCACCTAACCTAACCTAACCGGATCAAACATAATTTATTGTAATGAAACCTAACCTAACCGGATCAAACATAATTTATTGTAATGAAACCTAACCTAACCGGATCAATCATAATTTATTGTAATGAAACCTAACCTAACCTAACCAGATCAAACATAATTTATTGTAATGAAACCTAACCTAACTTAACCTTACCAGATCAAACATAATTTATTGTGATGAAACCTAACCTAACCGGATCAAACATAATTTATTGTAATGAAACCTAACCTAAGCAAACCCGAGCTAATCCAACAATTCCAAACCCAACTGAATAATGAAACCTAACCTAACCTAACCGGATCAAACCAAATTTATTGTAATAAAAGCTAATCTAATTTGCATGGTCCCTTTTATTTCAGATTTTCTGGCTTTTTTTAAGAAAAACGCATTTTTCCCATATGCACAAAGGATCTGTTCTTAAAACTGATTAATTTTTTAGACTAAAGCTCTTGTCGTTTTTGTAAAATTTACGTTTTTGTTAACATTACGGCTTATGGGAAATCGGTTTGTTTGTCCTATGGAAGACATCTTGGATTTGATCATATGTTTTGTTAGACAGCCCTATGAAACCTAACCTAACTTAACCTAACCGGATCAAACCAAATTTATTGTAATGAAACCTAACCTAACTGGATCAAACATAATTTATTGTAATGAAACATAATCTAACCTAACTGGATCAAACATAATTTATTGTAATGAAACCTCACCTAACCTAACCTAACCGGATCAAACCAAATTTATTGTAATGAAACCTAACCTAACCAGATCAAACATAATTTATTGTAATGAAACATAATCTAACCTAACCGGATCAAACATAATTTATTGTAATGAAACCTCACCTAACCTAACCTAACCGGATCAAACATAATTTATTGTAATGAAACCTAACCTAACCGGATCAAACATAATTTATTGTAATGAAACCGAACCTAACCGGATCAAACATCCTACACAAACCCGAGCTATCCAACAATTCCAAACCCAACTGAACCGAAATTAATATCTTTTAACAATTTGTGATTTAGGACGCGTTCATGAGCAGTTTGGCAACGGCGCACAATTTTTGTTTTTCTTTTTTCCAACCAAAAATTTATTCCAGGGTAATGTCACCTGTAATGTAAACAAAATTAAATAGAAGTTTTTGCACGCGATTTTCCGTATAGTTTAGATTTTAGCAAAACCTAATAAAAAAATTGTGTTTTTTGATATTATCCGCATCTAAACATGCTTAAAAATATTTTAATTAGTGTTTGCAAGTGAAATCGCGATAGAAAAATGTTTAGTTTTTGTGTCTCTAAAGTCAACAAGAACCAAATCTGCTAATTACCCTGCATTGGTAGCTCTTGAAGTAATTGCCTGGTATCAAAAATATTTTAAATTTAGAATACATTTTGTTATTAATGTTGTATGCACAGTAACACTGTCTCTAAATAAAGGAACTCAAGTCTGCATTATTCAACCACATTTATAAGGTCAAACATTATTTTTTGGTAAAGGATAAAGTTCAAACCAGGTACTGCACATGCCTCAAATAAATGATAATGTGAATAATGGGACATGCAAAAGATGCCTATTAGTAAACATACTAAAAACCTGAGGGTGAATAGCTAACCCAAAGTGTGTACACCGATTGTGAAAATCCAGAATTCTTTATCAAATTGTGAGGGATTGTGTGTGTAAGATTGTTAGATATTCTGTAAAGATTGTGAGAAATGTGTACAAAATTGTGAGAGCTATTTACCTCTTGTTAAAAATTTTATCCATGAAAGTACTAAACCCTCGACTAAACCAGGCCAGCAAGAGGTAAACAGCTAATCTAATTTGCATGTCAATGTGAAAAGGGATCTACAATCTTTGCTAAGATTGTGAGGGTAATGTAAGATTGTGATAAATTGTATAGCTAATGATTGAGAGGTTGTGACGATTGTGGCCAGTTGTGATTAATTGACTAAGGGCTATGTTTACAAAAACACTTTTCATTTATTTAATTATGTTTACATATGGTAAAATTTAGGTTTACCAAACTGGGTTCAGGATTTAGTGAAAGACTAAATGCTGGGTTTATACAGATAAAATTAAATAAGTACCAAAATAGAAATATTTTGCTGTAAAAAAATGAACTAAAATAAATTTTTAACATTCTTTCTCTCAAAAAAATTAAAAAATGCTATAAAAGTATTTTTGGATTAAACCACTGGCCTTTTAAAGTTGGATTGCTTAAAAATGCTACTAAAAACCAAAAAAAAAATGCACCAAAACAACAACAAAGATCATGTGACATGATGTTGCACTTGCATACATCAGAGTGTTGCCAATTTTTTTTTATTTTGTTATGTAGGTGAATATCTGGAAAGTGACGGATTTTGATGTGACCTACACAAAAACATGTTAAAACATTTTTTTAAATATAAAACTAATTTTATTTTTATACTTTAAATAACTAACAAGCAAGTTAATTTTTGGAAGATTATAAAAAATATTTCCTTTAGATAACAGAGGTTTTATGTAACAATCGTCAGTAACCTAAGTGTCACCATTAGAATTTTACTATATTTTAATTAAATGATGTTCTTATAATTATTTATTGGAGTAATGTCTTAGTAAACATTAAAAAACAACCTTTAGTTATATAAATAGTCAAAACCAGAATTGTTTTAAAGTTACTTGTTTTTAAATATTCAAATTTTAACTTTGTCACCAAAAATTGCATCAGTTACCTGTGCCTTCAGACATTTTTATCCCTTTGGCATCATTAGATCATTCTTGACCTTCAGTTGCTAAGTGATTCAGAAAACGCGCGAACGGTTTAATTCGATGTCACACGTCTAAGACATTGGGTGTGTCCTTTAACCGATCCATACTCGCGTGTGTAACCTTCAGTTTGATCAGTAACCTGGTAAGTTTTGAAAAGGTAGAACAACAAAAAAACAATTTAAAAATGGTGAAACATAATTACAATAGGATACACTTTTTGAGTTTTCTTGTTTATTAGACTTAATTTTAGTAGTATTAATAATATCTGACAAAACGTGACAAAATCGTCAGTTACCTGTGCATCAGTTACCTAGAATACTTCCAGGTTACTGACCTACTCTACAAGTAACTGACTCACTAGCTTCACATGTTCTGTCTAACTATCTAACTAACTATCTAACTATCAAATCTTGTGAAGCGTTTTTGACACACTTCCCATTATCCGATTTGGATGAAACATGACAATACAACATTAAGAAAAAAATATCCTCCCACCCCTATACCCACCCCTTCTATAGAAAAATGTGTTTTTGACTCACTTCCTGTTATTCGATTTGAATAAAATTTGGTATACACATAGTGGTCCGATGATAATACATCAATATGAAAAAATATCCACCCACCCCTACCCCCACCCTCTTCCATAGAAAAATTTGTTTTTGACACACTTCCCGTTATCCGATTTGGATGAAATTCGGTATACATATAGTGATCCGATGACAATACAATATTAAGAAAAAAAATATCCTCCCACTCCTACCCTCACCCCCTTTCATAGAAAATGCGTTTTTGACACCCTTCCCATTATCCGATTTGGATGAAATTTGGTATACATATAGTGGTCCGATGACAATACAACATTGAAAAAACATCCTCCCACTCCTACCCCCACCCCCTTCTTTAGAAAAATGCGTTTTTGACACACTTTCCATTATCTGATTTTATGAAATTTGGTATACATATAGTGGTCCGATGACAATACAACAAAAATAAAAAATGTCCTCCCATCCCTACCCCCTACCCCCTTCCATAAAAAAATGTGTTTGTGACTTTTATATACAAATTTTAGCATTTTTTTAAATTAAAACATTTTTTTAAATAATTTTGTTTGTTCTTATAATCAGTTACCTGTTATAGTTGTCAGTTACCTGTACTGCAAAAGCTATTAATTTTGAAAGAAAAAATAAAAAAATATACTTATTTTTAAAAGAAATCAAATATTAAAGGTTAGTTCTATATTTTATCCCAACATTTGTAAAGTTTATTAGTGGTTATCAGTTACCTATAAAGTGCATCAGGTTATGCTAAAATTAAAAAATGGCCAAAAAACAGAAAATATTTTAAAATTTGAACGTTTTTCCATGGCAACATGTTATAACTTTTTCTCATCTCATTTGAACAGTTATGTATTTTTTTTCTTCTTTTATGACTTTAGTCCCATTTTGACCTAAAACAGATCTGGCAACCCTACTGTAGCTTGACATAGTAAGCTATTTTTTAGCTAAGTTTTTGAAAAGTCTGCATTTTGGTAGGGGCCTATAACTTTTTTATTTATGAAACCATATAAACTATCATGTAAATAATATATTAATAATAAAATATTTTGGTGTAAATTGCTGTTTTATACATATATTTTTAAGATTTCGTAACTGCAACCAGGGACTTTAAGAAAATATTCGCTCAGTTTTGAGGAAACCCTGGGCGGCTTTATTTATCTGCGCATTATTCCACTGCTTGCACTTTCAAAAACGCGACATTCTTTTGCATACACATTCACGGATTCATGTATGTACATACATGTTTCATTTATCCATGTCCGTCTGTAGGAACCTAAATAGCAATGTCAATACATCAGATTTCCTTCCAAGAAAGAACTTCAAGCTACTGGCGCTGGATGAAAACCTTGGCACCTAATATATATATATATATATATATATATATATATATATAGGAACATAGAGGGCGATACTGATCGAATGTCATTACTAAAACTTAACCTAAATTCAAAACGTTAGTGCCAAAGATTATAGATTGTTCGTGCGATACATACACGAATCGAAACAGAGGCATTTTTGGCTATTTAGAGTGCGAATTTGGTAAAACGCTCGGACACTTCGATTTTGTTTGCGAGGAGGATACTTTTTTGGCTATCTTGAAATTTTGGTAGCACGAACCCCCTTTGTATACTTTACACCCACAGAAATACAATTTCGGACTTCCATTGTCTTTATTTATTTTAAAACACGACGTTTCGGTTAGTAAGTATCTCTAACCGTTATCAAGTGTAAACTAAACAATCTAGTCTTTAGGCTACTACTTATACTACTTGATGTGCAGTCAGGTGTGACGGCCCGCCCCCTTTTTAAATCCTAAGACGCCTAAGAAGCTAAACACTATAATATAAAAACAGTATTTTCTTCGGGAAATACGATAAGAAGTTTTGTAACTAAAACAAAACCAGACAATCCCTCAAATAATAAGGAATGTATTTACCAAATCCCGTGTGAATGTGGTAAATCATATGTAGGTGAAGCGAAACGCCCTCTTCAGGTTAGAGTAAATGAACATCTAAAAAGTACCCAATTAGGGGATATTGAAAAATCCGGTTTAGCAGATCATGCATGGTCAAATGATCACAGGATTCAGTGGTCAGAAGCTAAAGTTTTACATAAGGAGTCACATTGGCGAAAACGAAAGTTTATTGAAGCTGCGTTTATAATGCAGAATAAAGAAGTTTTTAGTCAACTAAGCACGGACATACCAAACATATAGAAACCACTCCGTAAGGAAAACAGGCGTCTTAGGATTAAAAAAAAGGGGACGGGCAGTCACACCTGACTGCACACCAAGTAGTATAAGTAGTAGCCTAAAGACTAGATTGTTTAGTTTACACTTGATAACGGTTAGAGATACTTACTAACCGAAACGACGTGTTTTAAAATAAATAAAGACATTAGAAGTCCGAAATTTAATTTCTACACAATCATTGTCTACAAGTTTGAAACAAAGAGTTGAAGAACGGTACGGACTCGGAATCAACAATCTATTCAGAGGCTACGAGAAGACCAAAATTAAAGTGATAAAGAAAGAAGAACACATTTCATTCTTGGGCGTGGCTCGCGACAGTGGTGTCATTCCGGTTGGTTTCCGCCTAAAAGCCAACTTTCCGGGAGTGAGAACGAAGAAGATCTTAAAGAGGACCAGCCAAGCACTAATCCGATCCAACTTCAACACCGAAATGGAGGAGCGTTTTGAGAACGACAGAAGATAAGATCAACTCACCGAGAAAAAATTAAGAAACTACAGACACGTACTCTAGATAGAACAGACTCAACGACACCAAGCACTATAGTGAACATCTCCAAAAGGACTCTGAGCACCAACGAAGAATTGGTACTCAGTAAGGGACTTAAGTTTGCCATTGCACCGGCACAGATACCGACACTGGAAATTATTGCGGCAATAGAAACCGTTAGTCTACCTCAACCCGAAGCTGATGAGTTTCGCCATAAAGTAAGAACAACGTTGGAAGGAAAGAAACCACAAAAGATATACATCACCAGTCAAGAACAACGGGCAATCAAGAACCTGCAGGCTGACAAATCAATCAAGATTCTACCGGCCGACAAAGGAAACGCGACGGTGATCATAGATGTCGAGACTTACGACAAAAAGATCCAAGAAGTTCTGGAGAAAGGAGACTACAAGCAACTATCCAAAGATCCAACCACCACCATAGAAGGACGCATCTACAGGACTTTGAAGAAGTATGCTGAAAATATCCCGGACGCTGTTAGATCCCGCCTGACTCCACACCACAGTAAGGCACCACATTTTTATGGATTACCAAAGATCCATAAGAAGGATATACCACTGCGACCAATCACCAGCTCCAGGGACTCACCGACCAGCACTTTGTCGAGGTTTTTGTTAAACATAATTCAACCACTACAGGGTAAGTCCGAATTTTTTGTCAAAAACGAGGTTTTAAAAGGTGTCGAATTAGATCCCGGCGATAGATTTGTAAGTTTTGATGTAGAAAGTCTCTACATCAACGTGGCAATAAATGAGTCACTCAGTATCATCAAAAACAAATTACAAACTGATGATACACTTCACGAGAGAACAACGCTATCGGTGGAGGGGGTGATGGATCTTTTGGAGCTCTGTCTCCGTACCTCTTACTTTCAACTGAAACATAAGTTTTACGCGCAAAATGATGGATTCCCAATGGGTTCATCTCTTTCGCCAGTGTTAGCAAAGATCTACATGGAGTGGTTCGAGGACCATGCGATCAACACAGCAAGAGTCAAACCAAAACTATGGCTACGATAGATGGATGACACATTTATTATATGGCCGGAAAATGAAGACGAACTACAGAAATTTCTACACCATTTAAACGGTATTCGACCAACAATCATGGAAATTGAAAAAGATTCGGCCTTACCTTTTTTGGATGTTCTTGTCAAACGATCAGACAGAAACATTCAAACCACTGTATATAGGAAACCTACACACACGGGACAGTTCCTAAATTTTAAGTCTAATCATTCTGTTGCTACAAAACAAGGAGTTATAAGAAGTTTGTATTTAAGAGCCATAAATATATTTGTAGTAATAATGAAGAATTAACCACAGAAATTACAACATTAAAAAGGACTTACAACAGAATGGTTATTCCGAGAAATTAATAAACTCAACGATATTTAAAATTAAAAACAAACTAAATGTACCAAATTCTCAAAATAATAATCCGTTAGGTGTTATTAACCTTCCATATGTTCAAGGGATTTCAGAAAACATAAGACGAATAGCTAAACACTATAATATAAAAACAGTATTTTCTTCGGGAAATACGATAAGAAGTTTTGTAACTAAAACAAAACCAGACAATCCCTCAAATAATAAGGAATGTATTTACCAAATCCCGTGTGAGTGTGGTAAATCATATGTAGGTGAAACGAAACGCCCTCTTCAGGTTAGAGTAAATGGTCAAATGATCACATGATTCAGTGGTCAGAAGCTAAAGTTTTACATAAGGAGTCGCATTGGCGAAAACGAAAGTTTATTGAAGCTGCGTTTATAATGCAGAATAAAGAAGTTTTTAGTCAACCAAGCACGGACATACCAAACATATGGAAACCACTCCGTAAGGAAAACAGGCGTCTTAAGATTAAAAAAGGGGGTGGGCCGTCACACCTGACTGCACACCAAGTAGTATAAATAGTAGCCTAAAGACTAGATTGTTTAGCTTACACTTGATAACGGTTAGAGTTACTTACTAACCGAAACGTTGTGTTTTAAAATAAATAAAGACAATGACATCACGAGTTTCAAACAAAGACTTTACACCCATATTTTGAATAGGGAAAGTGGGTTTAGTGATACCTTGGTTTGAAGCTCTCTTAAATATCTTTACAACCGTGTAAAGCATGAAATGATAAAATAAATTTAAATCCAAAAAATAATAAAATTGTTATTTATTTTCTATTTTATCAGTCCATGTTAAATTTGAAAGTTTGAAAGCAATTATCTTAAAAACTAATGGATAGAATTTTGAAATTTTTACACGGTTGTAAGGACATTCAAAAGGTCTTCAAAACAAGGTATAACTAGACCCACTTTCCTTATTCAAAATATAGGAGTAAAGTATACCCCTCCAAGGGAGTTCGGTCAACAAACATTTCAAGATAGCCAAAAAGGGTCCTCCTCGCAAACAAAATCGACCAAAAAGGCCTCTGTGTATAGTTTTATAGCTACAGTGAAGTTAACAAATCAGTCAAAAAACGGAATAAAACCGAGAACATTTTCGGGCTATAATTTTTTACAATTTTCGAAGGAAATTATCTCAACAAGAATGCCTTGCTGAGTTGATTTCTGTTTTCGGTAATAAAACACCACCATCAGTCGACAGTTTTTCGTTAGTATGGGCAATTCAAGCGTAGACGGATTAGCCTTGACGACGATCCAAGGCCAGGTGCACCAGAAAAATCTAGACTGCTTTGATTCAGGAAACCGAAAAACGTGTACAACGTTGTCAGTGGTGATGAGTCGTGGATTTACTTATATGAACCCGAAAATAAACGTCAGTTGTCTGCTTGGGTGTTCTAAGATGAATAAAACTAAATAAAAGTCATCCGTTCTCGAAGTGTATCAATCAAAAAGTTCCTCTGGAAGATCAAATGACTGTTACTGTCGATTGTTACATCATCATTTGTTTGCCGAAAGTCATCGCTGAGCTTCGAAAAACGAACCCCGAACGACGAATCATCCTCCACCAAGACAATGCAAGTTCGCACAAAGCACAAAAAACCATTAAATTTTTAACCCCAGAGTACCTTCGAATTGTTGGCCCATCTTCCATACAGTCCCGACCTAAGTCCCAACGATTTCTATACTTTTCCGAAAATCACGAATGGAGTGCGTGGTCAAAGATTTCAGTCGTCAGAGGAAGCAATCGACGCCTACAAGAGTGCAATTTTGACAGTACCAACAAACGAGTAGAAAAGTGCATTAATTTTCGTGGAGAATACTTCGAGTAACACTAAAGTCTTTAAAAGTTATCTACTTTTTTATTCCAGCTATATATGCAAAAATTAAGAGACAAACCTCGCAGATTCTGAATATTTAGCGAATAGCGGTACTAAAAGCAAAGTACAAAATCTAAAGTCTAATACAATACAACCACACAATGACTTAGGAAATAATACGAATAATTTTTAAATGATAAGCTAGGTGTCATCTGTTCTTGGTGAACATATTCTGACCTAAACTTATGATACAAATGACGCACAGTTAGTCTTATTTCCAAAAGTTTAAGTCTATTTGTTATTAACATTCTTGTCAGTTATTCAACTTGAATATGACATATTTTAATTTGCTATTGAAAGATAAATATTGTCGGGTACGATTTTGTTTTAAATCGAGCCCTTAAACGAGGGTACCTTATTAGATCTCTTGTGTGTATAAACGAAATGTAAAACAGTTTTAAAAACGTTCCAATTTTTAATGAATACGAAATAAAACTCTGTTGCAATTTACAAATTATTACAAGACTTTCTTATGATCTTTAAAACAAACCAGACTCAAAATACTAAAATAAATACTTTAACTTACCACAATAACAAACTGCAAAATAGTTTTTAAATAGCAAAATCTTATGTACATGGCCGTACCATATCCGTTGCCTTTTAGTGATGTCATCCGTTATGCTTCCCTCGATTCCCATTCTTTCTTTTATGATCTCATTTCTTATATGATCTGTTCTAGATATTCTCATTGATCTTCTTATTGTATCCATTTCGACACTTTCCATTTTTGCTTTGTATTTTTCTGTTACGCGACAAGTCTCTATTCCATACAACAGCGTGCTTTTCACCATTGTTTCATATATGTTAAATTTTACATTCTTTTTTATCTCTCTGCTCCATAAAATACTGTTAAGACAACCAATAACCTTTTTTGCTTTTACTATTCTTTTTTCCAGTTCTTTACAGTCTGTTCCTGTCTTATCAAATGTGACACCCAAGTATACATACTCATTAAATGGAGATATTGTTTGTCCATTTTCTAGTTCTAATTCACTTGATTCGTTTCCAATACATAAGTACTGTGTCTTGTCCACGTTCACTGTTAACCCCCTCTTTTGGTATTCTTCCGTTAAGTTTCTCATCATATACTCCATGTCTTCTTTATCATTAGCTACAATTACTTGGTCGTCAGCAAACTGAGTGTGTATATGGTAAATCGGTCGTTAAGTTGTATTCCCATGCCGTGTACTTTGCGTTTCCAGTTTTTTAGAGCTACTGCGATATATATTTTAAAAAGAGTTGGAGAGATACAACATCCCTGTCTTAAGCCTTTCGTTATCAGGAATTCTTTTGAAAGTCGATTTCCAATTTTAATTTTAGATTTTGACCCTTTGTATAGTTCTTTTATCGCTTTTATGTATGTATGATTGATATTAGTCTGCTCTAACACTGTCCATAATTTTTCTACTGGAACGGTATCATATGCTTTTTGTAGGTCCACAAAGGTAACATGAGTCTCTATATTTCTGGCGCTCCTTTTCTCAATTACTTGTTTGAGACAAAAAACATTATCACTACAAGATCTGCCTGCACGAAACCCACTTTGCTCTTCTTCTTGGCCGGCCATGAATAACGGATGAGCGACGAAAGATTACCAAAGCAGGTCCTAGAATGGCAACCAATAGGGCGCAGAAAAAGAGGGCGTCCTAAACTAGAATGGCAACCGTCAATCCAAAAATCAATGAGTCAAAAAAACCTGACGGAAGATGACTGTCAGGATCGAAGGAGGTGGAGAATAGGCGTCGGACAACGTAGAAAAACGTTTTAAACCGACATAGTAGTAGTAGTAAAATCTTATGTTTCTTTACTGACAATTAATTTTAGAGGTTTAGTTTAATTCAACAAAACTTAGAATGTGACTTGTCCCCTCAAAGTTTTGGTTTTTATAAACGGTAGGTTAGACCTAAGTAATTCATTATCGCCTCTTAAAAGAGCTTGGAGGAACCAAGAAAGTGGCGTTGCTCATAATCCTAAAATTTACTTTACTTTCTAGCTAATGAGCTCAACAAGAAAACCTAAACGAAAACAGAGATAAAATGACATTTTATAAACAACACTTTCTAATCTCACCGTTTCCCAGAGCCAATCACTTTGAAGGGAAAATCGTCTCTATACTTGATGTATCCCCACGCTTAACCATTACAACTCCCACTCTTTACTGTTTAGGAGTTTTTCTCCCATCAACCATCTGCTGTGTGGTAGGCGGCAACCAAATGTTTACCATTTTGGAGGGAGGCGGAACCACTTTCTTATCTCAACAGAACCATAATTGCGTTTTTCGTTTTTCCAAGATGGTTTCGTACAGTGGCACAGTCAGGGTTTATTTACATTCCTGACAATATGAAAGAGATAAAGATATGTTGTGTTTTTCAAGTAAAACAACCTGTTAACAAATATTTTTGTTCCAGTAAAATGAAAAACGAGGATCAGTCAGACCCCACTAAGAGGTTCCAATGCAGTTCCTGCAAATATTCCACAAAGCATCGGCAACATTTGGTGAGACATTGCTTGGCACTCCACACTCACCAAAAAAATTGGATTCAGTGTGCTAATTGTGATTTCAAAACAAGCAATAAAAAAAATCTTATTGTGCATTTGGAAAAACATCAGAATGAAACTCACAGAGAAATTCACAAATGTTACGTTTGCAGCAAAGTTCACCCTCAATTGATTTCAAAGGACAAAGGAACAACATTTCAATGTGTTCCCTGTAATTTTAAATCTGACTGTTTAGATGGTTTAAGGAAACACGATCTTGAGTTTCATACTGATTTAAATGGAAAATATTTGTTTAACTGTTCTTATTGCATGTTTTCCGCCAGGAAAAAATCTTCATACAAAATCAAGAATCATTGGCTAACTCATAAATCATTTGAAGACGTAGTAATTTATAAATGTTGTGATTTAGGTTGTGATTTTCAAACGAAAATTAAGACATACTTGAAAAGACATTACTATACGTTACATGAAGATGAAAAAAATGTTAAGATCTTAAAATGCAAAAAGTGTGACTATAAAACTCGTTGTAATGATTACTTCCAAAGACATGTAAAATTCATGCACGGCAATAAATCCGAGTTGATATCGTATAAATGCAATGTGTGTCCATTTGAAACGAATCACAAAAACTCTCTAAAATCACACATTGCCCGTCGCCATTCTACAAAAAATAAGGTGTTGAGGTGTCCTGATTGCAAATACAAAAGTCTTGATAAAGAATATTTTGTTAAACATGTTAAGGTAAAACATGGGAAACCTTGTGACAAAGATACTATTAGGCAATCACTACTTCGCCAGGCAGGCAAAACACGCTACCAAAACAAAGAGAGGAGTACATACTCATGTTTCTTGTGCAATTTGGAAACTTATAGTTTTAAAGATATTCTACAACATAACTTAAAATTTCACACTGATGCCACCGGTCAACCCTTATTTAAATGTCCACACTGTCCTTACTCTTCATCGCGAAAAGATACTTTAAAAATTCATTTGGTTAAACACAATTTGCACAAAGGAGAAATATTTAAGTGTTTAAACGAACTTTGTGGTTTTGAAAGTAAACGTAAGTACAGCATTAAATATCACAAGTGTCCAGTTTATAATAAAAGCGCAAAGATATTAAAATGTTCCAAATGTAACTTCAGAACAACGAAAAGATTACATCTTACGAATCATGCCGCAATTAGTCATTTGGAACAGCCTCATCAATGTTATTTGTGTCCTTTTAAAACAAGAAGCAAAAGTAAATTTAAGACACACATAAACAAGCCGCATGAACCGAAAGCTTTAGTAGTGAAACTTTTAAAACTTAAAACTTTGTCAGAAGACAATATTGGAGGACACGAAACAGTGATTCGAAAAAATAATGAATTTATCCTTAAGTTTAAAGATGACAATCCAGAACAAATTAACGTTGCCATTAACGAAAACAACCAAGATAAACTCCAACCTAAAAATTTGTCTCACATAACAAAGCTACAGAAACCGAAAGCTTTAGTAGTGAAACTTTTAAAACTTAAAACTTTGTCAGAAGATAATATTAGAGGATACGAAACAGTGATTCGAAAAAATAATGAATTAAACCTTAAGGTTAAGGATGAAAATCCAGAACAAATTAACGTTGCCATTAACGGAAACAACCAAGATAAACTCCAACCTAAAAATTTGTCTCGCATAACAAAGCTACAGGAATCTAAAGTTTTAGTAGTAAAACTTTTGAAACTTAAGACCTTGTCAGAAAATAATACTATAAGGCACGAAACAGCGGTGCTAGAAAACAACGAATTAAACCTAAAGTTTAAGGACGAAAGTTTAATCAAGGTTGAGGTTGACGAAAATGATGAAGATAAGCTTCAACTCACAATAGACATAGATATAGATGATATTAAAGTTGAAGACTGAATGATATGTAAAAATATGTACACACATCGTCAAAAGTCTTGGCCCCCCTAGGTATTCGGAAAAATAAAGATAGTTAAATTTTCAAATGTGCTGCAGAATATTCTTTAATTCAATACTAAAATATATAATGCAGAACCTTTTTTATTTCATTTCCATATAATGCAGTGTTAAAGAATATCGAAAAGTGATCAGAAATTCTTAAATTCTAAAAAAATAAACTTAAAGAAAAAAACGGTAAAGGCTTAATTAAACATAACTCAGTATTCTGTGTGATCGCCTCTTCTTTCAATAAGTTGACCGACACGTCTGGGCATCCCTCGAATCAAGTTATCAATAAAATCTACCGGTAAGTTGTTCCGCTCTTCTTGAACAGCTGCAGTCAATTGTGGAAGTGTTGCAGGGGGATTCAGTTGATTGGATATTCTTCTAGCAACTCCATCCCACACGTGTTCAATGGGATTCATGTCGGAAGAGTTCGCTGCCCAGTTCATTCTTTGGATATTTCCATCCCGCAACATGTTTATCACCCTTTGCGTGCGATGTGGTCTGGCATTATCATCTTGAAAAATGAAATTTTCTCCAAATTCATTTTGCAAGGGCTGAATGATTGGTTCGATAATGTTTTCTGCGTATATGGTGCCTGTCATTGTTGGCTGAATGAGGATCAGTGGAGTACGACGACCAAACATTATGCCGCCCCAAAACATATCGTGCCGCACTGGTAGGGAACAACTTCTCGGGCAAAAGCCAATCGTTCTGCTCTTCCTGGACCTCTCCAGACCCTTTGCCGTCGACTGTCACTCTATAGGCCAAATCGCGACTCGTCCGAAAAAAGAACATTGCGCCATTGAGGCAAAAGCCAATTTCTGTGCTCCTGGGCCCATTGACGACGCACAGTGGGGCAGAAGCACAAAAAGATGCGATAAAGTCCCACAGTGCAATGGATGTATTCCTTTGTAGTCAGGAATGTTTAAAATGAATTACTTAGTGATCCAAAATAAAAAAAAGTGACCTCGAGCTGTTAGTCGGTAGGTATAAGTGGTCGAAAGGGCTTCAAAATATTTCCTAAAATACTGTGTAAGACGGCAATGTTTACAAAATATTATATTATGTTGTCGAGCCTTCAGAAACGGAAAGGCCGAGTTTGCCCCCTCCCCAAAATTGAAAACACCTAACCCCCCCTCCCCCCCAAAAAAACTTTACAGATCCAACATAAGATTTTGCACATTTTTCTTCTGACTGACTTTCGCCATTTTTAAAACGACTTGACAGAAGCTTTCAATGGTGTATATACGAGGGAGCCTGCCCCCCCCCCCCCCCCCCCGAAGCTAAGATTTTTCTAAATATTTTCTACATATTTCATGAATACAAATATAAAACAGCATAAAATACGGACTCATGGGGTTCGGTTCCCCCAAAACTATGTCGGGCCCATCCCGAGACATTTTTCTATATACGCCACTGGAGGCTTTTTTTGTTTATAAATAAACATGTTTATATATTACACTAACCAAAACAAAAAATAATTTAATTATATTAATAAATCAAATAATAAGTTAAAAAAAAGATCGGTCTGAAAGTGTAAAATTCACGTATAAACCTCGTTATAAAAGAGTATTTTTATCCTTTAACGAATTGTAGCTTTCGCTACGCTCATGCTAAAAACTTTTTACCTTGAAATACAAAGTGTCACTTTTATCCTTGGTATATATTATAAGAATAGGGTCCTCCTTAATCCTTATTTTAGCGATAAAACTGTCACTTTTTATACTTAAAATTCAAAATAAAAGACTCTATCAGACATTGTTTTTAGTAAAGTAGCTAAAAACCACATAATTATAATTATAATTTAATTTTAGGGCAGAAAAATTCAAAAAATTAAAAAATATCTCCTAAAATTCGTAATTAGTGTCTTGTTAGCTATTGGCCAATTATATACCTCGCTACGCTCAGACTACAAACTTTTTGCCTCGGGATAAGGTGTGACTTTTATTCCTTAATATATAATGAGTATAATAATAATATGTGTAGATGTATATGTACTTAGCACTTTTTATTTTAAATATCTATACTACAATTAAAACACATATTTCGCTAAGTTTGGAGAAAAATGTTAATATATAAAAATTAATTCCGGCCTGATTAGCAAAAAGTAGCTAAATGTGGCATCATTTTAAAAAGAAAGGTTCAATAAAAAATGACATGTTAAAACTGGCCCGCGACAGCGGGCCACAAGTTACTTTGTGTCCACGTATATTTTTAAAATTAAAGAAAATAATAAATTTTTGAAAGATTTTACCAAAATGGCAGTTTGAAGAAAAACAACAAAAAGTTTTGCATTTTTTTTATACGAGAATAATGTACTCACCATAGTGATTATCTGATATAATTAAAATGACTTTAACGAAACTTGATCAACATTAAAAATTGTGGCAAAGTTGATTCATTTGTGTTCTTAAAACAACTACACAACGTCAGTTTTTAAAACACGCTAACTTTGACAAGGTGTTTTATTTATTTGTTTGACGTTTGACTATCCGAAGCTAGCTTGCTATGGTAAAGCGATTATTAATAAATAGTTTTCAGTAAAAATATCTCCTATATTAGATAAATGAGTTCTGCACCCTCTGTGCGACGGGCAGCTCTATGATGAGGTGAGAGCTTTGGCACTCTCAAAGGTCTTCTTGACCTTAAATTTAAAGAATGTAATCTTCTTAGGGTGCTTGTCGAAACAACTCTCTGGTACGTGCGCAAAAAATGACTTCGGAGGGCTGTTGACGTTATTGTTCGGTTTCTCCGTGTAAAATTAACCATATAATGATCTTCCCTCTCTGATGTTACTCTGGGTCTTCTACTAACTGGTCTTTGCGCAACGCTCCCAGTTTCCAGAAAAAGAAGGACAATGCGTCTCACTGAAGATCGTGGGATATTCAAACGACGCGCAATAAGATGGTTTGATAAGCCCTCTTGATGTAAAGCCATTATTCTTGCTCGGTTGAACGGAGAAATTATGTGCCCTGGCATTTTTCTCGAAATTTAATTGAAAATGCACTTGTCGTATCCGTCTTAAAACTGACCTTATTAAGAATAATCTCCATAGTTCCCCAATAAGGCAGTTTTTTTCTCCGATAATGTTTTTATATTTGCGATAAGATATCAAGGAATTTATCAACAAAAAAAATGCCAGCGTACCTGAAACAATTTACAGAATGATCAGGGGGGCCAAGACTTTTGACGATGTGTGTATTTAATTATAAAAATTGTAATTCGTTTTGTAAAGAGATCGGAAATCATTTATTTGACACAAAACAAGAGAGAGAAAAACGCCAAATCCGATCAAATCACATTGTTTTCGACGACCAGTTAAGAGTAGGGTCAGTTACCCAGTAATTGATTGTTAAGGAAATTTGGAAATTTTTGAAAATAGAATATTATAGGTTTTTTAGTTTTCTGTTTAAAGTTTAATAAAAAACATTATGAAGTTTAACTATGTTTGTTTAACTGAGAAAAAGAGATGCAACCAGTGATTGACCATATTTTTCCAGTAGTTGACCAGTTGGTAAAAATATAGAATAAACCCACAAATTAATAAACTTACACTTTATTAGAAATAAAATTTCGGACTTCCATTGTCTTTATTTATTTTAAACACGACGTTTCGGTTAGTAAGTATCTCTAACCGTTTTCAAATGTAAACTAAACAATCCAGTCTACAGGCTACTACTTATACTACTTGTTGTGTAGTCAGGTGTGACGATCCGCCCTTTTTTTTAAATCCTAAGATGCTTGTTTTCCTTAAGGAGTGGTTTCCATATGTTTGGTATATCCGTGCTTGCTTGACTGAAAACTTAGTTATTCTGCATTATAAACGCAGCTTCAATAAACTTTCGTTTTCGCTAATGTGACTCCTTATGCAAAGCTTTAGCTTCCGACCATTGAATCCTGTAGTCATTTGACCATGCATGATCCTCTAAACTGGATTGTTCAATATCCCCTAATTGGGTACTTTTTAGATGTTCATTTACTCTAACCTGAAGAAGGCGTTTCGTTTCACCTCCATTAATTTACCACACTCACACGGGATTTGGTAAACACATTCCTTATTATCTGAGGAATTTTCTGGTTTTGTTTTAGTTACAAAACTCCTTATTGTAATTCCCGACAATACTGTTTTTATATTGTAATGTTTGGCTATTCGTCTTACGTTTTCTGAAAGTTCTTGAACATATGGAATGTTAATAACACCCAACGGATTATTATTATTTTGAGAATTTGCTACATTTGGTTTGTTTTTAATTTTAGAGATCGTTGAGTTTATTAATTTCGCGGAATAACCATTCTGTTATAAATTTTTAATGTTGTAGATTTCGGTGGTTAAAGGTTAAGGTTTTAATGTTAAAGATTTCAGAAGATAATAAAAATAATGTTGATATTCAAATATCAAAAGATATAAATAAAACCCTTTTATCCATTTTTTTTCATATTATAAAAACCACATGCAGTTTCTACTAGTTGACTATTGAGCAAAGCCAGTGGTTTGTTTTTTATAATTTTAATGAAGAAAACAAATTAATGCAAAATAGTGGTTTTGTTGTAAAGCTACAACATGGTCAGTTACTAGCAAATTGACAATTTTTTTTGTCCAGTAGATCACCTAGAATTCTCAACAAGACCGAAAATCTTATAAAAATACAAATAAAAAGCTTTATTTCAATATATCTTCTTATATCTTAAACATCGTAAATCAAGTATGAACCGGAATTTTATTATAAAACTTTAATTGGTACACTAAATAAAAGTTTGAATTCATCAAGACAAAGACAGCCCTCATATCTACGATCCTTTAGGGTTCTTGGATTTAGTGGTATTGGCCAAGGTTCTCATAGTGGGATTGGCCAAGGTTCTCATCCAGCGCCAGTAGCTTAAAGTTCTTTCTTGGAATGAAATCTGATGTATTGACATTGCTATTTAGGTTCCTACAGACAGACATGGATAAATGAAACATGTATGTACATACATGAATGTGTGAATGTGTATGCAAAATAATGTCGCGTTTTTGAAAGTGCAAGCAGTGGAATAATGCGCTGATAAATAAAGCCGCCCAGGGTTTCCTTAAAACCGAGCGAATATTTTCTTAAAGTCCCTGGTTGCAGTTACGAAATCTTAAAAATGTTTGTATAAAAAAGCAATTTACACCAAAATATTTTTATTATTAATATATTATTTACATGATAGTTTATATGGTTTCATAAATAAAAAAGTTATAGGCCCCTACCAAAATGCAGACTTTTCAAAAACTTAGCTAAAAACAGCAGGGTTTATTGCCATAAATCATACATACAATACAAGTACTTAATAAATTTGAAATAAAGTAAAGTAAAATACATAGTATTTAAATACCTAAGCACCTACTTAATAAATTGGAAATAAAACAAAATAACAACATTTTTATATTAATTATGTTCTAGAAATGAAAAATCATAATAACATTTTTCAAGTGCAAAAGCTGTTTCTGATGTGTTGAACTTTTAGAGATTTTCGATTTGCTTGATGGAATTATTTTATTGCCATATAAAGAGGCGACTTTTTAAAGAACGTAAATCTGTGAGTGGGTAAAGCCAAAGTTTGTATATTTCTGGTATGAATATGAAAATCGTTGGAATAGTTATCATGATACGATTGAAATTTTTCCCGGTTTTTCTGAACAAAAATAACTAATTGTCTAAAGTATAGAGAAGGCGCTGTAAGAAGATTCAGTTGTTAAAAATATGGCTTGCATAAAGTCCTTCTGTTTAATCGTAGCATGGATCGAATGATTCGTTTTTGAGTTGAAAATTTTTTTGCTTCAGAGGCTGATCCCCAAAATAAAATACTGTAGGTAATTTGTGATTGGATTGAGGCAAAATAAAAAGTTTTTAGGCTACTTAGTGACATTATATCCCTCAATCTTCTGATGATGGCAAAAAAGCTATTTAGTTTTGATGCTAACGATGCGATGTTTCCCAAGTAAGGCTTGGGTCAAGCGACACACCTAGACATCGGTTAGATTCGCTTAGTTTTAGGGATTTCCCATTTGCCAACCAACCATTCTGAATGACATTAATGCTGTCTTTTCAATATTTAAAGTCAAATTTTTTGCTAGACACCAGTTATACATTCTTGTGGCTATTTTCGAGCATTTCCTTGACAAGTTCTCCTCAAACACATCAGACTCCATTGCAGTTGTGTCGTCCGCAAACTGGGCAAGGAGGCTGGCCAATATTGATTCAGGTAAATCATTTACATAGACAATGAAAAACAGAGGACCCAAGATTGAGCCCATGCTTAGATTCACTGAATTTGATGTTTTTTGACCTACATAAACCGTTTGTTGTCTCGATCTGAGGTAGGACCAAATCAAATCGACACCCACTGTATCGTGGCGCAACTTTAGGAACATCTTTATCGTTTTTAATTTTAAAATAAAATTCCTTGCAAGATAACTTTTAATTAACTGTGGTAAAGAATGTTGAATTGTTGGAATAGAACAACTCACGTTAGATAAATTGGGAATGAATTATTCGAAAAACGGCACAAATGGCGTCCTGTTAATACCTTGCTCATGACGGGGAACAAAACAGTCAATAACTGGACAACCCTAGAAAATATGGGACATCTGGCAACCCTAAGCTACCGTTTTACCTCTAAGCCTGTCTTGAAAATCAAGGCTTGTAGGGAGGGGTCAGTTTTTCTCTATCTCCCCAAGAAATACATGAAAACTCCCAACATCGAATTTGGGATAACCCTTAGAGTAATAAAAAATAATACCCTGTATATGTACGTAGGATAATAGTAGGAGATAAGCTCTCAGATATAGTCTCTTTGCCATATGCAGTTACACTTTTGTGATTTTGACTTTATATCAACTTTATTAAAAATTCAAGTAATGTTCTTATCAAAATACTGCTACAAATTTAAGTTATTTAAAGTTTATAGTTGGAATTTATTTAGGTTTAGTGTATTATTAGGTTGACTTATCTTATGGTTGTATTCTTAGTCTAGGTTTTAGTTGCGTTATCTATGACTCACACCCGTGCTCGGACGCGGGCCTTCTAGCAAAGACTTGTATACTCGTAAGTCGAAAAAGGAAAGATGGCTCGCGAAAGTTCGACGACTCTATATATAAGGCCTGACATCGCGCATCGGGAGTCAGTCAGAGATAACGAAGTGTAGTAATCGCGAGATATTAAAACCGAGTTAATAGGCCGATTTCATTAGTGAGTTATTAGTAAGTTTAAGTGCGCGTTTTGTACATAATTGTCGAAATAAATTGACATATCGTTTTTGACATTTGCGAGTTTTATTTGTTGCAGTGAACCCGTAACAATAATTTTAATTTTATTAATAGAAATATCATTATTTCAAAATTTACAGTCTTTCTCAATTCCAAGACTAACATATATACTCAGATGTGCTGATAAACTTTCTAGTTATGACGCCGTTTTAAAAATAACCCTACAACAAATAACAAATTGCAATTTTGAAAATCAATCGTGGTAACAATCAACACTTCCTGTAAAATTAGGCGGCCTAGGAATAAGCGAATCATCTAAATTATGTTTGTCAGCCTTTTTAGGATCATGTAAAAATGTACAAGCTTTGATTAAAACCACTCTTCCACAATCTATGTTAAATACGTCAGAGAAAGATTATGATTTCGCTTTAAAATCCTCGACCGATTTGTACAAATTTAACGAAATTCCTATTGAACAATCAAAAAATCAAAAAGGTTTTGATTTGAGTTTGTGTCAAGCTTCTTATGAAAATCTTCTTCTGGATTGTCAAGACTCGAGAGACACAGCGCGCCTCCTAGCTCTTCAGAACTATGAAAGTAATGCTTGGCTAAACCCTCTTCCTTTAGTGTCTCTGGGGAATCATCATCTGTTTTCCACGTTTTCATTGCTTTAAGACTGTGTGTGAAAAATTCCAGATCTAATTGATTTTTTTATAGTAAAAAATATATCTTTAAGTTTTGTAGATATAGAAGAAAGTTTTGATTTACACTCAGATCATTCTTCTAACTCTTAGTAAAAACATAATAAAGAAAGCAGCAAATATCTCACTAGTTAATAAACTGACTGACTGGAATAATTTTAAACAAAGTCTGTCAGAAAAAATAAACCTATCAGTACAATTGCAAACGCCAGAACAAATCGATAAAGAAGTTGAATATTTTGTTACAAATATTCAACAAGCAGCTTGGGAAAACAGTCCAAAACCAAAGAGAATTTTTAAGGGAAAAAACTATCCAAAGGAAATTAGAGACCTTATATTGGAAAAAAGGAAACTAAGAAGAAAGTGGCAGCAAAGCCGTGATCCTCGGGACAAAACAATCTCAACAACATGACGCAGCGCATTAGGCGAGAAATTCTAGTAATAAAAAATGAATCTATTAACCATTTTCTTAATGAACTTACAGATGATAAAAATACCGACTATTCCCTTTGGAAATCAACCAAAGATTTTAAAAGACCAATTATCCAAATTCCACCCATACGAAAATCTAACAACCAGTGGGCAAGGAGTAACAAAGAAAAAGCAGATATTTTTGCAAGTCATTTAGAAAAAACATTTCAGCCCCATGAAAAACTTTCAATTAAATGAACCCCATCAAATCGAAGACCATATTAAGCTTACATCACCAAAAGAAATATTAACAGAAATCAAAAATATTAATTCGAAAAAAGCCCCAGAGTATGATCTTATTAACGGGATAGTCATAAAACAACTTCCCAGAAAAGCTGTCGTAAAACTATGCAACCCAATTAATGCGTCCTTTAGGCTTAGGTATGTATCTAAACTGTGGAAAGTTGCAGAAGTTTTCATGATCCCAAAACCGGGAAAACCACTCCATGACGTGTCATCTTACAGGCCAATATCTTTGCTGCCAATTCCAAGCTCTATGAGAAATTATTGCTTAAAAGAATAAAACCCATCATAGAAAGACAAGAAATTATTCCATCTCATCAATTTGGTTTTCGAGACAAGCATTCCACGATAGATCAAGTGCATAGAATTACTAATATAATAGAAAAAGCACTAGAAGAGGGAAAAGTTTGTTCTGCAGTTTTTCTAGATGTAGCACAAGCATTTGACAAAGTGTGGCATACTTTTAAACTAAAACGGTTTCTGCCAAAACAATATTCGGAAATTTTGGAATCATACATATCTGATAGACATTTTAGAGTAAAACAGGAAGACTCATACTCAAATTTAAGAGAAATTCAAGCAGGCGTGCCCCAGGGTAGCGTACTAGGCCCTTATCTATACTTATTATTCACTTGCGATATCCCAAAGCCAGAAAATTTTCACTTAGCAACATTTGCAGATGATACTGGCTTATTGACGGGAGAAAAACCTATTGAAAAATGCATAGAAAAACTTCAGGATGTAGTCACCGACCACAAAGTGGCCAATAAAATTAAATGAAACCAAATCAATTCATGTTGATTTTACAAACAAAAATATAAATCACATACAAATAACAATTAACAACATTCCCGTACCATATTCAAATCAGGCAAAATATCTCGGTATAACACTTGATGCCAAATTGCACTGGAAAGCACATGTTAAGAAAAAAAAAGAAGAACTTGAGATAAGGTATAGAAAAATGAACTGGCTAATTGGAAGGAAGTCCAATTTAACAATTCATAATAAGTTACTGCTTTATAGACAAATACTGAAACCAGTATGGACATATGGTATTCAACTATGGGGTTGTGCTAAAGAGAGTAACATTCTAGTTTTACAGAGATTTCAAAATAAAGTATTAAGAAACATTGTGAATGCACCTTGGTACGTTCGAAATAGTGACCTTCATCGAGATCTAAAAATCGAAACTGTAGCAGAGACTATAAAAAAGTACGCAAAAAGCCATGAAGATAGACTTCATCGGCATGTGAATGTGGAAGCAATTTAGCTTCTAGACAATACAATGCTAGTTCGAAGACTAAAAAGAGTGAAGCCGTTTGAGCTAGTAAACTAAGTGAATTATATAAAACAAAATAATGCTACAAACACAACACAATTGTGAGTTACAGACTAAACAAAGCGGGGAGAACTGTTGAGTGAACCCTAATTTTAAATCTGACTTTCCTAGTAAATTAAGTTAAAACAAAATTGCTAATTAGTCTTACTGACTAGATTGTAATACAATAAACACAGTGTGTTTGACAAATAAAAAAAAAAAAAACTAGGCCCACTTTCTTTATTCAAAATATAGGAGTAAAGTATACCCCTCGAAGGGAGTTCGGTCAACAAAAATTTCAAGATAGCCAAAAAGGGTCCCCCTCGCAAACAAAATCGACCAAAAAGGCCTCTGTGTATAGTTTTATAGCTACACTGAAGTTAACAAATCAGTCAAAAAACGGAATTAAACCGAGAACATTTTCGGGCTATAATTTTTTACAATTTTCGAAGGAAATTATCTCAACAAGAATGCCTTGCTGAGTTGATTTCTGTTTTCGGTAATAAAACACCACCATCAGTCGACAGTTTTTCGTTAGTATGGGGAATTCAAGCCTAGACGGATTAGCCTTGACGACGATCCAAGGCCAGGTGCACCAGAAAAATCTAGACTGCTTTGATGCAGGAAACCGAAAAACGTGTACAACATTGTCAGTGGTGATGAGTCGTGGATTTCCTTATATGAACCCGAAAATAAACGTCAGTCGTCTGTTTGGGTGTTCTAAGATGAATAAAACTAAATAAAAGTCATCCGTTCTCGAAGTGTATCAATCAAAAAGGTCCTATAGCAACAATTCCTCTGGAAGATCAAATGACTGTTACTGTCGATTGTTACATCATCATTTGTTTGCCGAGCTTCGAAAAACGAACCCCGAACGACGAATCATCCTCCACCAAGACAATGCAAGTTTGCACAAAGCTCAAAAAAACCATTAAATTTTTAACCCCAGAGAACCTTCGAATTGTCTGCCCATCTTCCATACAGTCCCGACCTAAGTCCCAACGATTTCTATACTTTTCCGAAAATCACGAATGGAGTGCGTGGTCAAAGATTTCAGTCGTCAGAGGATGAGCGGCTAGTTCACAACTTGCATTCCGTTTGCTATTGGTCGAAATAGTCAGCTGACTTTTTGATGTTTAACGTTGCCGTTTAAGATTATTATTATATTATATTAAGAGATGGTGCCACCAGTCAAGCATTTAACAAACATTATGTTTACAGCTTTCGGCGTAAAATACGAATATATACTAGTTGTAAGTGATTAAAAAGTGTAGTGGTTTGTGCAGTACATACCTGTTGAATTTAACTAAATGTATTCATATACCGATGAGTTTTTTGTTATTGTTTTTTAAAAACATATTATATTCTTTTAAATTAGCTTCTCTATCCTGTTTTTCCTGTCGAAATCGGTGTTAACCTAACCCTGATAAATTATTCGACAACGTATCCTAACCTGTCCAGACACGCCCCGGTTAGGATACGTTTCCCATTAATTGACCACGGTTAGGTTTTGTTTCAGTTTGGTTTAACACCGATTTCAACCTCCCAAAACGAGGACAGGAGAGTTTTAATTTTAAAAATCCCGCCTGACTATGTCAACCAATAGCAAATGGAATGCAAGTTGTGAACTAGCCGCTCGTGTCAGAGGAAGCAATCGCCGCCTAACGATTATAAACACACAGGATTGCCTATTTGCTCGAATCTTTTAGCGGTAGGCGGCGCCTTGCTTACGTCACTAGTGGACCTCTGCTCAGCGCGCTTCATATAATACACATTGCAATCGTGAGTTTTTCCCGCTTTTTTCTTGCTTATTTGCAAACAAATTTTTTATTCGTGTTAGTAAATATAATTAATAATTTCATTTATTCAAAACAAATGATTTGATAAATCAAGAGTTTGCTCTGAGAGCTGAATTTTCCTACCAGACGATATGTTGGAGTTTGTTTTTTAAATAGTTGAAAGTTTTAGAATAGAAGTAGGATTTTTTAAAAAAGTTTAATCAATTTAAATCATTAGATGTATAATTTATTGTTTTTGTTGCCGATATAATAAAATACACTTTCATTATGCAGTAACAAAAAGGTATTTATTTGATATTTCAGATCTAAAATTGCAATATTTATTATATTATTATATCAAAAACCAGTCAGTTTTTGAAGAAAACAGCCAAATAAGATGTGTTTTTCAACTTCTTATGCTTTAGATCAATAAGATTTTTTTTCAAATGATTTACATTGTTTGTATAATGAGTTGTTTTCATCCCACCCAGCGCCCGTTTTTACTCCTTCTTCTGTAACATGTTTCTGAAAACTTCTATAAAGAGACTAAAAAAACTTAAGAAAAAAACTGAAACTAAACTTGGAGAAAATGTCTATAAAATAAACTTTCCAATAATCAGTTTAATAAAAAAAAGTACGTTTGCGGCATAATTACCAATTTTCTTTAATGTGAATAATTTAATTAGCAAGGAGTTTCCAAAAATCAAAAAAAAATTAAAAGTTTATATTAATATAATAATATAAAAGTATATATATTTATATTTCTACACTGAAAAAGGGACCACAAATCTTTTATTTCAACAAAAAATTGTGCTTTCTTTATATCAATTCACTTAATTCACATTTATAAAGGTTTAATAAAAATAGCCAAGTTTAGAAAAACATTTCCAAGCTAGTAAGAACCATTCATTTTGAAATTTGTATTGTAGAACTTGGCTTTACTTTTATCTCAATTCTTTTTACGGAATACCACTTTCGTGTACTTGGCTTTTTTTACATGAAATGTTTTTGTTATGATTTCACTGCTTTTTTAAAGGATTTGGATAATATTTAAGTTTTAAAGTAGTAAAATATACGGGATATTGTTCAAAACTTTTGCAATGCCTTATTAAAAATGTTGAGTATTTTTTATCTTTTCCTATGGTTTTATCATAGTTCTTATCAGCCTTCTAAAGCTCAGCTCTCTAGTATTCCTGGAAGTAGGCAATGTTAATTTTACATAACTTTACATTTATAGGGAAGGAAAGTAAATTAAAATCTTAGCGTTTTCTTCAAAAGCTCAGCTTTCTAGCGTTTCTCGAAGTGGACAATGCTAATTTACATAACTTTGCATTTATAGGGGAGGGAAGTTAATTAAACTTTAAGGTTTTTAATTTTCTTTTATAGTTTTATCATAGTTACTGTCGGCCTTCCAAATCTCAGCTCTCGAGCGTTTCTGGAAGTGGACAATGTTACTTTTACACAATTTTGATGATGATCTATACATGAGTGAGTGAGTGAGTGAAAATTTCGACGTTTTTTGAAATTTCGTAACTACTTCAGTACTTTTGGGGGTTCCATGAAACGAAACATGAAGGGATTGTTAACTCCATGGAGATCTACGACTGTGCAAAGTTTGAGATTCGTAGCTCATTCCGAAGTAGAGTTTTAGATAGGTCAAGTAATGTTTCAAGAAAAGATGGTACGGCGCTTGAACTTGGCGAGGCACGGCTGTGCCCTCAGATTTACCTCCTAAATAGTCAACCACACCGTCAAATAAATGAAAAAACGCAAAAAAACGGAGGTAAAAACGTCAAAAACACCTTAAAATCACACGAATTCTGAATACAAACAAAGCAACTGGTCCGCTGGTGACGTAAGCAGACACTGTTCGTCTCGCTGAGCGACGCTAACATTAGTTAAATGGAAATAAGCAATCCTGTGTGTTTATAATCGTTGATCGACGCCTACAAGAGTGCAATTTTGACAGTACCAACAAACGAGTAGAAAAGTGCATTAATTTTCGTGGAGAATACTTCGAGTAACACTAAAGTCTTTAAAAGTTATCTACTGTTTTATTCCAGCTATATATGCAAAACTTAAGAGACAAACCTCGCAGATTCTGAATATTTAGCGAATAGCGGTACTAAAAGCAAAGTACAAAATCTAAAGTCTAATACAATACAACCACACAATGACGTAGGAAATAATACGAATAATTTTTAAATGATAAGCTAGGAGTCATCTGTTCTTGGTGAACATATTCTGACCTAAACTCATGATACAAATGACGCACAGTTAGTCTTATTTCCAGAAGGTTAAGTCTATTTGTTATTAACATTCTTGTCAGTTATTCAACTTGAATATGACATATTTTAATTTGCTATTGAAAGATAAATATTGTCGGGTACGATTTTGTTTTAAATCGAGCCCTTAAACGAGGGTACCTTATTAGATCTCTTGTGTGTATAAACTAAATGTAAAACAGTTTTAAAAACGTTCCAATTTTTAATGAATACGAAATAAAACTCTGTTGCAATTTACAAATTATTACAAGACTTTCTTATGATCTTTAAAACAAACAAGACTCAAAATATTAAAATAAATACTTACCAAAATAACAAACTGCAAAATATTTTTTAAATAGCAAAATCTTATGTACATGGCCGTACCATATCTGTTGCCTTTTAGTGATGTCATCCGTTATGCTTCCCTCGATTCCCATTCTTTCTTTTATGATCTCATTTCTTATATGATCTGTTCTAGATATTCTCATTGATCTTCTTATTGCATCCATTTCGACACTTTCCATTTTTGCTTTGTATTTTTCTGTTACGCGACAAGTCTCTATTCCATACAACAGCGTGCTTTTCACCATTGTTTCATATATGTTAAATTTTACATTCTTTTTTATCTCTCTGCTCCATAAAATACTGTTAAGACAACCAATAACCTTTTTTGCTTTTACTATTCTTTTTTCCAGTTTTTTACAGTCTGATCCCGTCTTATCAAATGTGACACCCAAGTATACATACTCATTACATGGAGATATTGTTTGTCCATTTTCTAGTTCTAATTCACTTGATTCGTTTCCAATACATAAGTACTGTGTCCTGTCCACGTTCACTGTTAACCCCCTCTTTTGGTATTCTTCCGTTAAGTTTCTCATCATATACTCCATGTCTTCTTTATTATTAGCTACAATTACTGGGTCGTCAGCAAACTGAGTGTGTATATGGTAAATCGGTCGTTAAGTTGTATTCCCATGCCGTGTACTTTGCGTTTCCAGTTTTTTAGAACTACTGCGATATATATTTTAAAAAGAGTTGGAGAGATACAACATCCCTGTCTTAAGCCTATTATCAGGAATTCTTTTGAAAGTCGATTTCCAATTTTAATTTTAGATTTTGACCCTTTGTATAGTTCTTTTATCGCTTTTATGTATGTTTGATTGATATTAGTCTGCTCTAACACTGTCCATAATTTTTCTACTGGAACGGTATCATATGCTTTTTGTAGGTCCACAAAGGTAACATGAGTCTCTATATTTCTGGCGCCCCTTTTCTCAATTACTTGTTTGAGACAAAAAACATTATCACTACAAGATCTGCCTGCACAAAACCCACTTTGCTCTTCTTCTTGGCCGGCCATGTACAACGGATGAGCGACGAAAGATTACCAAAGCAGGTCCTAGAATGGCAGAAAAAGAGGGCGTCCTAAACTGGAATGGCAACAGTCAATCCAAAAATCAATGAGTCAAAAAACCTGACGGAAGATGACTGTCAGGATCGAAGGAGGTGGAGAATAGGCGTCGGACAACGTAGAAAAACGTTCTAAACCGACATAGTAGTAGTAGTAAAATCTTATGTTTCTTTACTGACAATTAATTTTAGAGATTTAGTTTAATTCAACAAAACTTAGAATGTGACTTGTCCCCTCAAAGTTTTGGTTTTTATAAACGGTAGGTTGGACCTAAGTAATCCATTATCCCCTCTTTAAAGAGCTTGGAGGAACCAAGTAAGTGGCGTTGCTCATAATCCTAAAATTTACTTTACTTTCTAGCTAATGAGCTCAACAAGAAAACCTAAACGAAAACAGATAAAATGACATTTTATAGACAACACTTTCTAATCTCACAGTTTCCCAGAGCCAATCACTTTGAAGGGAAAACCGTCTCTATCCTTGATGTATCACCACGCTTAACCATTACAACTCCCACTCTTTACTATTTAGAAGTTTTTCTCCCAACAACCATCTGCTGTGTAGTAGGCGGCAACCAATGTTTTAGTCAATGTTTACCATTTTGGAGGGAGGCGGAACCACTTTCTTATCTCAACAGAACCATAATTGCGTTTTTCGTTTTTCCAAGATGGTTTCGTACAGTGGTCAGGGTTTATTTACATTCCTGACAATATGAAAGAGATAAAGATATGTTGTGTTTTTCAAGTAAAACAACTTGTTAACAAATATTTTTGTTCCAGTAAAATGAAAAACGAGGATCAGTCAGACCACACTAAGAGGTTCCAATGCAGTTCCTGCAAATATTCCACAAAGCGTCGGCACGATTTGGTGAGACATTGCTTGGCACTCCACACTCACCAAAAAAATTGGATTCAGTGTGCTAATTGTGATTTTAAAACAAGCGATAAAAAGAATCTTATTGTGCATTTGGAAAAACATCAGAATGAAACTCACAAATGTTACGTTTGTAGCAAAGTTCACCCTCAATTGATTTCCAAGGACAAAGGAACAACATTTCAATGTGTTCCCTGTAATTTTAAATCTGACTGTTTAGATGGTTTAAGGAAACACGATCTTGAGTTTCATACTGATTTAAATGGAAAATATTTGTTTAACTGTTCTTATTGCATGTTTTCCGCCAGGAAAAAATGTTCATACAAAATCAAGAATCATTGGCTAACTCATAAATCATTTGAAGACGTAGTAATTTATAAATGTTGTGATTTAGGTTGTGATTTTCAAACGAAAATTAAGACATACTTGAAAAGACATTACTATAAGTTACATGAAGATGAAAAAAATGTTAAGATCTTAAAATGCAAAAAGTGTGACTATAAAACTCGTTGTAATGATTACTTCCAAAAACATGTAAAATTGATGCACGGCAATAAATTTGAGTTGATATGGTATAAATGCGATGTGTGTCCATTTGAAACGAATCACAAAAACGTTCTAAAATCACACATTGCCCGTCGCCATTCTACAAAAAATAAGGTGTTCAGGTGTCCTGATTGCAAATACAAAAGTCTTGATAAAGAATATTTTGTTAAACATGTTAAGGTAAAACATGGGAAACCTTGTGACAAAGATACTATTAGGCAATCACTACTTCGCCAGGCAGGCAAAACACGTTACCAAAACAAAGAGAGGAGTACATACTCATGTTTCTTGTGCAATTTGGAAACTTATAGTTTTAAAGATATTCTACAACATAACTTAAAATTTCACACTGATGCCACCGGCCAACCCTTATTTAAATGTCCACACTGTACTTACTCTTCATCGCGAAAAGATACTTTAAAAATTCATTTGGTTAAACACAATTTGCACAAAGGAGAAATATTTAAGTGTTTAAACGAACTTTGTGGTTTTGAAAGTAAACGTAAGCGCAGCATTAAATATCACAAGTGTCCAGTTTATAACAAAAGCGCAAAGATATTAAAATGTTCCAAATGTAACTTCAGAACAACGAAAAGATTACATCTTACGAATCATGCCGCAATTAGTCATTTGGAACAGCCTCATCAATGTTATTTGTGTCCTTTTAAAACAAGAAGCAAAAGTAAATTTAAGACACACATAAACAAGCCGCATGAACCGAAAGCTTTAGTAGTGAAACTTTTAAAACTTAAAACTTTGTCAGAAGACAATATTGGAGGACACGAAACAGTGTTTCGAAAAAATAATGAATTTATTCTTAAGTTTAAAGATGACAATCCAGAACAAATTAACGTTGCCATTAACGAAAACAACCAAGATAAACTCCAACCTAAAATTTTGTCTCACATAACAAAGCTACAGAAACCGAAAGCTTTAGTAGTGAAACTTTTAAAACTTAAAACTTTGTCAGAAGATAATATTAGAGGACACGAAACAGTGATTCGAAAAAATAATGAATTAAACCTTAAGTTTAAGGATGAAAATCCAGAACAAATTAACGTTGACATTAACGGAAACAACCAAGATAAACTCCAACCTAAAAATTTGTCTCGCATAACAAAGCTACAGGAACCTAAAGTTTTAGTAGTAAAACTGTTGAAACTTAAGACCTTGTCAGAAAATAATATTATAACACACGAAACAGCGGTGCTAGAAAACAACGAATTAAACATAAAGTTTAAGGACGAAAGTTTAATCAAGGTTGACGTTGACGAAAATGATGAAGATAAGCTTCAACTCACAATAGACATAGATATAGATGATATTAAAGTTGAAGACTGAATATCATATGTAAACAGCTCTGGTTTGTTGATCCTTTGTTGGTGTCACCGAGTCATAGTAATATGTTGGAAAATATGTATTTAATTATAAAAATTGTAATTCGTTTTGTAAAGATATCGGAAATCATTTGTTTGTCACAAAACAATAGACAGAAAAACGCCAAATCCGATCAAATCACATTGTTGTCGACGACCAGTTAAGAGTAGGGTCAGTTACCCAGTTATTATTATTATTATTGATTATTAAGGAAATTTGGAAATTTTTGAAAATAGAATATTATAGGTTTTTAAGTTTTCTGTTTAAAGTTTAATAAAAAAGATTATGAAGTTTAACTATGTTTGTTTAACTGAGAAAAAGAGATGAAGAGCTTTGTGTTGAAGGAAATAAATTAAGAGTTCCAAATGTTATGATTGGTGTGGTTGACCACTTAGTAACCAGTGAAAATTTCGGACTTTCATTGCCCTTATTTATTTTAAACACGAGATTTCGGTTAGTAAGTAGCTCTAACCGTTTTCAAGTGTAAACTAAACAATCCAGTCTACAGGCTACTACTTATACTACTTGGTGTGCAGTCAGGTATGACGGCCCGCCCTTTTTTAATCCTAAGACGCTTGTTTTCCTTAAGGAGTGGTTTCCATATGTTTGGTAAGTCCGTTCTTGGTTGACTGAAAACTTATTTATTCTGCATTATGAACGCAGCTTCAATAAACTTTCGTTTTCGCCAATGTGACTCCTTATGCAAAACTTTAGCTTTCGACCATTGAATCCTGTGGTCAGTCGCTAAACTTTTAGATGTTCATTTACTTTAACCTGAAGTGGGCGTTTCATTTCACCTACATATAATTTACCACACTCGGGATTTGGTAAATACATTCCTTATTATTTGAGGGATTTTCTGGTTTTGTTTAAGTTACAAAACTCCTTGTTGTATTTCCCGATGAAAATACTGTTTTAATATTATAGTGTTTGGCTATTCGTCTTCTGAAATTTCTCGAGCATATGGAATGTTAATAACACCCAACAGATTATATTTGGTTTGTTTTTAATTTTAGAGATCGTTGAGTTTATTAATTTCTCGGAATAACACTTCTGTTGTGAGTCCTTTTTAATGTTCTTCGGTGGTTAAAGATTAAGGTTTTAATGTTAAAGATTTCGGAAATTAATAAACATTATGATATTTAAATCTCAAAAGATATAAATAAAACCCTTTTCTCCATTTTTTTTTCATATTATCATAAAAACCACATTTAGTTTCTACTGGTTGACTATTGAGCAAAGCCAGTGGTTTGTTTTTTATAATTTTAATGAAGAAAACAAATATTTTAATGGCTTGTACAGTATTAGTAACAGTAATGCAAAATAGTGCTTTTCTTGTAAAGCTACAACATGGTCAATTACTAGGAAATTGCCAATTTTTGACCTTCCTAGCCCGCACAGCAATGGCTAGAGAAGGTATTGTTTTCGACAAAAAAAAATTTTTTTTGAGGTGTGTTATTTGGGTGTATTTTTTAATTTTAGTTAAAATTCATCAATGCTAATGACAGTTTTTTGACAGTTAAAAAGTTTAAAAATTGCTAACTTTTTAACGGAGCGTCGCATCAATATGCGGTTTTCGGAATATAGTAGCGCGAGTTTTTGGAAAAAATTTGTGTTATAACCAAAAAGTTCGTAGGAGCTTTCATTTCGAAGATATTTACAAAAAACTGTTTTCAAGGTTGATATAACGTGGAGTGTGCTAATGGGCTAGGAAGGTAGTTGATCACCTAGAATTTAAAAAGAGAACGAAAATTTTATAAAAATACAAATAAAAAGCTTTAGTTCAATATATCTTCTTATATCTTAAACATCGTAAATCAAGTATGAACAAGAATTTTATCATAAAAGTTTTATTGGTATAGTAAATAAAAGTGGATCAGTGGATTAACGGTATGTATTCAAGTGGGGGAACCAGTATGAGAAAAAAGTTGTTAGATTATTCTTTTTAGCATTTTTTTACTTTGATCCAGTGTCTCCCGGGGTTTTTTGGGCCTTGTTATGTGGACAAGCGTCCCACATAGCACAAAAATCACATCAACGTTAAATTAACGTGAACAAAAATAACAAAGTTTTTTTTTTACTTGAAAACAACTTCATACCATGTAATATTTATTTTGTTAAATCTACATGCTTAAAGATAACTTAAAAACAAGGAGAAATCAAGCTATAAAAATGTACTTTTTGCTGAAGTTTCTGGTGCTGTGTATATAACGTGTTTTTTACCCTCGTCATTTTCATGTACCAAAAGTGAAAAGTCCTCCACAACATGTTCTAAAACGCCACTAAATTAAGACTTCTCAAACCTACTAACTTTCTGCGTCTTTTTTGGTCACGTTTTTTTAATAAAAAATGTTTAACTTAAAAGCGAGGCGAAATGAAGTTGTAAAAGTTCACTAGTTTAAGACTTTAAGACAATTTTAAAGATGGCGTTCAAGGCAAGACAAAATATCTATTTATCTATCTATATACATTATGTTTTTAGCTCACACATATACTATACTATAGTAGTGTGAACTATGGTGATCCTAATTTTTTCGAGAAAAAAAAAGTTGCTCCGATTTCAAAAAATTTTATATATCTTTGCGTTTCAGATGATTTTGAAACTTTTTTGTCGCGCCGTCTGTCTGTCTGTCTGTCTGTATGTCTGTCTGTCTGTCTGTCTGTCTGTCTGTCTGTAACGACCAACGCGCATAACTCAAAAACCGCTAGGCCGATTTTAATGAAATTTGGTACCTAGGCTGGATCTTGGGTCGAGATGGTCCCACTTAAAAATTAAGAAAATCCACCGAGCACAAGCCAAATAAAAGGGTGGGGGAAAATTTCAAAAATTACAGTTTATGTGAAAATATGGCGTGTGTGATATCAAACGAAAGGTAATTGAGTATAGAGTTAAACAAAATACATTTTAGTTTTTTTTTCTTCAAAAAGGGTCGGGGTAGATTACTAAAATTAGAGTTTACGTGAAAATATGGCTTGTGTGATATCAAACGAAAGGTAATTAAGTCTGGAGTTAAACAAAATACATTTTAGTTTTTGTTTTTTTAAGGGTGGGGGTAGATTTCAAAAATTTGAGTTTAAGTCAAAACATGGCTTGTGTGGTATCAAACAAAAGGTAATTTAGTCTGGAGTTGAATAAAATATATTTCAGGTTTTAGTTTTATTAGCTCGCACGTACACTATAACTATAGTACCTAGTGTGAGCTTATGGGCCCATATATTGGCAGAGTATTTTAAAAGCTAAACAAGATTTTTTAACAGTAAACACTTCAACAGAATATTAATGTGTATTTATCAGGTTAATAATAGATGCGTCGTGATCGTGAAGGATCAGGGATCAGTTCCTTAACAGGTTTTTGGAGTTTAGAGACCAAAGCACTGCCTGATAGATTTCTTCAAAGTGAAAAATCCCGACAATAGGTGGCGCTGCTGCTAGTTAAATCTCAAAAATATTCGGTAGAAAAGCCATGCAAGTCGCGTTTTAAAATTTGTGTAGAAAAGGCGTGAAACTAATGTGATTTTAACGTTGATAAAAATCACTTGAAAATAACGTAAAAACATTGCTGTTTTAATTTGATAATGGCGTTATTACAACGCAGTTTTTAGCAACGTTATTTTTTATAACGTTAATGAATGACCCATTAAGCTTGTTTTTTATATATGAAATAAACGTTTTTTTTCTAGCAGATTTTAAAATCACACCTTTTTTACGTGTTAAACACGTGACTGTGCTATGTGGGATGGTGCAAAATTTTAAACTGGTAACCGGAAGCGAAATACATATGTTTACTTTAAATTAGCGGACTACATGTGGTACAGTGGCGTAGCTATCGAGGTGGCAAAGACATCCGGCGCGAAGCCAAAATAGACGAATCAAGGAGTTTTATTTCTCTCTTTCAATCGATATTTTAATCGATCTATGATATAGCAGTTTTACTCGGCTACTGCTGTTTTAGTTTCTCTCGGTGTGTCTACTTCGGAAGGTGGCGCTTTTTGCAGAGTATCTGATTTTGTTTTCTCACTAGAAACGGAAGGTGTAAGACAACACTGAACTTATCAAGGGTGTCACATTGATCAAGCAGTGTTCTGAAGAGTCCCATAAGGACGAAACAGTTAACTGTCAACACTTATTAGGTGTCCATTAGATGTTGGACCCCCGTGGGGTTAAACTTTCGAGAAACTCACGGAAAAATACGAGAGAAACAAAAAGCCCTTATTTTTAGTCGATTAACCCCGGGTCAAAAATTTATATTTCCCTCTTTACGAAAATAAAGAAAATCGCTGACAGCAGCTAAACGTCAAACCAAGGATCAAGCCCAAGTGAAATTTGTATTAACCTGTTTTTGCCCATTATTGTTTCGTATGGTACTTTGTGAAAATTTGTAAAATGTAATTTTTAATACAATTTTATGTTTGTTAATTATTATATATAATTATACAAGGAAAAAAATTAATAGATAGTGAATCGTACGTTTTCTGCAGCAACGGCAACGGTAAGTTTTTTTTTCGTAGGTACCATTATGGTTATTTGACTCTCCCGTAAAATTTAAAAAATATCAGTTATGCCACTACGTGAGAAGACCGACGATATTTTGTTAATGTTCAATTAAGAACGAATGTTTTACGATTTTTAGCTCACACATATACTATACTATAGTAGTGTGAGCTATGGTGATCCTAATTTTTTCGAGAAAAAAAAAGTTGCTCCGATTTCAAAAATTTTTATATATCTTTGCGTTTCAGATGATTTTGAAACTTTTTTGTTGCGCCGTCTGTCTGTCTGTCTGTCTGTCTGTCTGTCTGTCTGTATGTCGGTCTGTCTGTCTGTCTGTGTGTCTGTATGTCTGTCTGTAACGACCAACGCGCATAACTCAAAAACCGCTTGGCCGATTTTAATGAAATTTGGTACCTGGGCTGGGTCTTGGGTCGAGATGGTCCCATTTAAAAATGAACAAAATCCACCGAACACAAACCAAATAAAAGGGTGGGGATAGATTTCAAAAATTAGAGTTTATGTGAAAATATGGCGTGTGTGATATTAAACGAAAGGTAATTGAGTCTGGAGTTAAACAAAATACATTTTAATTTATTTAAAAAAAAGGGTGGGGGTATATTTCAAAAATTAAGTCAAAACATGGCTTGTGTGGTATCAAACAAAAGGTAATTTAGTGTGGAGTTGAATAAAATATATTTCAGTTTTTAGTTATATTAGCTCACATAACTATAGTACCTAGTGTGAGCTTAGGGGCCCATATATTGGCAGAGTATTTTTATCACAACACTAATGCACACACACAAATTCGCACACATCGCAGGATCGGCAAGAGCCCCCTCTATCAGACGAGGCTTACAGTAGAATATTTTATTGAACAGAAACCTGTAATGAAGCTAAAACAGCAAGTGTTCCATTTATGCAACAGTGGGCAAAATTTAGACGTCAAACTTTTTGAATATGTCTTAGTATGTCAAGTATTTTCCTAATAATTTTAGGAAATCGATTTTTCCGCATTCAACTTCTATTGACAGACCGACATTATTTTTTACTATTTTCTTCATTGAAGTTTATTTTGACTTTAAATTTCGAAAAAGCAATAAGAGTTTATTGGCACTAACGAATGAACACGTTAACAACTGGTTGGTTACACCATAGCAACCAAGTTATAAAAATTGAATTTCTACATTGGCCTGGAAAATGCAATTTTATAACGTTAATGAATGACCGTACGATTTTGACTACTTATTCGCATTCATTTTAGCTCAAAAAGTGGCACTTTCTGGCAGAAAATGCATTCAGTGCGGGAAAGTAAGCATTAGGTCGTTTAAAAACGTTTATTATCTGTCAACTTCTGACGTTTATTGATATTCAACAAGCTAGTTGCCATGGAATAAAGTCAATTGCAGTGATATTATTCAAGCGGTCTTCGCTTAGTAGTCTAATTAATGGATTAGAATTCAGTGGTTCTCAAATTTTATAGAGTGGGGAACACTAAAGCTTGTTTTTTTTAGGGACCCCTACCCAAACTACTTAAATATAAGACAATGTTTAGTTTTGTGTAAAATTCGACATTAACAATACTTTTTAAGCTATAAAATAAAGAGTATGTAATATACAGGGTGTTCGGCACATGAACCGTCAAAATTTTTTGGGATATTGTTGGGGTCATTTGCTACCTTTTCAACCTTGGAACTTGGGTCCTAAGAGTCACGGCTAAAGAGATGAATTTTTTTTTTTAATTCTCAAATTATCCAAAATCCCACCTTTAAACCCTCGTAAGCTTTTTGGAAAAGCATCATTTTTTAAAAATAATTCTGTAATCTTATGCTTCTTCAACTAATTAATAGATTTGTTAAAATTGATGTACCAAAGGGACATACGAGGTTTTTTATTGAAAATCATTAGTGATTTTGTGAAAGAAAATCAATTTCAAAATTAAAAATCAAAAAAAATATCGACAATTGAGAACTTCATTTTCTTTTAAAAACTTCTTTAGTTGATTACCTTTCTAAAGTTATGCACACATTGATTTTGATTGAAAAAAAACATGTCTGCTTTAAAATACGGACATTCCGTCAGAAGGGCGAGACTCGTTCGGAATTGGTAAGAAAAACAATTTGATGTTTATGATCGTTTACCTATTTAAACAAAAGTTAAACTTTTAACAATAATGTAATGTGTTCTTTATTTATAAATTTTGTTCGAAACGATCATAAACATCAAATTGTTTTTTTTATCAAGTCCGAACGATTATTGCCCGTCTCACGGAATATCCGTATTTTAAAGCAGAGTTGTTTTTTTTAATCAAAGTGTAGCATACCGTTAGAAAGGTAATCAATTAGAGAAGTTTAAAAAAAAATGAAGTTTTCAAGTGTCGATACTTTTTTTTTAAATTTGTTCTTTAATAAAAAACCTTGTATGTCCCTTTGGTACATACATTTTAACAAATCTATAAATTAGTTGAAGTAGCATAAGATTACACAATTATAAAAAAAATGTGCTTTTCCAGACATTAATAAAAAGCTTACGAGGGTTTAAAGGTGGGATTTTGAGTAATTTGAGAAAAAAAATTGAAAAATTCACATCTCTTTAGCCGTGACTCCAAGGACCCAAGTTCCAAGGTTGAAAAGGTAGCAAATGACCCCAACAACATCCCAAAAAATTTTGACGGTTCGTGTGCCGAACACCTTGTATAAATAACTCGGAAACAGTTAAAATACTAAAATAAGTATTAAAAATATTTTATTATTTTTTTAAAACTTAATGCGATGGATGGGCCTGTTCGTTTGAAAGTTGTATGCTGATATCTGCTTCAGGATTTAGTTTATTTCTTAAGTCGGTTTTTGTAAGAGCATACTTTAAAAGTTGTAGCAAAAAGCAACAATTTTTTTACAGCAAAATTAGCTAATTTTGGATATTCACTTCTAAGCTGGGCCCAAAACTCCAACAAAGAATTAAAAGTAGTTTTAAGGTTTCCATCGGCTGCAACATCAATTAGCTGTTCAGTTTGATGAGCTTCACGACTCATACTGAGAATGGATTGCAAACCCAATCAAGATCCTCTTCTTGCCTTGGAAAATATTCTTTGATTTAAACTTGCAGATTCTGAAGATGGCTGGTTACCTTAGAAGTGATTTCTGCAGGACTCTTTGACTCGGACACAGAATCATGCAGTGTTGGAAAGCACTCAGTCAGTCTTCTATTTAGACAAGATTCACAAAACTGTATTTTATTTAACATCGCCTGAATTTTGTCATGTTGTGAGATAACTGTGGCAGAAGTCCCGTAAAGTGATAAGTTTAATTCATTAATGCTTGAAAAGATATCGGCAAGATATGCCAAACATTGTAGGCACTTTACGTCAGATTATTCTTTATGACAATTGAAATAAAGATAAGAGTCATTAAAAAAACCATCATTCACTTCGCAGAGTAAGCGGGTGTCCCAATTCCCAAACTTACTTTCCTCTACTAAGAATATTTATTTTATTTGCTACATGACACTACTGACTATTTAATTTTTGGGTGATACCACTAATATTTTTTTATTTTATTAACTTCTTGCGGAACCCCAATTACCGCTTCGCGGAACCTAGTTTGAAAATTGCTGGGTTAGATCATATTTTCTTTTCTTTTTGATCTCAAGCATTATACTATCTTTCGCGTCCTTGAGTGTTTTTTTTAAATTTCGCACTCCGTCGTTGGGTTTAGAATAATAAACATTTTCGCACGCTCCTTGAGAAATCCCGATTTTAGCATATATTTTTTGTTTCAGTCTAGCTCCTGACAGTATAACACAAAACATTGGCGACATCTGGTGAGACATCGCTTCCCAATCAATATCGAGAAAAAATAATGCTCATGTGTTTTTAAAACAAAATATAAAAACAATTACAAGTATGCGTTTAATGACAACAATGTATGAATGTCATGTACCCAGCTGCAATTTTAAGTCAAAGTACGAGGAGAGCTTCGAGAATCACTATCCCAACAAACAATTAAAGTTGTAACGACGAAACCCCAACTAGAAAGAATTTCTTAAAAGTAACCGCAACGTACTCCCGCTACGTCTCAGTATACCATACAGCGACGTTATAATTCCCTAAGTGGGGAACCAATTTCTGGTTATAACTACTTGGCCAAGTGTTTAAAGTCACTGTAGTAACAACTACACTACTACGTCGTAGCCAGGTATCTACTACGTCGTAGAGGCTGTTTTTTTTTCCGTAATGGCATAAAAGTTGCGATGTAGTTGCAAATAATATAATCGTTTCTTTTTGGTAGAATTGTTACACAATATGGTGGACACAACAGTAAACAGACTCGCTTAGTTTTTTTGTTTGGTTATGGTTATAATATGAACTATGTTATCCAAAAGTGTGAGAATTTACTAGCAGAGGATCAAAATTCGAGTGCGACGCAAAGTTTTTTGTATAACATGCATTATATATATTGCAAAAAACCGGTGCGCCCGTAAAATTGAGCCGTTTTCTGGTAGCTGATGGAATTTTTGTGTTGTGATTTTGGAGGTTATGTTTTCATAATCGACAGTTAACTCCAACAAATGGTGCTTAAGAAGAGCATTTTTGGTAAGCTTCAAGTAATTTGTTTATAAAATAGTATGGCTCTTTAATATGAGCTCATAAATCGACAACAAAAATATTAAATTTTCTTTCTTACATAAAAACATGGCGTCCCAAACTATATTCCCTGATAGTCGAAAAGGTTACTTGAAAGTAGTTGCGGCTTTAAAGTTGATCCAAAAAGTTATTTTGTCTACATTGTTACATCAGATGTTACTATGATGACACAAACTTTTGTGGTAAAAATTAAAGTTATAATGTAGTTGTCGGATACACTTGTTTGGGACTCCAATGAAGCTTAACTTTCTAGTGGTAATTAAGTAGGATATAAAAGTCAGGGCGACTACGCAATAACGACTAAAAAGAAAGTAAAACTTTAGCAACGTCCTATTGTGGTAGAGAAGACTATCAGAATCGACTATCAAGAAACAATCCTATGAAGTAGTTTAGAGGGTCGTTTTTACGAAACATCTACTATTTCCTGATACTAAATAGTAGTTAGAACTAAAAAGTAACAAATTTTGGTTGGGATCACCACATTTCTACTATAAGAAAGTAGCAAAGCCTTTAGAACATGTAGCCGCTACTATAAATGTTAGTTGGGATGACAGTGCCAGGCACAAAACTAATGAAAATGATTCATTTTATGAATACATTGAAGATACCAAAATGTATAAATGCAAAGAATGTGAGCATCAATCAAACAACAGGCGAGATTTAGGACGACATTATTGGCTACACAAGCCACCGGACGAACTGACTTGGTACAATTGCCAGAAATGTGACTATTCCACTCTTTATAAAGGTAGTTTGAAAAATCATATTTTGATTCATCGAAATTCGGATGAAATTGAAATGTTTTATTGCTATCACTGCGATTTTAAAAGTAAAGATAAATCGTATTTGGTTATGCACATTAAGTCGCACAATCCGGATAATTTACATAAATGTCCAGAACCAGGATGCAACTACGGGACAGTATTTAAAAAGTTTTTGAAAAAACATTTACTTCTTCACCAAGAACCATCCGAATTGTATTCTTGTGAATTGTGCGAGTTTACAACAAGATATAAAAAGTCAGTTGAACGGCACATGAATTATCACGAAAAACAGAAAGCTGGTCACATTTTTAAATGTAACTATTGTGACGTTGAATCCGATAACAAAACGAAAATGATGAGGCATTTGCGGTCTTGCGAGAAAAACGTGCATTTGGAAGACGGAACGGATATATTTTCAAAGTACGATATCGAAAATAATATTTTTAAATGCATAGTTTGTGAATATCGAAAAAAAAGCAAGGGAGAAATAAAGAATCATTTTCTAATGAAACACAAAGATCCAAGTCAAGTGAAAATGATTTCGTGCACTCAATGTAAGTTTAAAACACGATACAAATCAGGGATCTACAATCATGAAAAAATTCATAAAGAACCTGCGGATTGGCTCAAGTGTGCTCATTGTCATTTTAAAACAAGATATAAAGATAGTCTTACTTTGCATTCGAAACAACATCAGAATCCAGATGATGTTAAATATTATTATTGTGATCAATGCGAATACAAAAGCTTTCAACGAAGTAACGTTAACACGCACAAGAAGATTCATAGACCCAAGACAAAAGATACGTGCGAAATTTGTAAGAAAAAGCATCCTCTAGTTTCTGTTCAAAGAGGAAAAACATATAGATGTTTCCTTTGTAACTTTCAATCTGTTCATGTAAGTAGTTATAAAGAGCACAAGCTAAAGTTTCACACTGATACAAACGGTGAGTCCTTGTATCGTTGTCCTGATTGTTTGTATTCAGCCAGAAGAAAAGAATCTCTCATGAAACATTTGACAACTCATGAATCGTTTAAAGATGCGGTTGTGTATAAGTGCTGTGATTTAAATTGTAATTTTGAAACAAAGATCAAGATGAGTTTAAAAAAACATTATTTTATGCTTCATGAGGATGAAAAAAATGTTAAAATGTTAAAATGCACAAAGTGTGACTATAAAACCCGCAGCAGTGAGTATTTCTATAAACATGTTAAATACAATCATGGTGATAAATCGGAAATAACGTGGTATAATTGCAACATGTGTACATATAAAACAATTTACAAACCCTCTCTAAAATCACATATTGGCCGTCGCCATTCTACAAAAAGTAGAGTCTTCAGGTGTCTTGATTGCAAATACAAAACTCTTATTGAAGAATACATTATCAAGCATGTTAAACTGAAGCATGGAAAAGCCTATGACAAAGATACTATCAAGCAAACCAAAATTAAAGGTAATGAATCATATAGATTCAATTATAAACAACAAGATACATTTTCATGTTTCTTGTGCAATTTCGCAACGGGTTCTAGTAAGGCCATTATAGAGCATAACTTGAAAATTCACACTGATGTCAACGGTCGGCCTTTATTTAAGTGTCCACACTGTGCGTTCTCTTCAGTGCGCAAAGAAACTCTACAAAGACACTTGGTTAGACATCATTTAAAAAACGCAGAAATTTTTAAGTGCGCTAACGCACATTGTGATTTTGAAACTAAACGAAAGGACGGTATAAAAAGACACAAGACAAAGTGTTTAGCTTATAATAAAGGCGCAAATATATTCAAATGTTCTAAATTTAATTACAGAACAAGGAGCAAATTACATATTTCCAAGCATACCTCAATTAGTCATTCAAAACTAATACTTTATGAATGTTATTTATGTTCTTTTAAAACAACAACAAAAAATGTGCTCAAGAAACATATAACAAAGCTACATAAACCGAAAGATTTAGTAGTAAAACTTTTAAAATATAAAACTTTGTCAGAAGATGAAATTATGAAACAACAAATTGCAAAATATGGCAATAACAATAAACAAATTAACATAAAGACACGTACAACGAAGCTACATAAACCAAAATATTTAGTAGTAAAACTTTTAAAATATAAAACTTTGTCAGAAGATGAAATTATGAAACAACAAATTGCAAAATATGGCAATAATAATAAACAAATTAACTTCAAGGCACGTACAACGAAGCTATATAAACCAAAAGATTTAGTGGTAAAACTTTTAAAATACAAGACTACATCAGATGATGAAATTATAAGGCAAGAAAGAGCAAAACATGATAAGAATAACAAAGAAATTAGATTAAAAACACGCACAAGGAAGCTACATAACCCCAAAGTTTTAGTAGTTAAACTTTTAAAACATAAAACTTTATCAGAAGAGAATATTATAAGACACGAACCAGCGGTGCAAGAAAACATCGAACTAAACGTACAATATAAAAACAAAAATCAAGAACAAAAAAACGTGGACTTTAACGAGAATAATGAAGATATTCTTCAAATTAAACTAGACGTAGATATAGATGATATTAAACTTGAAGACTATAAATATCCTTTGGAAATTATCAAAGAAATTACGGAAGCCAACAATAGAGACAAAGAAAATATGGAACTGGACCTGACCACAGCCTCAACAAAAGATAAAGACGCCAACATATGCCTTATGTGTTCTTTTAAGACCAACAATGTGGACATTTTGGGGCAACATCTTTTTACTGAACACATATTGTAATTTTTTGGTAAGAATTATTATAATTAAATAGAATAATTAAGTTGAGAAATTATTTACTTAATTTGTTATAAGCAGGAACTTTGACTAATAACAGTATAATGACTTCTCCATGACAAATAAGGTGCATTAATATATATTATATTCTATAATGTTGTATGAGGTGCATATTCATATGGCGCTAGCAAACGAATAGTGTGTACGGAGACATTATCTTTTTTGAAAACAACCAGCGTTGCCAGGTCGAATTTTACCAAAGTGCTTCACCACAGAGAAAAAATCAGTAGTTGTTTTTGGTTGTTTTCGGGTATTTCCAAGGAAGATAGCAAAAAACTGACCCCCCTTTGCAACACTGAAATTTCAAGTAAAGCTTAGAGATGAAAACCGCATCTTGATATAGCAAGCCGTTTTTAAGCTACGGGGTGTTTATAAAAAGTCTGCTTTTTGGGAGGGTCTATAACTTTTTTATTTATGAAAAAAATAAATTCGTGTAAAGAGCTTTTTTATAGATCTTTTCTTGAAGAATTAATAGACTTAAACGGTTTTTATTTATCTCTTTTAGTTTTCGAGATATTGCATGAAGTTGTAATTGTTCCTATGGAATAACCCTCTTTTTATTTGATTTTTCAAATCAGCGTAAAATTTCCTTTAAAATGATGTATCAGACCCAATATTTTCTTTTAAAAATTTGTTTTATTGTTTTTATAAATATTTCTGTTTTTTAAAGATTTTTTGTTTCTCTTTTATAATTTAACTTGATTACTTGATTTTGACGACGCACGGCATAACCCCTCTTCCCCCTACAGCGTTACGTATTTTAAGAATGGTCTCCTGATAGCTTCTGCCTAAATATATCTCCACACCAGAGCCAGGAGCCTAGGGCAATTCGCCGCCGCAGATTCGACGCGGCCGATTCGCCAACCACCCTATTCCCGCGGGGCCAATTCGCCGCCGGTGGTACTCGCCGCCGCAATGGAGGAGGTCCAAGATCTAATAGACACCTAATAAGTGTTGACAGTTTACTGTTTTGTCCTTATGGGACTGCTCAGAACACTGCTTGGTCAATGTGACACTCTTGCAAAGTTAATTAGACCGTTTTGTCTCTCGTCCTAAGTCTATAGTGAGAAAACTTTTATAAGAAACGTCATTTGCCACAAGAGAAACTAGAACAATAGCAGGCAAGTATAAAGATCGCTTGCAAAGAAAAGAATGTATCCGTGCTCTATGACAGCACTTTTGCCTTTCAGGTGAGGTTAAGCTTTCGAGCTACCCATGGAAAAATATGAGAGAAACCAAACTTCATTTTACCCGATTAGCCACGAAAACTTGTTTGATTTTTAAATTCACGGATACGAAAATTTACGTTTGTTAGTATTATTTGGGTTAAAAACTCCGCTGATTGACGCTTACGTCTGAAGGTGGGTAAAAACGCTAATCAGCGTTGATCTGACCTAAAAGGCAAAAGTGCTGTCGTAGGTCAACTAAACTAGAAAGTAGCAATAACGGAGCTACCAATATGCCTCAAAATGGTCAGTAATCTTAGAATTCTAGGTTGGAATGCCAATGGTCTCTTGCAACATCAGCAAGACTTGCAAGTTATTCTAGACATAGAAAAAATTGACGTCTGTCTTGTGTCAGAAACGCATTTCACTAACCAGTCTCGCATTAAATTTAAGGATTATAAAGTGTATCATACAACTCACCCTAGCAATACTGCACATGGGGGAAGTGCTGTAATTATTAAAGAAAATATATCACACTATGAGGAGATGGGATATAAAACCATAGAGATTCAAGCTACATTAGTAAGTGTAAAAACCAAAACATATACACTAGTCATAAGTGCTGTCTATATACCACCAAAGCACTTACTAAAGAAAAATCAATATCTTAATTTTCTCAGAAAATTAGGAAACCGTTTTATAATTGGAGGTGACTTTAATGCAAAAAATACCTACTGGGGATCTAGACTGACGAATTCTAAAGGAAAATAACTTTTGCAAGCTATTAGTGAATATCAATGTGACCCAATATCAACTGGTAAGCCCACATACTATCCAACAGATCCAGGAAAAATTCCAGATCTAATTGATTTTTTTATAGTAAAAAATATATCTTTAAGTTTTGTAGATATAGAAGAAAGTTTTGATTTACACTCAGATCATTTACCTATTATTCTAACTCTTAGTAAAAACATAATAAAGAAAGAAGCAAATATCTCACTAGTTAATAAACTGACTGACTGGATTAGTTTTAAACAAAGTCTGTCAGAAAAAATAAACCAGTACCATTGCAAACGCCAGAACAAATCGATAAAGAAGCAGCTTGGGAAAACAGTCCAAAACCAAAGAGAATTTTTAAGGGAAAAACTATCCAAAGGAAATTAGAGACCTTATATTGGAAAAAAGGAAACTAAGAAGAAAGTGGCAGCAAAGCCGTGATCCTCGGGACAAAACAAATCTCAACAACATGACGCAGCGCATTAGGCGAGAAATTCTAGTAATAAAAAATGAATCTATTAACCATTTTCTTAATGAACTTACAGATGATAAAAATACCGACTATTCCCTTTGGGAAGCAACCAAAGATTTTAAAAGACCAATTATCCAAATTCCACCCATACGAAAATCTAACAACCAGTGGGCAAGGAGTAACAAAGAAAATGCAGATATTTTTGCAAGTCATTTAGAAAAAACATTTCAGCCCCACGAAACACCGGATGAAAACTTTCATTTAAATGAACCCCATCAAATCGAAGACCATATTAAGCTTACATCACCAAAAGAAATATTAACAGAAATCAAAAATATTAATTCGAAAAAAGCCCCAGGGTATGATCCTATTAACGGGGTAGTCATAAAACAACTCCCCAGAAAAGCTATCGTAAAACTATGCAACCTAATTAATGCGTCCTTTAGGCTTAGGTATGTACCTAAACTGTGGAAAGTTGCAGAAGTTATCATGATCCCAAAACCGGGAAAACCACTCCATGACGTGTCATCTTACAGGCCACTATCTTTGCTGCCAATTATATCCAAGCTCTATGAGAAATTATTGCTTAAAAGAATAAAACCCATCATAGAAAGACAAGAAATTATTCCATCTCATCAATTTGGTTTTCGAGACAAGCATTCCACGATAGATCAAGTACATAGAATTACTAATATAATAGAAAAAGCACTAGAAGGGGGAAAAGTTTGTTCTGCATTTTTTCTAGATGTAGCACAAGCATTTGACAAAGTGTGGCATGAAGGCCTTACTTTTAAACTAAAACGGTTTCTGCCAAAACAATATTCGGATATTTTGGAATCATACATATCTGATAGACATTTTAGAGTAAAACAGGAAGACTCATACTCAAATTTAAGAGAAATTCAAGCAGGCGTGACCCAAAGCCAGAAAATTGTCACTTAGCAACATTTGCAGATGATACTGGTTTATTGACGGTAGAAAAATCTATTGAAAAATGCATAGAAAAACTTCAGGATGCAGTCACCGAAGTTCACAGTTGGACCACAAAGTGGCGAATAAAATTAAATGAAATCAAATCAATTCATGTTGATTTTACAAACAAAAATATAAATCACATACAAATAACAATTAACAACATTCCCGTACCATATTCAAATCAGGTAAAATATCTCGGTATAACACTTGATGCCAAATTGCGCTGGAAAGCACATGTTAAGAAAAAAAAGAAGAACTTGAGATAAGGTATAGAAAAATGAACTGGCTAATTGGAAGGAAGTCCAATTTAGCAATTCATAATAAGTTACTGCTTTATAGACAAATACTGAAACCAGTATGGACATATGGTATTCAACTATGGGGTTGTGCTAAAGAGAGTAACATTCTAGTTTTACAGAGATTTCAAAATAAAGTATTAAGGGTCCATCTCACCGACTTTTTTTTCGTTACTTAGCTTAAAGCGTTTCTTAATATAATCATAATATGACGTAATAAGGAACACTTAAGGCTAAGTAACGAAAAAAAGAGTCGGTGCGATGGGCTATAAGAAACATTGTGAATGCACCTTGGTACGTTCGAAATAGTGACCTTCATCGAGATCTAAAAATCGAAACTGTAGCAGAGACTATAAAAAAGTACGCAAAAAGCCATGAAGATAGACTCCATCGGCATGTGAATGTGGAAGCAATTCAGCTTCTAGACAATACTATGCTAGTTCGAAGACTAAAAAGAGTGAAGCCGTTTGAGCTAGTAAACTAAGTGAATTATATAAAACAAAATAATGCTATAAACACAACACAATTGTGAGTTACAGACTAAACAAAGCGGGGAGAACTGTTGAGTAAACCCTAAGTTTAAATCTGACTTTTCTAGTAAATTAAGTTAAAAGAAAATTGCTAATTAGTCTTACTGACTAGATTGTAATACAATAAACACAGTGTGTTTGACAAATTAAACAAAAAAAAGATATATAGGGTGTGTCTAAAAGGTCTGTACAAAATCTTAGCACATATTCCTGAGGTCAAAATAAGTTGATTTAAGGCAACTTACCTTAGTCCGAAATTGCTCCGTTTCAGAGATACGATATGAATTTAAAAATTAATTAAAAAATTTCATGAGCGAAATTGCCGAAAACAGAAAACTTGAATAAAGCTTTGAGAACAATAGTCAGTAGAAAACTGGCCGTTGCTATGACATTTTGCCAGTGAAAACACTCTAGTAAAATAGTCATTCAAATGGAAAAATAACGTTAAAAACACACACTTTTTTAAATTTAATAGGTCACTTTTTAACATTTTCAAAACCAAGTTATTGGTGTGATTTTAACGTGGTTTTAAAAATAACGTTAAAAAGCAACCTATTGAACTTAAAAAAGTGTGAGTTTTTAACGTTGTTTTGATTTGTGCTATGTGGGGAGTGTAACTCAAGGTCAAAACCCCCCCTTGAGCATTACGTAATTTAAGGATAGGCTCTTATAAGCATTAAACTTACTATAGAACAATTTTTATTTCCGATACTATTGAAGATTTTGAGGAAGTAGACTGGCAAGACGATGTTCTTGAGTGTGATGCTGATGACAGCGATGAAGATATGCCTCTTGCTCGACTAGTGAATAGTGTAGTGTTTCAAGAATGAGATTTTTGTTGTACAAATTTGACCTTATTTCTGTATATTTGTTTGAAGAATAACTCCTGATTTGTGTTCATGTATAAGCCTTCTGCGTTTTATATTTCCTTTTTTCTTATTTTTTTAATATTTCATACATTTGCAATACTTCCATATATTTACGAAAATATATTTCTGGAAATTTTACAACACTATAGTTGATGTTGTATTAAAGTGACACCGCGTCATCAAAACTTTGATGGGCGGGAAGGGAGTAGAGGGGTACATACAGTGGCACGCACTTCCTTTAATTAAAAACATATTATTGATTTAGTAGGGCTTTGACGTTTTCTCTTCGTTGTTGTTTTGACTGTATGTCAAACAAATTATGACGGAGCTTTTCACAAAACAAATTACCGTCTTTGCAACTAAATCAATATTTGCGCACATTTTAATATAATTTTGGATCCTCTTTTATGTTTCGGATCTTTATTTATCAGGTAAGTACCTATTTGATCTCTCCTTTAAAAGGTCGTAGTGTTTTATTCCTCGAACATTAAGCCCCGAGCGGCACACTGCATGTACAAAGTGAAACGCTAATTTTTTAAGGCTTCTTTGCTTAGATTTTGCCGCAGAATTTGGTTTACCATAGCTATGACGCGGTGCCACTTAAATAGAACATCAACTATAGATAGTTTTTTGTCGAGCCAAATTTAGGCCCGATAACTTCACCGACAACGATAACTTTAACAATATTTGACAGTTCGAAATAGCATTTTTGGTACCGGTTTTAGTCGACGCCGACGGTGCGGTTATCTGTCGTTTGGGGTGCAAGAATATTAAAATCGTGATATTCATTAGGGGAAGATGGGGGAGTTTTGTCCAAAGGAAAACTTTATTTGCAGTTTTAATACTTTGTTTGTGGTTTTTCTTGTTATAAACTAGTTTAGAATGGAAATGTTTTGTATTACCCCTTCGTTTTGACTATCGTTGGGGTAATAGGAAACATCTTAATGGCGTAATAAGAAATATAATCTTTTTTGTTGGACTTTGATTTGAGTAGTGTTACCTTAAAATTTCACTAAAGTGTCTTATGTAAAGCAGTAAAAATGGCAAGTTGCAGAAATATTAAATGGCATCTAACGCAAATAGTCCACAGTACACCGGTGTATTTTTTAATTGATGACTAACAGTCTGAATTCTCGTACATAGCTTTATTCGGCCGAGAGGCCTAACTTTTTCTCTGCGAAAATTTTTGAGATTTGATTCTAACAGAATGCGCGGGTGCAGAAATTTTTGAGCTTCGGACTAACTAAACCAAGCATATGCTTTTGGGGACAATGTTGCCATTTACTTTAAAACACATACATTTTTTAGGGTGGGTACGGGTAGGCCTCGTCAGATGTCTATCAGGGGAAATGAATCGACCCCTGCCGAACCGTAGATTCCAGGTACTCTCCGAACCGGAGAGTTAGCACCTGTATAGAGTGGTTTGTCCCGTACCACTTTTTTACATAAATACACTTAGTTTTAATTTAATATGTTTAAGCTTTATACAATTAACAATATTTTTATAGTCTTAAAGTGCATTCAAAATTCGCGATTTTATACGTCAAAATGCAGCTATTGCATAATTATTACTTAATTCAATTTGTCTTTCTTCCTTTTTCCGCCCTTGCAATCCTTACCATATTATCCATATTTACTACCCTTGTACCCAACCTTGATCGCGAGTGCATCGAGTTAATGCCATGGTGGGAGGAAGAAACGACGCTGACCAGCTGCGAGCGATACGCGGAAGCAGCGCTACAGACAGACCGATCGTTCTCGCCTTGCTGTCAATAATATACGATATTCTTACGATTACTAAGATACATATAAAACGGGAAATATCCACGTGCTACGCGAGTTTCCTTCTACAAATCCATGTTCCACCAGTGAAACCAGGGTAAGTTGAATTAACTTTCCTTTTTACCTAATTTATATGCGATATTTTTACCAAGAAAGAGTCAAGGTTGTACAGAATCCGAGAATCCAGCTGTTCTGGTGAAACCTATGAAATTATAGTTCATGCACATAGTTCTGGTTGGACTAGTATAAAACTATTTTAACTAGAATTATACATTTTTATGGTCCTTCGTTGGCCAGATGGCATTTTCTGGAACCCGGAGTCTGGACCTCTTCTGATTTTTTCTTGCGTCATAATTTTGAGTGCAATTTATACTAATTCTTTTCTGCTTTTACATAAGCAATCTTGCCTAATTTTGTAGGATATTTAGCAGATGCAACCCCAGTACTGTGCCAACACAGGTTTTACGTTGTCTATTTGCAATTTATCTAGCAAAATTTTACTTCAAAAATACGTTTTGCAGTATTTGAAAAAAATTTATTCTGCCATCAGATAATATTTTTTCTTTCGAAGAACTTACTTACATACTGTACTTTTACATAATTTTGGAAAATACCTACATGGCTTACGATACGATTTTTTTATCTATGCAAAAATAATACCTACATACTTATTAAAAAATTATATTGCCATCGATTTAATTTTGATAAAACATTGTATTAAAGTTTTATTTTAAATAAGATTTATTTCTTGGAGAATTGTGACATTGACCTTGAACGAGTTTTTTTCTTTGCCATCTATTTTTATTCAGAAAAATCGATACTGTTTTTTGGACTTTTAGTGTACAGTCGAGTCATTATAAGTCGGGTAAATTTTGTATACTAGAGGGTGAGATTTATTAACGTAAGAGGTTGCAATTTTTATATATATTTTTTTTTCTCGTAAAGTTACTTTACTATTTTTTTATAAGATGCCGACTACTACTGAAAAAATTTTAAAAGCTAAAGCTTTAAGGCAAACCGCGCTTTCGCAGCTTTCTTTGATTAAAGATGCGGCACAATTGGCAAAAGATAATACTGCTGAGCTCAACCCCTTTAAGGTTAGATACCGTAGCTTATCAAAAGTCAAAAAAGATTTTGAAAAACATCATAATGCCACACTTACTTTGCTTGCTTCGTCTACTGAGGAGTTATTGCTCGAACAAAAGGTTGGTTTAGACTTTGCAAAAAGGTGCCACGAAATAGATACTATTTTTTATGAGCTTTTTGAGTTGCCATTGGAACTAAATGGAGTTTTGGATACCTCTATCCACCCCGCATTTTCCCAGGAACCACATTCAAGTCACCATGATTTTGATAATTTACCCAAATTGGGCATCCCCTCTTTTAATGGAGATGTTACCGCTTTTCCGACGTTTCATCAAAGCTTTAACGTGATGGTTCACTCAAAAAGACACTTAAGCAATATCTCTAAATTTAATTATTTGCTTGACGCATTGAAGGGTTCGCCGCGAGAATTAATTGCAGATATTTTAATTACAAATGAAAATTATCCCTTAGCTTACAATACCATTATTGAAAGATACAACAATAGGCGTTTACAGGCCTTTACTCATTGGAAACTGATTGAAGATTGCCCACGCATGACCTCTGATAATGCCAAAGAGTTACGTCATATTTTAGATACCTTTTCAAAAAATTTATCTGTACTAAATAATTTAAGATTCGAGACCGCGCTTTGGGATTTTCCTATCACGTACTCTCTTTTATCAAAACTACACCCTTCAACGCGTAGAGCTTTTGAGCAGCAACATGCCTCAAACGATGTACCGAGGTACGATGCTGTAAGACTTTTTTTACTTAAACAATGCGTTGCTCTTGAAACTATTGAATTAGAAAAATCCCCTCATACAAATAAACCAATTTTCTCGAATCCTCCTTCGAGCAGTTTTTCTCGCAACTCTGCACAAAATCATATACCTTACAATAAAAAAACGACACTTTTCGGTCAAAAGGGACCCAGTCCTCCCACAAATGCTTGCTTTATCTGTAAAGGTTCTCACATTGTTTATCGCTGTCCTACATTTCTCGCTAAAACGGTCAAGGAACGTTTTGAGCTTGTTAAAGGTCAAAGAGCGTGCACCAATTGCTTGGCAACACTGCACACAGCCAAATTTTGTACTTCACAAAAAAGATGTCGTTGCTGTTCTCTTGATCACCATACATTACTGTGTTTTAAGTCTTGCGAGTCAAACTCTCCTGCGCATACTCCAAATTCTCAAAATACGTCTTTACATAGATCGGCAGAAACATCAGTGCACCCAAACTCTCAAAGTTCTCAAAATACTGATAGCTCTAATCAGGTTATTCATGCTGGAATGCTTACAAATAGCCATGAAACTTTACTTTCTACTGCTTTAATTAAAATCAAAGATGCCTTTGATAACTGGTACACTTGCAGAGCCGTTCTCGATGGAGGAGCTATGACCAGTTTTATTTCGCGAGGTTTTGCTAATAGATTACTTTTACCAAAAAATAATATTTCTATGACTTTACATGGCCTCGCCGGTATGTCTTCTTCTGCCAAGAAAAGTGTTAATTGCATTATGTCATCACTTTATGATCAATCTAATTGTTTTGATTTTGAAGCGATTATCATAGATAAAGTTTGTGATGATATGCCTTTTATGGAATTTTCTAAGGACAGTTTTCCCAATATTTCTCAGTTAAAATTAGCTGATCCGTACTTTAATAAACAGTCTTCAATTGACATTTTATTGGGAAATGACGTTTACCCATATCTTTTACAAGATGGCAGGATAGAAAATGGCCCTCAGCAACCCGTTTATATCAATACTTCCTTAGGATGGACTGTAGCTGGAAAGTATAATTTTGATTGCAACCCTTTAAAAACAATTTCTTACACGTTTCTGACTACCTATCCTAGTTTTGATGTTTTAAATAACACTTTACAAAAGTTCTGGCAGACAGAAGAAGTACCAGAAGTCCTAGTTAAATCTAAAGATGATGAGTACTGCGAAAATTATTTTTTGAACACTACCTACCGAACCGACGCGGGAAGGTACGTTGTTTCTTTGCCTTTCAAGGAAACTGCTCCAGATTTTGGAGATACCTATACTGTTGCGTTACGTAGATACTTGTCTTTAGAAAAAAGATTTACTCAAAATACTGACTTTTATACTTCTTATTGTAGTGTTATGCAGGATTACATAGATAGTAAACATATGCAACTGGTTTCAAAACCTAACCTGTCTGAAATACAAAATTATTTTTATATCAGTCATCATGCTGTTTTTAAAAAAGATTCCACTTCAACCCCCATTAGGGTGGTTTACGATGCAAATAACCATGCAACAAATAAAATTTCATTGAACCAATCTTTACACACTGGACCTAAACTTCAGAGGGACCTAGTTAATATATTGCTTAACTTTAGATTACACAAATATGCGTTTACTTGCGATTTAAAACAAATGTTCCGAAATATTCTTATAAACCCTAAAGATCGGGACTATCAAAGAATATTATGGCGTTTTTCTCCCAATGAACTCCTTTCTCATTACCAATTAAATACTGTGTCATTTGGAGTTGTGTGTAGCCCATTCTTGGCCATAAGAACTTTAATCAAACTTGCTGACGATTACGCTGACCTACCTCTAGCGTCAGAAATACTAAAAACATCAACTTATGTAGATGACGTCACAGGGACTAGCAACAACCCCCTGGATTTAATTTCTATAAAAAATCAGCTGACTGATCTTTTGGCCAGGGGTGGGTTTGAGGCTCGAAAGTGGGCAAGCAATTGTACAGAACTATTACAAGACCTACCAAAAGACCACGTAGCCCTTGACATATCATTTGATAAAGAGGACTCTACTACCCTTAAAATATTGGGTTTGAAATGGGACCCGAGGCGGGATGTATTTTTTTACACCTTTTCAGTCGAAGATTCTGACTGTACTAAACGTACTTTACTCAGTAATTGTGCTAGAATATTTGATGTTTGCGGGTTTCTCACCCCTCTTACAATTTTCATAAAATTGCTTATTCAGTCTTTATGGCTCGCAGGGGTGGATTGGGACGAAAAACCGCCAGGTGAAATTATCTCTAAGTGGGAAAAATTTAAATCAGAATTGCAACTGTTAAATACTTTAAAAATACCACGTGAAATCATAAGCATCGATTCTAATTCACATCAAATCATTGGGTTTTGCGACGCCTCTGAGCGCGCTTACTGCGCTGTCATTTATATTCGTACATTACTGCCTGATAATTCTTATAAAACATTTCTTGTTTGTGGTAAATCTAAAGTTAGCCCTTTGAAAACATTAAGCTTAGTTCGATTAGAACTTTTAGGCGCAGTCTTACTAAGTAAATTAATGCATTTTACTTTAAATACATATGCCCACAAACTACAATTTATTGATATTTTTGCATTTACTGATAGCGCCGTAGTTTTGCGCTGGATTAAAAGTTCACCCCATCAATGGCAAACTTTTGTGAGTAACAGGGTGTCGTACATACAGGAACGACTACCCCCTGAAGCATGGCATCACGTTCCCTCAGGGATGAACCCTGCGGACTGTGGTAGTCGAGGGATGTTTGTTTCTGAACTCACAAATTTTACCCTTTGGTGGGAGGGGCCTGCTTTTTTACTTGAACATCAGGATTGCTGGACATTCTCTAAAGTTACAATACCAGATAATATTAATTTGGAAAGAAAAAAAACGATACTTTCCACACTCGTGTTGAAAAATACAATTGATATTGACTTTCTTTTTGAAAAATACAGCTCGATCAATAAAATCAAACGAATTGCGGCATACTTTCTAAAAGCTTATAATTTATTTAAGAATGTGAAATGTCGTATTACTTTAAAAAAATTTCCTTACTTAACGTTAAGAGAATTAGACGACGCTCTACTTTTTATTATAAAATACGTCCAGAATATATATTTTTCCACTGAAATTACATTATTACAAAACAAAAGGCCAGTTCCAAAATATTTACAAAAATTACAACCATTTCTTGATGTTCAAGGGTACCTGCGTGTTGGTGGAAGGTTGTGTCATTCTAATACGTTACATTACGATAGTAAATTTCCTTTGCTTTTACCATCCAATGCTAAATTTACAAAGATGCTCATTCAAGATTTTCATGTATCATACTTACATTGTGGTATACAAACTACTCAGCACTTACTGTTTCAAAGATTCTGGGTGATATCGGCTAAACGAATAATTCGAAGTGTAATTCACCAATGCAATACTTGTTGGAAGGTCAATCCTAAGCCCTATCTACCTCCAATGGGCAACCTTCCGCGCTTCAGGGTATCAGAATTCCCTAAAGCTTTTACTAATGCTGGTCTAGATCTCTGCGGACCCTTTAGTATTACTATTGGACGCCTAAGGGGTGCAAAAGTACACAAGGCATACATTTGCTTATTTATTTGTACAAGTACAAAGTGCTTACATCTTGAGCTGCTATCGGATCTCACCTCAGAGGCTATGTTGGCTGGTCTCCGCAGATTCATTGCCAGGCGTGGGCGGGTTCTAAATTTACATTCTGACTGTGGATCAAATTTTTTGGGCAGTAATAAGTACTTGAGGGAGATATTTGAGGGATGTGCGAAAACCGAGGCTATTTCTTGGCACTTTAACCCTCCTGCCGCGCCACATATGGGCGGCATCTGGGAAGCTAATATTAAGTCGGTTAAAACTCATTTAGTCAAGATAATTGGATCCCAAGTACTGACCTACGAAGAGCTCAATACCGTTATTATTCAAATTGAGGCCGTCCTCAACTCGAGACCGCTTTGTCCGATAAGCACCGATCCTTCAGATCTAGTAGCTCTAACGCCAGGTCATTTTTTAACATTGCAACCTCTTAGCGTTTTACCTGACCCTGATTATACAGGGACGCTTACAAATCGCCTAACGAGATGGCAACTTTTACAGCGCATGCATCGCGATTTTTGGAATCGCTGGCACCGGGAGTACCTTCACACGCTTCAACAGAGGGCTAAGTGGCACAATCCAATCAGTGAAGTGTTACCAGGTACCATGGTTGTCCTAAAAGACGATAACATAAAACCATTGGATTGGCCCTTAGGTCGAATTGTGGAAGTTATTCCTGGTAGCGACAGGGTTCCCCGAGTTGCTATAGTGAAGACAGCCAAAGGTAATTTCAAAAGGCCTTTGGTTAAATTATGTCCTCTTCCTTCACAATAATTTTTTTTTTCCTATGAAAACCCTAGTGTTTTCATGGGCGCGGGTATGGTTTGTCCCGTACCACTTTTTTACATAAATACACTTAGTTTTAATTTAATATGTTTAAGCTTTATACAATTAACAATATTTTTATAGTCTTAAAGTGCATTCAAAATTCGCGATTTTATACGTCAAAATGCAGCTATTGCATAATTATTACTTAATTCAATTTGTCTTTCTTCCTTTTTCCGCCCTTGCAATCCTTACCATATTATCCATATTTACTACCCTTGTACCCAACCTTGATCGCGAGTGCATCGAGTTAATGCCATGGTGGGAGGAAGAAACGACGCTGACCAGCTGCGAGCGATACGCGGAAGCAGCGCTACAGACAGACCGATCGTTCTCGCCTTGCTGTCAATAATATACGATATTCTTACGATTACTAAGATACATATAAAACGGGAAATATCCACGTGCTACGCGAGTTTCCTTCTACAAATCCATGTTCCACCAGTGAAACCAGGGTAAGTTGAATTAACTTTCCTTTTTACCTAATTTATATGCGATATTTTTACCAAGAAAGAGTCAAGGTTGTACAGAATCCGAGAATCCAGCTGTTCTGGTGAAACCTATGAAATTATAGTTCATGCACATAGTTCTGGTTGGACTAGTATAAAACTATTTTAACTAGAATTACACATAGAGTCCCTTTCCCAGGGTTACGGGAGAAGACCACATCGATATGAAAGGCGGAGAGAATGGACCTCGGTACGGTGATCATAGCGTAGGTGGCAACCCTTTCTTTTAGGGATAGTATAGAAGACTACAGCTGTTGCCTTACAGTATGGCGTTGGCTCGTCAAAGGCTAGAGGAGTAAAACCTTGATTAAAAATCCTGGCCCTCCAAGTAGGGGGTTGAGGCATTAGACTGGTTCTCTAATACTTGTAAAACAAAGCAGTTACCAAAAATCCTAAACAAAGCCTCGGAGCAATGGATGGAAACTCTCGAAGACGAAAAAAGCAAAGACAAAGGATTATGAATATAGCTACATGGAACGTACAGGGACTGAATCAAAAGTTGGATATTATTGCAACCGAAGTGCAGAATTGTAAGATCGACATTATTGCATTAACTGAGACAAAAAAGAAAGGAACAGGTACGAATAGTGTCGGTAATTTTGTCCATATATTCACTGGAGTCCCAAAAGAAAGAAGAGCAGCCAGAGGGGTATCCTTGTTGATAAAGAAAAATCTAAAGAATAAAATTACAGACTACGATTGCATTAGTGAAAACATACTTCGAGTGAACATGAAGATGCTTGGACATAATATAAGCATAGTAGCAGTCTACGCACCATCAGATGACGAAAGAGTAGGTACAAAACAAATGTTCTTTGATCAACTTGATGAGACTATCACAAAAATCGGTAATACCAGAGAAATAATTATGCTTGGCGATTTTAATAGCCGAACTGGTAGGCAAACCCAGAGCAAAGTGATAGGACCATTTGGAGAGGAAGTAACAAATGATAATGGCTTAAGACTGATGCAATTGTGTGAAACCCACAACCTAAAAATAAATAATGGTTTTTTTAAACATAAGGATATTCATCGACATACCTGGATTCAGCCCACAAGAAATCTTAACTCAATTATTGATTATGCTATAGGTGGACAACACTCGCAATTAAAGTGGTATGATGTGCGAGCACTTCGTGGTGTTACCTGTGGATCTGACCACCATCTGGTAAAAGCATTATTCCCTTTAAGAAAAACAAATAAGGATGAAAGTATTAGAGAAAATGAAAACCTAGAATGCATCGAAGACAATCAAAAATACAACTTTAGAAGTCTAGAAAAAAAGTACTCAAAGATTGTATCAGAACCGATTAGATGAAAAATTTATAAACACAAATCACTCATTTGAAGAGATATATACAAACATAATAAAAAGCTTAAAGGAAGCAAGCAACGAAGCTGTTGGGTACCAAGATAATAGAAATAACAGGAAGATGTGGTGGACGGACAAAATACTGGAAATAGTCAAAGAGAAAAAACGCACATACTTGAAATGGCTCAGTACTAAGGAGCTAAGAGACCTAGAAATCTACAGGGAAACCAGAAGACAGCTAAGAAATTTGATACGCACAGAAAAAATTAAATGTTCGAGCGCAAGTGCCACGACATAAACACGTAGGAGGTAGGCAGAGTTCTGAAGTATGGAAATTCATTTCTACAGTAAAAAACCCAACAAAAGAAAAAGTAAACATCCAGATAATCAAACCAGAACAATGGACAGAACACTACAAGGGACTGCTGCAGGAGACGATACCTGAATATCCGGCAGCCTCTCCTAAAAGAGACATAGAAGTACATGGAGAGGAAGTAATCATCGAAAAAGAAATGATAAAGAATAATATTAAAAAACTTAAATCCGGAAAAGCTAGCGGACCTGGGGGAATATATGCTGAAATGCTCAAATATGGATCAGAGAAACTACTCGAAAATCTCACATATATTAATAATCAATGCATAAACGGACATCTAGTACCTAATGATTGGAAAATTGCATTCATATCCTCAATACATAAAAGGAAACAAGCTGGATTGCAACAATTACAGAGGAATTTCAGTAACCAGTACTCTAAGTAGATTGTACGGTAGGATTCTTAGAGATCTAATAGAGAATGATTTTCATGAACAAGAAAAAGAAGAGCAAAGTGGGTTTCGCGCAGGCAGATCTTGTAATGATAATGTTTTTTGTCTTAAACAAGTAATTGAGAAAAGGAGCGCCAGAAATATAGAGACTGATGTTACCTTTGTGCCTACAAAAAGCATATGATACCGTTCCAGTAGAAAAATTATGGACAGTTTTAGAGCAAACTAATATCAATCATACATACATAAAAGCGATAAAAGAACTATACAAAGGGTCAAAATCTAAAATTAAAATTGGAAATCGACTTTCAAAAGAATTCCTGGTAACAAAAGGCTTAAGACAGGGATGTTGTATCTCTCCAACTCTTTTTAAAATATGTATCGCAGTAGCTCTAAAAAACTGGAAACGTAAAGTGCACGGCATGGGAATACAACTTAACGACCGATTTACCATATACACACTACAGTTTGCTGACGACCAAGTAATTGTGGCTAATGATAAAGAAGCCATGGAGTATATGATGAGAAAGTTAACAGAAGAATACCAAAAATGGGGATTAACAGTGAACGTGGACAAGACACAGTACTTATGTATTGGAAACGAATCCAGTGAATTAGTACTAGAAAATGGACAAACAATATCTCCATGCAATGAGTATGTATACTTGGGTGTCACATTTGATAAGACAGGAACAGACTGTAAAGAATTGGAAAAAAGAATAGTAATAGCAAAAAAAGTTATTGGATGTCTTAAGTATTTTATGGAGCAGAGAGATAAAAAAGAATGTAAAATTTAACATATATGAAACAGTGGTCAAAAGCACGCTGTTGTATGGAAAAGATTTACTACTACTACTACTACTACTTGTCGCGTAACAGAAAAATACAAAACAAAAATGGAAAGTGTCGAAATGGATGCAATAAGAAGATCAATGAGAATATCTAGAATAGATCACATAAGAAATGAGATCATAAAAGAAAGAATGGGAATCGAGGGAAGCATAACGGATGGCATCACTAAAAGGCAACTGATATGGTACGGCCATGTACAACGGATGAACGACGAAATATTACCAAAGCAGGTCCTAGAATGGCAACCAATAGGGCGCAGAAAAAGAGGGCGTCCTAAACTAGAATGGCAAGAGTCAATCCAAAGATCAATGAGTCAAAAGAATCTGACAGACGATGATTGTCAGGATCGAAGGAGGTGGAGAATAGGCGTCGGACAACGTAGAAAAACGTTCTAAACCGACATAGTAGTAGTAGCCTCAAATTATCTCAAAATTATAAATTACTGCGGATATTTTTTATTTTTAATAGGTAGCTTAATTTACCGAATGCTGCCTAGGCCAATCTTACTCGTCTCTTAATTTCAGTTATTTGGTTTTCTTTTTTAGTTTATTAGTTTGTCCCAGCCTAGGTATATATTCCTGTGCTTGTTCTATTTTCTCTTGGTTTATTTTGATCGTGATATCTACATCTGTGTTTGTTATGATTTTAGTTTTAGTGTAGTTTATACTCAAACCTATATTTTAAGCTGCTGTATCCCGTTATTCCAGCATTTTTATCAGTTCTTCTTTCTTATCTGTTATTAAGGCTCCGAGTCGCGTCGATAATTTCGTGCTAATGTAAGGGTTTGGAAATACACGCTTTTCTCGAAGACGGCTAAAGGTTTTAACAAAAACTTTTTTTTATCGTTTAAAGTGATCTTTGGTACAGGACTAAAACTATTTTTTAGTTAAAAAAATATCTCCAAAATAGCATGAAATTATGCTTATTTATAGTAAAAAATCGATAATTTTAATATCATTTTTTTTATAGGAAATTGTTATCTGATCCAATCGGGGAAGAATTTCGGGCCTACAAGGGACATTCCTCTAAATAAATAAAAAATAAAAATAACAAAAATTGCAGGTCATCTGGTAGGAAAAACGTGTATTGTAAAACGCTTACAAGACGCTTGTGTCATCAATGAAGTGGGGCCCTCTGCTGGTCGCTAAAAATTATTTTTAAAACAATAGCAATATCCTTGTCTTTTCGATTTTTTACGAAACCGGACCATCAGAGCCGCAGCTAGCTTTTCTGGCGCCCGAGGCAGCCTTTAAAATTTTTAGTCCCTGTCACCCCTTGATAGAGGTTTTACCAAATCAAAATGGTAAATTGTATTTGTCATTCGCATGTACTTTCCGCACTGTTTTTGAATTCAGTTGCTTGGTATGGAAAGTGGCACATTTTCGTCTTTACTTAACACACTAAAAAATAGGGCGGACTATAAACAAACAAATTGCGTGTAAGTTGATTGGAAGAAAATATAAACATTTGCGCGTGTATAAGTACCAATGATTTTTTTAAATTTATATATTTTATACAGGGAGGTTAATTAGACATTTTCACCTTAATATTGTTAACTCCTAGAGAATGAGCCAGAAATCGAACAAAATGTTCGAAAAAGGGCTGTTTCTATAATAGTTCAGGCAAGATTCGGGAAAATCCACTTTCTAGAAGCATTTTATATTACTTTTTGGCAAATGGGCCATTGCCCCTATTTTGACCGCGCTGAATCCGAATATCCCTGTTGCCAACTCGAAATATTGACAGGGGCTGAGATTTTCAAGATGGCGGCCAAAATGGCGGCGGAATTTTAAATTGCCGCTGGAAAGCCCAAATTGTCACAGGTGTACATTCAAAATATATATTTGTATAATTAAAAAATAATGACATATTATTTTTTTTTAAGTGGCTGCAGAAACCTCCAAAAACCCCCCCAGACCCCCCAAAATCTGAAAATTTGAGGTTTTTTAAAATTTTCTTAAAAACTAAGCTTCTAAGAGAAAAATGTATAATATACTTTATTGTAGACAATAAAATTCCCTTTTCAACATGGTATAACTTAATAAAGTTAGACTAATAACAAGCTCTCCAGCGGCGTCCCTTAATTGAACTAATTAAAAAAAGTTGAAAAAATACCTATGTTTTTTTTAGATTTATTTAATTTTTTTTAAAACTAATATCTGCAGAAAACCGTTTATTACATTTTGGTATACTCAATAAAATTTCCTTCAAAATGACATATAACATGATTAAATCGGTTTTATAAATAAAACTTCAGGGGCATCCGTAAATTAAATTAATTTTGAAAAAACAGAAAATAAACCATTTTTGTTACAAGTTTTATCTAATTTTCTCAAAAACTAAGCTTAACATAAAAAAACTTGTTCTACACTTTTTTGTAGACAGGAAAATTCCCTTTTTAACAATGTGAAACTCGGTGAGGTTTGACTAATAGCAAACTCTCCAGCGACGTCCGTCAATGGGGGTGATTTCAACAAATCATTTAAAAAAAATGTTTTTCATAATTTTTATTCAATTTTCTTAAAAACCAAGCTCTTTATCAAAAAATGTGTTCTATACTTCGTCATAGGCAATAAAATTTCCTTTCAAACGATGTATAACAAAATGGAAGATAATTTATATTTACCGCTCCAGTGGTGTTCTTAATTTAAAGAAATTATTTAAGATCAATCCAAACTAATCAATTTTGTGTCTTATTAGCTTTTCGGTGGATAACAAAGAGGGGCGGATAAAAGGTCGAAAGTACAAAAGGTCAAAAAAATAAGGTCGAAAGTACAAAAGGTCGAAAATACAAAAGGTCGAAAGTACAAAAGGTCGAAAGTACAAAAGATCAAAAAACAAAAGGTCGAAAGTTCAAAAGGTCGAAAGTACAAAAGGTCGAAAGTACAAAAGATCGAAAGTACGGCCGCGGGTCCACATCGACTGGACAGGTCAATTCGACTTGATACGGTAAATTTGTATTTTTAATATTTTGTTTTGTCGATTTTTTTTCGACCTTGTATGGCTTCGGCGGCGGGCCCGATAATAAAATGTCCTTTTAAACAGTGTGTCCCAAAATATGACCCATAGTATAGAAAACTCTCCAGGTGCGTCCGTAAATTGCAAAAATCATCAATTTCAATTTCAATTGTTCAATGTTCTTTGCAATTTTTGATAAAAAGGTTAGTTTTCGAGAAAATTGCATAAAACTGAAAAAAAAAACAGGTTTTTTGGTGGTTTGAGGGGGATTTTCCCCGTCCCTGTCGATTTTTCGAGTTGGCAACATAGATATTCGGATTCAGCGGAGTCAAATTAGGGGCAAATAGTCTGTTGCCAAAAAGTAATATAATTTGCTTCTAGACCGAAAACGGTCTTTTAAAATAATATGCTCTGACTATAATATTTAACCCGTGTTTGAGGTTTCTATGTGTAATTTTAAATAGTAAGACCAACATTGTTTACTGGACGCTATTTCCTGAATATGTAAAGGGGTGCCACAAAATACCCATAAAATGACTTTAATTACCCACTAAAAATCGCTGCTTATTTAGCATTCATTGAATATACCGGGTGGGCCAAAAAAAACCGGACAATTCTTTTTCATTATAACTTTTGAACTATACCATCGATTTTAATTGAACAAACTGCACTTAACAGAGAATGGATCAGAGTTTTGACCAAATATATTCTTTTGTCCGCCATCGCAAAATCCAAGATGGCGGACAAAATGAAATTGTACCCTTTAAAGATGCTCGTTTATACTTGTGTTGCGAACATGTTTTCATTATTTTTTTTAATTAGTAAGAAAGCTGCATTCTTGCCACCTACAACAAGGTATGACTTAGCAAAATCGGTTTCGTGGTTCTAAAAAAAATATTTTTGTTTCAACCATGTCTGCATTTATTGCCTTATAAATTCATTACTACTGAACCGATTTTGATGTAATAAAATTCATCCTAATGAGAATGGATTGCTTTTTATAGATGATGACCAAAATTTATCACCATCTTAAAATTTAAGATGGCGGACCGAATCATACTTGATTCTTCACAATCGCGTGTTTATTCTTATTTTCTGAATGAACATATTTAGGTCATTATTTTCTTTTATATAAAAGCACTACTTTTCCTCCGAAAAACGAGGTACAAATTAGTAAAATCGGTTTGGTGGTTCTCAAAAAATCTATTTTTGTTTTAGCCATTGTTTTACAGATTATACGATTGCATTGCCAATCCTGTCCGCATTAATTTCCTTATAAACTCATTATTACTAAACCGATCTTAGTGAAATAAAAAAAACATAGTGAGAATTGATTGTTCTTTAAAGATTAGAATCGAAATTTGCCGCCATCTTAGAAGTGAAGATGTCGGATAGAACCATATTTGACCCTTCAAAGAATCACGTTTATTTTTATTTTCCAAAAATGATTTAGTTTTTTCTGTTATTTATAGAAAAGCACTACTTTTCTCCCGCTTAACAAGGTACAAAGTAATAAAATCGATAAAGTGATTCTCACAAAATCTGCCATTTTTATTACAAATTATACGATTGCATTGCCAATCCTGTCTGCATTATGTTTCTTCATAAATTCATTACTACTGAACCAATTTTAGTCAAATATAAACATCATAGTGCAAACTGATTGATCTTTAAAAATCAATTCCCAACCATGATTTTTTTGTTTCACTAAAATCGGTTTAGTAATAACGAATTTATAAGGAAATTAATGCAGACAGGATTGGCAATGCAATCGTAGAATCTGTTAGACAAAGGTTGAAAAAAAAATAGATTTTTTGAGAACCATCACACCGATTTTACCAATTTGTACCGCGTTTTGTGGGGGAAAAGTAGCGCTTTTCATAAATTAAAGAAAAACTAAAACCTTTTCGGAAAAAAAGAATAAATACGCCATTTTGAAGAATCAAGTATGATTCTGTCCACCATCTTAAATTTTAAGATGGCGATAAACTTTGATCATGATCTTTAAAAAGAAATCAATTCTAACCAAGACGATTTTTATTTATAAGAAAATAAAGTAAGGCAATCGTATAATATGCAAAACAATGGTTGAAACTAAAATATTTTTTTAGAACCACCAAACCGATTTTGCTGAGTCGTACCTTGTTGTACGTCGCAAGAATGCAACTTTCCTACTAATTTAAAAAAATAATGAAAACATGTTCGCAACACAAGAATAAACGAGCATCTTTGAAGGGTACAATTTCATTTCGTCCTCCATCTTGGATTTTGCGATGGTGGACAAAAAAATATATATTTAATCAAAACTCTGATCCATTCTCTGCCAAGTGCAGTTTGTCTCATTAAAATCGATAGTGTAGTTTAAAAGTTGTCATGGAAAAAAAATTGTCCGGTTTTTTTTGCCCACCAGGTACATAATTCAATTCACCCTTTTGAAATTTTTTTAGATCAATATAATGGCACAGATTTTTAAGGGTCAGAGTCGCGCCGATATTCTAGTGTAAATGTAAGGGTTTAGAATAGACGGTTTTCTCTAAGACGGCTACAGATTTTTACAAAAATTGAAAGTGACCTTTTGTCTAGGACCAGAATTATTTTTAAGTTTAAATAAAGAGTGCGTATCTTTGCAAGAGCAGTACTTACGTAGCTCGGAGATATCTCGTTTGATAAGCCTTTTATTGGGGTTTAATATTCCTTTTTATATACTTTCTAAAAAAATCAGTACCTTTTGAGTAAACGGCTAATTAAGGAAAAAAATAGTCAAAAATTCAAGATGGCGCCGCCATTTTGACACTGTTCTTTAATGGGATCGGAAATTTTACTATGTTTAATAGGAACCCAATAGCTATTGTTTGCGCCTAGTCTTGATTTTATGTTTTTTAAATTTTTTCATTTAAAATTTAAATGTAACGAGTTAAGCATCAGTTTACTTAGAAAACCTTACTCTTATAGAAATAAAATACACTAGAATTTTTTGGTAGGCATATTTGTTTTAATCCGCGATTAAAGTCGGATTTTGTTAAAATTTGCAAACTACCCCCCAACTTTGGCGCGCCGTAAAGGAAAAGCTATTGGTCGGAGCGAAAAAATGCATAAAACCAAAGTTGTGCGCAATTTTGTTCTCTAGATATTTTATTCGAACTTTTTTTATAGCACCTACTCCAACGGAGCTATTTTTTTCCAAACGCCGCGATGCAGGGTTTTCATCTCCCCCCCCCCCCTCGAGCGGCAACCCCCGGAGGTCGCAACCTTAGATGTACTATTAGGTGACCTATGTCTACCATCCCACCAAATTTCATTTTTGTTCAACCTTTTGCAAATAGAACCCGATATTTTGTACCTAACGCAAGTCGAAGTCTCGATTTTTTTCCTTTTCTTCGTTCATCCATACTTCTCGAACCCAAATACACTCAATAAACGAATACACTGGTATCGAACTAAACAGATCCGAGTGGACCGCTTCTTTTATGCCCGAAAATATAATATAAAATATAATATTGCCACGTAAAGGTAGTAGGTAAGCACTGTGAAAGAAACCGTCGCGAGACGTGGCTACACGCTCGACAATTCGGGGGAGACGTACGGGCGGGTTAAACGATGTCCTTTCGCGAGTAATATCCCTGGAATAATAACATCTCATCTTGTTTGTAATAACAAATATATTGCTGACGCCGTACATTGAAGTTTATATATGCACCCAAATGGTCTAATTAGGTATCATTATACTTTTACAAGTTGTATTGGTCATTTTAGTTATAAGTATTTTTTGTAGTCTTTTCAAATAAAAAGTTTTTTAAAAGCTACGTCACCGGACTTCGTATTTAATTGGCGCTGCGAACAGGATAGTGCGATTTCGTCCTTTATCGGTTTTCCGTTGTACGAAAGTGACTTTTAAGTCTTAGTGCGCTATTCAAACCGAACTTTACGTCCCGTACGAATTGTGAACTTTTTCTTAAAAGAAAATACCTTTTACGACGTCGAACGTAAAGAAGTGTTGTGGAATAAAGCCTGGAGTTGAAGCTAGTGACGTCTACCGTGTTGTATGAGTCCCGCCGAAGCCAAAAGCCTAACCAACGACACATCCCTACTGAGCCCGGTGTCATAGGCAGAAAAGCTAAAGTCAACCCCCATTTATAGGATTCCTTTTGGTGGCGTAACCTCTACAGAACAAGCCTTATGGATTTATCCTCGATTGTTATGTAAGTTTTTTTGACTTTCTTGATGCCTAGGCGATTAAAGAATATTTTAGAAAAGAACAAAACAAAACTAGGATTAGGAGCAGAAAATAAGAAAGAAAACGTTAAAACTGAAATTGAAAACTAGCAAGTTTGAAGAAACCGTCTTTAAATTTAAATTTTGAGCAAATAAGTAGTTTGCAAAGTAGTTTAAGAAATTTAAGTGGTCAGTCGACATCGAGACTAGACACTCAACAGCAATTAGAAAGTATAGAAGAAAGTTTAGAAGAAAATACTGAAAATAATTTAGAAAATAGATTTTTAGAAAATTTTGATTCTTTAAATTTTGCAAATTTAAACACTAGTTTTAACAGTAGTTTAAGTAGCGTTAGTAGTAACCAATTAGATAACACTTTACAAAACGAAGAACTTTCTAACACAATGGAAAATCTTAAATTTTACACGTCATTGTTGCCCACATTTGATGGCAGTCAATCCCATTTAGAAAGTTTTTTGATTTCTGTACAAGAATTTTATGAACTTTATTTTGGTAATTCTATTGAGCAACAAAAATTGGTCCTGTCTGCCATAAAATCGAAACTGGTAGGCAAAGCTCAAAATTTTCTATTAGAAAGGCCAGATTTAAATACTTTTGAAAAAATTAAGTTAGCTTTAAGACAAAAATTTGGTGATCCAATTAATCACGAAATTTTGATGCAAGAACTTCAGTACATTAAAATTGACGCAAACGAAGACATTTTGCAGTTTATCGATAGACTTAAGGCCTTTTGCCAAAGAATTTTTGGAAAAATTCAATGTGAAGTAGCAGATAACGCACAAAAGTTACTGCTTATATCTCAAGTAGAAAAAGTATCTGTTTTAATTTTGACCGCAAACTCCCCAGACTCTTTAAAAACGCTTCTTATGCTTAAAACTCCTGCAACTTTAGACGAAGCCTACAAGGACGTCATGAGTAATAACATAGTAGAAGCGCAAGTCAATTTTACAAGTAATAACTCGAACTTGCACAAAGGAAATAATTCATTTTTAAAACCCAACAATAACTTTAGACAAAACCAAAATTTTAATCGCAACCCCCAAACTAATCAAATAAGACCAAAACCACCCCAACAACGTTTTAACCCGTTTATGCAACCTTTTTCGAACCCTCAGTTTACCAGACAATTTAATTTTAATCCACCTTTTAACTCTCAATTTAGACAACCTAACTTTAATTTTAATCAACCTAGACCTTTTCAAAATCAACCTCAAAATTTTCAAAATTTTGGAAGACCAACTAACGCCTTCGCCCCACAAAATAAACCCATTTTAGACAAGCCAACCCCTATGTCGACATCAACAATTGGTCCGTCAAGGCAACACTATCAAAGACCCCCATACAATCGACCTTCAGGAATTTTTAAACCCTCAGGATTTTTGACAAATGTAGAAACATACCCAGAACAAACTTACGAACAAAACTACGAACAAACCTACGAACAAACCTGTGAAAATCAAACTTACAATAATTATAGTGAAGAAAACCCTGACTATTTTTACGATCCTCATTTTTATAACGAAGAACCCACTAGCCAACAAGAAAACTGCTCTTACGAACATAATTTACAAACAAACGCCGCAAGCGAAAATTTTCAGAAAACAGCCTTGGATCCCCCGTCGACTTAAATAACGTTGCCCGACAAATCGAACTACCATATTTTTATTTACCAAAAACGCAAATAACAATTCTTATCGATTCAGGAGCCTCAGACTCTATAATCTCCCCAAAAATAGCCAAAATGTACCCCAATAATCTATTTTTTGAACCCTTTGAAGTAACCAGCTGCAGAAACACATATAAAGAAAATAATAATTTAAAAATAAATTTATTACAAGAACTAGGAATAAACGAAAATATTAAAATGCGTGTTGTAAACTGGCATAAAGACTTTGACGCATTAATAGGCTTAAGAGACCTTGAAAAGTTAAAGGGTATGCTCGATTTAAAAAATAGTATATTAACTTTAAATAAAAATGTAAAAATTCCTCTTTCTATTGCTTATAATAACCCTGTTAAGCAGCCAATCCAAAATTATCAAGTAAACTACCAAAAAGATATTGAACTCACACCCTCTTTTAGCTTCAAAGAACAATACATTCCTAACTGTCCAGTAACAGTTAAAGAATTTTGTAAAATCCCCTATCCAAGTCCAAACGTTAACATTAACTTTCACCAACAAATAAAAGTAATCCCACAAGAAAGATTTAAGAAACAACCTATTCAATATTTTCACCCTGAAACACAATTAAAATCAGACTACATCATAACACCGGAAGGTACTGAACCAAATTTAATAAAAATCGACTGCATTCAACGGTACTTAATTCCAGAAACTCAAAAAGATACAAATTACGAAAAAGAAAATGTAAATGTCGTTGCTAACGCCCTCTTGAAGATAAATTTTAACATACATGAAATAAATAAAGCCAATGCACCCACCGTGCGTAACTCTGTTACCAACTTAACCGATTTTAATCTCACGGAACACGTAATTAACGAGCAATACAAAGAACCCCAAGCTAATGTAACCGTACTCAATGAAAAATTAAAACCGCCAAAAATGAATTTAGAGTATTTTGTGCCCCTCCAAAATGACGCCCGAGACAACGCCTCTGACGTCACTATTCACTCAAATAATGAGACACAAAGAAAACATTTATCTACATCCGAACTGCCCCTTAATTATACAACCAATCGATTGGTTATTAATTATGGACAACAATATAAACATTTTTTTTCTAAACCATTTAATAGAAATCATAATTTTGTGACAATAAATGAAAAACAACAAGAGCACATTCTTAAAATTCTAAAAGAGATAGTGAAACCTGACTCTCTATTTACTATTTACATTCCAAACAATGAACTTAAACTAGAATTTCAGAAAGTAGTTAACTCTATTTTTAACCCATGTGCAAAACTCATATTTTCGACTAAATACCTAATTGACGTGATAAACGCAGAAAAACAAAAAGAATTAATATTAAAATACTATGGACCTAATCATAAAAACAAAACAGAGATCTTCAATGAAATAAAACAAAAATATTACTGGCCCAAACTAAGAGAATCGATTACCATCTTCATAAACAACTTTAAAATATGTCTTCAAAACTCATATAAAAAGCATTCTTATAAAATTGCTTATAAAGGACCCCTTTTAGATGAAAAACCATTTAAAACATTTGTATCATTTAGACATCTTTCAATTTATAAACTGTCAATTTTGAACTTAAATAGATTTGTTTCAAAATACACAAAAAATTTTATAACGATTTTTGAAAACCACTTTTCTTATAAGAACAAAAAAAAAATAATAAACAAAAGATAATAAAATAAACAATAAAATAAAATAAAAAAAAAAAAAGATAACAAAATTGATAACAACCTTTTAAAATATTTATGTCAAATATTCTGCAACGAACAACTTTCTCTAGACTACACATTTTGAATATTTAAGAAATTTAAAAATTTAAACATCTTGAAGAAACTTCTCAAAATATTATGACGTCAGCCATACTAATATATACTTAATCAGAGAGTACACTCTATTACCGATCATTTTTAATTTTCAATTTTATACAGCCTTATGTGAACGAACCAAACATAAATAACGACCTCACTCTTTTTGAACAATATAATGAACAACGAAAGAAAGAACTAATACCTTTTCACGATCAAGTTTTCAAAAAAGCATATCAAAAACAGTTACACACCACACAAAAACAAAATAAAAACACCGAAGAGCCCCCTCAAATTCAAAAAGATCAAACTATCTTTAGAAAAAACACCCTTCGAAATAAAATGAACCCCCAATTTATCCCTACCAAAGTAACTAACGTCAATAAAAATGTTATAACTGGTATCTCAAAAACTAAACCAATTAACACACATGTCAGAAAAATAAAAAGACTCAGGAAAAAACCTAAATCATTCCAGGTTCCTGATCCTGTCCCTCCTGACATTGACGAACCTCAACCAGGCCCTTCAGGTCAATAGATTGGACAATAATGGATTCTACACCGAAGAAATCTCTCCTTCTTTAGTTGTAAGCCATTATCATACTATGTACATACCTTTTAATATGACAAAAATTAAAACGTCTCTAAGCCAACTTTTTACTACTAATTCCCTATTTTTATCCCCTTTAGTCAATCAAGTTAATAATACTTTATTAAAAATACAATTTCAATTCCTTGAATCATGCTTAAACGATACGTACAATACTTATGAAAAACTAAATTCTTTAGAAAACAATGAACTTAGAAAGAAACGTGGTTTATTCAACCTACTGGGAAGCGGTATTAAATTTGTCACAGGAAACCTAGATAATACCGACCTAGACACAATAACGCAGAACTTACAAATACTGAAACAAAATCAAATTAACACGATGCACAAGATAAATGACCTTAGTTCATTTGCCGGGAATATTATAAACAAATTCCAGGAAAATGTAAACATTATAAATAAAAACGCAAAATGCATTCGCTTCGAAATTTTAAAATTGAATAATGAAATCACGTTATTACTCAGTATGCAAAACCAAATTTTACAAATCTCAAAACTAAACAAATTTTTGGAAAAAATGCTGAGAATGATATCTTTTGCGCATCTGCAAACTTTAGATTTAGAAATTTTGAATGTCAATGAAATTAGGGAAATTTGGCAATATTTGACAGCTCATTATCCAAAAAATTCTCTATGGCCACTAAAACACCTGTCAGAATTAACTCTTATATGTAAAACTGGCCTTATTCTGTTAAAAGATATGTCAATCATTGTAGTGAAAATACCAATCTTTGAAAAATATTCTTGTAGTCTTAAGATAGTTTATCCAATACCTAATAATGAATCAAAAATATTAATTAGCCCCAGTAAATACTATTGTAACAATTTATGGTATCAGCAATGCTCTGAAATTAACTCAAATTGGATTTGTTTCAACCCCATTGCACATAGTTGCCATTTACCAAAAAATTGCCCTTTCGCCACAGTAAAAAATAATTTTCAAATTCACACTTTAACTTATAAAAGTGGTCTACTTTTCTGTACAAAAAACTCCGAAACAATTTACGAAAATTGCTTCCAGTTTCAGAAAACCACACTTCAAAACTGTTATCTTATTAACAGCCAGTGTGACATAATAATTAATCAAAATAAATATTCATTATCAATAAATAACATTTCTGTTTCATTGCCAGATATAATAAAGCTTCCTGAAACAAACTTGTCTATCAATTTGCAGATAAGACATTTAGAAAACCCGCAAAAAATGCAGGAAGACCTTTTGGATCCTTTAGTCCTACAGGAACTTAATTTTGAAAGCCAAAATTACATTATCTTAACTTTATGTTTGGCAGTAATCTTGATATTTATTTTTATTTTCTATTTTTGGCGAAAACAAAAAACCTCAAAGACAAAAAATATTCCCTTAAGGGTTCTCCAAAAACTCATCAACGAGGACGTTGACGAAACTAAGGGTGGAGGAGTAATATCCCTGGAATAATAACATCTCATCTTGTTTGTAATAACAAATATATTGCTGACGCCGTACATTGAAGTTTATATATGCACCCAAATGGTCTAATTAGGTATCATTATACTTTTACAAGTTGTATTGGTCATTTTAGTTATAAGTATTTTTTGTAGTCTTTTCAAATAAAAAGTTTTTTAAAAGCTACGTCACCGGACTTCGTATTTAATTCGCGCTAGCCCGGGTGTAAGTTTATCGTGGCCCGGGCCTGAGAACATAAGGGTTTGGTGGTACCTATAGGGAGGTTGAGGGGGCGGTAAACGCCGCCTCCTAGACACTTTTTTTTTACCTCGTCCCACACGTATGCCCCGCAGGTGTTTCTCGAATGTCCGCTCTTCATCGCCTTAAGGCTTTATATTACATGGTTCAAGTATTGTCCCCGTTTACTTTGTTGCCTATTTCTTCCCAATCTAATTTTTTTTTAAAGATCTTGTAGGGCCTGGTTAAATAGTTTAGGGGATATTGTGTCACCCTGGCTGACACCCCTTCATATGAGGATTGGCTTGGTTCGTTCGTGGATTTTGATTGATGTCGTTGCTTCGCTATATTGACTATTAAATCTGTGTATTAGGCTATTAATTACAGATGGTTTTACTGCCCAGTGCTCACTGCTATCGAAAGCCTTTTTAAAGTCTATAAACGCAATATATTGTTGGCTCGTTCTATTAAAGAATTAGTATTCACCAATTTTTTTTTAATGTGTGAAAGTTAATGGCAATATTGTTCTACACATCATATGCTTGGTTTAGTCAGTCCGATGCACGAAGCATGTCTACGCCTGCACACTCTTCTAGGAATCTTTTTCAAGTATTTTTGCGGGGGAAAAAGTTAGGCGTCTCGGCCAAAAAATATATGTAAGAAAATTTAGCCTGTTAGTAATCACTTAAAAAATAGACCGGTGTACTGTGGACTATTTGAGTTAGATGTCATTTAATATTTTTGTAACTTGCCATTTCTAAAGCTTAACATAGGTCACTTTTGCCAAATTTGAAGACAACTTCACTAAGTACTCAAATCAATATACAATAAAAAAGAATATATTTTTTATTGTCCCATTGCTATGTTTTTTATTACCCCATGATAGTCAAAACGAAAGGGTAATAAGAAACATTTCCATTCTGAACTACTTGTTTATGACAGGCAAAATTTAAAACAATACATAGAAAGTTTTATATTTGACAGCCAACTTAAATATTAAAACTAAAAATAAAGAGTTTTAGACAAAAAAATATTATTTGAAATGGTTTGCTTGTAAAAAACAAAAGTGCTAAAACTTTATTAATATTGTAGTAGAAAATTTGAAACGTTTTTTTAGATATCTCAAATGACAAAAGACAAACTGCAAGAGTAGCAAAAAAATATTTCCTATTACTTATTACCCCAGTCCCCTATGTGAAAGAAATGGGTTCCGCCAGAGATTGCTTAATGTTCTTCCATCTGTCCCTGGTGCCGCTCAACAGACGGTATATAGGGACCGTGCGCACAACACTGCTTTGACCTGTGCAGGCTGCGCCACCAAATGGCGCGGAATTTTATAGAAGCTTGCTAAAACACAATTGCGCACGTTCTACGTATGTCAAAAATCCTATGTTAACCGTCCGTGAGTTTGCGGCGTTCCACGGAAGCCGCTAACGACATGTGATGTTCAAATGTCAACAGTGTCAAGTTGCGTTAGTCGTCGGTCGTTTTTGGCATGACCAAAAACTATCTAATAGGTTATCATTTCTTAAACTACATATACGGTTATTTTGACGTGTTATAAACTTAGCTTTAAGGGAGGTACTTTGTAAAAGCTGGTGGGTAAAATTAACCAAATGAAGTTTCATGCGTTTGTCCATGTTTAACCAGGAAACCTCCTTTATTTTTTCAGAGACACGATCATATTTTTTAAAGTTGCAAATAAGTCTGATTTTGGATTTTTTGTATTCGTGTTTTGCACGCTACATCTAGACATGTGCCATAGATAAAATCACAGTAGTTGAAATTCGATAAAACCAAACTTTCACATAAATCGCGTTTTAATGTTTTATTAAGAAAATGTTTGTTTGAATAAAGAAGTTTAAGTTTAATGATTTTTGTATTAATTTCTTAACATGTTCACGCATCTCATTTCAGTATCTCAAATAATTCCAAGATTCCTGGCAGAATAAATGACATTTAGAGGAATGTTATCAATTTGCAAACTGAGCTGCTGTTTTAAAATTGTTACTTTATCGCTTGTCCCAAAGAAGAGGACATATGACTTACTGGCATTTAATTTTAGGTTATGATCCAAAGAAAGCTTGTGAATTTTGTTTAAGTCCTTATTAATTAGTTCTTTGACGTTCTTCGCACCACCCGCATCAAAATGACCATATAGCTGGCCATCATCAGCATAGGCCTGGGCCTTACAATATTCTATTGTCTTTAAAATACTTGTTGTGTAAATTAAAAATAAGAGAGGCTCTAGGACCCTACCCTGAGGAACACCAGACAGTATGTTCATTTGTGAAGATGTATGGCCGTTGCAAGTAATGCGTTGAAACCTATTATTTAAGTCAGACTTTAACAAACTCAAGGCAAGATCGTCAAACCCATAATATTTAAGTTTGGCCTTAGCATTAGTCTATGATCTATGGTGTCGAATGCTTTGGAAAAATCCAACAAAATTATTATAATTATTGACTGGCTTTATTGCAATAAGTCCCTATTTTCAAGAAAATCGTAGACAAATTCTCGTGCAAAAAATTTAGAAACAGTAGTGGTTCAATAAATACGTCATCAAAACGTTATCAAATTGGTGATCCCCACGTGACAATATTTTCGAATTTATGTGCATTATACGATGAAATACCGTTCACAGTGGTGTAAATTGTAAACTTTTTGTCAATATTTTAGTAAAAACTAAATAAAATTAAAAAACAATTAAATTAATTAATAAAAAAATTAGAATATAATATTGATTTTTCAGTAAACGTCAAAAAAGGTGTCATTTTAGCAATAGTTTTAAAACGAGGTTTTACTTCGTTTCAAGACATGACATAGCTTACGTCAATTGACTAACTTCAAAGGCGTCTACAAACGCTACGTCACGTTTCGGCAAAAATGAAATGGTGGTGTATGTTTTGTTTTTGTTTTTTGAATTGTGTTTTCACTGCTTTATGAAAAGTGATGGAGCACGTAGTTTCGAAAAAAAGGAGGAGAAACGTAATTATCCTTTAAAATGAAGACAAGGATATTCTTTGTCAGGTCAAAGACACGATAGCCACGTGTTCGATCTTAATCGAATTATTATTATATTTTTTGGTATTTTGGGGTAATTTAGTTTTTAAGGTAAATTGTAGTGCCTTTTTGTTTTTATTTTATTTTAATTAAATTGCCCAGTTAAGAGCTTGGAATACCAGGCTCTGCCGTTCGCACGGCGGATTTCCCCCACTTGGGTGGCCTGCAAGTGAACGGCAGGGCCGCACGATGATAAAAGGTAACTTTAAAAAACATAAAAACTTCGTGAATTTACAGTCCATATTTTTCTTTATAAAAAGTCCCTAAACAATACATCGTTTTTCTCGTAATTAACGAGTCCGTTGCGGTACATAAATTTGTTCACTTCGAGCCGAATTTGATTATTTGAAAACGTTTAAACCGATTTTACGGACATTGTGTTTGTGCAAAGGACTGCTTCATTAGCTTTGGAATATTCGCATGTTCTTGGATTTATCCTGATTTGTTGTGGGAATGCCGAGAAGAATTCCGTAAGTAATTAACTGAGCAATTACTCATTAGTAAATTTAAAATTTGCAGCAAACTACAATTTACCTTTTACATAATTTAAATTTAAATTAAAATTATTGATTTGATTTTGTCGATGTATAAAAAGACGTCGGTCGGTCGTGCTCACATTATTGACAAAAAAATTGTTTTCGCGAAAAATATATGGGATTTTTATAAGAAATACAAAGTATTGTTTCGAGCATTTTAAATGCGTGTTTGTTTCTTTCATTTTACGCATATATTCGCAGAAATTAAGTGTAGATATGATGATGTTTTGAAAGAATTTAGTCAATTTCAAGAAGTTCACAATAATATCATCATTCTTACATCGATTTTGGGGGATGAAGAGTTAAATAAGCAGGATGAATTTAGGGTCACTTCAAAAATGTTTTATGGGTTTAAGGCTATTTATTTTGAGCTTGTTGGGTCCACCTCAACGGCCGTTGCTTCGGCCCAGAGTGCTCCTAAAAGGTCTGTTAGATTGGAGCCATTAGGAGTAAAATTTTTTTTCGGCCGATTATAAAGAGTGGAGAACTTTTTTTGACACGTTTAACTTTAATTATCCGATATAGATAAATTTAGGTACTTGCTCAAATATTTGGAGGATGAGCCTTTGGTTTTGGTTCGTTCCATGCCACTTACTGAAGATAATTATGCAATCGTTTATAATTTATTAATTAAAAAATACGAAAATCACAGGTTGATTGCCACTAACTTTTGGAATGAAATTTACTTTTTTCCCACCTTAAAAGATGATACAGATCTAGGGGAGTTGAGTAAACTTTTATCTACATTTTCCGAAAATTTAGAGGCTTTAAAAAACATGCAATATCCAGTGGAGCATTGGGATTTTGTGAATTTTCTTCTCCTTTTATATAAACTTCCGAGCAGCACGCGCAATAGATTTGAGTTAGAGTTTGCTAGTCGTGCCACAAGCCGTGCTTTAAAAGGATAACCTTCGTATCAGGAATTTTACTCATTTTTGGAGGCTCAGCTTCGTGCCATGCAGACCTCAAATGCTATTCAGGGGGCGGTTGGTAATATTTGGAAACCTCCACGCCCTCCTTTCAGGAAACCATTAGGGGCTTATGTTACTGGTGCGATTATTTGCTCTTTGTGCCGAGAATCACATTTTTTGAGTTCATGTAAAAAATTTTTGGCAAAAAATCCTTACTCGATATTTATATATATATATATATATATATATATATATATATATACCAGCTTTTACATACACCGCCGGAGTACTTTCATGGTCAAAAACTGAGCTGGAAAGATTAGATCAGAGGATCAGAAAACTCCTCACTAAGAACGGATTACTGCACCCTAACTCAGCAATCGAACGACTGTACCTATCTCGTAGAGAAGGAGGGCGTGGACTGAGCAGTCTGCAAGCCTCAAATTTCAAAGAAAAAAAAATGCTCAGAAAATACTTTAATAAACACAATCAGCCAGTACACAGAAGTATACGAAACTGGGATAAAAAGATCACTCCACTGAACCTGGCAAATCCGGAGGAGCCAGAGGAAGATAATCTTTCTGAGCAGCTTAAATCCAACTGGCAAAGAAAAGTGTTGCACGGGAGGTTCTACACAAGTCTGCATCAACCTGAAGTAGATATTGCCGCATCTAACTCCTACCTAACAACAGGGTACCTTTTCCCAGAGACCGAAGGAGCTCTCCTCGCGATCCAAGATCAGATCGTTAAAACGAGAACATATACCCGACATATCCTCAAGCAGGAGGTAGAAACAACCAAGTGCAGACTTTGTAATATAGCTAAGGAAACCGTACAACACTTGGCATCGGGTTGCTCTGCCATTGCTAACACCAAATATCTGGAAAGACACAATAACATGGGTAAAGTGGTTCATCAGATGGTCAGTCTAAGTAAGGGTTTGCTGGAGAAATTCACTCCTCACCATATGTACAGTCCACAGCCACTGCTTGAAAATAAGACCACGAAGATCTACTGGGACGTTACCGTAGAAACAGATAGAGCAGTGGAGCACAACCGACCGGATATGGTTGTGTGGAACAAAACGGGAAAAACGGCAATTATAATTGATTTTACTGTTCCGCAAGATTATAACTTGGCTAAAGCCTATGGAGAAAAAATAACGAAATATCAAGCATTGGCTCAGGAAGTAAAAACCATCTGGAACTTACAAAAGGTGACAATAATGCCAATAGTCATCAGCGCCAACGGCTTGGTACACAGAAAAACCATGCAACATCACATGGATGCAGAAAGCCGTTGTACTTGGGACCGTTGGAATTATTCGACGGACTGTCTCGCCGTATTGACATTAGCAGTGTCCTTGGCGACAATGAGCGCCCGGACACTGTTAGCCAAAACCACGTATGTGTGAATTTAATTTAAAATAAATAAATAAATAAAAAATATATATATATTTATCGGTTTCACAACGTTCTACGTCTTCCGATACCCAATCTCCACTTGTTTATGTTTGCCCATAATTCATCATCTAGGCCTCTTATTCTTATTTCACTGTCTATTCCTTCTCTCCAGCTTCTCCTTGGCCGTCCTCGTTTTCTTCGGCCAGTTGGTTTCCATTGTAGTATTTGTTTAGGTAGTCTTTCATCATTCATTCTTTGTACATGTCCGTACCACACCAGTTGTTTTGTTCTTATATCATCCACTAAAGTACGTTCACCCACTGTCATAATTTCTCTTATTCTTTGTAACTCTTTCTCTTTTTGATTTCCCTGCTGCTCTTCTCCAATGGTCCACCTCCGTAGCGGAAAGCATTTTTTCTGTTCTATCCTTGATTGGCCATACTTCTGAGCCGTATGTAATAATACTTTTTAGAATGGTGTTATATATAAGCTTTTTGTTATGTTTTGATATACTTTGATCCCAAATTATTCCATTTAATAAAGTTATTGCTTTTCTTCCTTGTACGTTTCGATCTTTTATAGCTTTGTCTAGTGTTCCGTCAGCTGTAATTTTTAGACCTAAGTATTTATACTCATCACAGGACTGAATTCGCTGCCCGGTATTTAAGATTAGATCTTGTTTCATTCCACCGATACACATATACTCTTTTTTATTGAGATTAACCTCTAGTCCCCACTTATTGTACTCTTCTATTAGTTTTCGTGTCATATATTCGAGGTCGTCATAATCCTGAGCCACTACTATCTGATCATCGGCGAAACATAAAGTATACAAGGTGGTTTCGTCCAAAGGAATTCCCATGTGTTGGCATTTTCTCTTCCATACTTTAAGGACTTGTTCCAAGTATATCTTGAAGAGCGTAGGCGAGATACAGCAAACTTGTTTAAGACCTTTATTTACTTGAAAGCCTTTGGTTAGTTTTGCTAACTCGATATTTACTTTTGTTAAAAGTAGACATTTGTGTTTGATCTGTTTTGGACTGTATAGTTCAATGGACTGCAATGTTACTCAAATATGTGGATGCGGGCACCGTCATCATTCATTATTACATTTTTCGAAAAGTAATAATGGCGGTTCACAACCAGTTGTCGGACAGGAGGATAGCACCAGTCAAGGCCCACTCAAGGAAAATATTTCTGTCGCCAGTTCTTTGATCTCTAGCTCAGATGTAATTCCGATCCTGCCTACTGCCATGGGTCATATTAAAAATGCTGAGATTAACTTCGTGCCCATTCGAATATTACTGGACTCGGGTTCAGCTGCGAACTTAATTTCGGAAAGTTGTCCCGCAAAACTGTGAGATACAGAGATTGGAAAAAGTGAAACCGCGGTGACAAAAGGCTTTGTAAAATGTATTTTAAAACCTCAATTTTGTATTGAACCTGAGTTAACGCTGAAAGCGTTGGTTCTTCCTGAAATTTGTTTGTTGTTTGTTTGTTTGTCTCATTAAGCATTTTTGACAAGTCATATTTCGATGGCCTTGAACTTGCTGATAGGGAATTATTACTATTATAAAATTTAATAAAATTGATTCTCCAGGCTTGGATGGACCCACATTTATGGAAACTATATTTGGTTGGGTTGCCCTGGGAAATTCGAAAGTTTCAAAGAAAAGACAAGTTAAGGACATGTTTTTGCCGACTTATTGTAGTTCCACTTTGGAGTCCTTGGATTTTAATATTAAAAGGCTGTGGGAAGTCGAAAGTGTACCTGACAAAGTCATTCTTTGGCCAGAAACTGAGTTTTGTGAAAATTTGTATCAGGAAACTCATTATAAAAATTCATCTTCGAAGTATGTTGTTGCTTTGCCTTTTCGAATAAAAAATGTAAGTTTTTATGAAAGAATATTTGGAGTCTGGTTACATGTCCCCAGTGGGACCTGGTGACGAACCTGGTCAGTTTTATATTCCCCATCACTGCGTTATTAAAGAGGAATCTATATCGACTAAGACCAGGGTAGTTTTCGATTCTTCTATGAAATCTTCCAACGGAGTTTCGCTCAACTCTACGCTATACGCTGGACCCAAACTTCATTCCGACATTTCAGGGGTGCTGCTGAATTTTCGTTTGCACAAATATGTGCTTATAGCAGACATTAAAAAAATGTTTTTGCAGATTCTTGTTCGCGAGGAAGATAGAAAGTTTCAACATATTTTGTGGAGGTTCGATCGTGGAGATCCTATACAAGAATATCAACTAAATTCTTTGGTTTTTGGAGTTAGCAGTTCGCCTTACTTGGCAAACAGGACTATTCGACAGCTGGCAATTGATGAGAAGGAATCTTTTCCTTTGGCATCAAACATTTTATTGTCGGACGTCTACGTGGACGATGTTTTGACGGGTTTTGATGACCTTGAATATGGGCTAAAAGCTAAATTTGAGCTTACAGAGATTTTAAAAAGAGGCGGCTTTGAGTTGAGAAAATGGGCAAGTAATTGCAGTGACGTTCTATCTGATACACCACTCGAGCATCAGCAACCCATTTCGATTGATACAGAAGCTCCTTCCTGTCTTGAACTTATCCAGGAATTGTGGAGTTTAGGTCTGGATTGGAATTATGAATCACCACCAGAAATCACTGAAAAATGGAAAAGATTTTAGTGAGAGCTGGGTTCGTTCTCTTCGTTAAAATTTTCTCGTTACATGCCTGTGCTTAATATTAATTGCGAAATGCATTGCTTTTGCGATGCGAGGGAAAGCGGTTACGGAGCAGTAATTTATTTTCGCGTTTTTGTGAATGGCGAGTACAAAATTTATTTTGTTACTGCAAAGTCAAAGGTTGCTCCTCTAAAAAGAGTTACTTTACCTCGTTTAGAGCTCTGCGCAGCCGTTCTATTGTCAAATTTGGTGAATTTTGTACGGAACACATTTGGAGATAAGATTTTGATAAAAAACACGTTTGCATGGTCTAATTCAAAGGTGACTTTGGCTTGGATCAAATCTTCTGCTCATAGGTGGCAAACATTTGTCAGCAACCGAGTCAGTCATATTCAAGATAAAATTTCACCCGAGGATTGGCGTTACGTTCCTAAAAATGACAATCCGGCTGATTGCGCCCGTAGAGGACTTTATCCTTTGCAAATATTTGAACATCCAACGTGGTTTGTTGGTCCTGCCTTTCTTTGGAAATCTTCGCAGCACTGGCCTGCTGATTTATCGGCAGATACCCCCTTAGAATGTTTGGAGGAGGAGAAAAGGACAAGTTCAACCTTTATTGCTATTTCGGATCCTCAGGGAGTATTCAATCGATATTCTTCTTTGGAGAAGATTTTGAGGATTAAGGCATTTTGCAAAAGATTTTTCTCGAATTTTCAAAGAAAGCAAAGTCAAGTTCCTATGTCTCTTCGTTTGGACGCTTTGTGTGAGGAAGATTTAAATGAGGCTCTGCTGTCTTGTTAAGCAAGTCTTTTCGGAAGCTATTTCGAAGCTAAATGAAAACAAAGTCGTTGAAAAATCTTTGAGGAAATTAAATCCATTCGTTGATCCTCATGATTTTCTCAAGGTCGGCGGGCGTTTAAACCATTCGAAAACGTTGCCCTACGATAAAAAATTCCCTTTGCTACTTCCTCAAAAGCATCAACTTTGCAGGTTTGCAGGCATTTTTTGATTATGCAAAAATTTTGGATTTTGTCAGCCAAGAACGCTATTCGAAGATGTTTGTCTCATTGCATCAGATGTTTTCGGGTGGATCCCAAACCTATAGTGCCTTGTATGGTACCTTCTGGGCGTGTGTCCCAAATTAAAGCTTTCCAAGAGGTTGGAGTTGATTTCGCAGGACCCTTCTTTGTAACTCCTTTAAAAGGCAGAGGTATTAAATCGCACAAGGCTTACGTTTGCATCTTTGTTTGTTTTGCAGTAAAGGCTATTCACCTAGAATTGGTGTCAGATGTATCTAGTGATGCTTTTATTGGTGCTTTGCAACGTTTTATAGCACGTAGAGGGCGCTGCAATTTCATTAGGTCGGATTGCGGGACTAACTTTGTTGGTGCTAATAGGCAATTAACCGAACTTATGAAACGGGCAGTTGAAGCAGAAAGAGTGAAGTGGTATTTCAACCCCCCTTCTGCACCCAATTTTGGTCGGCTGTGGGAGGCTGGCGTGCGTAGCATAAAGCATTATTTGGTTCGTACTGTGGGTCTGCAAGTCCTAACTTTCGAGGAAATGTCTACGGTACTCTGTAATATTGAGGTCCTATTGAACTCCAGACCCTTGCATCCAGTGAGTAGTGACCCTAACGACATATCAGCTTTGACTCCAGGGCATTTTTTAACTCTGGGGCCACTTACTGCCTTACAATCTAAAGACTTTTCTGATATAAAAATTAACACTTTGCAACGTTGGGAATTGGTACAAAGACTTCACAGAGACTTTTGGAAGCGTTGGCATCATGATTACCTAAACACGCTTCAGCAACGTTCAAAATGGACTAAGAAACATAATTCATTAAAAGTTGGAGATTTGGTAGTCATTAAAGATGAGCTCAACTCTCCACTTCGTTGGTTACTTGCCAGAGTAACTGAGGTACACCCGGGTGCCGATGGTATTTGTCGGGTAGCTACCGTAAAAACCAAGAATGGGATTTTATAAAGGTCTGCATCTAAGTTATGCCCTTTGCCCTACTTAGATTAGTTTTTCAATTAACTTTTACTTTAGGATTAAGCAGAACTTTTTTTCTTTTTGTTTATTTTAAAATACTTGGTTATTTTAAGGTCGGCGGTATGTTCGATCTTAATCGAATTATTATTATATTTTTTGATATTTTGGGGTAATTTAGTTTTTAAGGTAAATTGTAGTGCCTTTTTGTTTTTATTTTATGTTAATTAAATTGCCCAGTCAAGACCTTGGAATACCAGGCTCTGCCGTGCGCACGGCGGATTTCCCCCACTTGGCCTGCAAGTGAACTGCAGTGCTGCACGTGGTCGACAGACACGATCGATTGACCGATGATAAAATGTAACTTAAAAACATAAAAACTTCGTGAATTTACAGTCCATATTTTTCTTTATAAAAAGTGCCTAAACGATACATCGTTTTTCTCGTAATTAACGAGTCCGTTGCGGTACACCACGAACAAAGTAATGACGTCACCAAATATTGACGACGTATTTATTGAACCACTGTTTCAAAACTTTTTGCACGAGAATTCATCTCGGGACGCCTGGCAACCCTGATTGGACATCCGAGGCAAATTCTCGTGCTATAGGTATGTTTTGAAACAGTGTGGTTCAATAAATACGTCATAAATTGGTGACGTTTCCTATCTATATTTTCGAATTTATGAGCGTTATACGATGAAATATCGTTCACAGAGGTGTAAATTGTTAATTTATTGTCAATAATTTAGTAAAAACTAAATAAAATTAAGAAACAATGTCTCAATTAAAAAAGCAAAATTTTAACATTGATTTTTTAATATTGATTTTTCAGCTGAACGTCAAAAAATTACATAACATGTGTCATTTTAGCAATAGTTTCAAAACGAGCTTTTAACTCGTTTCAAAACATGACCAAGGCCAACACAAAAATAGAGGCCACGACCCTGAAAAAATCAGCTGTTCTCCCGGGGCTGAATTTTACATTGGGTCTTATGGGAGGTCAGACGTTTTTTTATGATATTTTCAAAATAGCACTACAGATTTCCGCAAAATTTCAGTGAAATATTCTCAGACACCATCCCGATATTCCACGAAAGGTTTGTAAGAAAGCAACATGATTAAAAGGTTAAAATCTTCAAGATTTAGCATTCCTTATTTTGAATTCAAATTACCCGCCATGTACCACATGCCAACTGTTATATTTGACATGTATTTGACTTTGTCATCTGTGATTGTCACATTCGCTTCTGCTTTAAACTTAATTTTTGTGTGAGCTAATAAAGCGGCTATGAAAAATTAGGGATTACTATACATTTAAAAAAAATTGTTCTGCCAGAATAAAGTAAAAACAATCTCAAAAACGGCTTTATTTTAAAAAAAAATCAAATATTCATGAACCGTCATTCCAACTTCAATATTTTAAAGACAATCAGCTGTGTCGTAACGTGACCATCAAAAAAAATCAGCCCCGGATGTGATGTCAACACAGTGGAGGATCGTGGCCCGTCCATTTTGATAGCCCTGACCAGGGCTATCAAAACGGACGGGCCACGATCCTCCACTTTGTTGACGTCACATCCGGGGCTGATTTTTTTTTGATGGCCACGTTACGAGACAGCTGATTGTCATTAAAATATTGAAGTTGGAATGACGGTTCATGAATATTTTTTTCTTTTTTTAATAAAGCCGGTTTTGAGATTGTTTTTACTATATTCTTTTAGAACCATTTTTTTTAAATCTATAGTAATCCTTAATTTTTCAGAGCCGCTTCATTAGCTCGCACAAAAATTAAGTTTAAAGCAGAAGCGAATGTGACAATCACAGATGACAAAGTCAAATAAATGTCAAATATAACAGTTGGCATGTGGTACATGGCGGGTAATTTGAATTCAAAATAAGAAATGCTAAATCTTGAATATTTTAACCTTTTAGTCATGTTGCTTCCTTACAAAACTTTGGTGGAATATCGGGATGGTGTCTGAGGATATTTCACTGAAATTTCGCGGAAATCTGTAGTGCCATTTTGAAAATATCATAAAAAAACGTCTGACCTCCCATAAGACCCAATGTAAAATTCAGCCCCGGGAGAACAGATGATTTTTTCAGGGTCGTGGCCTCTATTTTTGTGTTGGCCTTGCCCTGACATGACATTGAATGACATGGTATGTTATTTTTTGACGTTTAGCTGAAAAATCAATATTAAAAAATCAATGATTGATGACGTATTTATTGAACCACACTGTTTCAAAACATATAGCACGAAAATTCGCCTCCTGTCTAGTTATGGACATACAACGCACGGTGGATAGAATAGAGCTGTGATCGGATCTTATAAATATATGTCGAATTTTCACGTCACTGGTGGTCTAGCTGATTTATGTAAACAAAAGTTAGATATGATAAGAACAACTAATATTTTTTGAATTTTTTAAAATATTCTTATAAAATAATATTTTTTAGACATACCAGTCGTTTTTTTTTAGCCCGCTTCATTTCTCTTTACACAAAAATTGAAATTCGAAGAAAATAATGTGTTCGTTTCAGGTTCAACAATAATCCGCTGACCTACGTCTTTGTTTACTTCCCAAGTCCTTGGTTCACCTTTGATACTAAACGATCACATTCAGTTTGACTTGTAATTTAAGTTTTGTGTAATAAAAAATAAAGCAGGCTAAACAAAAATTACGACAATACGTCTAGAAAATTATATTTTTTAAGAATGTACTAGAAAACAGTAGGAAAATTGCCTTAGTTTTCAAAAAATTTAAAAAATATTAGTTGTTCCGTTGATGTTCATATCATATCTAACTTTTGTTTACAAAAATCAGCTGGACCACCAGTGACGTGAAAAATTCGACATATATATATATAAGATCCGAACACCGGTCTATTCTATCCATCGTGCATGCACAATGAAATTGAAGCCCCTTCTTTTTCTAAGTGCATACAACGGACGTCCGTAATGTGTAGAAGTAGACGTCCAATGGACGTTTTTATGCTGTCTGGAAGGAATCTTTGGGACGATTTTATTTCTACGAGCTTTGGAAGAAAAATAGGTAGGTACATTTTACATGTTGATAATTTAAAAAAATTAGTTTTTAATTAGGTATTTATTCGATATGGATTTAAATATAATTTTTAAAAAACATAATTATTCAGGCTTTTTAGAATCTTCCTGCCTACACAGGAAATTTGTCTTGCTAAAAATGCACGCTACTTTGGTTAGCTGTATAATATAAAGTAAACCTGTTAATGGTAGTATCACTACAAAAAATACAAATAAATGTACAAGTACCACGGGTGCCCATTTTATGATCAGCCAACCTAAAAATAAAATTTGAGAGAAACAAATTAAAAGCTTTCTTAATAGTCGGGGAGGCAGTAAACGTTTTTGGGAACATTTGAGCAATTCTAGTCAAGGTTTGTTGTATGAATACAATGAATTATGTACGAAGTTACTGGAACGTTGTCGTATCACTCCTACTCTTTTTAAAATACATATCGCAGCAGCTTTAAAAAACTAGAAACGTAAAGTGCACGGCATGGGAATACAACTTAACGACGGATTTACCATATAAATACTACAGTTTTCTGACGACCAAATAATTGTAGCTAATGATAAAGAAGACATGGAGTATATGATAAGAAAGTTAATGGAAGAATACCAAAAGTGGGGATTAACATTGAACGTGGACAACACACAGCCCAGCAAACATGGACTACAAAAAAAGTACTTTTTAAGTACTGGCTTTCACTGCTACCCATAACGGCAAAGTATTAAGTAGAAAATACTTAATTCGTATTGATTTGGAACACATGTCCTTACAATATTTACAATAAAAGTAGTTTTTTTGTACTACTAAGAAAATTAATAAAATACAATGCCTTAAAAATACAGGTTTGTGTATAAAGAAGTTAAAAAAATGCATTATTTTAAAAGTTCAGTGTTTTTTGTATTAAAATATATACATGCTGGCCTGAGTCAGGCCGTTGTTCCAAATCAATACGAATCAAGTTCTTCCTACTTAGTACTTAGCCGGTATTGGGCTGCAGTGAAAGCCAGTACTTAAAAAGTACTTTTTTAGTAATTAATGTTTGCTGGGAATATAATCTTTTTAAAATATAAAGGGCAAACTTAAAATCTTTCTTTATTTGTTTGAAAGTTATTACTTGAATCTCTTCTGTTGTCTCGAAATGAGTGCCCAGAACCCAGCAAGCATAACCGTTAATAGGCGGTTCTGCGATGTTCGTTTTATATCAACTTTTTGACATAACTAATTATCATTGGGTCAATATGACACAAACAGCCTATCGTGAGTTTAAAAAGTACTGCAAAAACAGCAGTTCGATGTTTTCGTAAAAAATCGCGGTAATATCAAAGTTTTAGAACTCGAAAGATGTACTTTGTGAATTACGAGGCACTTACATGTAAAGCCAAATGTCCGCAACATAGCGGTAGGCAGAAACATCTTTACAACATATCATTGAGACTTTAGTTTTGCCATTAAATGACATTAGGGAGAAGATATGTTGATTCTCTATTGCAATGTACTTTTTGCATTATGTAAGACTTACATGTAAAGCCAAATATCCGCAACATAACAGTAAGAAGAAACATTTTTATAACATATCATTTAGACTTTAGTTTTGTCATAAAAAAACGTCTCCATAATGTCTCCTTTAGATCAACTTGAGATACCGCATGTAAACATATTTATTTCATGACAGAGAAGAAGAAAGTGGTATTAACCCCACTTTTTTTAACCTTCGCCTCTTTGCGTTTCTTCGACTCCTTCGTGTTTTTGGTAGCTTTTTTCGAAGCTGCCTTTAGTGATTTTTTGAATCCACTTTTCTTCATCGGTAAGTGTTTTTCATAATGTATAAGGCATTTAAAAACGTTTCATCCAGGCATCGCCGAAGATTAGGCAAAAAATTTGCGCTGGGGTTTTTGAAGGGGGGGGTTTCAAAGGGTGTTCACAAAATCAAAAACTTCTGAGGTAAGCTCTAAGCAAGCAGAGGAAAAAGGATATGTTCCTAATGTAAGTTTGGGGCTTAATTTAGATGGTTTTGATGATCATGTGTACATGGAATTAGGGGAGTCTCTGAGATTTTCCAAGGGGTTCTGGATAAGGATAGGCAAGGGGTGGCCGGTGATAAGCAAGGGGTGACTAACAAAGAGCAAAGTGTGTCTGATAGTGGGCGAGAGGGGGTAAACAATAATTGTTGTTGTCTTCAATGTAATGATCAAAGTTTTGTTAATAAAGATTTGTTTGTAAGCGATTTAAGATCATGGGCTATTGATTTTCATGTACTGTTAAACTCTATACCTATGTAAGTTTTTTTTTTCAGACTAAGAATCTACAAAGAAAGTCCACGACCCAGTGGCGTATCCAGGTATATCAGAGTTTTGCATATTCATTCATTAACTTAAGGCAGCTACTCCACATTGACATCAACGACAACAGACTGGAAGCAGCTCTTAATGGTTGGCTCGTGTGGTAGATTGGTAATAATCACGCCGTTTACGATGGTCAAATCAAACAAACAATCAAACATCACGTGTTCGAATTTTTTCAAAAATACAGCATTTTAAAAAAAAATTAACACCCTGTATTTTTTTATTGGTCTTTAAATTCTATACAAAAATAGTTTTTGAATTTTTTTCCCAAAGCCAAAAATAATGAAGATATTTAAAATTAAAAATTATGCAAGTACTGAAATTTTATTTGGTAGAAAACAGTCTAAGTGTAATTTTGAATTTAGAATATCTTTGTTATTTTTAACTTTATGAAAAACATTCAAACACTATTTTTGTTTCGAATTGAAAGCCCTTACAGAAAAATAAATAAAATACAGGTTGCTCTATTTAAAAAATAAATATACATGTTTTTTGAAAAAACTCGAAAACGCGATGCTCGAATTTTTTTGCTCTGTTTCCGAGATACAGTTAAAAAATAAAAATCGATTTTTTTAAATATTATGAAGAGTTTTTAAACTTATTATTTTCAAATTTAGTACCCAAGGGTTTTTTGGGATGCAAAACTCAAATATGAAGACCTATTTAGTATGGCCGTTAGAGTGCGCTTCACACTGCAGTTCTGATTACTTAATTCATCCTCTACATCAACGGATTGCTGAGGATGAAGATTGCCGGACATATATTAAGTTTTGCAGATGATACTGTGATTTTATTTGAGGGTGAGAGTTGGGAAAATGTCAAGTTGCGAGCAGAGCAGGAGTTTTTAAAAATTAAAAATTGGTTTGATAAAAATCTGCTTACAGTAAATTTTTCAAAGACTAAGTGTATGTTGTTCTCTAACCAAGATCAGCCCATAGAAAATATTCACGGTCTTAGCATCGACAATATAGTGATTCCTACAACAAAAACCATAAAATATTTAGGAATAGTAATAGATAATGGCTTTCGTTGGGATGCTCACGTCAATTTTGTTGTTAAAAAATTAGAGGAATATTACCAAAATTTAAGTATCTTAAAGACTTTCTTACAATAAGTCAATTAAAAATTCTTTATTTTTCACTTGTACAAACTCATATTACATATGGCATTGTAGGCTGGGGCGGTGTTCTAGATACCCATATTAAAAGTTTACAAATTGTACAAAAATGGACTTTAAAAATAATATATGATAAACACAGATTATTCCCAACAGACTCTCTGTATTCCATGAGTCAAATTATGGATATCAGACAGCTTTTTTGTTTTCGCATGCTCTTAAGATCTTTTAAAAATCCTAGCGAAAGTCTAACAAACGCAACAAAAAACTATAATACAAGATCGATTAATAATGTTACTGTACCTAGAGCTAAAAAAGCATGTGGTCAAAAGAGCTGTCGCTATCTGACACCACGCCTTTTTAATATATTGCCAAAACAATTAAAATCTTTAAGTGTATTTCGTAGTTTTAAAAAACAACTTAGTGAATGGTTTTTAAACAGTGTTTCAAGATCCTATGTTAGTGATTTTGTTAATCAAAAAATGAACAAATATTGAACATTATAGTGTAAGAAACTGCCACACAAATGGACACACTTTTGTGCTTGTTTCGGCAGTAAACTCGAACGTTTATTTAGTGATAATATAAAGTTATCGTATTTTTTTTCTTGTTAAAAAGTATATTTCTTTAATAAACGTCTTATTTATTATATTTATTATTATTATTAAAAGGACCATAACTTTTTTTTCAGTGTAATTTTGTGTAACTGTCCGTCACACCAAGTAAACAAACCTAAAAAAACTAAGTTTTTTATGATTTCAATATTTATTAGGACCCTGTGTTAGGACCTACACAGTGCAAAAAACCCAAAAATATAGTTTGCATGTTTTATATATATTCTAAAATATACAAAACTATTATGTTGGGTTTTGTATCATTTAATAAATTTCTTTATGCTCTCCAGAGAATAAAAGTGTACGTTTAACCCCTTTTTCCATGGGCTAAGGTAGTATTTCTTGTCGCCAGTGTTTAAAAGTAATTTCTTTAAAATCATGAAGGCAAAATATAGGTTTTTGGATTATTTTATTTTATCATAATACAGAAAACAAAAAGGAATGAAGATATATACACGATAACGTTTATTTTGTTGCTTCCAGCTTGCCGTAAGCTTACTGTACTTTGCTGATGACTTGGTTCGTTTCGATTGGGATTGTTTCCTTCGGCATAGAACATTGCTTCCATATAAACAAAGCATTTAACTTTCTAGACTTCTCTAGGATGTAAACCAGGAATACCTTTTCGGTGAAATTATCGAAATTCTGTTTATTGCATCATTTTCGGTACTGAAAGCTGCTTTCTTCGGTGGCCTTTTTCATGCCCATGTCAAAGTAAGAATATGCTTTATTCTTTGGTCCCTTGTTTTTCCCATCTTCGAGAAATGTAATTCGAACTTTTTCTCGACTAAACTTATTTAGTTTGTTATGAAATAAATATTATTTTTTCCACATTGTTTGTTAGCATCTCACTGACTTTTGTTTAATGTAATGCCATGGCAACTATCACTGCCCACTGTTTTATTATATACGGGGGGTTGACATGCTAATACTACAGTACGGTAAGTGGTTTAATACCTATTTATTTAGTTTATGATTATTATTATTTTTAGTATATAAAAATAAACCTTGGCATTAAAGTCCCTTTTAGTCACTTAGCAAATTATAGCCCTCCTTCCGGTCGGGCATGAAAATTCCCGCCGTGGGATTAAAAGTAAACACTGTACGGCCTAGGTTTATAATATACCTACTATTATTTTTATTAGTATTCAAAAAAAAGCGGGCGGCGAAGAAAAGGTCGAAAGTACAATAAGTCGAAAATACAAAAGTTCGAAAGTACAAAAGGTCGAAAATAGAAAAGATTGAAAAACAAACGGTCCAAACAAAGATCGAAAGTAGCTACACTGTAATGATCGCAAAACAAAGTAAGACACGCACAGGTACACACACACTCATAGAAAAGTTTTTAAAAAATCAACATCCAATTAGGTAGGTATTTTTTTGGGCAGCAACACGACGGGTCGCAAAACTTTGTTCGAAAACATTTTCTTCGAACTGAAATTTTTATGAAAACAATTTCTTCTAATGGAAATTTGTTTGAAAACATTTTTTTTTGAACGGAAATTTGTTCGAAAACCATTTCTTCAAACGGAAAATTGTTCGAAAAAATTTTCTTCCTTCGGAAATTTGTTCGAAAACATTTTTTTCAAACGGAAATTATTTCGGACACTATTTCTTTGAACGGAAATTTGTTTTCGAACGGAAATTTGTTCGTAAGAAATAGTTGTTCAAAAAAAATTTTATTCGAATAGAAAACATTTTCTTCTAAAGCAAGCTTTTCGAAAAAAGACGCTCTAGACCTGGATTTCCAAACCTAACACAATTCATATAGTCTGACTAAGGCAAGGTCTTTCTAACATATTTTTTCAAAAAAACCTTGACTTCTTTCCCGGGATCGTAAACTGTCTGAAAATTTATCTACTTTCCTCCTTTGGGAAGGTCGAACTTGGTGTTTTCCTAAACTTTGTCAATTGATCGCAAACGTATCCGAACTGGTCCAGATACCCCCTGATATGCTCAATTGAGAAAAGAAAGGTTAGAGTAACACCGATTTCAACCTTCCAAAATGAGGACCGGAAAGCTAATTTAGGGAAATCATTTTTCGAAAATAGGTTTCGGTTGGTTCTCTAGGATCCCGGAAAAGAAGTCAGGGATGTTTTTGTTTCCAAAAATTGTTAGAAAAAGACCCCATTAGTCGAACTATATGAGTTGTGTTAAGTTTGGAAGCCAGGTCTAAAATTTTTTTTGGAAAAATTTGTTTTCAAAGAAATGTTTTTCAACAAATTTCCATAAAAAAAAATATTTTCGAACAAATTTCCGTTCAAAAAAAATATTTTCAAACAAATTTCCGTTTGAAGAAAATGATTTCGAAAAATTTCTGTTTGAAGAAAACGTTTTGGAATAATTTTCCTTTCGAGGAAAGCGTTTTCGAACAATCTTTTGTTTGAAGAAAATGTTTTCGAAAAATTTTCGGTTTGAAGAAAATGATTTTCGAGGTTTATGGTTCATTTATTTAGTTTATGGTTTCGAACAATAATATTATATATTTAGATGAAATGTACTATAAAATTATAAGTAATTAAAGCCGAACCTTACGAAAACTATAAAAAGGTACTAAAAAAAACCACAAAACCTAAAAACACCCAAAAAATGGGAAAAAACTTGGAAAATAAACTAAACAGGGCGAAAAATAGCATATAAACTTCGTGATAAAAGCTTCATTTTATTCCTTGATATATTATAATACTATTAATAAACATTTAACATATAATGTATTTCTGTCCTGTTTGTTTATTTATTACGTATTATTTTTCTACAAAAAACACAAATAATATTTAAAAGAAAATGATTTTTAACAATAAATATACCTACAATAAATATTCATAACCCAAAAACTCAAGGAACATATTTTTTATTTCTTAAGCTGTATAAAAACGAGTTCTTTTTAAGTTTTATAAAAACATTTTTTATTTCTCAGACTGTATAAAAATGAGTATTTTGCACGAACGTCTATGGAATTTTGAGTACGGTTTTGACACTCGTGTCGCTACCCCTGGGAGACGCCAGGCTTCCAGGATACAGTGACCCTATCACAAGTGCAGTGTGAAGTGCCCTCTAACGGCTATAGTAAAAATGTGTCCACATTCGGATTTCGCATCTCAAAGAATCTCCATGCAGGTATTAATTTTGAAAACAATACATTGAAAACTGTGCATAAGATTTAAAAAAATCGATTTTTATTTTTTAAATTTAACACCCTGTATCTCGGAAACGAAGCAATTTTGGAACATAGCTTATATAAAATTTATTATCTATTATCTTTATTTTTGGACATAGAATACATGGTTAAAATATTGACGTCTAATTTTGAGACACTTTAAATCTCATACGCCAGTGCACAACCTTTATTATAATTTGACCAAAGACTGATTAATTCTATTTTATTATTAAAACTATAAAAAGTACAAAACTGCCCTACTTTTGCAAAACCTAGTAGGTTTTTGGTAACTTTTCAGGAGAGCGTTTTCTCTTAAATATTTTGCCATTTAGCTAATGGGAAATAATAAAAATGCGTAGGCTATTATCGCGAAACCGTAACCGTTTCAAAAATGCAATAATTTTTTAAAACCTAGTAACGTTGCTAGATTTTGCAAAACTAGGGCAGAAAAGTAAAAGTCATTAATGTTAAGTATTAATTTATTAAATTTATATTTTTAACGTTCCAAAGATAATGTGGCACTATGTTACACGACAGGTAACATAGGACTCACAATCCATATTTTTGAGAAAAATTAAAAACCTATATTTTTCAAAACTTTGTTTTTAAGCTTGTATATATTTAAAATGCTTAATGAAGACAAACAAACAGTTAAATATTTAAGAATTTTTTGGGAGTAAGAGGCTATATAAGTATATTACCTCTGGAATGTTAATACCAAATAAAACTAGTTAAAAAATGTAGATTATATAAAGTTTATTTGTTTCTGTTCAAGTTAATATATATATATTATTAATAAATACAATTTATTAAAAGTTTACTTGTGGGGTATTTGTTTTAAAAACACTGACTGGGACGATTCGTCACGGTTGATTTGTCGCAAAGGACTGTTCTGGGACCAACCGGCTTGGAGGCGAAAAGTATTCGCCGCGAATCAGCCGCGGAGAATCATGTTTGTCAATGCTTTTTAATGAAATAAATATTTTATAAGTAAATAAAATAAATATTTATGTATTTATAAATATAAATATTTATTTTATATATTAATAAAATAAATATTTATTTTAATAAAAAGCATTGGCAAACATGATTCTTCGCGGCTGATTCGCAGTGAGAACTTTTCGCCTCCAAGCCGTTTGGTGCAGAAAATTCCTTCAAAGGAAACGTGGCAGACACGTTCTCGAGAATATCCTATAGGATATTCTCGGGAACGTGTCTTTTAACGTTGATGCCACGTTGCCTCCTAACGTTGATGTAACACATGTAACAACATCTAGAGAAAGTACCATGTTAACTTCTTTGCGACGTTATTTAGTAATATTGCACTGTTTCATCATATCAACTTCTTTGTTATGTTATTTATGGATAAAATAAATGCAGAAATGAACTTTAAATCGCGTCAACGTCTCTATAATGTTATTTAGTGATAAAATTAATAAGGGTTGCAATAATATATCATATCAACTTCCATGTAATGTTATTTAGCGATAAAGTATTGCAACTAGCAATTTTATATCACATTTAAACTTCTTCATAATGTTAACTGGTGAAAAATAATTTGTTTAACAATGTTATGTAGCTGGGATGTTATAGAGCACTGCTATGTTGCGGACATTTGTCGTTACATGTAAGTCTTGCGTAACGCAAAAAGTACACCGCAGTAGACAATCAACGTAACTTCTCCCTAATGTTATTTAATGACAAACCTATAATGTCTCAATGATATGTTGTACAGATATTTCACCCTACCCCTATGTTGCGGACATTTGGCTTTACATGTAAGTGCCCAGTAATTTACAAAGTACATTTTATATCTCGCAGTTACAATACAGTGATATTACTGCAATCTTGTTATGCTTGCTGGGAACTGACTGCCACTTTCCAGCCAAGCTTTTTCAAAACCTACCTATATCTTTTCTAGGGTTGTTTGTCCAACCTTTATCTAAACAAGAGTTTTTATGTTTGCTTTTCACATGATTATTCTATCTTAAAATATGAGATTATCTAGTTTATTTAAAAAGCCTGCTTTTGTGGTTTATCTGAAGGTTATACGAAAAACCCATGCTGTTGCAGTATATACAGGGTATCTGAATAATAACATCACAACACACTTAGAGTAATAAAAATATAAAGAGAAGTAATCAACCGCGGCCCCGTGTAAATTTTCCCTATTCGTGACGGTCATTCCTGAAAACCTGAAAAAATTCAATACACCAGGTCCGACGGCCAAGACAACACTGCATTTAATACAAACACATGTTACTGTCAGTGTCGACCTTAGAGCTTAGGAAAATCTGGGCTAACCGTTCACGATTTGAGGACCCACCTAATTAAACTTGTTGCCATTATATAAGTGAAAAAATAAGCTTTTGTTTGAAACTCGTAGACAATGATTGAGTAGAAATAAAACTTTGGACTTCCATTGTTTTTATCTGAGGGCACGGTAGTGCCTCGCCAAGTTCACGCTGCCGTACCATCTTTTCTTGAAACATTTTAGCCCATATTTGACCTACCTAAAACTCTACTTCGGAAAGAGCTACGAATCTCATACTTTGCACAGTCGTAGAGCTTCATAGAGTTAACAACCCCTCCAAGTTTAATGGACTTCTATAAGTAGTAAAGTAGTTACGATATTTCAAAAAACGTCGGAATTTCCACTCACTCACTGACTCACTCACTCATGTATAGATCATCAAATGTACTTCCAGACATGCTACAGAGCTGAAATTTGGCAGACTGATAGAAATTATGACCAAACCCCTGGAAAAAAGCCCCAAAATTCTAATTTACTAAAATTATATAAAAGTAACATAACCCACTTTTAGAAATGCTAGAGAGCTGAGCTTTGGCAGCCTGATAGGAACTATGATAAAACTATAGGAAAAAATTATAACACCCAAATATTCTAATTTACTTCCCTCCCATATAAATGTAAAGTTATGTAAAAGTAACACTACCCTCTTCCAGAAACGCTAGAGAGCTGAGCTTTTTAAGACTGAAAGACACTATGATAAAACTATAGGAAAAAATTTAAAAACACCAATATTTTAATTTACTTCCCTCTCCTATAAATGTAAATTTATATAAAAGTAACATGTCCACTTCCAGAAACGCTAGAGAGCTGAGCTTTGGAAGGCTGATAGAAACTATGATAAAACCATGGGAATAAATTTAAAAACCCCAAAAATTTTCATTTACTCTCCTACCCTATACATGTCAAGTTATGTAAAAGTAACATTACCCACTTCCAGAAACGCTAGAGAGCTGAGCATAGGAAGACTGATAGGAACTATGATAAAACTATAAGAAAAAATTTAAAAACACGAAGATTTTAATTTACTTCCCTCCCCTATACATGTAAAGTTATAAGTAACATTGTCCACTTTCAGAAACGCTAGAGAGCTGAGCTTTGGAAGGCTGATAGCAACTATGATAATACCATGGGGAAAAATTTACAAACCTCAAAATTTTAAGTAAGGCATTGCAAAAGTTTTGAACAATATTCCGCATATTTTACTATTTTAAAAATTAAATATTATCCAATTCCTTTAAAAAAGAAGTGAAATCATAACAAAAACATTTTATGTAAAAAAAGCCAAGTGCGCGGCATTCCGTAAAAAGAATTGAGATAAAAGTAAAGTCATGTTCTCCAATACAAATTTCAAAATGAAAGTAAGAAACTAGTTTGGAAATGTTTTTCTCAACTTGGCTATTACGGCTGTAAATGACTCTTAGGCACAGTGCTAAATTGAACATAAAGAAGTTTGGCTGTAATAGCAAAGTTTAGAAAAACATTTCCAACTAGTAAAAATCTTTAATTATGAAATTTGTATTGGAGAACTTGGCCTCTTATCTCAATTCTTTTTACGGAATGCCATATTCGCGTACTTGGCTCTTTTTGACATGAAATGTTTTTGTGTTGATTTATTTTAAACAGGACGTTTCAGTAAGTAAGTATCTCTAACCGTTTTCAACTGTAAACTAAACAATCTAGTCTAAAGGCTACTATTTATACCTCAGAAGAGTTACCCTAGAAGCGACAACATGACGGAGAAAGCATTGCTCTTATGGGAATCGAATTCGTGACGTCACTTGACACTAACCCAACATTTTACACTGAGAGAAGAAGCACGAAACTTTACACGGAAAAAAAATTATATTTCCCTCGTAAGACAAGAAAGTCGTAAATTATTTAATTTGAAAAGAAACGACTAGTTATATCATATGTATGCTTTATTATAATATTAATCTAAGAATATATACAGAGGATTTTAAAATTTTTGATACATAAAAACAAATTAAATTTAGCTTAAAAAACGTAAAAAGTTAAAAAGCTATAATAATTACGTCATACTAACAGTTTTTATGCTTTATTATATTTGATACTTAAATCATTACAAACAGGGTGTCCGAAAAGTCCTAATATACACAATAACTTTTATAAAATTATGTTGATTAAAAAAAATGCATTATAAAGTTATTATTTGTCACGACTAATTTATTTCAGTTATTAATATTAGAATATGTACAGGGCGTCCCCAAATTCTTATGTACACGCATATATAAATACAAAAAATGAATTTTTTTAAATAATACATACCTATTATATAAAATTACATCTTTTTAAACTAATATAATATCTATTAATATTAAAATTAATGTCCACGGATTGAGTTCGGGTGAGGTAGAAATTACCAAAAAATTTTTATTCAGATGCTGATTTTCTGGGAATTGCGCCTGCTTGGTCTCAAACTAAGATGTTAAAAAAATGAGCCAAATCAATTAATATACAGGGTGGTTTAGTATGCTGATTTGATGATGTAAGGTATAAATGACAAAAATTGTTCGATTTAGATTCTGATTTTCTGAAAATTGCGCCTGCTTGGTTTGAAACTAAGATGTTAAAAAAATGGATCAAATTAATTAATCTACAGGGTGATTTGATAAAAAGTGTTAAGAGTAAAATACCCTTGATTTAAAAGATATCGGAAAATGTTATTAAGAAGAGTTGTTTAGATGCAAAAGTGTGAAAAATAAGAATCTGTCGTAACTTTTAATTATAAACAACTTTTCTTAATAAGCTTTTCCGATATCTCTTAGTACTTTACTCTTAACACTTTTTATCAAATCAACCTATTAAACCACCCTGTATATTAATTAATTTGGCTCATTTTCTTAACATGTTAGTTTAAGACCAAGCAGGAGCGATTCCTAGAAAATCATAATCTAAATCGACATTTTTTGGTCATTTATACCTTACCCGAACAAAAAATCACAAACCTATATATTTGACAAAATTTTAAGTTTCCTTGTTCTTGTTTTGTCTTTTTGTGAGTACTTTACATCACGATTAGTGTATTTAAGAGTATAAAATATTTTCAGTCTTATAAATAATTTGACTATAAAATTTTTAGGAAAATGTTGACAAGGATGAATAAAAACTATTTTTTCCATTTCATTTAAAAGTTTGTGTGAAACGCCTGATTGAGTACAAATGTTTTCAAATATTTTTTTAAAAATTCTTTCTAAATCATACATATATTTTATAAAAATGTACGTAATAACTGAAAGTACGTTATAACCCAGGTCCGTTATAACCGGAGTACACTGTAACCTTAATTTTAGAAAATTGTTATCAAGAAAAATTTTATAAGAGGTTTCTCAGAAAATATTAAGTTTGCTTAAGAGTAAAGTACATACAGGTTCTCTTAAAAATAAAGCTATAGTTTAATGTAGCGAAAAATTGATATTTTTTGGCAGACACCGTATATCCGAAGAAATAAAAAATATTTGATTTATAATACAGGGTTTTAAACCACGGCGAGCTTTATTTGAAAAAAAAATTAAATAGTAATAAAAAGGTTTGCTAAACCTTAAAAGTAGAGACACCGTCTATATAAAGGCTGTCTTATACATCAGGTGCGTCCATGTGTGTACTTACCGCTCAGCATCTTTAGGAAAAGAAAACAATGATAATCCTTCACCGGATTTGGATTGATACTCACGAAAAAAACATGTCCACTTCTCAGAAAAGACATCTGTATACACCAAGCCAATGACACTCTACAAAGCCCAGATTCGACCAACTATGGAGTACTGCTCACATATATGGAGTGCGGCACCCAAACATACCTTAATGCTTTTGAACACCGTGCAAAAACGAGCTATCAAGCTGATCAATGACCCCGCACTTACCCGTAGCTTTGATAGTCTCGAACATCGAAGAACTGTGGGCGATCTATCTCTCTTCTACAGGTATTATCACGGAAAATGCTCTGAAGAGTTGGCACGTATGATCCCCCCGGGAGTAGCACCTACTAGGCGAACACGTCAAACAGACCGTAACCATCAATTTATTGTCAAAATAGAGGCACCAAGAAACTCATTATATCAGAATTCATATCTCTGGAGAACAGCATGGCTGTGGAATAAACTCCCTGCGACAGTTTTCCCTGCAGGTTACAACCTGAACCGTTTCAAAACCAACACACACCAACATTTCCGCGCACTTGCCGCTTCTCGAGCGTGATCGGGATCTCCTTGCGAGTGCGCATGTCCGTAAAAAAAAAAAAAAGCACAATGATATCCTTTCATTATCACTCTAATAAAGCACAAAGGTAACAAAAACTCACAAGCTTAAAACTGCCAAAATATGCGTTTAACAGACGTTAACAACTAGAACAACTCGTGGACGTCGCGGAGTTTTAATAACAATATATGATGGTCATGGTGCACTTTTTAAAATGGAGCGTTTTTATTGGCTCGAAACAATTTTGTCTCCAATAAAAATGCTTAAGTACAGCCCCGCCATCTCCGAAAACTTTTATTGTTGCATTTAATAATATTCTCTATGATTTAATCTCTCAAATTCAATAAAAACATTTTGCTGCTTACATACGGGAGTTTTGCACCTTAAGAACATTATTTTCTTTATATATGCGTGCAAAAGTTTACATTAGTACATCTATTTATTTGCCCATATTCATCATTTAAATAAAAATGTAAAACACTTTTTCCCACATAAGCAGATTTACGCCTTTTTTTTAGTGTACTTAACACCTCGCACGCACTTTCTCTCAGTGTGATACCGAACCGAACCGAACCGAACCGTCCATCCCCACCACTCGATTTTGGAAGCAGGGCGCTTTGTCGCTTCTGCGTGACTCTTCTGTGCTTATACTACTTGGTGTGCAGTCGGCCCGCCGCCTTTTACCTTCCTAGCCCGCACAGCAACGGCTAGGGAAGGTATTGTTTTCGACAAAAATTTTTTTTCAGATAACACCGAAAATGTGTTATTTGGGTGCATTTTGACCTACCCTAGCAATATCGTCGTAATGTCTGTCTGTGTTGTGTGTGTATGTATGTTTATCTGTCCGTAACGCGATAGCTCCTAAACCGCTTAACCGATTTACATGAAATTTTCAGGTAAAATAGCACTCGATACTGCAACGAGCTGATTAGATTTTAGTCAAAATTCATCAATGCTACATTTATCAATAGTTTCAAAAAATTTAAAAAATGCTAACTTATTAATGTAACGTCGCATCAATATGCAGTTTTCGGAATATAGCAGCGCGCGTTTTTTGAAAAAAATTATGTTATAACCGAAAAGTTTGAGGAGCTTTCATTTCGGAGATATTTACAAAACTGTTTTCAAGGTTGATATAACGTGGAGTGTGCTAATGGGCTAGGAAGGTATCAGATCCGTCATGGATCCATTTATTTAATTCTAAGCTTAAGGTGTGGTTTCACACAGAAAAACTACTAAATACTATGAATTTTTCGTTTGGATGTTTAATAGTGCTTCAACTCTCCAAACAGAAAAGCCGCATTTTAAAATAATAAAATAGAATATCCTTAATACCGGTTAAAACTGTTGGAACAATGATAGTTAATCGTCCTCTACAATAGGAAAAAGGATTCCCTTTTTACCTGGGGATATAGTCCAAGTAGCTCAAAACGAAACCCGGCCCAGCTAACATGAAATACGTAATATGATGTCATACACCTGTTGCCACGTCCTGAAAATTTGTATCGCAGGATGTAATAAGAAATACACAGCATAAAACGTACCTCCGTAGCATGGTGCATAACGCGTGGCATGAGGCTTTCAACCAATCAACGATCGAATAGCAGCGGCCATATTGGTTTTGCATAAGAAAAGTCCATAAGGTTGAACTATGCGTCATGCTATGCGCTATGCATTTTTGTGTGTGATCGGCTTAATAAGCGCATGACAAATTATCGCACGGTTTGAATAGCCTAACCAACTATATTTTGGTAAGGTAAGAAGTTGAACCTTACTTATTATTCATAAAATTTTACAGAGGCAGAGGAGGCGGCAGCAGCGGAAAAGCTACCAACAAATGAATGAATGACCGCCGAAAACGGGCCTACTACTTCTCTTTATATTTTATTACTCTGAGACAACACATTAAAATTCATTGAGTATAACGGAAGGCCAAACCACTCCTCTCCTCCTTGTGCGTTACGTAATTCAAGGATAACCCCTCTTATCGTTTATTTCGGAAGGGGGATTAATATAGTAATACTAATATTGTGCTTACCCATGTGAATCAACACATATACAAATCCTGTAGCAACTCTTATCGGGAGTAATATAAGGTTTACACCTCTTTTTATTAGGTATACACCTTCTCTTAGTACTTCTAACAATGTAGGTGAAATCTAAAACAAAATAGTTATTTTTGTACCAAGGGCGGCGGCGCACGGTGGTCAGCTTGTCGGTTCTGAACCATTGAAATTATTTTATGGTTTTAATTTTGACAAATTGATATTGAAATGTCAACTAACGTAAAAAAAATGTGATTTTAATATAGGTACTGTGCATTCTGGAGATCGCCTCCACAAAAAATGTTGCATATCGATTTTTTCCTGTTAAGCAAAAAACTTGAAAAATTGATACTTTGAGAGTGTGTACGTAAGCTTATAGCTTTTTTTTTATTTAACATAGCTTTTTTATAAAAATTTCCCTAAATTTATTAATCTTGCTATACTATATATCAATTTTTTACCGTGCACTGATATTCTTTATCGTAGTCTTTATATTCACTATTTTCACATACATAGTTTAAAATGGATTGATTTTTATCCTGTGAAACCGGTGTTTTGTGCCAGATTTTAAATAGATTACGTCGGCCAATCCCATGCGCCAACGCTGAAACAATAAATCATAGCTAATACAGCGGCAAGAAGCGGCAGCTGAATGTAGCACTTATACAACCCTTAATACATGATTGAAATAATAAAGTCACAAACGCAATTGATACGTACCGATCCAGACTTTTAACAAGCAAATTGAAACTTTGCAAATGGTTTAATAGTAAAAATTAAAGATACTAACCCATATTTTAAATATACGTGAAGAAATCACCATATAATCTCTGGTTTACCAACTTGGAGCACTTTTCAAAAACGCCTTTCCGCGCGGAATATGTGAGGATCATTATGCAGGCTATCAAGCGGCCTATGACTTGTCGTCGTAACAAGTGACAACGAGTTACTTAGTTAGTCTACTAATAAGGTAATTGGGCACTTTTTTAAGACTTTTAAGTAGTTATGATAAAAAATAGTTCGATATTGAGGTTTCGATCGTCTAAATTAGACAAGCTGACCTCCGTGCGGCGCACGGTGGAATGGCTCTGTGTTACAGGTTGGACATTGGGTACAAAATTATATTCATTTTCCTATGATAAAAATTATGGTGTTGCATTTGTAAATTGTTGCTTTATTTTGTTTTACGAAAGTTTTTTAAACATTTTTGTCCGTAAAATTATTATACAGGGTGAAAGTAAAAAGTTTTAAATTGACAAAATTCAAGGAAAATCTATCCTATATTATAAATTATGTAACACACAACTTTATAGACTTTTTATTATTGTTTTAATACGGTATTAGGGAAAATAGTGCTTTATATTTGCTATATATTAGCTCACACATATACTATACTATAGTAGTGTGAGCTATGGTGATCCTAATTTTTTCGAGAAAAAAAAAGTTGCTCCGATTTCAAAAATTTTTATATATCTTTGCGTTTCAGATGATTTTGAAACTTTTTTGTTGCGCCGTCTGTCTGTCTGTCTGTCTGTCTGTATGTCTGTCTGTCTGTCTGTCTGTCTGTCTGTCTGTCTGTCTGTCTGTCTGTATGTCTGTAACGACCAACGCGCATAACTCAAAAACCGCTTGGCCGATTTTAATGAAATTTTGTACCTAGGCTGGGTTTTGGGCCGAGATGGTCCCATTTAAAAATGAACAAAATCCACCGAGCACAAACCAAATAAAAGGGTGGGGGTAGATTTCAAAAATTAGAGTTTATGGGAAAATATGGCGTGTGTGACATCAAACGAAAGGTAATTGAGTCTGGAGTTCAAAAAAATACATTTTAATTTATTTTAAAAAAAAGGGTGGGGGTATATTTCGAAAATTAGAGTTTTAGTGAAAATATGGCGTGTGTGATATCAAACGAAAGGTAATTGAGTCCGGGGTTTAACAAAATACATTTTAGTTTTTGTTTTTTTAAAGGGTGGGGGTAGATTTCAAAAATTTGAGTTTAAGTCAAAACATGGCTTGTGTGGTATCAAACAAAAGGTAATTTATTCCGGAGTTGAATAAAATATATTTTAGTTTTTAGTTATATTAGCTCACACGTTCACTATAACTATAGTACCTAGTGTGAGCTTAGGGGCCCATATATTGGCAGAGTATTTTTATAGTGATTGTTACATTATTGGTGAGTTCACACCTATATAAAGCATACCATGTTTTTTTTAAAGAATTTTTTTATAAAAGATCCTATAATAAATCGCCCAGGAACGCCCGCAAAACTGTTTATAAAATACAATAATGAAAAATGTCTACTATCATCTAAAAATATTGGCTGCCCCTAGCTGCCACCTTTTAAGAAAATATCGATTTCATTTGGCGTATACTTTAAAAATCAAGAATTTTGCGGGAAAATACTACGAATCAATACAAAATGAACCCTGAAAAAATCAGCTGTTCTCGAGGGGCTGACTTTTACATTCGGTCTTATGGGAGGTCAGACGTTTCTTAATGATATTTTCAAAATGGCACTACAGATTTTCGTGAAATTTCAGTGAAATATTCTCAGACACCATCTCGATACTCCACCAAACTTTTGTAAGGATGCAAGATGATTAAAAGGTTAAAATCTTCAAGATTTAGCATTCTGTATTTTGAATTCAAATTACCCGCCACGTACCGCATGCCAACTGTTATATTTGACATGTATTTGACTATATCTGTTTGTCACATTCGCTTCTGCTTTAAAGAACACCGCACCCGTTTACACAGGTCTTATGGAAAATTTGGTGGAATTGGCTATAATTTTAGTATGTTATAGTAGGATGTGTAACTAAAACAAATGTAAGTAAAGTTAAGTTTTTCTATGTACAGTTTTTGAGATATAAACGATCAAAGTTCGTTAAATGGTCGTTTTTGTGTATGTTCTAATAATAATAACTCTTACATCTTGACCGAAAAAAATTAATTGACCATAAAAATTATTTAGAAACTGTCTAAGGACAAAGTCACTTATGATGTCATTCTTGTCAATTTAATAAATAATATACAGGGGATAGTCAAAAAAACATTTTTTTTATATTTGCTCTAAAACCGAAGTTTATAACTAGCACTTTTTATTTTGGCACAGATTAATAGTTTTATATAATATTTAAATAAAAAAACATTTTTGTTTTTCGATGGCCCCCACTTTCCTAATAAATTTTTTTATTGCAGGTATTTTTTCTTACTAAATAAAGTTAACTTTAGCTGTTTTAAGCTATTTTCCGTATGACAAAAATCAATTTGTTAAATATTTTGTAATAAAATACAGCTCAAAGAATATTTTTATTATATAAAAAATACTATAGCTTTTGGTTGAGTCAAAGGGTCTTTTCAAAAGAAAAATAATATTTTTTTTTGTCCGATATAATTTTTAATTTATTTTTGGAAAACGGCTCGGTGAATTTAAATTAAACTTTACATCCTTATTTTTGTAACTTATCGTCACACTAGAAAAAAAACGTTTTTTTTCTATGTCTAGTTTTGAAGATATTAATTTTTGTAACTCTAACTTTCTTATATTTACAGGACAGCGACAAAAAAAAGGTATTTAACGTCCAATTTTTGCTGTACGTACTGAAAATCCAAACAAATAAGAGCCAAAACAGTATAAAAATAAAACATATACAGAGTATCTCAAGAAATAGGTTTATTTAATGCATGAGTTTTATTAGTACTAATGCAGTACTAATTTTTTTTACTTAACTAGAAAATGACAATAGTACGTAACTTTTTGTTAAGCACCAGCGATGGGGGTCATTCTTGGTAATTACCGAAGGCCCCGTAGGCCAGCATATCCTAGAATAGTACTGTAGATGCAAAACTGGAGAGAGGATAGTAGGATGCTTCTCTCATATTTGCAGTGTACTATGGTACCTAGGATACGCTCGTCATCAGGGGCATATAAGGTACCCCAGGCAAAGTTTGCTTCAAAATATCTTGGATGCCGCAAATAGACCACATAATATTAATCAATAAATATATAAATAGAAACTATGTAAACTAATTGTAATATAAGTTAATTTGTTTAGTTACTTTCTAACTTAATAATTTCCAGTTTATAGTTTAAAAAAGAAGTTACTTGTTACCATTATTAGTATTAAAATACTACAGTAAAACAAGCTTTTTTCTTGAGACACCCTGTATATATTTTATATTTCTACTGTTTTGGCTCTTATTTGTTTAGAGTTTCGGTACGTACAGCAAAAACTGGACGTTAAATACCTTTTTTTGTCGCCGTCCGGTAAATATAAGATAGATAGAACTACAAAAATTAATATCTTCAAAGCTAGACATAGAAAAAAAATAAATTTTTTTCTTAGTGTGACGATAAGTTACAAAAATAAGCAGGTAAAGTTTATTTAAAATTCACTGAGCCGTTTTCCAAAAATAAATTAAAAATTAAATAAGGGCAAAAAAAATTAAAACATTTTTTTTGAAAAGACCCTTTGACTCAACCAAAAGCTACAGCATTTTTTTTATATAATAAAAATATTCTTTGAGCTGTATTTTATTACAAAATATTGAAGAAATTGATTTTTGTCATACGGGAAATAGCTTAAAACAGCTAAAGTCAATTTTATTTAGCAAGAAAGAATACCTGCAATAAAAAAAATAATATCTATAAAAGTGGCGGCAACCAAAAAACAAAAATATTTTTTTTCTTTAAAACTATTAAGCTGTGCCAAAATAAAAAGTGCTAGTTATAAAATTCGGTAATAGTGCAGATATTAAAAAAATGTTTTTTTGACTATCCCCCGTATATTAGTTATTACATTGACAGACATTTACTAAGTCATTTTTATGGCCAATTAATTTTTTTCGGTCAAGATGTAAGAGTTATTATTATTAGAATATACACAAAAACGACCATTTAACGAAATATGACCGTCTATATCTCAAAAACTGTACATAGAAAAACTTAACTTTACTTACATTTTTTTGTTACATATCCTACTATAACATACTAAAATTACAGTCATTTCCACCGAGCCAAAAATTTTCCATAAGGCCTATGTAAACGGGTGCGGTATTCTTTGATTTTAGTGTGAGCTAATGAAGCGGCTCTGAAAATTTTAAGATTACTATACATTAAAAAAAATTGTTCTGCAATAATATAGTAAAAACAATCTCAAAAACAGCTTTATTTACAAAAAAAAATCAAATTTTCATGAACCGTCATTCCAACTTCAATATTTTAAAGACAATCAGCTGTGTCGTGACGTGACCATCAAAAAAAAAATCAGCCCCCGATGTGACGTCAACAAAGTGGAGGATCGTGGCCCGTCCGTTTTGATAGCCCTGAACTAAGTTGACTTTAATTGTTTTTATTTTTTATGTTTTCAATTCCCTTTAATGCATTTTACTTTGTTGCGTTAGGGATCAAACTTGCTAGATAGAAGGGGGGGGGGTAGGGTGTTAACAGTACGTTATGTAAAAAACTTAATAGTTTCATTGCTTAACTATAAACTTCCTAAATAAATATTAATAAAACACCTACTAGGCCATGGATCACCCATAGTATACCCATGTTTTCCTCTTTCTTTGTCTGTTAAATTAGAACGCAAAAGAATAGTTTAAAATTATGGATTAAGAAAATTAAACAAATTATTCAGTTTACAAAATTTTGAGTGAAAATAATGTTACTTTTTGTGATCATAAGAAACTTATAGAATGTTTACTTTACGACAATTAAAGATTCCAGAAAAATACCTTGCTCCATTTTCTGAAAAATTAAGTTTTGTAACAAACTATATTCTAAAAGGAATGCTTCTTCCAGAACATCGTGAAATTTTTTTCAAAGAAATGAAGAGCAATATTCTGCATGTTTGAAAGATCCATTGCCTTCTATTTCACGATCATTTTTAAGTTTATCTGAACATCAGAAAAGAAGGAAAACAGAGTACCTCATAGAATACCTGCAGGACCATATCATTTGTTGCAAAATAACCTTTTATTCAAATTTGTCCACCATCTTGAATATTTATGAAATGTCAGTTGTGACATTAAATTTGTATTGTGGCTTTCCAAAATGACTACAGTTATAAAAATTGGACAAATTTTTTTTCAGAAATTAACAATTGTCAAATACTCATTTTTGGTGACCACCCTATATAATAAATTATTAATTTATAAAAAAATATTTTTTTTTAATCAAATTTAACTCTCCTCCATTCCGAAAAATTTAATACGAAAAAATTAAGTGATATTTAAGTAAACCCATGGGCATTTTAAAAAATATATGTTTTTGTAAAACACTATAATTTTATTTTTAAGTTATGCAAAGCAACTAATTTTTTTAAATATAAGGCTCTTTATACAATATTACGGTGTATAAAAGTCATTCCTAAGTTTTCCAGATTGATAGTACCAAGTAAAAAACCTCATGTCCAACCGTTCCCATAAGCCCGTTCCACTGTGCGGCGGCGTGAAGAATAACATTTTTGTTCCAGGTCGTCTGTTGATGCACGAGCTTGCGAGAGCATCAGGAAGGCTGAGGGCGAAAACGTTATTCTTCACGCCAGTTGTTCAAACAAGCTTTCTTGTAGGACCAGAAAATAAATAACTAAACAAATTGGGGGGCAGAAATTTAAATTGCATGAAAAATGAGATAAAAAAACTTACCGAAACAATTTTATTTTAGTATTTTCCAAACAAGCAGCTACTTGGTGTAGTTTTAAGTTCATTTGTTTATAGATAAAGTCCATTCGCCTTTCTTTTTTATGGCCCCGTAGAGCAACCTCAAAAATCCCACAGACTTTTAAACAATCTATTAACCTACTAAGTATATGTTTAATTTTTGTCACATTTTAGGCACTATTCAAAATGAACCTAATATCAGTCTTGACTAGCATAGAAAATTATATGTGGCTATTTAAATGAATACCACTTACTTTGTGTCTTTTTAACTTTTCACTAAACTGCTTGGTATCATACATTCGTTTTGCACGCAGGATCACTTCGTGGATTGTTCATAATAAGACCAATAAAGCAAAAAAAAACAATTATTTTTTCACAACCGCACAACCAGTTTTTAGCATCGTTTAATTTTTTGTTTGAAACTCGTAGACAATGATTGTGTAGAAATAAAATTTCCGTGGTAACCCTCTACTTGTAAAGAAAACCATCGAGGTAAGTCTTATTTATGAGCAACTCTTTTAGCTTCTTTTCTTTCATTTTAATACACATTAAGGGTCGTTCCCCAATCCCACTGTATCAGCCCAAATTACGTTCTGTTGTTATCGTACTCTCTATTGTTTACAGTAGATGCCCGACATAGATAAAGGATTTGCGGCGCGGTTCAGTGAGTTTTTATTAGATAGGCAACTCCGGCTGTTTGACAGGTCGTTAGCTCTGTGGCGCCCACTGCAGAGCTTAGTGACGAACTAAAAGGCGAGGCGGGAAATTTGAATCGCCTAAAATAAAATATAATGCAAAACCAAACACTGTCTAGTATATTTAAATTTGCTTTTAACATTTCTGGTGAGTGATGAGTGAATAAATAATGAAACAGTTGTTCGTGAAGAGAATCATTCTTAAGTGTCTACTTTTTAACAGCTCGACGAAAATCTGACATGATTTAAAAGTACCTCCTCGCCTTGGTTGTAAGTTGTGTAGGGTATGTTTCAAAGCAGTATATATATATAGCTTATCAGTGGTCACACATATCATCGAAAACCTGAAAACAATAAAAAAAATCAACTTATAACCACATTTATCATAGGTACTAGATTATGGTAAGATTTAAAATTAAGGAATAAATTTATTCAAAGTACATTACGCTGCTGGGTAATCCATCGTTTACCCATCAATTAAGCCCCCCCCTTTTACTTAATATCAAACGAAAGGGATAGACATAAAATTAACACTAAATTTGTCCTTAGTTCATGGGCAAATAAGGCAACCAGGCATTGGAAACCTGTATTCAGAGTTCCGTAAAGTAAGCGATAAGAAGTTAAAAAGACACTACCAATACAAATTTTATCAAATGCCAATCTAACCTCAAATGAGAAAATAAGAAAACTTACCTTAAAATTTCTCGAAAAACTATGCATTTTATACTCGTCTGAACTTTAGACACTTTACCCAGAAAAGCAACTAGAAATTCTTATTCTTTTATATTTAAATTGCAAAAGTTACAAATTTAACAAAATTTTATTTTAATGCGTCACAGCAGCAAAGATTACCTACATAAGCCAAAAAGATAGATTTTAAATGAACCCGAAATAAAATGCGGTGGAAGAGGTTTTTCTACCTGAAAAAAAGGGGGGCGGAAAATCCAAACCACAGATAATTCTCAAAAAAAATAGAACAAGGAACAAACGCGCGACCGCAGTGCCTCTTGTGAGCTTAGTGAGAACTTTAACCTAACGACCTGTCAAATTGCATTGAGTTTCCTAGGCATGATGCCCGATTGGGTGATAGCTTTAGACTTCCTTAGCGAAGAAACTGTTACACACTCGGCCCGTTAATTGCGGGGGAATACGACAAGTGGGGGCTAGAGGTAAATCTTCAGAGAATAGTATATATGTGCATTGATGGGGAGCAACATGCACATCACTAATGACGGTACTTTAGATGAAGAAATCAGACACAGAAATAACCAAGGAAGACAAGCATTAGACAACTCAACAGTATTCTCTGGGAAAAGGGTTTATCAAAGCAAAACAAACATAGAATTTACAACAGCATAGTAAAAAGTGTCAACAGTTATGGTAGTGAAGTATGGCCCCTGAAGGAGAAGAAGCTAAGAAAAAGGCCACCCTTAAAAAAGACTTAGCACTCGCACTCTCTATTGTTTACAGTAGATGCCCGATTGAGTGATAGCTTTAGACTTCCTTAGCGAAGAAACTGTTACACACTCGGCCCGTTAATTGCGGGGGAATACGACAAGTGGGGGCTAGAGGTAAATCTTCAGAGAATAGTATATATGTGCATTGATGGGGAGCAACATGCACATCACTAATGACGGTACTTTAGATGAAGAAATCAGACACAGAAATAACCAAGGAAGACAAGCATTAGACAACTCAACAGTATTCTCTAGGAAAAGGGTTTATCAAAGCAAAACAAACATAGAATTTACAACAGCATAGTAAAAAATGTCATCAGTTATGGTTGTGAAGAATGGTCCCTGAAAGAAAAAGCCCGCAAGTCTCCTGAAGCTACTGAAATGGATCATTGGAGACGCGCTGCTGGAAAATCAAAACTGGAACGAGTGAGACATAAGAGAATTCGAGAAATTATGGATGTTAAACAGAAAATAACGGAGACATACAAACTAACCAATTTAGATGGTATGAACACGTACAAGGAATGGTGAAAGACAGAATCCCAAAGAAAAAGTGGAACACCACAGGGAAGAAGAAAGTGAGGAAGACTCTCTGGACTAATCAAGACCAATGGAGACTGGAAATCAGAAACCGGCGGAGAACGTTACAGACTGATTTATATATACGAGGTCTGGCTATTAAATAACGAGACTGGTTACGAAAAAGGGTTTTATTATAAAAATTATTCGACATTCGAATGCTCCCCTTCAATATACTCCCCTCCCCTCGCCACACACCTTTCCATACGTTTTTTCTATTGATCGAAGCAGTCCTGGAAGTCTTCTTTGGTGAGGGCCTTTATGAGCTCTGCCGTTTTTTGCTTTATCGCTCCCATCAACTCAAATCGGGTCCCTTTCAAAGCAGATTTTATCTTCGGAAACCAAATCTGATGAGTACGGCGGGTGTTCGAGCACTGGAGTGCACTTACTGGCCAAATACTGCTTTACAGATAGTGCATTATGGGCAGGTGCGTTGTCCTGGTGCAAAATCCAAGAGTTGATCTTCCACAACTTTTTTTTTTTTTTTCAATTTCAATTCAATTTTATTCAAAAATTTTTTTTATAAATTTACAATATGTTTGTTTCTAGTAGCTAAAATACAAATTTTGTCACTATATGGTTCTTTTGAGCAAGCACCTAGGTATGGAATACCTGTATGTACTTGTTGCGCGCCTACATAAATATTTATTCATCAATACCTATTTTTCAGATCAATAAGGTAAAATCATAATAAAAAAAAAACCTAAAAATCTAAGAAAAAAATTGTAAATTTTAAAATATAAAAAATTAACGACCATGACGAATAAAAGTTAATAGTGGGATTAGTATATATTAAGGATTGTATGCGGATTTTTTGAGAAAAATGTTTTTAACGCTAGCTTAAAATGTTTTTTGTTTTTTATTAACCTTATATCCATAGGAATCTTGTTATATATTTTTAGGCCTAGGTAGGTAACAAAATGCTGTCCCATGTTGTTTTTGGAGAGAGTCATATTAAAAAGTCCATTAACATTACCTCTGGTTTGATATGGATGTGATATATATTTATCTTGATACTTAATGTTTAAGTGAATAAAATTACATACAGTCAAAACATAAAGACTTTTTAGATCTAAAATTTCGGAATACAATAAATGAGTTGGGTACAATCGTGGTTTTCGCAAAGTAATTTTAACAATGTAATTTTGTATTCGTTTTAATTGTTCTAAATGAACATTGTAGGCCGCCCCCCAGACTAGAATTCCGTATCCTATCAAAGGCTCCACTAGAGCTTTGTAAAGTGCTATCAAAAGTTTTTTATTTAAAATTTCTCTAAGCATGTAGAACTTATGTATTAAGCATCTGATTTTTTTAGTACAATATAATATGTGTTCTTTCCATTTCAAATGCTTGTCCACAAAGACTCCAAGGTATTTAATCTTGTCACACTGAGTAAGAGGTTTAGGAAAGTTTTCTAGATATATATTATTAAAGTCTGGTCTATTTGCCTCTGTTAGTGAAAATGCCATGTAATGCGTTTTGTCAATGTTAAAGCGAAGTTTAAAGGTATCTAGGTAATTCAAAACTTTTGCTAAACCAGACTGAACCTTATCTTTGACTCCCTCCCATGTCTGACAAAAAAATATTATAACAGTATCATCCGCATACGCGATGATCCTCCCCCCCACGTCAAGCTTACACAGCGCATTAATATATAAAAGGAACAAAACAGGTCCCAGTACTGTACCTTGCGGTACCCCGTGTTCTACTGTTTTTTCGTCACTTAAGCTGCTGTCAACTCTGACGCGTTGGGAACGATCACGTAAATATTGGGCAAAGACGTCCAACACAGCCCCCCGCACCCCATACCGCCCAAGCACCATAAGCAGCATAGAATGGGAGACCGTGTCAAACGCCTTCGCCAAATCCAAAAACACAGCGATCGCCTTTTTGTTGTTATCTAGGCCTGTGGTCACGCAATCTGCCAATTCATGGATGGCAGTAGATGTATTTGACCCTTCAATAAATCCAAACTGGTTCTCGGCCAATATTTTATTAATGTTAATATAATCAACAAGTCTGGCCTTCAAGCACTTTTCAAAAATTTTCGCTAGATTAGAAATCACACTTATTGGTCTATAGTTTCCGACATCGTTTTTGTTACCTGACTTATAAATGGGTGTTACAATAGACGTCTTAAAATGTTTCGGGACTGTTCCTGTTTTAAAAATCAAATTAATCACATGAGCAATAGGTTCTTTAAGCTCTTGATGCAAAATTTTTATTGTTTTTGTTGTTATGTTATCAAATCCACAGGAGCATTTATTTTTAAGGCTTGCAATTAATGTAGTAACTTCGTTTGCATTTGTTGGTCTGAGATACATAGAAGATGGTGATTTTATTGAATCCAGTTTAAACGGGTTATTAGGAGATTTAATCGAAGCTGATATCGACTTGCCAATATTAATGAAATACTCGTTATAAACATCGGCTATATCTTTTGAATTTGTTATTGCACGTCCGTCTTGTTTTATTTGTGTCACTGCCGTTTGTTTTGTATTTTCATTTGTTGCTTCATTTATTAGTTTATATATTTTTTTAATGTTTCCTGTGTTTTCTTCGATTTTGTTTTTATAGTATTTATTTTTTGTATCCGTTATTAATTTTTTTAAATTGTTTCTAAATTGTTTGTATGCATGTTGTTTTTGTTCTGTGGGGTTTTTTATAAGGTCTTTTTTTAGTTTATCTCTTTTTTTTATTGACACGATAATCCCGTTTGTAATCCAGGGTTTAATTTTTTTATATTTGTGTGTAAGTTTAGTTACTATTTCGGATTGCTTTGTGACTTCTTTTAGTGTATCTACCAGAAAATTTGTTGCGTCCTCTGGATTTGCAAAGTTTAATGTTTCATTCCAGTTTACAGCTTGTGATATAAATTTTAATTTTTCATAATCTGTTTTATAAGAGATGTTCTTAATATCACCATCTTTATGCGCGTGCTTATTTGATTTGCTATCCTTTGATAAAATTAATGTTGTGGGCCAATGATCTGTAATATCATGGATAATTGTATTTGATATAAACTTTCTTGTTCCGGTTTTAATTTTATTTCTTAAGAAAACATGGTCTAAGCAAGAACCAGATGCATCCCTTGTAACACCAAGACAAAAAGGCATGAACCCGTTTGAACTCATCAGGGCCCTGTAACTTATTACAGACGGATCATCTTTACTTAACAAATTAATGTTTATGTCTCCCAAAAAAACATCAAATTCGTAAATACATGGTTGAGATTTTAAATATACATCAATATCTTCCAAAAATAGGTTAGTGTTTGATGATGGAGATCGGTATACAGCAAATATATTGCAACAAAAACTATTGTTTATATTTATTTCCATTTTTGTTATAGTTATTCCCGATAAACTAAGTTTAGAGCTCTCAAAATTAGGATTTATGTTGGTTTTTGTAAAGATGACCAATCCATCACATAAATTAAAATTTGCGTTGTTGTAATAAGTACTATATCCCGGAATATTAAATTGATTACAATTTTCCAGTTTATGACATTCACTCAGTATGATAATATCAAGAAAACACAAGCGGTATGACTCCACAAAGACAAGAAAACTGTCGAAATTTGTCTTTAAACCTCTTATATTTAGATGTAAGATACTTAAAGATAGTTGTTCTTTACTCACGGTTTGTACAAAAGTAGTTGGATCTACCCGTTGACTTCTATTTTGTTCTTCATCAATTTCATCTAAAATTTCAATCTCGTCAATGCTAGCCATAGTTGACACGTGATTTAGCTATCCCCAAAAAGTATTTATAGCTCGGGCAATTCCAATCGCCAGCCTCGTGAGAAACGCTGTGCTGTGTGCCATACTTTTTATTGCCTAAATCACAGTTTACACATTTTTTAATATTATTTTGACATTGTGTTACATCATGCTCTCCTGAGCATCGTCTACATGCCTTCTTGTTTGTACAGTCATTACCTTTGTGATGGTATAACTGGCAATTAAAGCACTTGAGGACACTAATATCTTCAAAAACTGGAAAACGTTGCCATCCCAAATATATTCGTTTAAAAACCATTAAAGTCCCAAACAGTTTCGGAGAACACTCAGCATAAAGTGTTTTGGAGGACTTATTTTCAAAAGTTTTTATATACGTTATTTTAAAATATTCGTCATCGGTAAAAATCGAGTTTTGTTTTTTAAGTTGAGTCTCAAACTCTTCCTTACTGTAATTCAAGGTTACTCCGGGAATCTTAATTTTTGGATTTTTTAATGAAGTCTCAACAATATCATAGTTTTCCTTTAGAGTTTTAATTGCCTCAGATTTAACTTTCTCCAAGTCATCACTTGACGGGAATTTAAGTATAATATTGCCATTTGACAGCTCCCTTTTACTTTTGACCCTAGCTCCTATTTTATCTGGTTTAATATTTTTTTCTAAGTCATTTGATGTTTGTTTGCTATTTTGAGTATTTTTAGGTTTAACAAGAATGCTAGGCAAATTTTGGATATTATTTTTTGCGTAACTGTGTTGTAAGTGTGTGGTTGTAATGTTGGCATAAGTTGGAGTGATTTCTGCATTTTTTGGCGATTGCAAATTTTGTTTGAGTTCTTTTACTTCCTTTCTTAAACTTTGTATTTCATCTCTCATAGATCGCAGCATATCAAAAATCTCCGTTGATTTTGCAGCTGCACGCCTACAGCTCTTACATAATAGGGTTAGCTTACGTTTAAGGAGGGGCATGCATTTTATTTCTGTAGGTCCTAAGTCCGCGCATTTTTTATGCATTCTTTTTAAACATATGTCACAAAAATAATCTTTTTCATTGTCGCCAAACTCTTTCTGGCAATAGACGCACAGCTCCCTTTCTTCTTCCCCAACTACCTCCAAATCCTCGCCGTCACTGGACTCCGAACTTCTTGTCGACATATCAGCAAATTTTATGCATTTATTAATATAAAATTATCAGTTAATATAAAAAAAGCAAAACAGACCGAGAATATTTTATCACTTTTAAATAAACTGCTTACTTTTTTTCTTACTTTTACTTTATACCTATTTATTTATCTTTATAATAACTGTCGCGCTTTTTCTTATTTACATTTTGTAACATCATCGTAATCCAAACACAAAAACCAATATTAAATTTGGAATCTGTGCACTTTTTTCTATTAAACGGTATAAATTTCAAGTTTTAACTACACTCTTAACTTTGATTTTTTAGACTTTTTAGAGAGCACAAATACAAACGTGATACACACGAAACAACTGTGAAAATAAAGGGTCGTTTTTTACGAACTCGTTCTCGCAGTGTTGCCAAAACTGACAGATAGTATGTCTGGTTGACAGTCTGACCCTCTGGAACCCATTCGGTCATCACGATACCGTTAATGTCGAAAAAAACGATCAACATTGGAGTTGAAACAGTCACAGGGCGACCTGGGCGCTGGTCATCTTCGGTGGTGTCTCGTCCCTCACTAAACCGCTTACACCACTCAAAAACACGCCCACGAGATAGAGAATTGTCCCCATATGCCTCTTGCAGCAATTTATAGCACTCAGTCGGAGTTTTTTTGAATTTAACGAGAAATTTGAGATTGATACGTTGCTCCTGTCTTTCGTCACACATGGTTTTCGGCACGAGAAAAAAACACGTTCGTTTCAAACCGCTACTGCACAAATAATATAATAGTGACGGAAACGTGTTTTGGGACGTGCATAGACAAGATATCTAGATACCCAACGCACTATTCGTTTTTAACCCCACCCGTCTAGGGCACCATCTAGGCGCGCAGTCTCGTTATTTATAGCCAGACCTCGTTTATATATATATATATATATATATATATATATATATATATATATATATATATATATATAGACCGGATGGGCCAAAAACAACCGGAAAACTTTTGAATTATAGGGGTCAATTCTTTACATTTCAAAAAATCTGGCGAAATTTGACAAAATGTGACATAATCTGGCGGTTAAGATTTCTCGTTTAAAAGGCAATTTTTAAACTTAAAAACTTACCTACAAGGCAATTTCCCACTTTTTGTTGGATGCAGCATCACGATATAATTATTTTTTTGTAGCAAAAATACGTTAGTCGTTAGAAATTTTTAATTTAAAAATTGGAAATAAATTCACACCGTCACTAGAAATTGACATTTCAAATATCGCCAAATTTTTTCAGATTTGTAATTTCTATTCGTTTTCTTTATGAGGTCAGCTAAGTTTACTTTCCTTCTTTGTTTTTCACGGCAAAATTAACAAAGAGGCACTAAGTTCATGTCGTGGAAGGTGCGTGAAAGGCTCGCTACAGAATTTGCTCCACGCGGTTGCCACCGTTATATTTTTATCGGGTTTTTATGGAAAAGTCTAATAATGTCAAATATTGTCCCTAGAATTAGCCAGATATTCTGACTGAAATGGAACTTGGTCAGATTTTGTAAGTGGTGATTATTTTTGTACTTTTGCTATCAAACGACCAATTTTCGTCTAAAAGACGTTATTGCTGGGTTTAAACATATAAAAATAAAAATAAAAGTTATTTAATTTTTATCTGGAACTGGATGTGCGCATGTGCGACATCGCGTCACGTGACATTTGTTGTTGTTTTGATAGAGTATTTTTTTGTTTTTTCGTACCATTTTAAGCAATACACCTTTTAAAAGCGAATCCCCATCCACCGTCATAAATAAATCATCCAAGATCATCAAATAAAAATGGCCTAACAGTCCAATGAAAAAAACGGAAGTATTAAGACCGGACATTATCAAAAACGTCATTCATCAAAACAAGACAACAGCAAAATTGAAGTTTAGTATATCGTCTTTTATCAAAACCGGACAAAATCAAAAAGGACAAAATCATAAAAAGGGGTCTCCTATCTTTTCATGTATACTGGTTCCGTCTATTTTCTTCTCATACAAATCGGTCTCATGAAAGTTTGGCGGCAAATTGGTGTTAACCGAATCGAACCGACCCTGTTGGTCAATTAATTGCAAATGAATCCTAACCTAGGGTCCAACACCTGGCCTTTTTTAAAGATGGCCCTTGCTTAATGAAAACGCCTTATGTGCTATAGCAATCCCTATGTAGAGACGGTGTTTTTATTAGGCATGGTAGTAAAAAAAATTGCAGTGAAGGACGCTTTAATTGCATAGTTATATCAGAACCGCTCTTCCACTGGCGTATATAGCCCGAAGCTAAGATTTTTTTAGATATTTTCGACATATTTCATGAATAAAAACATAAAATAGCATAAAATACGCCCTCATGGGGCCTTGGGCCCCCCCCAAAACTGCCTCGGGCCCACCCCGAAACGTTTTTCTATATACGCCACTGCGCTCTTCTTTAGGTGAACGTCGAAAGCTAGGCCCGAGTCCTTTTTATGTTTTTGTCCTTTTTAATTTTGTCCGGTTTTGATAATTTAAAAGACTATACAGAACTTCGATTTTGCTCTTGCCTTGTTTTGCAGAATGAAGTTTTTGATAATGTCCGGTTATTAATAATTCCGTTTTTAACATAGAACTGTTATAACTTTGTTTATTTATGATCTTTAGACGATTTTTTATTTGTTTTTTATGATAAACTACTACTAAATAATTTTAATTTTTTTTTGGCTGAATAAACAGCAAAATGTTTTTATTCTAATTTTTATTTTTGTCTGTATAAACCCAGTTGAAAATCATTAAAAAACAAGGAAATTAAGTATTATTTCATGATACAAAAAATAATTTTAAATATCTTATTAGGTTCTACTATCCGGTCCGGAAATGTCTTGAGAATTGACAATTGAGAACCTCCCCTGGACATGCTTAAAGAACATTCTTGGAATGGGCGACAGCTAAAAAGGACGCCCCTCACAAAAAAAAAAGGTCATAATGTCGTTCGTTTCCTTTGCCGCCCTCTCAATTTGCCGTTGGCAGCCCTGGGGTACTTAATACAGCATAGGGCGCTTCGGCCACCCATGGGGCGTCAGTACCCTCGGGGCGGGGGAAGAAATGCGAATAATCCATATCTCAACTACTTATCACTACTAAATGTTTGATTATTTTTTATTCCTAAAAATTTCGGGGGGAGATTGATCCCCCTTAGGTACGAGCTTGCACGTCACGTTGTAACAGTTTTTCGTGATCAAATTTTACCAGTGGCGTATATAAGGGGGGGGGGGCCGGGCCCCCCCGAAGCTAAGATTTTTTTAGATATTTTCATATATTTTATGAATACAATAATGAAATAGCATAAAATACGGCCTCATGAAGTCTCGGGCCCCCCCCCCTGAAACTGTCTCTGCCCCCCCCCCCCCCCCCGAACAAGGGTGGATCCAGAGGTGCTTCTCGGGGGGGGCACTTTAGGTGACATTCTCTGTTGGTAAAAAACGGAATATATTTTTTTAAGCAGCATTTTATTGAATTAGTCAGTGGTTGTAATTTCGATGATAATAACAATAGACACTTTCATGCGCCGCGCCGCAGGTAAAAATTTTGAATTTTTATTAGCAAAAACATTACTTTTTACTCATTTTTTGTATATTCAAAAAATTCTCGGGGGGGGGGGCAAGGGCCCCTAGTGCCCCCCCCCTGGATCCGCCACTGCCCCCGAAACTGTTTTCTATATACGCCACTGAATTTTACCAACATAATTAAAAATTAATAAACAAACTCTGCTACTTTCTCTTGGGAACAATCAATTGGCAACAGCGGCAGCATTTGGCCTTCGAATCTGTAACTAACAGTTGACAAATGTGCCGGGCCCAGGGACCCAATTCTTGAACCACTCGGATTTTTTGTCGTATACGAGTAAAATTCGAATGGTAGTTTCGAGTGCTTGGAAAAATAGCTATTCTTGAATGCCACTCGAACGCCAATTCCGTGTACGACTTTTTTTTCGACTACACTACTTGGCAACGCTGCTTTCGTATAATTTTGACCAAACTAACGCCGGTATGTGCGCCTAAACTTGCCGCGATGAAGTAAGGTTAACAGTAGATTGACAATACATCTTTTGTTTTTGTAATTTTTTTTTTAAAGAGTGATTTATTTTCACGATATGTTTTTTTTAGAACAAGAAGCTGTGTTTTATTTTGGTAACAGCAATGATTGTGTAATCATTGGTAACGGTAAGTACCAAATTATAGTAATGGAAATTTGGGGCCTAGGGGCATCTAACCTCTTTGAAGTGTGGAAATTTGGGGGTAAAATTCGCAGTTGAATTTTGAGACTGCTTAAAAGAAAACAAATAAACTTCATAAGTATTCTAAAGGGGTCTTGAACTTGAGGCTTTGTTTGTAATGAGTGGCCAGTGTTTGACGAACTTGCATACTTCATGCTTTGACAAAAATTGTACAAGGGTTAAGTAACATAGGGGTTTTTACTGAAACATTTGGAGTTTGCATTTTGTCTGTAGTATAGAAACAATTTAATTTTTTGCTCCCAGTGTTTTTTCTCAGTTTCTTTTTGAGTAGAACAGTTTTGCCTTTTAGGCCGATAAGCATAATAAACATTTCAAGTAAAAGTTGACAAAATCAGTAACCTTTGTTTAAAACACCCATTTTTTTGTTTAAATTTGAATAGTTTTACATGTCAATTAACTGCAAAAAAAATTAAAACTGTTATAGACTAAAGCAGCCCTAATATGATCAGTATGATTTGATTTGAATATGTACATTATTTTTGTAGATGTCTTTGTTTTTCAAAAGTTATAAACAAGGACGTATATAAAAATCTTGCAGTAATACGGATCCAGTGAGATCTGCTGTGGTACACTCAATGAAAAAACTTTTTGTTACAGGTTTCTCAGAGAAGACATGAAGATCATTTTTGAGGTGTGAAGCAGTTTTTGCCTAGCAGTCCTGTTGCAATGATGATCCTACTAGAAATACTCAGATGCATTTGGTGATCTATTAACTTTTAAAGAACTTTTTTAAATAAAATATAAGTAAAATAAAGTTTATTGTAGTTTTATTGTAAAAAAGATTATACAACTTCTTACATAAAAGCTTATACAGTGAGAACGAGCAAGTTGGAATACATTTTCTAGCAGGTTAAATTAAAATTTTTTTGAATAAACCAAAATCATGCCTACTGAGATTTTTAATGAGCAATATTTTTGATGAATTTTTTTGGACAGAACCCCAGAAAGGGGTCCAACAAGATAAAACTTGTGGCACCTTGTTAGGAAAGCCTATTGAAAAAGAAAAATTATAGTTCACTTTTTTTTGGAAATCTGTCAAATTAAAAAAAAAACCATTTTTTATTAGTTTTTCAACAAAGTGCTACAAGTTGAGACTACCAGTTACAAAAAAAAAATTGGTATTACTGGACCTCTTGTCAGGGGTCCACCACCTATATTTTAATAAAATTATAGGTTTTACTTTAAATGACACTTATATTCTCTAAAAATTACAAAAAAATAGAAATAATTTTCTTCTTGTTAATTTAAAAAATTTATTTGATACCCTTTCTGGGGTCATTCTATCTTAAAAAATAAGTTGTATGCTAGTGGACCCCTTTCTGGGGGTCTGTCCAAAAAATATTCTGTAAAAATATTGCCGGTTAAAAATCTCAGTTAACATGTGTTTGGATTTTTTCAAAAAACTTAAATTTAACCGACTAGCAAGTTTATTCCAACTGGCTTGTTCTCACACTGTAGTCATATTGCATAGCGTTTTTTAATGCACTTGACAGTAAGTACTTATTATGTACTTTGAAATGTAAATAAAGAAAAATAATGTTTTTATATTTTATATTTATTTTTGGCCAACATAGAAAAAGTCAGAAAAAATAGTGAATCTGGTAAAAGTATAAGATTAGGTTTATTATTTACATGCAGGGGATTTTCCTACTTGAAGCAGTTGGGCCCTTATATTATCCAAAAATTAACCAAAATAAGATAAGGCGTTGTACCCAGGGGGGAATCAAGAGGTATCAATGCCCCACAAAATAGTTGATAAAGTGTGTTAAAAGAGACACAAATAAGACAAAAAAATTGCACAATACTCAAATTGGTTCTACTACGTTATACCTCGCTCGTCAAAACGCCCTATATAACGATTTTTTTGTATGGAAATGATTCTTTTGGACTATTTTTAGTCGATTTAGATACGGGAAATTAAAAAAAAAAGTATGGTTTTTTTTTAAAATAATTTTTTAAAAAACGTTACATAGTGATTTTCTTTGACTTGTTTTGGTTGAAAAAAATCAATTTCTATCACTGCATCGTCAAATTTTCGACATAAATTTGTAAATTAGCTTTGGATTTAACAATTTTAAATTAATTTCATACCTAGTTTTTCGTGTTTTTTCGCGGTTTTTTCACATAATTTTGAAAATTTGTACACTTGACCTTCCCACAGATGTTTTGACACATTGATAGAAATTTTTTGCTGAGCCGACTGTTTCCAGGTCATTCGGCCATATAGATTTGCTTACGCTGACTTACCCTCAGATGCACCGTAAGCACTAAAGCGCGATCATGGGTTTAATCGCGATTAAGTCCTTGTTGCTCACATACAAAACAACAAAGATTGAGAATGGATTAGCAAAGCCTTGCTACGGGGCATCTGAGGGTTAAAGGCCCAAATTATAAGAAATTGTTTATTTAAAACTATTCACCAAGAATCGGCGCAGCCGATTCTTGCTTATTGCTTATGCGGTACGGTTCGGTTCGGTTCCGTTCAGTTCGGCTCGGTTCGATTCGGTTCGGTTCGGTTCGGTTCGATTCGGTTCGGTTCAGTTCCGTTTGGTTTGGTTTAGTTCGGTTCGTTTTGGTTCAGTTTGGTTCAGTTAAGTTGCGTTCGGTTTGGTTTTAGGTTATGTTTGTTGGGTCTTAAAGTAATTCAGCAGGAGTCAGCGCAGCCGACTCCTGCTGAATTACTTTAAGACACAACCAACCTAATCTAAGATCGAGTCGAACCGAACCAAACCGAACTGCTGAATTTCTGTAAATCATCATTATCATAATTGTTTCCGTTAGATTTCAAAAATATGGTGTAACCATTTATCTATTCGTAAATACATTTCGAAAAAACCATAACTTTTTATCGCCTCTTGCCAGAAAGTTGGTCACCTTATTTTTGGCTAAATTACCGTTTATTTAAAGCTCAGTCGATTGCGGGCCGTCCCTCTCTTTCTCGAAATAACAAACGTCAAATAAATTCTTTCTATGGCAATTTGTATGAGTTTACTAATTTTTTAATTTTGAAATTTCTAAAAAAAATGCGAAAAATCCGCATTTTTTTTTCTTGAAAACAGTATAAAACGACCTCAACTTATCATTAAAAAAAGAAACACCCATTTTCAAGCATCGAGGTAAAACGTAGTAGACCCCTCAAATTTTTATTGATACTTTTTAATGCCCCCGTCCCTCCCGAAAACGCTCTTTTATATATTTTTTCTTCAAAATGTGTTTTTTAGAGCGTTCATTCATAAATTATTAACGCAAAAATTCAGGATTTTTCACTTCCCCCCCCAATCGTAAGGCATTTCCAAGAAAAAAAGAAATAAAAAAAAACTGAGTGTCACAAGAGGCTATCCCCCTTCCACCCCTTTGCGTCAAGCCCTTTTATTGCCAAATCGCGTCTTTTTTCACAAGACCTCCCAGTTTTTTTTAAATAAAGAAAAATTAAGCAAACACCAAAAAATATATTAAAGTAAACAAAAATGTTAGGTTAGATCACTCAGATTCGTATACGGAAATTGAGATTCGAGTGGACTTTACCACTCGACTCTATTTCCGAACGAAAAACTCGTATACGTTCTTTCAAGAATTCGAATGGTGATTATCCGTATACGTTTCGCCGAATCCGTATACGGATTTATTTCAAGAATTGGGTCCCTGATGCTTTAAAATCGAGGCCAACGATGTTCGTGCTCTGTGCATATAATTCAATTCGCTCATTCTGCGCACAAGGCCACGTCGCGGGGTGGCGTTAATTCCTTCGGTCAATTTTTTATTCGCTTAGTTTAGACGGTTGCTGCTGGGTGGCGCTAGCAGAGACGGAACAGATAGGAATTACCAAGGCGTCTAAAATTTTTACAGGCATGATTAATTTTCTTATAAATAAAAGTTTTTATGAATTTTTTTTAAAACTTTCGTTAAAACGCCTTTTAGGAAAAAAAATATAGCATTTATTAATAGCATAAAATTTTCTTTTCAATGATGTAAAACTAAAGGGTTTAATTTACAATAAATGGTACAGTGGCATGTATAAATGAAGATTATTTACAAAAATCGTAAAAAATAATTATAAGTTTCGATGTAACTAATTATCTTTATCTATATGAAACATTAGGGACCTATTGCAATAGTGCCAGGCACAAATTGTGCCGGGCACTATATTGACACTTTCGCATTATAAGAACAGCTGTCTTCTTTCAAAATTAGGTCATTGTGTATTATAAGACTGGATTTCTAAATTCGACTTTGGTATGTCAATTTTGAAAGATCAACTGTCAGTTTTTAATGCGAAACTGTCAATATAGTGCCCGGCACAATTTGTGCCTGGCTTTATTGCAATAGGTCCCTATTAGCATCAAGTCAGAATAGATACACTGGTGCAGCGGCGGCTCGTGCCGCAGGCGAGGTGAAGCGCCACATTATAAACACCGGTACAAACGTTATTCTTTTTAAAACTCTTTGCGTCCTAGAACTATTGGAGCATGGTACGACAGTTGAAAGAGAAAAACGACAATATAAATAAAACTTTTTGCCCTTAAATATGTTTCTGATCTCTTTCAACTGAGGACGAGGACGCAATAAATTTTCTTCAGAGATAATACCTGTATAATAATATGTAATGTACCGCTTCACCTCGCCTGCGGCACGAGCCGCAGCTGCACTGGTGGTCGCAGTGGAAGGGCTGCAAGACCCACTCACATATGAATCATCAATTATCTTTACATAATAAATCTGTGCATTATTTAAAAGAAAATTTTATTTTCGAAAAGAGTACAAGATTACTTAATTTTTAAGAAAATTAGTAGCAATTTTACGTCTTGAGAAAAACGGGTTTAGTTTTATACTTTTTTATTTTCTTTTAAAATAAAAGTCAAGGTTTTAATTTTTTGCTTTTTATTTCAAAATTATATATAACCTGATTTTCTCAAAACATAGAATTTCTACATGCGACAATCTTTTTAGCGACGGCAGAATATTTTTTTTGAAAATGAAGTTCTCTAGGCAAAAATAATGTCTGCCACTATTTAGAAAATAAAATTTTCTTCTTAGGAACGGCAGTATGTATTATAAATAATACTGATTTTTGGCGATTTTTACAAATTGTCTCCAGTTATGTTCGTCGTTATACCTAAAAGGGCGGAAGACCACCCAGGAAAAAGTGGCCAAAGAATAAAACTTATAGAAGATAACGCTTTCTTTCCAAAAATGTAACTCACAAAAATCGGTTTTTCTTTAGAAGACCACGCGGAAGATCATCGACCTATTTTTATGAAAGAAAATGTAATTTTCTATAAGCTTTATTCGTTATGAGTTTCTTACTTTGACCACTTTTGTCCCCCTCTCCACCCTAGATGTAGGCTGTAGTTGGCAATGTGGCAAACAAGTAAAACATTAAACTACATTACAATAGCAACAAAAATATATCTATCTGTCAGGAAATCCCATATAGGGGGAAGGTATAACCTATGACGACCTTCGGTCTAATCATTTAAAAGAAAATTTTATTGTCTATCACGTAGTATAATTAAAATTTATACACCGTTAGAAATAATTATAAATGATACATTGCTAAAAAAGAAATTTGGTCTTCCTAATAAAGTGTAATATCAGTGTTTTCTTGCAGCACTTAGTTTTTATGACAATTGCAAAATTTCAAAATTAAAAAGATTGATTGAAAGAACTTTTTTGTTGAAAATTCAATGAAAATGTAAAAAATCAATAGATTTTTCGAGGATTTCTGTAAATCGCCCACATTGATGGATGCCACTGGCTCATTGAGAGTGAAATTGTCTCTATTTGATTATCAATTGTTGGAACACAAAGTTAATTTTCCTAATAAATTATTAAATACATTTCAAAAAATTGTAAAAAACAAAAAATATTTGTAGTGATTTTTAAAAAAGTTCTTAGTTTATGGATGCCAATGAAGTATTACCCACAATCCGCACTGAGAGATATATGATTTAAATCAATATTTTGTTGTAAATTATATACTATAGTTTTTTTGCGCAAAAGGCTTACCCCTAGATGTACCGTAAGAAGGCTTAGCTAATCCATCATTGTTGTTTTATGTGAGCAACAAGGACTTAATCGCGATTAAGTGACTAATCCAAGAAATGTGCTTACGGTGCATCTAGGGTTTAGTGTCCAACAAAATTAGTTAAATTTAAAAATGTTAGTTGGTTTGTTTTGAATAAAATGTGCAAACAATCGTTTTGAAGATGTTGAAGGGTTCGTATCTTTGTAACAGTATAGTACCTAGGTAGCTTCAATTTATCTTGTTTGTTGACTCTCTAAGGGCCGGTTTCTCAATAGAGGGTTAGCCCTGACCCGTGGGTTAAAAAAAGAGTTGGCTGACATATTTACCACATGCCAAAAAAATACAGCTATTAAAGATAATCCACGGGTCAGGGGTTATCCTCTATTGAGAAACCGGCCCCTAATGCTCTCTGCATATTTCGTCAAAAATAAGTTTTTTCTTGTCTTGGTTTTACATTTTAAAAATCTATATTTTAAAAAAAAATTTATTGTTATTTTTATATTATTCAAATCAAACCTCTTGTCGTTGGTGGCCTTGTTTCGCAGGTGGACGGATTATCAATTATCATAATAGGGCGAATAGTGTTTATAATTTTAATAGATTATTATTTTTCAAGCAAATTAATGAGATTCACGCATGTCGCCGTAAGTTGTTTTGTCTTAAATCAGATTAAAATTATGCCAATGCCTTATTTGAATTCTACATTGCATTGTATCGTATTTATCCTTAGAAAATTGATGCAATGTTGTCAAGATTTAAGGTTAAAATCTGGCATGTCAAATTGTGTCAGATTTTTTCAAATTGTGAAGAATCGCCCCCATACATTCAATTTTAATGGGACAAACTGCACTTGGCAGAAAAAGAATTAGAGTTTCGACTAATTATATCTTTTTGTCCGCCATGCCATCTCAAAATCCAAGATGGCGAACAAAATTAAAATGTATCCTTCAAAGATACTCGTTTATTCTTGCGTTGCATGTTTTAAAAAATCTTTTTAAATTACAACAAGGTAGGAACCAGCAAAATCGGTTGAGTGGTTGTAAAAAAAAATATTTTTGTTTTAACCATTGTTTTGCATATTATACGATTGGCATCTGGGGTTGACGCTGCACGACTTATTGCATTTGAGAACTTCCATCAACAGGTTGAGTATTAAGGACACTCATCGTAAAGGCAAGCTTTATAGGAAGCGAAGCTAACGTCAGGCTTTCTATTTTTTGGATATTGTTTTTGACATGTTTTCCTCGGTTTCGCATTTTCGCGTTCTGTTTTATTTTGAAGGTATTGTTTTACACAGTATGAAGCTATCTAAACTATATATATTTATGTAATTAGAATTAAAAAGTTATGCTGCAAACTATCTTGAAACTGTTTCATTATTAGATAGATCTTTAGACTGTGTTAAAACCACATTTTTAAAATAACAACGAGCCGCCAATGCGAAACCGAGGAAAACATGTCAAAAATTATAACCAAAAAATAGAAAATCAGAGTCAGGCTACCTGTAAAGCTTGCTTGACGATGAGTGACCTTAGGTAGTATGGCATAGGATCTTCCGGCTAAATGTACACTGCGGTCCTTTGGCTACGAAAAGTCAGCAGGTTCTTAGGGGAGTCTCGCATCGAATGGGAGGAAGAATTGCATCGGAATCTGAGAGGCTGTGGATAAGAACTAGATACATGGCCAAAATAATTACAATGGAAATATTTCGAGCTCTGTTGAGTCGTTGCAATTCGCTGATTTCGTTGTTGATTTAAAGTACCTCTGGCCAGTTGCTGCACTGGGTCTCTTGGCGGGTGAGATGATGTTGATAATACGCCATTTCAGTCTGACGGTGTAATGGACTTCATAGTTTGAAGCAGTGTCCGAAGGTTTGTAAATCCTTGCATTCTGGCCTGCGTTGGAAGGGGAGCATTATCAAAACCTGTAATTACATGATTTATCATCTCTCGTTCGCCAAGAGCCAATGTGTTACCCATAATAATCTTGTCATGAAAATATGATGAAAAGCTTTCACCTCTTCTCCATTTTCTGGCATCAAACTTCTTTGCAAGTTGCATCTTGTCATCAGTATATGATATTGTAACATGGCATATTCTGGTCTTGAGTAATACCACTTCTCGGCTTGGCCATCTGGCCCCCCCTCCTAGGTGTGCCAATGTCTTACATATTCTGATGTTGGTTACTTTACCGGGCTGGCTTGCCAAACTTCTTCATGGTCTTAACCACTATTTTCAAAATTTCTACTTCAGCATTATTATCATGTTGGTTTTTCTGGGGGCTGCAGCGGGGGGGGAGTGAATGAATCTAAATAAATACTGGGTGGTATTTCTGTCGTGTGGAGTGGCCGAAAATCATCCATAAATTGTATGGATTCATATTCGCCATTAATTTCACTTCTACTTCTTAAATTATATGGCGGTGAATGTAACATAATTTCCCAGTGGCCTTCTGCCTTATTAAAATGAACTTAAACGTATATATTTGACCAGGGCCATCAAAACGGGCTACGATCATCCAATTTGTTGACGTCACATCGGGGGCTGATTTTTTTTTGATGGCCACGTCACGACACAGCTGATTGTCAAAAATATTAAAGTTTGCATGACGGTTCATGAATCTTTGATTTTTTTTTTAATAAAGCCGGTTTTGAAATTGTTTTTACTATATTCTTGCAGAACAATTTTTATTTAAATGTATAGTAATCCTTAATTTTATAGAGCCGCTTCATTGGGTCACACTAGAATTAAATTTAAAACAGAATCAAATGTGACAAGCACAGATGACAAAGTCAAATACATGTCAAATATAACGTGGCATGTGGTTCATGGCGGATAATTTGAATTCAAAATAAGGAATGTTCAATCGTGAAGATTTTAACATTTTAATCATCTTGCATCCTTACAAAATTTGGTGGAACATCGGGATGGTCTCTGAGAACATTTCACTGAAATTTCGAGGAAACCTGTAGTGCCATTTTGAAAATATCATAAAAAAAAGTCTGAACTCCCATAAGACCCAATGTAAAAGTCCGCCCCCCGGCAACAGCTGATTTTTACGACCCTGAAAAAATCTGTATTTTTTTGTTGGCCTTGATTTGACTTATCGATTTTCTAACGTCCAAAAGTTTTACCTTCTTAAATCTACTATCATCCGCCTATACAACCGCGTTTTTTGAAAAATTCTTATGCGGGTATTTGCACAATCCCACTTCTTATAATCTGTAGGCAAACTATTTAAATAAAATTAATTTTTAACGACAGAAACATATATTTTTAAAATTCCTAAAGGTACATACGTGTTATTCCTTCGACATCCTGGACGAGAGAGCCCGAGGTTTGCACAGAAAGGAATAAGTGTCAACCAAATTGGTTGGTAGACCAAATTCACCACGTGATAGGCATAGTTTGCTGAAAGCGCCCTGTTTTCAGCAGCTATTCATATCACGTGATAGCAAAAGTCATGTGACCAAAATAATATTCAATAAAAGCTCTAAATTTAAGAAAGCTTCTAGAAAATCAATCGTTGTTATTGTTTGTCTCGTACCTCGGTAGATGGCGCGTCTTGCCAAAGTTTTCTCACTAGTTACAATGATCTGCCTTGATAATACCATTTTACTGTCGGAACTTTTTCGGCAACTTGATAAAACTCAATTTTTTGTTTGAAGAATGTATCTATCATTTTAGCTTTGATTTGATAGTTTTTCGTCGTGCCAAAAACGGCCGACGACTATCGGCACTGTTGACATTTGAACGTCACATTTCGTTAACGGCTTTCGTGGAATGTCGCAAACTCACGGACGGTAAATTTAGGAACGTAGATTTGTTGTTAAATCTGTAAACCACATTTTCAATAAAGTTTTTAATTATTGGGGTTTCCGTTCTTGTTATATGCATTGCACAAAACTGTTCCTTTTCATCTTCATCGCTGCTACTACTTAGCAGCGAGGAAAATAATAACAAATCGCTACCTAATTTTTACGTCCCACGACAATAATAAGCGTTTAAAATTAATTAAAATGGCGGGAAAAAGTTTTCGGTGCGGCACGAGCCCTCAGAGCCGGTGTCGAAAAAGCCGCACTCAGTGCAAAACTGAATTTATAAGTTCCTCAATGGAATACGAAAACTGAAAAAGTGCATCTCAATGGAATACAACACCGAGCCAGTTGTGCACCAGTGCTGCACTCATTTTGCCAATGGAATACGCCATTAATGTTCCTTTTTCGGGTAGACAGGATTTAGGTAGGTTTTGGTAAGGTCACTATATCACGAAGTTCCTTCACGAAGTTCCTTCTAAAAAGGAACTTCGTGATATAGTGACTCAAGGCCAACACAAAAATAGAGGCCACGACCCTGAAAAAATCAGCTGTTCTCTGGGAGCTGAATTTTACATTGGGTCTCATGGGAGGTCAGACGTTCTTTTATGATATTTTCAAAATGGCACTACAGATTTCCGCGAAATTTCAGTGAAATATTCTCAGACACCATCCCGATATTCCACCACAGCTTTGTAAGGAAGCAACATGATTAAAAGGTTAAAATCTTCAAGATTTAGCATTCCTTATTTTGAATTCAAATTACTCGCCATGTACCACATGCCAGCTGTTATATTTGACATGTATTTGACTTTGTCATCTGTGATTGTCACATTCGCTTCTGCTTTAAACGTAATTTTTCTGTAAGCTAATGAAGCGGCTCTGAAAAATTAAGGATTACTATAGATTTTTAAAAAATTGTTCTGAAAGAATATAGTAAAAACAATCTCAAAACCGGCTTTATTTAAAAAAAAAATCAAATATTCATTAACCGTCATTCGAACTTCAATATTTTAAAGACAATCAGCTGTGTCGTAACGTGACCATCAAAAAAAAATCAGCCCCGGATGTGACGTCAACAAAGTGGAGGATCGTGGCCCGTCCGTTTTGATAGCCCTGAGTGACTTTAGGTTTTGGTTGTTTTTAAACATACTCTGTTACGTCACTACATTATTTGACAATTGTCAAAGCTTTGCATTATGTATTTTTTTTTTGTAAAAACTAGTTGAGTGGCTGAAAATTAATCAAATTGTGGATTAAAATTATAGTTTTTAATTGTGTAGATTTATTGTAGACACATGACACACTATTAACTTTATTAACAAAAAATTATAAAGAAAAATACAAGTACTTACCTATGGAATAGCACTCCCTTACTATTCCCGGACATTTTTCCACAAACCGCAGATGTTTTACGTGAATTTCCAATTTTTCACAGAAAAAAACACATAATTTTACACGACAAATGCAAAACACCGCGAAATGTAAATAAGAAACAAATATGGCATCCCGCCACACAGCAGCTGTGTGCATTAGTGCACCGTAAACGTATGCCCGAGTGCACTTGCCCTTACATCTTCCACTTGTGAAGGCGCCGCTTGAGCTGAGGGTTCCCTTGAGACTTAGTTGGTTTGCAAAAGCTCCGAATATCGTCCCCTTGGAAAAAACAAGGAAATTAGTGGCAACATGGGAATTTTTTAGTTACTTTTATGTTTTTGACTGTCATCTCACCAGTATTGCCTCAGCTGTTAAATGTGTGTTATAGAGTAGCATTATTTACTTAACTTTTTTTGGATTAACTTTAATCAAACTAAACAAAGTTGCGAAAAAAATTATTCGCTTTCCGGAAAAGATTGCTTAGTTAAAAAACATACCTATTGTGGAAAATAATTTACAACACAACACATCAGATTTTGACCTCCCAACAAGAGGACATCTGTATGATTTAGGAAAAAATAAGTTAAGTTGAATTAAAATAAAAATTAAACAAAAATTCTCACAGCAAATTGCCCCGCGGCGAATTGTCCCCTGTCCTAAAAATAAAACACAGTAGTTATTGTTTCTAATTGTTTATTCTGTCATTCTTTAAAATCACTTTTCAGTTCAGTTTTTTTCTCGAAACAGCGAAAAAGTGAGTGATTAGTCTAAATGGTCCAAATACAATTACATCAATTATATCGACTACATGCGCAAGTGCTCCCATCAGAAACAGACAAACTAAAAATAAAAAATTTAATAGATAAAGGAAAAGCTTTCTTATTAAACAAGATGAATCACAATTCATCGTCATAAAGGAAAATGGTATAAAGGTCCAATTTTAAAAACGAAATTATAGGCCAGTCATTATGGTAAAAACTATACTCATACATGAAGATTCCGCTTAGACAAAGAAAAACTACTTTAGCTAAAAAAAGAAACATAAGGGTGTTACCGTGTTTAGTGTTTTAGTTTTGTTCAATTTTGGTTCAAGTTTTTTTTTTGTATTGGAATTTTTTTAATTTGTTGTAATTAGTTTTAATATTTTGACAATGTCCATATTTACACTGTAAATCGTTGACTAATAAATGAATTGAATTGAATTAAATTGTACCTCGATCTAATCATAAAGGCGACCGTCCGTGAACCAAAAGTTAAAGAAGAGGGAGAACACCAGAGGAAAAGTTATAGGCAGGTAGACAAGAGCTGACTAGGGATATCAGGGGAGATTTAACGAGGTCGCGTCTGTGAAGCGAGAAGGAGGTAAGAATTGCGTTTTTATGAACCTTGCTAATTTCTTTCTCGGGCATTAGGCCGGCATTTAAATTGACCACCGAAGAAAAGGTTCAATGTTAAAAATGGTATTTTGCAGGAAACTCCGCTTGGGATGTAATAATTTGCAAATGTAGTTTGTTAGTTGCAACTGTTGATAAAATGTTCTTAAAGCTGTTAGCTGTGGAGTTATGCTTTTTGTAGCTTTTGTTTGTGTTTATATTTAAATATAGTTTCAAAGATGATTGAAGTATTTTTTTTGAGAGGCTTGTTAGAAAATGCTATGTATAAGAAAAGTTTTAACAATTTTTTGTCTACTTTTAAAATAGATACAATATTTTTAAAGAAATAAAAGTTATGCCTTAGTGATAGTAAAGCAATTTCCGACAACATAGTCGAGATTTTGCTTTCATTTCATTATCAGTAGATAGTTAGCTCTCATCTTTGTCAGATTTTGACAAAAACTTGATTTTTTGAGTTTGGTCTTTGTTGTTTTGGGGGTTCGGTTCGGTTATATATCAAAATATATCAACATACAGACTTTAAATGTCTTTACCCATTCCGAAGGTGTTTATACTTTTACACAGGTTGTTTACAGAATTTGAACAGTCATGTGAACTTAAAATGACTGTAGCTGCATCATCGGGTTTGCATAAAACAAATGGTATCAGGCAACCCGGTGACGTAGGTTTTTTTAATCTGATTACAGTTGGCCAGTCAGGTAACCCGTGTAAGTATAAATACCTTGCCCACCCTAAACGTTCCTTGTGTCGTGGGAGCAAACGCAACGCTGCCGAGTTTTGCTCAAAGTCTTTGGGGAAAGCACGCGCTACCCAGTATCATTTTCAAATAGAATCACTCTACTAGGTAACAAACAAAGAAGAAATAAAATAACGTAAATGAAGGGCCTTTGTTTACGCCGAATAAGTTAATATTATGATTTAACCCGGTTAACATCTTGGTTTTCCTTATTCCTTGTTTATAATTAGTGCGCCAGAGAGTTTAAAAAACCACACAGCTGCAACTATTGTCGTTATTTACTGGTCCAAAAAGTCTCCATAAAGAAGAGCCTTTTTGATTAAGTAAGGATATATAAATGGTAAGTTGGTACTGCGCAGCCTCCACAATAAGCATAACAGTACCAAAAGGTCAAATCAATAAAAAAAAATAAAAGTGCTTTTGGCCAGGTTATTTTCCAGTTTTTTTCTAACTTTTATTCAGCGCTGGCGAATTAGCGCTCTGTCACGCTGTTACCTGTATTAAACTAACGAAAAGCATTAATTACCGCTGAATAGTGGCTAACTTTATCGTTAAGGAACCAACAACCGATTCTTAGCAGTAATTCTGTGATTATATGTTAGAAAGTAGAAAAGACCGCCGCACGTATGATAAAATCGCTAATTCAGAACAAAATTCGATTTTGCAACTATTTTTAAAATTTTTGACGAATTTCTCTTCCTAGTTAATCAGGAATTGTAAACCCACCCTTGTTTGCATTTTTGGAGTAGCATTTTTAATGTAGTAGGCTATAAAAACCAAAACTTGGAAGATACAATCCTGGCAATGACAAAACACCAGTTTTCTTTTCGATTTTAAATAAAATTGTCGAGTGACAGTGTTTAGGGTAAGAATTTGTGGCATGGTATTTTAAAGAGTAGGTTAAGTAGTTTATAAATCCGTATTTTTCTATTTTAAAATATAAACAGATTGATCAAATGCTATAGGGATCATGGAAAATGATTACTGTATGTACAGGGTTTTCCCGTATATTTTTACACCATATCTAAAACGTTTATTTGAATAAATATCAAAATATGATAAACACAAAAGTTTCATAATTTTTTACAAACTTTAAGAATCTTTGTGTCAGAATGTCAAAAAAAAATTGTAAATGTCAAAATTTTACAGGTCGATGGGTTTTTTATAGGAAACACCCTATATATTATTTCAGATTTTTATAGATACTTTCTTCCTGACTTCAAAAATATATATGTTGGGATTATTTTGTTTAATAGTTTTGGAGATATATGCGTTTAAAAGTATAAAAAACTTAAATTGGTACTTTTTAAAACATCAAGGAAGCCATGAAAAAAACAATCGCATTGACACAAAAGTGATGCTATTGTTTTGTCGCCTTGTCAAATTCAGTTTTAAGAGCGGTTAAGGACGATTTTTACCGAGGAAGAAAAACTGGATATTATTAAATTATTTTACTCAAATAATGAAAATGCATCTCTAGCACGCAACCAGTATTATATTCAGTTTCCCGACAGAAAACAACCAACCCGCCAAACCATAGTGATTATAGTAAACTCATTTAATGAAAGAAAAACACTTAAAAGAAAAACTAGTGCGGTCGAAAGAAACGCTGAAGAGGACTTAAATATTTTGTTATATTTTCAAGGTTAGTTTTTCTTTATAAGTTAGTTTATCATATTTAAAAAAATGTATTCCCTTGTTATTTTAGAGAATCCTGAACGGTCTATTCCGGATGCAGGAACTTTTTTTTAACAAATCATGGCATAAAATTCACTCTGTTTTAAAATATCACAAATACAAGGCATATAAATACAACGAGGAATAGCGGCAAATCAAATACAGCGAGGAATAGCGGCAAATCAAATAAATTTGTCAAATATAATTTTTACTGATGAGGCAGCAACATCCAGGCAGTAACGATTTTTTTAAATAATAGATATATGTATTGGATAGGAAGATACCGCACATTATTATGGCCAGCAAATAGCCCCGATTTGTCTCCTCTTGATTTTTTTTATAGGGTTACCTAAAAAATAAGGTGTATTATAACAGGCCGCAAACACTTAAAATTTTACAACAGAAAATAGAGCAAACAATTGTTGATCTTAACGAAAATTTTGCGAACTCTATCTTTCAAGCTATCCACAGAAAATTTGTAAGAATTATTCAAAATTGTATTAATAATCAAGGAGGCTATGTAGAAAATTAAAAATGAATTCATAATTTTTTTTTTCTCACAAAAATTGCATAATTTTTTGCTTTAACTCGCTTGCGGCGCCACACATTACTGCGCAGAATCACCCTGGATAGTAAAGATTAATTAATAATATACCTTACAAAAGCAACAGCATCACTGTTTGTGTAAATGCGATTGTCTTTTTCATGGCTGCCTTGATGTTTTAAATAGATCAATTTAAGTATTTTAAACATTTAAGCGCATGTATCTCCAAAAGTAATGAATAAAATATTACAATGATATATATTTTTAAAATCAGGGATAAAAGATCTATAAATATCTAAAATATTAGACAGGGTGTTCCCTTTAAAAAAAACATCGACCTGTCAAATTTTGACATTTAGAATTTTTTTTTGACATTCCAACTTAAAAATTCTTAAACTTCGTAAAAAAATATGAAACTTTTGTATTTATCATATTTTAATATCTATTCAAATAAACATTTTAGATATGGTGTAAAAATATACGGGAAAACCCTGTACACTCTATATCATTATCTTTGAGATAACTTTGGACTGTGTCAATTGTCATCAAGAAAACAGCTGTCCAAGAGTGCACAGGTTCAGACAAAAGAAAAATAAGGATAAGGAATCCTTCACAATTAGACTAATTCGTAACTGGGTATTTTTTAAGTATGTGGTGCTTTTTTTGAGTGATTTAAAGGAAAGCTTGTAAAAGGTGGTGTAGTCGCGATTTGGACATATGTATACAATGTAGTCCTAAAAAAAAATTGAGTTTTCGACCTTAGGGGGACTAGCTGGCCCCGCTATCTTGGATTTAGTATGCACGAAAAGGTTTATTTTAATTACTTGGTCCCTGCACATTCTAGAAAAAAAAGTTTTAGACAAAAGTTGAAGAAAATAAAATTTCCTACAAAAACGCTTTTGCACGTTTTTTTGATGGAAGTTAAGACGCTAAACATTTTACCGCCATTTTGAATTTTGACCAAGTTTTTTTATTTAGTTGCCTTTAAGTTCGAAATTGTTTATTTTTGAGAAAATCTGTAATAACATAAAATAAAGACCAGCTAATAGTTTATAAAATGATATATCATTCATTTCCATGTATTCCATAGTATATGCAAAATAACCGAAATTATTGTCATTTTCCTTTTAATACTTTTCGAAAAGCTTAGTTTTTAAGATTAAATAAAACCAATTAAAATTTAAAAAACAATTTGAAAAAAATAACCTCAATGTGCGGACGCCCCTGGAGTGTCAATAGCTTTAACACAACTTTGTGATACGCCGTTTAAAAGCACATTTTATTTACTCTAAAAAAGTTATTTTTAAAAGTGAATAAAACCAAAAAAAAAATGTTTGTGATCTTAAATAATAACCCCAATTTATTGATGCCAATGAAGTGTTAACCGTTGACTTGGTTGACTTAAGTGATACATTGATTAAAAGACAATTAAATTTACTACAATAAAGTTTAAATATGCTGGCAAACCCATAAGACTTTTTTTAGGTCTTTTTTTGGGTAAAATACTAATTTTGACGCAAGATTCCTTAAAAGTTGCCTTCTCAATACGTAAACTTGTCATTCTTTCTGTTGAGATTTTGCTCATATTTCAAAACTGAAATTTTAAAAATTTTGAAAACATAAAAACACTCAATTAACAGTGAAATCCCCATGGTAACCGTTGTTATGGTTTTTGAGAAATTAAGATTTTTATTAACTCAAAGATTTGTCCTTTTATCTAGCTACATTATCTGTTTAAAATCCATTATGATATACAACTGTACTGTACTTAACGTCTATAATTTAAATCCACAATCCAAAATTTAAAAAACTTTTAAAAGAAATTTAAGTTTTGTTCACTCACTTAAAAATGCTTGTTTAAAGAAAAATCTCAGATAAACAAAAGAGCAAAATGTGAATAAATACGGACCTGTCTTTTAGGTATACACACTACACAGCTTGGATTATTCACCCTATTATACAATGTGTCCCAACGAAAACGAAACAGAGGCGTTTTTGGGTATTAAGAATATTTTTTCGAAAAATTCCTCGGACACGTCGATTTAGTTTTTGAGGGGGACACTTTTTGGCTATCTTGAAATTTTTGTAGCGCGCACCATCTTCGAGGGGTATACTTTACCCCTATATTTTGAATAGGGAAAGTGGGTCTAGTGATACCTTGTTTTGAAGGCCTCTTGAATGTCTTTACAACCGTGTAAAAATTTCGAAAATCCATCGATTTGGTTTTGAGATATTTGCTTTCAAATTTTTTAATTTAACATGGAATGATAAAATAAAAATTAAATCCGAAAAATAATATAATTCGAATTAAATTTTTATTTTATCAGTCCATGTTAAATTTAAAAATTTGAAAGCAAATATCTCAAAAACAAAAACAAATTTTTACACGGTTGTAAAGACATTCAAGAGGCCTTCAAAACAAGGTATCAATAGACCCACTTTCCCTACTCAAAATATAGGGGTAAAGTATACCCCTCGAAGATGGCGCGCGCTACAAAAATTTCAAGATAGCCAAAAAGTGTCCCCCTTAAAAACTAAATCGAGGTCCGAGGAATTTTTCGAAAAAATATTCTTAATACCCAAAAACGCCTCTGTTTCGTTTTCGTTGGGACACATTGTATAGATTTAGCACCGGATCAACTTAATACCTCAATCCATCTCTTTTTAAATACACTGGCTGCTCGCATTCTAATAATAGGATTAATTCACTGGATAAGTTTAGTTTTATGAAACGAATATACCCCATGTATAGGTTTATCTCTATTAGTGCATTGAAAGTGTATATTACAGTCTTTTTTGAAAAAGTTATTCAAGAAAAACGAACGTCTCGTAACCAAAGCAAGCAATTTTTTTGATCTTTGCCTTGCTATGCTACGGCATGAAAAAAAGTTATCCCAAAAAAAATGATATAGAGATTAAGATAAGAGCATCTGCATAGGGCCTGTCCTTAAATTACGTAGCGCTCTAGGGCAGAAGGGGGGGGGGGGTTGGCCTTGCGTTAAACACAATGTTTTTTTAATGTGTTTTTTCTTGAAAATGCGTTACGAAGGGGGAAGGGGGTGGTTCGACAATCCTGAATTTTACCTGAATAGTTCTACCGAGTTACGTCTCAATTTATATCTATGCTTACTTCCTAGGTAATAAAATGTGTAAAAATTAAAGTGCCTTTTTTTGCCTTTTTTTGAGAAAAGGCGAAATAAATTGGAGGGTGTTAGTAAACTTTGATTTTGCCCTTGTCTTGTTACAGTGGCGCATATAGAAAAAAGTTTCGGGGGGGGGGGCGACACAGTTTCGGAAGGGGGGGGGGGGTCCGAAACCATATACATAATATTCCAATAACCACGGTAACTGCCCATTCATGATGCAAACATGAGGGCCTTGGGGTCTTTAAGCAAAAAAGACCTGATTGGTTGCTTTCAAAGACATATGCATATTATTTCCAAATAGTACGTATTATTGCAATACCTACGGTACCTTACGATGCAGAATGCAAATATAGCAATATCAATGGGTATAAGTCTATCCTTTTTGCGGTCCTTAAGATAAAATGTCGTTCTGATTGGTTATACTTTTACGCATGAATATTATTTTATTCTTGTATTCGTTACGTCAAATCATCGGCGTACAGTTGATAAAAACTCTATCTATGTACATTTGGTATCTGTGCATTTTTCGTACCTTTATTTCTAAATGTTTGCATCAAACGCGAACCATTGTGTAAATAGGTAACAGGGAGTATTGGAATATTACGTATATGCACGAAACCCCATAAGGCCGTATTTTATGCTATTTTATGTTTGTATTCATAAAATATGTGGAAACTATGTAAAAGAATCTTAGATTCGGGGGAGCCTGGGCGCCCCCGCCCCCCCCTTATATACGCCACTGTCTTGTTATGATAAATGACGTTTTTGTATAATCTCCGGTTATTAAGAATTTCGTTTTTGCCATTGGACTGTTATACCATTTTCATTTATGATCTTGGACGATTTTGTTTTTGCAATCAATGGATAAGAACTTCCTTAAAACGTTAAGAAAATTAGGAAAATCCAACTTGTTGGTGACATATCACTGATAGTAAACGTCATAGTTCAAATGTAAAGCCGCCACAATTGCGTAGTTTTCCGAGTGGACCACACAACTAGGAACATACGAATACTGTCGCCCAATTTACCATCGATTGATAAGCACACGGGAAATAACCTTATATCCAGCGAGATACATTTAAAAAAATTATTGTGTGTCCTTAAGACCACACGGCAGAAGTGTAAACTTCAACAAGGCGAAATTAATAATACTGGCCCATAACATATTCTGCAAAGCGGACCGAACCGAACTCTTCTGTGTACTGGCTTTCATCATATCGCTCGCTGTTAGTCGACTCGAGCCGATTTCATCCGAATTAGCGTTACATAGCCGAGCCTGACGGCTCAGTTCAATTCACTACCCACAAAAACTGCTAAACGTGCCTAAAGAAGTTTACACTTCAATCAACTGAAAATGACAATGATTAGTTTTAGCGCCCTGGGCATGGGTGTCCTTAAAGGTCTGTACAAAATCTTAGCACATATTCCTGAGGTCAAAATGTAAAGTTATGTTAAAAATTAAAAATCGATTGTCTTAAAATTTATGAACATTTCTCAACGCATTACTTTAAAAATTGGTACTCGGGGTTTTTTAGGGATGCGAAACCATTAACGTATTTAATACGTTAATGTGAGAAACCTAAAAATGGATACCTTTTCACTGTGGCCGTTAGAGGGCGCTTCAAAATGCTCTTTTTATGGTTTAAAATGACTAAAACTTTTTTCTCGACCGAACCGAACCGAACCGAACTTTTAACTTTTTTTGTTAAGAAAATATTTTCCTGAATCTTTTCAAGTCAAAAAGGTACTCTTGTTAACATGCGCTAAAGTAAGTCGTTTTCGAGATATTTCCGTTTTTAGTGTTCGATGTCGTAACGGAATTTTGAAATTATTTTGAATGACTGTTTCACTAGAGTGTTTTACACTGGCAAAATGCCATAGCAACGGCCAGTATTCTACTGACTATTGTTCTTAAAGCTTTATTCAAGTTTGTTGCTTTTCGGCAATTTCGCTCATTTAATTTGTTAATTTAAAAATTTAATTTTAAATTCACCACCCTGTATCTCTGAAACGGAGCAATTTTGGACTAAGGTAATTTGCAAAAAATCGACTTATTTTGACCTCAGGAATATGTGCTAAGATTTTGTACAGACCTTTTAGAGACACCCTGTATATTTCACAGGGTGTCCCATAACTTAGGGGCCATAGACCAACAGGTGAAAGAGGAATGTCTGATAAAAAAGTTCTTATAATGCATAGGTCAAAACTCTTTCTTTGTCGAGATACAGAGCATCAAATTTGGCAATTTTTTTAACTTTTTGATAATAACTTCTTAAAAAAACGCAGTAAAAATATGAAATTGGGTAGAGTCTTGTATTGGAATAAGAGCATTTAATTGAAATATAAATTATTTAAAAAAAAAACAGTTTTTTTGGAAAAACATTTTTTTTCGTATAAACTTTTATTAATGCCATATTAAACGCAATGTTTTTTTTATATATTGTTTAGTAAAAACAAGTGTTTAGCAAGACATAATAATAGAATATTATTGATATTTTTTAAAAGAATGAGTAAGCAAAAATAAATTTTTTAAAAAAATCTGAGGGCACGGCAGTGCCTTGCCAAGTTCGCGCTGCCATACCATCTTTTCTTGAAACATTTCAGCCCATATTTGACTTATCTAAAACTCTACTTTGGAATGAGCTACGAATCTTAAACTTTGCAAAGTCGTAGATCTTCATTAAGTTAACAACCCCTCCAAGTTTCATAAAGTAGTAAAGTAATTACGAAATTTCAAAAAATGTCGAAATTGCCACTCACACGAGTCGTTAAATACCGAGATGAATTCCAAAACGTGCGCAAGCGTTGATCTGTCACTTCTGCCAACCAATCAACTGAGAGATATTTCAGTATGGTTTTATACAGCAAAACTTTAATAATTCCCAGTTCTTTTTGATGAAAATTCGTCGTTTTTGTGCTGTGAAAATGCCGGTGACGTGCAAGTTGTGTGACAAATTATTTAGTGCCCAATTTAATTTGAATAAACACTGTCATCGGGGTTCTACTGTATGTCTATGCTACGTTAAACATTTTTTTAAAAGATTTAGCGCATTTAAATTAGTCAATACTCCCATGGCAAAACAAAATAAACGTGAAATGCATATAGAAGAAATACTGCATATACCTCAAAAAATATTAATTGCAGCACATAGATATTGTATATTTTTGAAATGAAAAAGAAAAGACGAATCTTAAAATGCAAAAATATACAGGGTGTTTTCGTTTGAAACTCGTAGACAATGATTGTGTAGAAATAAAATTTCGGACTTCCATTGTCTTTATTTATTTTAAAACACAACGTTTCGTTTAGTAAGTATCTCTAACCGTTATCAAGTTTACACTTGATAACGGTTAGTTTACACTTGATAACGGTTAGAGATACTTACTAACCGAAACGTTGTGTTTTAAAATAAATAAAAACAATGGAAGTCCGAAATTTTATTTCTATACAGGGTGTTCCCTCTGAAAAAATCGACTTTATTGTCACACCCTGTACAGGGTGTCCCAAATTCGTTGTTTTTTTGTGGTGTCGGGTATTTCTAGGGGAGAAAGAAAAAAACTGAGCCCCCTTTGCGACGCTCAAATTTTAAGAGAAGCCTAAAGGTGAAAACTACATTTAGATATAGCAAGCCGTTTTTAAGCTACGGAGTGTTTTTGTCTGCATTTTGCTTTTGTGTAAATAGCTTTCTTATAGATCTTTTCTTGAAGAATTGACAGATGTAAACGGTTTTTATTTATCTCTTTTAGTTTTTAAAATATTGCATAAAGTTGTTATTTTTCTTACAGAATAACTCTAAAACTCTCTCTAAAATTTCCTTTAAAATGATGTATCACACTCAATATTTTAATTTTGAATTTTTTTTTATTGTTTTCTTTATTTTTATTTTTTAATCACCTCTTTATTATTTTTTTATTTTTATAATTTTATAATATTAAAATATTTTAAACCCATTAAGCAAACTAAAATATGTAGTAAAAATAAAAAAAAAACAAAAATATAAAGAAATCCCACTAATCCCATAAAGAAAAATTAATTTTATGTGATATCTCAAAAACTAAACGTGACAAATGAAATTTGATTCAACAGTTGAATTCCTCTTAAAAAAGTGTCTAAAGAATGTTTTCACAGCCCGTAGTTTGAAAAACAGCTTGCTATATCAAAATGCGATTTTCACTTTTAAGCTTCTTTTGAAATTTGAGTGTCGCAAAGGTTGATCAGGTTTTTTTAGCCCCTCTAGAAATACCCGAAACTCCCCAAAAACATCGAATTTGGGACACCCTGTACATGGTGCCGGATAGAAAAAAATTATGTTGGCTTTTAAAGTTCATCATCATCATAATTAACCAAAAAAAATCTACAATTTATTATAGCCCTTTATTTTCAATGATAAAGTTGCTCCGGTTATAAAAAACTACCCGGTACCTACATAAAATCATACCTAAAAATTAGAATTGACCATTATTTTATACCTTGAATTTTTTATTATACGTTAAGCTCTTCGATCTCGCGCCAATCCTGGTATTCGCGCTAATAATTTAAATTAGACATTTTGACGTTAATTTTGGCGCATGCTCCTTTGATGGAATTCATCTCGGTATTTAACGACTCGTCCACTCACTCACTGACTTGCTCACTCATGTATAGATCATCAAAATACTACTGTACTTCCAGACATGCTACAAAGCTGAAACTTGGCAGACTGATAGAAATTATGACCAAACCCCTGGAAAAAAGCCCCACAATTCTAATTTACTCCCCTTCCCTATACATGTAAAGTTTTGTAAAAGTAACATTGTCCACTTCCAGAAATGCTAGAGAGCTGAGCTTTGGCAGACTGATAGGAAATATTATAAAACTATAGGAACACATTAAAACACCCCAAAATTCTAATTTGCTTCCCTCCCCTCAAATGTAAAATTATGTAAAAGTAACACTGTCCACTTCCAGAAACGTTAGAGAGCTGAGCTTTTTAAGACTGAAAGACACTATGATAAAACTATAGGAAAAAAATTAAAAACACCAACATTTTAATTTACTTGCCTCTCCTATAAATGTAAATTTATATAAAAGTAACATTGCCCACTTTCAGAAACCCTAGAGAGCTGAGCTTTGGAAGGCTGATAGAAACTATGATAAAACCATGGGAAAAAATTTAAAAACCCCAAAATTTTCATTTACTCTCCTACCCCATAAATCTAAAGTTATGTAAAAGTAACATTACTCCCTTCCAGAAACGCTAGAGAGCTGAGCATTGGGAGACTGATAGGAACTATGATAAAACTATAGGAATAAATTTGCATGAAAATTTTAATTTACTTCCCTCCCCTATACATGTAAAGTTATGTAAAAGTAACATTGTACACACAAGGGTGATAGGAACTATGATAAAACCATGGGAAAAAATGAAAAACCTCCAAATTTTAAGTAAGGCATTGCAAAAGTTTTGAACAATATTGCGCATATTTTACTACTTTAGAAATTAAATATTATCCAATTCTTTTAAAAAAGAAGTGAAATTATAACAAAAACATTTCATGTAAAAAAGCCAAGGACGCGAAAATGGCATTTTGTAAAAAGAATTGAGATAAAAGTAAAGCCAAGTTCTCCAATACAAATTTTAAAATGAAAGGTTCTTACTAGTTTGGAAATGTTTTTCTAAACTTGGCTATTACGGCTGTAAATGACTCTTAGGCACAGTGCTAAATTGAACATAAAGAAGTTTGGCTGTAATAGCAGAGTTTAAAAAAACATTTCCAAACTAGTAAGAACCTTTCATTTTGAAATTTGTATTGGAGAACTTGGCTTTACTTTTATCTCATCTCGATTTAAAGTACCCTTTATATCGCTAAAGTGCATAAAGAATATTACTATTGTTTGCAATGCCGCAATTTCGCGGATCCGCGGGATTAAGGGCTATAATCCCGCGGATTTGCGGGATTGAATATCCAGCCTGAGGTAAAATCTTTTTATCTTATTTATCCCTTGGCCTTATGCCACTAAATTTTCCTCGTTATATTAATTTATACCTAGGGCGCTACAACTAAGTTTTGTGATTTTAAGTTTGGCTTGATATTGTTTGTTGAAAATTCCACGTTTGACACCTTTATGACGCGCTGTATGTCGTGCACCACTGGTAGATGGATAGACGAGGGATAATTTTCTAAAAATATTCAGTAGCAAGAAAAAATTTCCAGAGTTAATTTAACCTCGCGTGGTATTCGGTAAGAAAATTCCACACCAAATTATGTTTAAAAATTGAGTAAATTTAAAATTAATTTTTTGCATTTTACAAGGTACAATAGTATAATGTTTAATTTTTAATAACTTTGGGCTACTAAAAGTAGTAGGAAATAAAAAGTGTATTAGTTTTTCCATGTAAGTACATGAAAACGTTCAGTTTTCCCGCAATTTCGTCACCAATGATCAGCCTATTGTTAATTTCTACTTCTTGTAGTAGCACAAAAATACCATTTTAGGATGCAAAATATTAAATCTTCAATCCTATAGTTAGTTGGGGCTACTACAAGTGGTAGAAAGTTATAATTTTTACGATTTTTCATACAGATACATGAACAATTATAGTTTATGTCAAAGTTTCGGCAGTAATTTTAGCTATATAAATTGTTGATTTCTACTTGTTGTAGTTCCACGGAACTAACATTTTAAGTCTCAACACAGTCCATTCTTCAATGTTACATAAGTTTTCTGTAACTACAAATAGTAGAAACATGCTTTTTGTCGTAATATCATTCATAAACAAACAGCGCTTATGCCGCGTCAGAAAATTGAAAGTGCTAAATGGAAAGGAAAAATGGTGAATAAAATAGTCTCTAAACATTATATATATATATCATTCCATTCAAAGTTCAGCTTTTTCGCCTTTAAGAAGAAAAATAATATCCGAAGAATACAGAAAACAGCTTATGTACTTTAAATTAAATAGATACATTAAAAACAGTATCACACACAGTATTATACTGTCATCAAAACGTCAAAAAATTCGCTGTTGGGTACCCCGGAGGAAAAAATTTCCACTAAAATACGTGCGTTGCTATAGTGATATTTCAAAAAAACACATTTTGGTTGGTTAAAAAATACTGGTGTGGAATTTTCACTAGTAATACCACTAGATGTTAAATTATTTCCGGAAATTTTTTCGAGCTAATGAATATTTTGAAAATTATCCCGAGTCGAAGACGAGGGCTAGTTTTCTGAAAATATTCATTAGCGAGAAAAAATTTACGGATTTAATTTAACCTCGCGTGGTATTCGGTAAGAAAATTCCACACCAAATTGAATAAATTTAAAATTTATTTTTTGACTCACAACAATGCCCATTTTTTCTTCGACAAGACACCAGAAAACATAGTTTTGATTGACTTAAATATTTAGTTAGTATGGCAACTAATGTTCTGTCATTCTACCTACCTAAATTAAAAACTAAAAGCTGATTTATTATTTTTATGACTACAACAAGAATAGTTTAAAATGTTTTCCTTACTTCATTTTTATATAGGTACTTACGTTCAAAAACAAATTTAGATTCGTCGCAGTTTCAGCACCAATTGATTAATTTCTACTTATCGTAGTTTCATGAAAATACCAGTTTAGAATGTAAAATATTTTATTCTCTTACTTTATATCAATTTTGGGTTACTACAAGTGGTAGAAAATTATAATTTTATTAATTTTTACATATAGGTACATAGATAAATTTAGTGTGCATTGCAGTTTGGGCAACAATTGCTTTTCAGCCTTTTAGATGTAAGTTTTTACTTATTGTAGTTACACAGAAATATCATTTTACAAGAAAGAATATCATAATCTTTAATTTTTTAGTAACTTTGAGCTACTACAAGTTGTAGAAAATAAAAAAAACTTAGTTTTTGATACAAGTACATCAACACGTTCAGTCCGCTCGCAGCTTCGTCACCCATGGATTGTTGGCATATTTGATTTCTACTCATTGTAGTAACACAAAAATACATTTTTACGATATAAAATATTATATCTTCCATTTTATAGTTACTTGTGGCTACAACATTTGGTAGAAAATTATAATTTTTACGATTTTTTTTAAAGGTACATGAACAGATTTAGTTTGTGTCACAGTTTCGCCGGGAATTTTATCCACATAAATTGTTGATTTCTATTTGTTGCAGTTGCACGGAAATAACATTTTAAGGCTCAACACAGTACATTATTCAATTTTGCATAAGTTTTGTGTTACTACAAATGGTAGAAAATTGCCTTTTTGCGTTTTTATCAATTTCTTATACGGGCTTTATTAGTATATTATTCATAACCATGAAGCGCAAAAATGGCGAATAAAATCGTGTCCAATACCTACTACATAGATATTTAATTTATTCCATTCAAAGTCCAGCTTTTGTCTTTAACAAGAAAGGAGGTAGAAAGGCGGTGTCCGAAGAATACAGAAAAAATCTTAAATATGTAATTGAAATGTATAAAAATTGAATAAATAAAATAAAACCTACTGTCAAAAACATTATCTTGTCATTAAGACGTCAAAAAATTTCCGATTTAATTCGCTGTTGGGTACCCACGAGGAAAAAATTTCCACTAAAATTCGTGCGTTGCTATGGTGATGTGTCAAAAAAACATCTATCAAAAATATTGGCGTGGAATTTTCGTGTTAAATGTTTTGAAGCAGTGTGGTTCAATAAATACGTCATCAATTGGTGACATTTCATATCTATATTTTCGAATTTATGGGCGTTATATGATGAAATACCGTTCACAGACTGCACCAGAGACCACACATGTCTCTGGACTACAAATAGAAAGAAACATACAAAGAGTTTTGCTTTCGTTCGCTGCTCGATAATACATGGCACTAGTAAATTGGGCGATTTCCACCGTATGTTCCTAGTTGTGTTGTTCTCTCGGTATGTATAAAATGGCAATAATATTTTTGTGCTCACCCCAATGCAGTACATTTCTCAAAATTCCTCTAAACGTATCATATATATCCCATACCGGTGAAATCTACAACAAAATAGTGCTTTTTTAGTCTAGGCGCTAGCTCATGTCACGTATGTCCTAATGTGTGTGCTTAGTTCTGTTGCGGGACTTTAATAAGCACCCATAGGAGTAGTGTTGTAAAATTTCCAGAAATATATTTTAGGAAATATTTCCTGAACAGTGGCGTATATATAACCCCCCCGAAGTTAAGATTTTTTTAGATATTTTCCACACATTTCATTAATACAAACATAAAATAACATAAAATATCTCTCTGGCCCTCCTGAAACTGTCTCGGGCCCTCCCAGAAACTTTTTTCTATATGCGCCACTGATTGGAAATATATGGAAATATTGGAAATATATTAAATATTAAAAAAATAAGAAAAAAGGGAATATTTATTTATACTAATCATAACAAAACAGCGGAAAACGCAGAAGGCTTATACATAAACACAAATCAGGAGTTATTCTTTATACAAATAAACAGAAATAGGGTTAAATTTGTACAACAATAATCTCATTCTTGACACACTACCACTATTCACTAGTCGAGCAAGAGGCATATCTTCAGGGCTGTCATAAGCATTACACTTAATAACATCGTCTTGCCAGTCTACTTCCTCAAAATCTTTAATAGTATCGGAAATAAAAATTGTTCTATAGTAAGTTGCTTATAGGGTTACAAAATATGAAAGATAATATTTTTTTAAATATGTCCAATTTTCCCAATATTTCCAATATTCCCAAGACCCGTTCGGAAATTTCCAATATTTCCATTTACATCTCTACATAGGAGTATAAAAAATATTTGGTCACGTGGTCCAAATCTTGTTTGCTATGTTTAAAAATAAATGTTCATCAGACGGAAATTTTGAAATGTGGCGGCCAAGCGACCATGGCTAAGACCATGTGACCAATTACTTTTAATCAACGATGTTGAATTAGAAGGATGCGCTGCATCAATTCGATCTGCCTAGCAAAAGTGGTTGCACTAGGCGGAGCCTATCCTAGCACCTACATCGCGCTGAGCCCAGGGCCGGACTACAGTAATTTCCTGTTTAATAGGGCATCCTACATATAAAATAAGCTTTATTAAATGGAGGGATGGACAAGAGTGCCAAAATATCTAGATATAAATTACTAAATGTAAAACTTTCTCCGTTCCTGGAAGCTTTGCAATATAACAAGAATAATAAGCTTAATTATGAATAACAAATATTAAAAAGCTACCAAAAAAAGAATCACTTGCAGCGGTGAGTCCAGGGTGGGGGACTAGGCGCAAATACCTCCCGCCAAGAATTTTTTCTATATACGCTAAATAGGTAAAACATGAAAGCGTCTTTTTTAGTATTATTATTATTATTAAAATTGTACCACTTAGTCATACTGGAATATATTTACCCTGAACAACGAACCTGCAGAATTTTTTGCCTGCGGTGCCAATGGTGCCATAAGTACCTACTTACCTTGAAATATGATAACAGTATGAAAAAAATTAAAAATCAGGAATGAACAGTGACAGATCAGAGATAGAAAAAAAACAGGAATTAAAAAGGACCGTTTTGGAAATAAAAAGTAAAAATCAGGAATGAAAAGTGACAAATCAAAGATAAAAAGTATAAAGCCCTGAGAAAAACTACGAACACCTAAAAACTTCAAAAAAAATTCAAAAAAGTCCAAAAAAATGTGTTAATTGCCTTTTTAACCCTTGACAATTGTTGCCCTCGCAACACTCGTAGTACAAACTTTTCGCCTTGAAATAACAAGTCCCCAGCTTATCCTTTAGTATATAATATAGCCATAACAAACACAAAAAAAGCTGATTCTAGGTAGCACAAATGCAAAATCTGGGGGTAGCTCTACAAGGTAAAGCTGTAGGTTACTTGGTTCAAAATTTTAAGATTTAGCTACACTTACCTTGGCCCAAAAGTTGCTATTAGCTGAGATACACAGTGTTAAACTTTATTTTTTCATTTCAATTTTTTCAGTAAATTTTGTACTAATCAATAATTTTACAAAAAAATTTAAGGTTTTTTTGAATAGAGCGATTCGATTTTGATAAAAAATTTGGTGTATATTGTACAGTGTATTCTCTGGATTACTACCATTACATTAAAATCGGTGTAACTTTTTGTGCCTTGGTATTATGTAAAAAAGTTATACTGTTTTTATGCGGCTCAGGGCAACAGTTTTTGAGATTTTTGCATTTTAAGTTTTTATTGCATGGGTCAAAAGTTATTAAAGAAAATAATAGGTGAAATAACAAAATTTGCAAAAATGCAATAAAAACTTTAAATGCAAATATCTTGAGAACCGTTGCTCGGGTCGACCTTTTTTACATACAAATAATGGGGAAAATAATATTTAAAAAAAAACTAGTATACGCCGAGGCACAAAGAAGTTACACTTATTTAAATGTAAGGCTAGGAACCCAGAGAACACCTTGTACATACAAGTTACACCAACATTTCTACCGAAATCGAATCGCTTGTTACAAAAAAATTACTACCCAATTTTCAATGTTAATTGTAAAAAAGTTATTAAGGAAGGAAGACGTGAATTAAACATGTTCCAAAATTTTTACCCATGCAATAAATACTTTGAAATGCAAAAATCTCGACAGCTGTGGCTCGAAGCGACATCAAAAAGTATAATTTTTTGATATAAAAATGAAGGCAAAAATCTTATTATAAATAAAAACTGGTATACACCTAGACACAAAAAAATTACACCGATTTTAATGTGACCCAGAGAACACCCTGTATTATGTACCATAATTTTTTTGCCGAAAGCGAATTGCTCATCCCAAAAAAATTCAAATTTTTTTGCAAATATATTGATTTGTAAAAAAGATATTAAAGAAAAATTAAATGAAAAATAAAGTTTAACGCCGTATATCTTGATTAATATCAACTCACTTGTACTAAGGCAAGTGAACCCAATTCGTAATATTTTGATCCAAGGAATCTACAGTTTTATTATATACCATTAGTTCCGGGACACCTTGTATATATGATATTCTTATTTTTTATAATTTATACCTACCTGCAATACTAATTGTACCATTATAAAAATATATGAAAATATATAGTACGGGCCAGTATTATGTTTACAATTTCATATGAAATGGTATTCCACTAATTAATTATTTATCGATGCCTTGTCAGCTTCTACAGCCAAGCACTGCATATCAAGCCATTCTTAAACTTCACAATTTTCGTCAAAAATATCCAAAATCGTTCAACTAAATTACTAAAACCCAACAAAAACCGCACACGAAACTCGAACAGCTGACTTGACGTAAACCTAGCACATACAAGTGAAAAGTGAAACCGTTTTGAAAACAGGCATGACGCCTCCCTTCTATTCAATCTCGTTGCTTTTAATACTCTAGGGTCTTTCATAAAATCCCGCAACAAAACTGAGAGCGCATATTATCACGGATCCCCAATGGTGATACGTGACATTACTGAACACGTAACATGGGAATTATTATTATTATAATTAATGCGATACCTTAATTATGTGATAGTTGATATATGATATTTGACATGTCAAATTTGACACTTTTGACATCCAACAGGCAGTGATCTATGAACAGGGTGTCCCATTAAGAATGGCAGCCGGATTTATCTCATAAACTAATATCGCTACAACTTTAGAAAAAAAAATTGTTATGACCAAATCAGCTTTACTACTTCACCTAAAATATTTTTGTTTCTGTAGCTCTCCGCTAGGGGGCGGTAATTAATCTATCAAGTAGAATAATTTTATTTTTGTACGAAACAATATGATTAACATACACAAATTATGCTATATTCATATTTCCTAAAAAATTCTGCATATTTTTGACCTGCCACAAGTACGACTATGTCAGTTAATGTCACTTTGCATTAAAAAATTAATTACTCCTACGTGTTGACTAAACCTGTTCTTGTTATTTAATCGACTTATTAACAAAAGCCTAAAAATGCAAATGTACTGACTTTTTGTCCATATTTATGTCTTTTCCAAAGAAGTCATTTTAAAAAAGTACCAAACCTAAGAACAATCTTGAGAAATAAATGCTAATAAAACTTGGAAGGCGCATTCAAAAGTACAGGATAAGAGCTTTAATTTGATGCATTGCTTTTCTACATCGTCTTAAAAACAACACCTCTACAGGGTGTGGAATTAGGGGTTGTTTCTAAAAGTATAGTGATTTTTTTATTATATAATTTAACGTAGTGGGCCAAATTGTTATGAAAAACACGTTGGATGTAAAATTGTTATAAAAACTTTATTTGTTATAAAAAAAAAGAAAATTTGTTATCAAAAAAAAACATGTTTGTAGCCATTTGTTATAAAAACTGTTTATTATAAGATCATGATTTTTATCATAAATATTGTAAGGGTCGTGAGTTTCTATATTTGGAGGAAAATATTTTAACCTTTTATTTTTCAATGTATCGTAAGTCTTCTCTTGACTTAAACACACTTCAGAATCCACGAAAAAGATCTTTCTTACTTCAACTTGGTTCCCAGTGCATTTATGTAGAAATGAAATAAAAGATTTGTTTTATTTTTAGTTACAAAAATTTGTGTATTATAATTTATATGTTCTTCAACAAAATTTTTTCAATTCAAAAACATATCCATTATAAAAAAATTAATACAAATTTTTGTCGAGAAACAGAATACAAAAATTAATATATGTATGTAAAACCTGGAAAAAGTTATAGGTATGTACTTATTATTTTTAATAGTACTAAGGTATAACCAACTTGATGTGTGGAGTTAATTCTTTAAATCGGCAGCCATATATAGAAAATGTTAATAAAATAAATCTGTATAAGACAGGTACCTAAAGTTCACTTTAAAGTTGCATTTATTTCTGCATAATAATTATTACTAATTATCAAGCGAAAATTTATTACTATCAACACAGTTTTATTTGTATTTAAATTAGATACAAACCGACGAAAAAGAATATTTTAATATTTTGGTCATATATAAAATATAATAATATTTATGTAGCTGTGTTAGATATCTAGTCCAATCTAATGACCGCTTATGGTAACAAAGAATCCCAAAAGAAGCTTTACGCCTAAGTCAAACTGACTTAATGACCTTTGAAACCCAGCTGTTTAAAATAAAATCGGACAAGAAGCAAACTAATGAGTAGTCTAATATAATCTTGATTTCAAATATCCATAAAATAAATATATTTATAGGCACACATTACATAGATGTGGTGACCCTATAAGCAAATAAAATATAACCAAAATATTATTCATAATAGAATTTAGGTTATGCCATTAAAAAATCATATCCTAATACCAGCTGCGGTATGGAAAAATCATTTTTCGAAGAAAATTGTTAAAAAAGGAAGAATAGCAAACTTAGATAAAGTGGAAATCCTATAACAATTACCGGTCTTAAAAAAAATATGTGTAAAACAATATAGATTATGCTATAACATATTTAAATATGAAAAAAAGATTTTTAACATTAACTTCAGATTTTTATTTAAAAAAAAGCTAGTTAATCATATTTCTATGAAAAGAAAATTAAAATATAAAAATTTAATGGTTTAAAAGTTATTGAGGATATGTTATAACATAATTTTACGGTACCTTTCTCGACAACAGCCAAACAAAAAAAGGGCCGAGATTTCTTCCAAATTTTACAAAGTAGCCTGGCAACAAAATCTTCAACCAATCATTTCTTTCAAAATTAAAAATCCCATTCTGAGGGCAAAGTCAATCAACAGGCCACATTCATTTTGCACAAAACAACTGACAGATTCTTTTTTAGATTATTTCACTAAAATTTAAAATAATTAGGTATTCCTCCCGTAAAAAAAAACAAAAAAACGAAAAAGATAAAACCAAATCAAAATTCAACAAGTATTAATAACAGCTGATTATGTAACATTGCATAATCACTCTGTACTGTATTCAAGTGTACAAACTTTTGGCTATCTTTGTTTTTCAACTCATAGAAAAAGAAAAAAAAATATTCGATCTATTTATAAATCAAACGAATTTATAAACGTCAGAAGACCATCAACCCGACGCGTTTCGGCTTTTTGGAAAACAAACAAACACTTATTATTATTATTGATATAATAAGTGTTAGTTTGTTTTCCAAAATTTTGGTTTTAGAAACTTCTATAACCCTTGAAAATGGCTAGTAATGCCGAAACGCGTCGGGTTGATGGTTTTTAGAAATAAATTAAGCATAATTTAACCCAAACTACGCTTTTTATTTCTCAACCTATCAGAAATTTGTGGAGTGAGGACGTTTTCCTTAAGATTCCTTTCAAATTGAAAAATATTCCACGTAGGAGAGTTGGAATCACAATTACACAAATTATGCTATATTCATATTTCCTGAAAAATTCTGCATATTTTGGACTCGCCACATGTACGTCTATGTCAGTTAATGTCACTTTGCATAAAAAAATGAATAGAGAATTATTGAAATAAAGCCAGGCTATAATACTGCCAGGCACAATTTTGACACCTTTACATTGTAATATCAGCTGTGATCTTTCAACACACGGCCTTTGTTTACTATATGAACCGGAATAAATAGTGCCTTCTTTTATTAATTGAAAATAAACGACGAAAGTTTTAAATTCGACTTTAGTATGTCAATTTTGAAGGATCAACTGTCAGTTTTCAATGTGAATGTGTCAAAATAGTGCCTGGCACAATTATAGCCTGGCTGTTTTTCAATAATTCTCTAATCACTCCTACGTGTTCACTAAATCTGTTCTTGTTATTTATTCGACTTATTAACAAAAGCCTAAAAATGCAAATGTACTGACTTTTTGTCCATATTTGTGTCTTTTTCAAAGAAGTAATTTTAAAAAAGTACCAAACCTAATAACTTACATTTTTTACATATTCAAACCAATTTATATTTTTTCTTAAAGTTGTTAGGTAATATTCTTTTGTTGTTGTTGCTGAAACCCGCATTTTAAGATGTAACTTTGTTTAAAAGATATTTAAAAAAAAGTTTTTTAAACGTGACCTTACTTTGCGTAATTGCATTTTACTTAAACACCTCTGTATCTTTATATTATAGTTTGAAGTTTGGTTACTTTCGTTGTTTTGTTTTTGAAAAATTAAAAGTCAATAAACATCAATTTTCAAAAATTATAACAAGTATGATATAAAACCAATATAAAACAGGCCCCGTGTCACCACATAATATTCAGTTCTGAAATCACTTCCCGCTTGCCTATTTGTGATACAATATTGTGTGATATGCCAAAATTTAAAAAAAAATCGTAGAATACGAATTTTTATGGTGTAGATCTGTCTATTGGAGCAGAACCACTCTGCACCTCCTCCAAGGGGATGGGAGGTGACGTTTAAAAAAAATAATAAAACTCTCTTTTTACTTTGGTTTTTTTAATCCATTATTGTTCAGTATTTTTGCAAAAAACACCCTTGAGAAATAAATGCTAATAAAACTTGGTAGGCGCGTTCAAAAGTACAGGATAAGAGCTTTAACTTGATGCATTGCTTATTTACATCGTCTCAAAAATAACATCTCTACAGGGCGTGTAAAGTAAACTGATTTTTTTAATTAAACAATTTTTTCTCAAAAACCATAAGCTTCTTCAAAAAACTTGTAGAGACCAATCTTGTCAAGATTGAAACTGCCTACAAAAAAATTAATAACTTAGCATCCTAGTTTAAATTTGTAACTGTCCAGGCCAGCTTTAATTTGTGATTTTAGGAAAAATGTATGTTTTTGTAACATAAAACACAGATTTTTGGACAAGCAGTATGAGATACGTCAAAATTGGTAATGACTTATTTGCCCGTAAAATTTCCAATCAAATAATGTTAGACATATAGCTATATTAACACAATGGAGAGCAGCACTTTTACCAATTTACTAAGCTTTAGATCAAAATTTATGGGAAATAAATTTATTTCCTTAGATGGAACGATACATTGTATGTATTTATTTATTTAGATTTGATAAGTTTACAAATCTAAATATTGTATTTTAAGGAAATACAAACAAATCTAATGTAGTTTGTGTGTACTATATCCCAACTAACATTTATAGTAGCGGCTACATGCTTCAAAGACTTTGCTACTATCTTATGGTAGAAATGTGGTGATCCCAACAAAAATTATGCACTTTTTAGTTATGTCTACTATTTAGTATCACGAAAAAGTAGAGCTTTCCTAAAAACGACCCTCCAAACTACTTCTTAGGATTGTTACTTGATAGTCTATTCTGATAGTCTCTTCTACCACGATAGGACGTTGCCCAAGTTTTAATTTCTTTTTAGTCGTTATTTTGTAGTCGCCTTCGACTTTTGTATGTTACTTAATCACCACTAGAAAATTAAGCTTCAATGAAGTCGCAAACAAGTGTATCCGACAAATACATTATAACTCTAATTTTTACCACAAAAGTTTGTGTCATCATAGTAACATCTGATGTTATAATGTAGAAAAATAATTTTTTACAAGAACTTGAAAGCCGTAAATACTTTGACTTTTTTTTAGTGTTGATCTTTTAAAGTAAACACTACCTCCTATTTCTACTTTGGAAACGTAGACTTTTTGCAGTCGCATCTTAGTCGCGCTTATTCTTAACCCTACTTTTGTGACTCCCTTTATAAATAGGAAGTAGTTTTTTTCTGGATTTCCAACCGATCTAGAAATGTTCAACCTCTACTTTTTTAAGTTATAGTAACAAATATTAAAATAAAAGAAAACATACAAAAAAGGGTTCAACTCGGTCTTTTTGTCCCCACAGCATTTATATTCAGATACACCATTTTCGCAATGAAGCATCATCAGTACCATATACTACTTACAACAACTATACAACTTCACATGGACACCATCCAACATTTAACAAATATTTCTTAATAATATATAGTATAGGAAATAGGACAAACCCTAACAAAATACAACTTGCAAAAATGCAAGGTTTTACTTAAAACTGTAAATAAAAATTTCAATCCAGAGGTGAAAATGGTGAAATTAAAGAACAAAAAATCATAAAAACCAAAATTTTCTGTGCTTTTGCCGTGACTAGAACCAGGAACCTTTGGATATGTACGCCAATTGATAGGGCGTTGGCGTACAGGATTTGAGTCCCGACCGAGGCACTTAATTTTGTTAAATAATTTTTTGTTCATTAATTTTACCCCTGGCTTAAAACAAAATACTATTTAATTAAATTTATAAAAAAATAAGTTGATTTTATGTATATGACTACGTTATTTTAGCTCCTTGACAACACTTTCTAGAATATAGACCTTGCTTGATCAGTTTCTAGTAAAATAAATATATATATTTATCGGTTTCACAACGTTCTACGTCTTCCGATACCCAATCTCCACTCGTTTCTGTTTGCCCATAATTCATCATCTAGGCCTCTTATTCTTATTTCACTGTCTATTCCTTCTCTCCAGCTTCTCCTTGGCCGTCCTCGTTTTCTTCGGCCAGTTGGTTTCCATTGTAGTATTTGTTTAGGTAGTCTTTCATCATTCATTCTTTGTACATGTCCGTACCACACCAGTTGTTTTGTTCTTATATCATCCACTAAAGTACGTTCACCCACTGTCATAATTTCTCTTATTCTTTGATTTGTAACTCTTTCTCTTTTTGATTTCCCTGCTGCTCTTCTCCAATAGTCCATCTCCGTAGCGGAAAGCATTTTTTCTGTTCTATCCTTGATTGGCCATACTTCTGAGCCGTATGTAATAATACTTTTTATAATGGTGTTATATATAAGCTTTTTGTTATGTTTTGATATACTTTGGTCCCAAATTATTCCATTTAATAAAGTTATTGCTTTTCTTCCTTGTACGTTTCGATCTTTTATAGCTTTGTCTAGTGTTCCGTCAGCTGTAATTTTTAGACCTAAGTATTTATACTCATCACAGGAGTGAATTCGCTGCCCGGTATTTAAGATTAGATCCTGTTTCATTCCACCGATACACATATACTCTGTCTTATTGAGATTAACCTCTAGTCCCCACTTATTGTACTCTTCTATTAGTTTTCGTGTCATATATTCGAGGTCGTCATAATCCTGAGCCACTACTATCTGATCATCGGCGAAACATAAAGTATACAAGGTGGTTTCGTCCAACGGAATTCCCATGTTTTGGCATTTTCTCTTCCATACTTTAAGGACTTGTTCCAAGTATATCTTGAAGAGCGTAGGCGAGATACAGCAACCTTGTTTAAGACCTTTATTTACTTGAAAGCCTTTGGTTAGTTTTGCTTTTATTTTAACTTTTGCCTTACTATTGCGGTATAACTCTTGGATGGCCTTAATTAGTTGTACGCTTATGTTTGTGTTTTCCAACGCTTTCCAAAGCGGATTTAGTGGTATACTATCATATGCCTTCTGCAGATCCACGTAAAGCAGATGCAGCTCTTGACCGTATGCCATTTTCTTTTCAATAACTTGGGTTATACAAAAGAGGTGATCTGAAGTCGATCTACCCGCCCTGAAATCAGCTTGTTCTTCTGCCTCCATGTCTTTATATTCGCTCTCTACTTTATTTCTTAATATTTTACCGTATATTCTGCTTAGCGTACTAGTCACAGATATACCTCTATAATTGTCACATATATCTTTCCTTCCTTTTTTGTGTATTGTGGATATATATGACGTTTTCCACTCAGTTGGTGTTGCTATTTTGAGGTTGGTAGAGCAGCGGGACTGTAAGCGCTGGCCGTTTTATAAAATCTGGGTGCAAAAATCCTTAAAAGGACGATGTAAAAATATTAATTTTTCCGAGCCACACAAAGACAATATAGAGGATTGGCACTCACCTTTTCAGCTGTTTCCGTCGTCCAGAGGAGCTCCTCTCGCTGGCCCAGTCGTTGCAGTCGATCCACACTAGAATCACTTGTTTGTGTAATGGTTTAGTTTGATTTTCTAAGAATTTTATTGGATTTTTTGGTTAATAGAATTTATCACCATGCTGCGTGGTGATCTCGATAAAATACGACAGACGAATCTTTTTTTGGTTACGCCTTTTTGCGCAGATTCATTTTCCGTAGATGGCGCTGGCGTTTTGCTTGTGCCAATCAAATTGAAATTGTGTGGGTTTTCCGAATACGGGAATTTGGCGCGAAATTTGAATCCAAAATTAAAGTTGCACGAACATTTTCCGCCCACTTAAAACGAAGTTTTACATTGAGATTAATTGAATAAACAAATGGCTATACAAAAGAATATAAGTTAATTCAAAACCTTAAAGGGTAGGTAATTAAATCCGTTTTAGGTTTATAGATCAAAAGAAAAAAAAATGAAAAAAAAATATATATATATTCTAGATAACGACACACGAAACAAAAGAAGTTGCTTGGGAGTTTAGTGCGCATCTAAAGGTAGTGGGCACAACTTGACCACGGGACGAGTGAAAAGTCCGTGTTGTGTTTTAACAGTAGCAACTCGAATGTGATTATCCCGACCAGGATGTACAGATACTATTCTACCCAGCAACCAGTGTAATGGCGGCCTAGTTTCATCCTTAATTAATACAAGCGTATCTAGCTTGATTTCAACCGAAGGGTCCGACCACTTAGAACGCTGTTGTAAAGTATTTAAGTACTCGAGTTTCCAACGCTTCCAGAAATCGGCATGAATTCGTTGGATAAGTTGCCAACGCTTAAGGGTATTAACTTTAAGGGTAGAAAGGTCAGGATCAGGACACGAATTAAGGGGTTCCATTGTGAGGAAATGACCCGGAGTCAAAGACGTAAGATCGTTTGGGTCAGAGCTTTGCTCACAAAGGGGTCGAGAATTGAGTAATGCCTCTATTTGGGCGAGGAGAGTATAGAGCTCTTCGAAGGTTAGTATCTGGTCACCGATGACCCGATACAAATGTGTTTTTATAGATTTGACTCCTGCTTCTGCTAGACCATTTAGGTGGGGGGCTCCCGGACTATTAAGACACCATTTGATTTTTAAGCTCTCAGAAGCTAATTTCGAAAGATTATGGAGCTCCTTAATAGCCCCAACAAAGTTTGAGCCTCTATCACTTGTGATTTGGACACAAGTGCCACGCCTAGCGACAAAGCGTCGTAAAGCAGCGATGCACGCCTCTGTGGTTAAATCCGAAACAAGCTCGATATGGATTGCTTTGACAGAAGTATCGACAAAGACTGCGATATATGATTTACCAACTTGTGCTCCACGACGTCTCTGACCTACAAAGGTTTTGATTGGGCCTGCATAGTCTAAGCAAACGTGTGAAAAACATTTTAATTGTGACGTTCTAAAAGAAGGTAAATCCGACATGTACGGAGTATACGGTTTTGGTTTTAAGCGAAAGCAGGGAATACATTGCAATAAAACCCTCTGAATAGCTCGACGTGATGACATAATCCAAAACTTTTGACGAATTAAGTATTGGACTGTGTTTATTCCGGGATGTAAATTTTCGTTATGAGTTTGAATAATGATCAATTGGGTTAATCTATGAGATTTCGGCAATAATAAGGGATGTTTTGCCTCAAAGGAGAGTTGAGAATGCCGTAAGCGTCCGCCCACTCTAAGGAAACCCAATTCGTCCAAAAAGGGCGCGAGTTTGCGAAACGGCTTAGGTAATAGCTGAGTATTCTGAATTTTTTGAATGATATCCGAAAAACACTCTTCTTGGACCCTTTTAACTAAAACAAGTAGAGCCTTGTGTAGTTCAAAAGCGGAAAAAACGCCGGATAAAGGGTCAACTGAGGGTTTTCGATTGTGAATAAGTCTTAGAAAATGACAAATGATTTTTTGAATGGTATTTAAATTGGATATTTTATCGATTAATCTATCAAAAAAGTTTTTATTTTGAAGTTCTGCCGTCAGCACCACTGAATTTTCCGGTTTTTCTTCTTTGAGCACCTCGTCTGGAACTCCCAAAGAACTCCCATTTATAAACCTTTGAATTTGCCACTCCGTAGTGGGCAAGGTAATCCATGGAGGGCCGTGAAACCAAAGAGGGTGATTTATTAAGTTATTGGGCGACAACCCTCTGCTAGCGCAGTCGGCAGGGTTCTCGAGTGAAGTAATGTGATACCATGGGACTTCGGGGATTGTTTCTTGAATACGACTTACGCGGTTTGCCACAAAGGTCTTCCACTTGTGAGGTGAAGATGTGACCCAATGAAGCGTGACCTGTGAGTCCGAGAACGCAAGAATTTCATCGATTACGAGTAATGATGAATAGGTGCGAATAACTAGTTCGAGTAAATCAGCTAATAGAGTAGCTCCAAGTAGTTCCAAACGTGGGATTGAAATAGTGTGTAAGGGAGCAACCCTTGACTTGCCCATGACTAGAGCAGTTTTGATAATTTTATTTGGTAATTCGACGCGAACGTATACGCAAGAAGCGTATCCTAGCTCGGATGCATCGCAGAAACCTAGCAATTGACATCGTTGAATATTATTCGAAAAAATATGTCTAGGTATACAAAGATTCGAAAGAGTGGTTAATTGATTATTGAATTGATTCCAAAGAGTTTTGATTGGATCGGGGGGTATTTCATCCCAATCAGTTTTGCATAACCAAAGTTTTTGCATAATCACTTTGGCTAAAAATGAAACAGGCGATAAGAAACCTATAGGATCCCAAATTTTAGCGATAGCCGATAAAATATTCCTTTTGGTGCAAGGTTTTTCACAAGGGGTACAAGAATAGGTAAAAGTATCTGTAGAAGGGTGCCATTGAAGGCCCAACACCTTAATCGATGTTGAAGAATCGTCTTCAAAGGTAACAGGGATCTGACAATCAGCGGGCGACAAATGTGAAAGAAGTTTCGGATTATTTGATGCCCATTTTCTTAATTCAAATTTTCCCAATTTAAGCAACGCTATGAGATCTTTTTGAAGTGATAAAGCACCTTCTAGAGAGTTAGCTCCACAGCAAATATCGTCCATGAAAATGTTATTCAAAAGGACCTGGGATGCTTCAGGATAATTCTTAGCCTCCAGGATGGCTAGCTCTCTAAGAGTTCTAATAGCTAAATAGGGACTTGAACTAACACCAAACGTCACTGTATTAAGCCTGTATTCCTGCAGGGGTTCATTGGGATCAAATCGCCAAAGTAGCCTTTGGTAGTCCCGATGAATTGGATTGATTTGAATTTGTAAAAAGTGCTGTTTTATATCAGTCAAAAATACGATAGAATAAAATCTGAATTTTAATAGAATTTCGGAAATATCGGCTTGTAATTTTGGTCCTATTAAAAGAGTTTCGTTCATGCTTAGGCCTTTCGAACCCTTAATCGAGGGGTTAAAAACCACCCGGAGTTTAGTCGTTGATTTGTCAAGACGAAGGACTCCGTGATGTGGTAAATAAGAACATAACTGAGGTCTAGGTTCGGATCTTGAAATTAAAGACATGTGCCCGTTTTTGAGATATTCTCTCATAAAATCCGAGTACATACTATAGAAATTTGAATTTTTTATTAAGCGAGATTCGAGAGACAAAAATTGACGGTAGGCCACTGAATATGTGTCTCCTAGGTCAGGAGGGTCAATGTGACGAAAAGGCAAATTTACAGTAAATCGGCCCGAAATATCTCTAGTGGTAGTTTTTTGGAAAATCTCTTCACATCTTTTTTCTTCGGGTGAGAGAAACGTTTTTGACTTAATTGATTCTAGTTCCCAAAATCTGCGAATATTAAAGTCGAGAGACTGCTCACAGGAAGTAAAGTAAGAATTGACTTGAGGTGAAATATTTATGTTTTGAGTTTGGCCCATCAAGACCCACCCAAAAACTGTCTCAAAAGCGGAGGGTAGGCCGTGAGGTCCTGGAATTCGTCCTGATTGGACGATTTCTGTGTAAAGTTGTGCACCTAAGAGTAAGTCAATTGGACCAGGGTTGTAAAATTGGTTATCTGCAAGCTTTAGATTTGAAATATGACTCCAATTGGATGAATCTACCTGTATTGAGGGCATATTCGAACAGAGTTTCGGTAAAACGAAGACTTGAATAGAAAAGGTAGGCTCTTGTTGGCCTAGGGCTCGAATAGTGCAAGTAGAAATGCCGTTAGTGGCCGACGAAGATTGATTTAGTCCCAGAACAGGGATCGAAATTTTGTTTCTTGGCAAGCCTAACCTGTTAAGACAAGCTTCGCTTATCAGGTTAGCTTGGCTACCGCTGTCCAGAAGTGCTCGGACAGGTTGGTAGTTACCCCGACTATCGAGTACCTCTAATTTTATAGTCGCTAGAAGCACTGTCGTACGGGGCGTCAAGGTGGATAACGAAGAGTATTGATTTGTAGATGTATTTGGATTCGAATTGATTTGAATTGAATTTGAACTGGGTTGAACAAAACTAGGGTTCTGTTGGCTAAGACTTGAATTTGAATTCTGATACGATAAGTTTGTGCCTGTGCTAGGCACGGCCACTTGATTTGAATTAAAACTTTCATTTAAGTTCGAATTTTGATTTGAATTTTGGCTTGAATTAACAAAGGATTGACTTGAATTCTGACGGATTGAATCTGTCATTTGCGATAGGTGAATAAGACTATGGTGCCTATGTCGACATACCCTGCAGTTGTAGGTACTACTGCAGTCGATTACTTGATGATTTGAACGTAAACAGTTGATAGATAACGATTGTTGTTTTACATAAGTAAAACGATCTGAAGGAGATTTGGAAATAAAAACACCACACTGCGAGAGTGGATGAAAAGAATTATTGCATAATTTGCACTTATAGGGTTGTTGGTTTTGTCGAAATTGAATATTGGATTGTTTATTTGATACTTGTGAGTGCGTATGCGCTAAAAAATTTGATGGAGGGCTTGATTTGTACTGATTATTTGAATAAGAATTATATTTTTGGTTACTAGAATTCGAATAATTTGGTTTTTGCTGTTTTGAAGTCGAAGGTTGCATTTGCGTATTTTGGGGAGATAGCTGTACTGTTTCAAGAGCACGGCATTGGTTAATAAGAAACTGAATTAGATTTTGATATGTTGGAATCTCGGTAGTACTATACTTTAATTCGAAAGCGGTTCTTGTGGTTTGATCGATTTTTGATAATAAAATTGAAAATAAACAAAAACACCACGACGTTACTGGAAATTCAAGATTTTCGAGCGCCGCAACATTCTCGGAAAAGGTATCTACCAAGACTCTAAGATCTTTTGCTGACTGGTTTCCCTTTAAAGAATTTGCATAGTAGATTGAGTTCCAGTAGGTACTGGCTAAAAGTCTTTTATTTTGATAGCGATCTGTTAATACCTTCCAGGCGATTGCGTAATTACTTGCCGTTAATTTTATAGAGCTTAAAATATTAAGTGGTTCGCCCTCAAGGAAGGTTAGCAAATGTTGAAATTTCCTTATATCGGAATAATTAGAGTTTTCGTGAACCAAACAAGAATAAACATCGTAAAAGGTTGGCCACTTTTTTACGTTTCCATTAAAGCAAGGTACCTTTAAAGGGCCCAGATCATCGCTACGTGAATAGTGTGAAGTTGCGGGGGTGAAATTTGAGTGAACTGAATCGGAACATAAACTCGAAAAAAGAACTTTAGCTTGGTGGTAGAATAGATCCGTATCTTTCCTAATTTTGTCTTGTACTTCGAATTCATCATCGTCGTCGTCTTTCAAGAGACCTATGATGTCATTATGAATGTTTTTAAATTGTTCATAGTGATCATCTAACGATTCGTAAAACGCCTTAAAAATTGGCAAGGAAGAACTATCTGATTTAGCTTTTGTTCCCAAGTTATACGTTTCCGTAATACGAGATATTGAAACTTTGCGTTGATTCTCAAGCTTTTTTAACGACATATTGTTAATTAAAAAAATAAAAAATATTTAAAAGGAATAAAACTAACACTTGACTTTAATCAGTCCAAAAGAGTCCGACAGCATATATTTTATTATCGATTTCTCGAATAAATGCAAAAACTTATCACAGCTGTTATCCTAGGTCGCGATCTTTCTCCCAAAATAAATGCACACAGAACAACTTGTACCTACTACCGCTTCTCTTATTATTTACAGGTAAATACTAATTCTACTAGATGTGTTTGTTTACCTGTTAAATAAGAATAAAGCATTTAACTCACAAGCACTTTTGTTGTTTTGAATAACTATAACATATTATTTAAACAAATAACTATTATTTAAACAACTTTCGATTTTTGAATCAAAACAAACGACGTACGAAGTGCCAATTTCGGCTGCAATGAAATGTGGGTGGAGCCACCGTTAAGCCACGCAAGGGGGGACGGAACCTCCTTTCTAAACCGGACACGGCAACAACGAGCCAAAATGGCGAGACGAAAAGATCTAATATTTTTAGCAAACAAATTTTAAAAAACTATCTGGGTCGTGGGACCAGAAAATGTTGCTATTTTGAGGTTGGTAGAGCAGCGGGACTGTAAGCGCTGGCCGTTTTATAAAATCTGGGTGCAAAAATCCTTAAAAGGACGATGTAAAAATATTAATTTTTCCGAGCCACACAAAGACAATATAGAGGATTGGCACTCACCTTTTCAGCTGTTTCCGTCGTCCAGAGGAGCTCCTCTCGCTGGCCCAGTCGTTGCAGTCGATCCACACTAGAATCACTTGTTTGTGTAATGGTTTAGTTTGATTTTCTAAGAATTTTATTGGATTTTTTGGTTAATAGAATTTATCACCATGCTGCGTGGTGATCTCGATAAAATACGACAGACGAATCTTTTTTTGGTTACGCCTTTTTGCGCAGATTCATTTTCCGTAGATGGCGCTGGCGTTTTGCTTGTGCCAATCAAATTGAAATTGTGTGGGTTTTCCGAATACGGGAATTTGGCGCAAAATTTGAATCCAAAATTAAAGTTGCACGAACAGTTGGGACTACAGTTCCATTTAAATATTTTTGGAAAAGATTCCGTAATCTCCAAAACAGTTCTTCAGTGCCATATTTAATAAGTTCGGCTGGGATATTTCCGGGTCCGGCAGATTTACCGCTTTTTAAGGTTGTGCACACGTTTTTGACCTCAGAGATTGTGAGGAGTACTGGAGATCCCATCGTTCTAATTATATTGTCTCTTGCGTCTTCCTTGAATTCTGCTCTATCTTCAGTTAAAAGTTTTTTAAAATGCTCATCCCATTCTTTGTCTGGTATTGGTGAAATGATATCTCTGCATGTTTCTTTTTTAATCGATCTTATAGTTTTCCAGCTTTCGGTACTTCTCCTACCTCCTAAGTAAGAATCTATTTTCTGGCACTTTTGCGTCCACGAATGATTTTTCTTATCACTGATCATTCTTCTCACCTTTGATTGCGCGATTTTGTATTCTTGTCTGCTTCTATCTGTCTTATGGGATAAGTAGGTGTGATATAATTTCCTTTTTTCCTCTATTTCTCTCTCAATCTCAGCATCCCACCAGTATGGTTTTCTTCTTTTAGAAGTTTCTTCCACTAATCCTAGTGCTTCTTTTGCAGCTTGGTGGATGCTTAATGTAATACATTCGTATTCCTCATCTGGGGTTTCACCTGAACTTGAATTAAGTTTTTCGTTCAGTCTCTTTTTGTATAAGTTTTTTACGCTGTCATGTTCTAGGCTTAGTAGATTATATTTACAGTGATCAATTTCTTCAATCACTGTATCATCAAGATGTTGTTGATGCAGGCTTCGGCCTTGATAAGGAAAGAGAATTTTGGACTCCAGAAAATAGTGATCACTTCCGCATGTTGATCCACGCTTTGTTCTAACATCTTGAATTTTTAGTTTTGTCTTTTGTTTAGTGATAAGATAATCAATGACGGATTTCAGGTTTTGTGAGGGTTTGGTCCAGGTATATTTGTGTATTTCCTTATGTTGAAAAAAACCGTTTTGGATTTTTAGGTCTAATTGCTCACATACTGTAATTAGCCGGTTTCCATTGTCATTAACAAGATTTTCTCCATATTGGCCAACTGTCAGATCATTAACTCTGTTACCGGTTCTACTATTTAAATCTCCCAATATGACAATTTCTCTAGATGCACTTACTGCTGATATTTCATTGTGTATTTCTTCAAAAAAATTGTCTTTCACGGCTACATTTGCATCGTCGTTATACGCATAGATTCCAAAAATCGTAAGTCTCATTCCTTTTATTGTTATATTCATTTTAATTTTAATTTTAATTTTAATTATAAAATAATAAATCACAATATTTATTTTGGTTTCTAATACAATACTTGTAAAAGTTTTCGTAATACAATACTTGCATTGGTTTTGTAAACTATTCTCTAAACTACGAGACGCATTTTCGTCATTCACATCAACAAAAACTGACAAATTCACAAAACCACGATCCTACAGAACACAGAACACTGCATCAAAAACCAGGATTAGGCATTGTTGTTGACAAAAATGACAATTGTCCTCACCCCAATAACTTAAGGGTAGTGATATAGCTTATCGCGTGGTCCCTACTACTGTAAAGGTATTTTTATAGTGGCGGAAGCTAGGGACTACTACGTGGTCGCGACGGAAGAGTAGAAATTCGAGTGTGCTATCTAAAACTAACAGGCAGTGAACTCTATACTAATACCTGGAACGGACCCGCCCATGGCCGACCAGCTGCAAAAGTGAGGCAAGTAGAGATGGAGAGTGGTTACGGCTATCTATCTCTTTTTATCTCATTGTCTTTAATGGAGAAATAGTGCAATGTACGAAGTTTTTTAACTATTTTAGAGTTAATTAGGCAATAATCAAATTTTATCTTTGAACATAATCAAGTTTGAACCATATCCGAATATATTCCGTTTACAAAAAATGATAATAGTATTTAGAAATGGGGTGCAGAAAGATAAAAACTACGGATCATTGATGATGATGGTTGATCATGATGGTTTATCCTGGTCGATAGCCTTGTGGTGATTTTTAGTTTCTTAAGAATTGACACGTTGGTACGATGTTCTGTGTATGAGATTCGTAGCATTCTTCTGTAGGCCCACATTTCAAAAGCATCTACTTTCCTTTGATTGGCCATTTTTAAAGTCCAGGTCTCAGAGACATATGTGGCAATAGGAAAGATCGAGGAGTTTAATAATTTCAGTTTGTCGTATTGAGATATTGCAGAGGCTTTCCATATTCGAGTTAGTTTTATTGTTGAGTTACGTGCTATGGCCAGTCTGTATTTAATTTTTTCGTCACAACCGCCTTTGTTTTTAATAAGTGATCCTACTACTATGTCGGTTTAGAACGGTTTTCTACGTTGTCCGACGCCTATTATTCACCTCCTTCGATCCTGACAATCAACTTATGTTAGATTTTTTTGACTCATTGATCTTTGGATTGACTGTTGCCATTAGGAATGTTTCAGGTTCACTAATGTACCCCGAAAGTGACCATCCTACCTCCATCATTTTTTATATTTTATAAACCAATACCCTCAACTGCATTACTCATAAAACACCCTTAAAATGTAACATTCCTTTTAAAAACCTTCAAGAGACCTAAGGTCACCTATAGTTGAGGAGGAGCTATGGTAAACCAAATTTTGCGGCAAAATCGAACTAAAGAAGCCTTAAAAACTTAGTGTTTCACTTTGTACAGCAGTGTGCCGCTTTATATGTGTATGATAAAATACTGAGACCTTTTAAAGGAGAGACAAAATAGGTACTTACCTAATAAATAAAGATCCGAAACAAAACAGAGAATCCAAAATTATATTAAAATGTGCGCAAATATTGATTTAGTTGCAAAAACGGTAGTTTGTTTTATAAAAAGCTCGGTGGTAATTTTTTTGACATAAAACAGTCAAAACAACAACGAATAGAAAATGTCAAAGCCCGGGTAAATCAATATGTTCGTAACAACCAGATAGGAGTATATATGTTTTTTTCTAATGAAATCGTTTAGAAGGAGACAGCAATAAAAAGCAAGTAAAATAGTAAGCTAATGACTAATTAGTGCAGTACTTCGTGTTGGGAATCAATATTAATAAAAAAATTAAAGGAAGAGCGTGCCACTGTGTGTACCACTCTACTCCAATCCCTCCTATCAAGGTTTTGATGACGCGGTGCCACTTTAATACAATAGCTGCGTTCGGTATTTACGTCGGATTAGTCTTTTTGATCGAAATCGTTCGTTAATTCCATCTAGATCTAGGGGAGGTAGATCTGAATCGTTCGGTAATTCTGCTCAGGCTAGTCGGTCGTAAATCTGGTTGCTCCGTACATTCTGATCGACGAAACAGATTGATCTGAGATTGTGACGTATGTTGTATATTTGTTTTTTTACAAAAATAATTTTTTTATGTAAAAAGATTGAAATCGAATTATTTGATGCTGAAGACACAGGAAAATTTTTGATTGTTATTATTTGTAAAAAGCTATTTTGCTTTTATTATTTAAAGCAATCCACGTTTCGTACTGAATTTAAGGGGTAAGTTCGGAATGTATTACGAAGGAAGAGGGCTCCTAAATTAAGCAATTTCACATTTTGTAAATTATGAAAAGGTGAAAGAAATAAATAAAAAAGTAATTGTCAACTAGTTTTTTTTATTTTGCAAGTAGGAAATTTATAATTAAGTTTTTTTTGTTGTAATTAATTACACAATTTTCTAAGTAAATTCCTGTAAAGTAATTTGTAATGTAATAGTTACTTTTCAAAGTATTAGTTTCTAACTCTGCTTGAGAATAAATCGATACACATAAAGACCAAGAAATTTGTTATCCATAAAGTTGAATTTGTGGAATATTTTGTTTGTGCGTGTACTAACCTCCTTTAACATTTTTGCCACGTTAGAAAGCTCTATCTGTACACTTAATTACGGATTCGCAGTATTGATTATTAGTCATACAGTTCAAGAGAAGGCGCTACAGCAATTAAAATCAAGGGGTTTTAAGGATTTTATGCATCGCCGTCTTTGACGTACCCAGCCAGTAAGAGTAACGTCATTAGGTCCCGAAACGAAAACCATTTTCTTGAATTGCTAACTTGACAACAACGCTAAACTATTTATCTCTTTTAGTGCCATTTATTTAAATAGCGATCTTACTTCAGTTCAAATATTTTTCAATGGCTAAACGATCGTTGACGAACCCTGTATAATTTTATTAGGATTTACTTACGTTATAAATTATTTAAATCGCTAAAACCGCTATGATTCCAGACACCAATTTCATTAGCAAACGTTAACAAGGCCAACAAAAAGTTTATTTTTTTTTTCTCACAACCGGTTAGCCACTCGTACTGCTCATACTTATCGGCACTAAAATGTCGTGTGCAAGTTTTAATTTTCGTTGTAAGTCATTTCGGGCTTGAACCTACTCTAAGTAGATTGTACGCCAGGATTCTTAGAGATTTAATAGAGAATGATTTTCATGAAGAACAAGCTGCAAAGTGGGTTTCGTGCAGGCACATCTTCTAGTGATAATGTTTTTTTGTCTTAAACAAATAATTGAGAAAAAGAGCGCCAGAAATATAAAAACTCATATTACCTTTGTGAACCTACAAAAAGCATATGATACCGTTCCAGTAGAAAAATTATGGACAGTGTTAGAGCAGACTAATATCAATCATACATACATAAAAGCGGTAAAAGAACTATACAAAGGGTCAAAAATCTAAAATTAAAATTGGAAATCGACTTTCAAAAGAATTCCTGGTAACAAAAGGCTTAAGACAGGGATGTCGTATATCTCCAACTCTTTTTAAAATATATATCGCAGGACCTCTAAAAAACTGGAAGCGTAAAGTCCACGGCATGGGAATACAGATTAACGACCGATTAATTGGGTGAACTTTTTTAGCGAAATAATCACAAGCCGGCAGCGTCGCGCGGGGAAAGGTTTCAATTTCGCCCGTTTTTCAACGGTGTATGGGTGGCTGATCTCGCGCGGGGGCGGTAGGAATATTTGTTTTAGTTTACGTCGGCCATATTCATCGTGCGGAAACATTCTTTGCCCTTTCTAGTGTTGCCGGTTCTATCTTTAGTGAAAACGTATGAATTTGTTTTGATTTGGTGTTTGTCAGTAGTATAAAGCCTTGCCGGTCGCGCGTCATTGTTTGTTTTCGATATCGTTTGTTTATAAAATGGAAATAAATACCGTCAATTACATAATTAACTGTGCAAATTTAAATACGTTGACATATCAACCTCGATTACAAATAAAATCTTTAGGGCCACATAGACCGGACCTAAAAATTAACCAAAATTTTAGTGTAAGTAATGCCGAACTTATAATAGAAAATTTAATAAAACATTATACGATGCTAAAAACTGGTTACGCGGTTGTGAAAAAAAAATTTTTTTGCTTTATTTGTCTTGCTATGAACAATCCACGAAGTGATACTGCGTGCAAAGGGAATGTGTGATATCAAGCTCTTTAGTGAAAAGTTAAAAAGACACAAAGTAAGTGGTATTCATTTAAATATGCTAGACAAGACTGATATTAGGTGCCAATTGAATAGTGGCTATAGGCAAAACATTACCGAACATAATGAAAATGTGACAAAACTTAGATATCTACTTAGTAGGTTAATAGACTCTTTAAAATTCTGTGGGATTTTTGAGGTTGCTCTACGGGGCCATGATGAGTCTCAAACTGGTGCTAATCCAAGAACTTTGCGCATGTAAAAGAAGGGCGAATAGACTTTATAAAGGCCGCTTGACATGGTGCATGACGCGCTGCAAATATTTGCAAGCAAAAAATTTCGCTCAAATTGTTGCCTGCAAAAATCTTCTATTCGTTTGACATTGTGCATGGCCATGCATTGATTCCCCAGAATCTAGGTAAAAATTCCCCAGTTTGCATGCAAGTACAGTTTGCATGCAAAAGAATGGCACCGGACCGATAAAAATGGATTGCCTGCAACAATCAGCTGGATTTGTACTGCGCATGCACCTGGGCAAAATTTCATGCCATTTGCCTGCAAATTTTATTGTCATGCACCATGTCAAGCGGCCTTTAACAAATAAACTTTTTCATGCAATATAAATTTCTGCCCCCCCCCCAAATTTATAACGTCACCAGCTACCACTGGTTTTTTGTCTGTCATTACTCGAACACATGGGTTTTGTTTCCCATGCAAAATCTTAGTTTGGGAACCCTGTAGACGAATGTAATACTTACAGATTGAGTTGGCAGGAACATCAGCTTCAATAATTTTCCATGAATATTTGGAGCACCTTTAATCTGTTGAAAATTTAAGTAGTTAATTGTTTGATTAACGTTCACAATACCTTCTCTAGCCCGCGCAGCAAAGGCTACAGAAAGTATTTTTTTCAACAATAGGGTATTTGACAAATTTATTAAAAAAGTATATTTTATCATGACTACATTTAAAATCAAGTTTTCTAATTTCCGATTTGAATTTGCCGCTAAAATGCTCATTTCTAGCATGGCGTTGCAATGACGTCACAGCGCAGTAAACTCGCGGACAGATACACGGCATTTAAGTGTTCATTTGTTTTTGGTCTGTGTTTTTACTGTTTTCTATGTAAAAAAAATGTCCTATAAGTGGTGTGTAGTGCCTCAGTGTTCGAATACTAGCATAAAAACACCTGAAAAACTATTTATTTATGTGCCTACAGCAGTAAAAGAACGGAAAAAGTGGCTAGAATTGGCTCAAAGAGATACAAGGGCCTAACGAAATTGTTTCTATTAATTTTTCTCACGTGGTATATAATATATATAACTATTTTATAAATGACGATGACATTTTTGAGGTTATGTTTATTACAAGGGGTAAACAACTATAATAGGCAGAAAGGTGTACAAATTTTTAGGCGGTGCTAGGCAGCTATTAGGCAGGACTAGGGAGTACCTCTAAATGCAGGATTAGGCAGTGCACATGCATGCTAAATGTAGGACTGAACAGTGCATATGCAAGACTAGGCAGTGCATAGGCAGGACTAGGCAGTACCTACGTAGGACTATGCAGTGTAACCTATGCAGTACTTCAAGTATTGCTGGTCGTTGTATACTTTTTGCCTTCCTGTCCTGCAATTTTTGATTGTTTCTTAATGCTTAAAATAATAATGATTGGGTATTTAATTGAATCTATTATAAATGGCATATTACACAAAAAAGCAAAACATATAACCTAACCTTAAAATCTAATTGAGTAAAAGTAGGCGAAGAATATCATAAAAGAACTTTCAGTTATATACAAAACAACTCATCGAATACTTACATCAACATTTTAACGTTTCTAAATTCCGCAGAACAAAAATCACTGTTGTTGGCAAAGAAGCCTGCCACCATAAAGGAATTCAGCATTGGCAAGTTGGAGCTATCGGCTTTGGAGAATCCGTTTTCCATTGAAAATGTTTTTTATAAGCAAAACACAAAATAAAATCTAATTTAGGACGATAATTCGCACTTTAAACCAAAGCAAACATTACCATTCATAAGAAAATAACACAGAAAATAGGTTCGTTCGAGGCGTTTACTGTTTTGTGACGTCACTCGCAGGTGATTGGTAGATCGCCTGTTTTGAATCACGTGGCTAATTGTTTTAATTCAATAAATTTATTTAATTAAAAGAACTATGAATTTGAGAAAAAAATAAACAAAAAAGTTTGTTTTTAGCATTACCAAGACCTAAAGAGATATCTAAAAATAAATATATATATATTTTTTACTACTGTCAAACACCCTATTCAACCGAAAATGTGTTTATTTTTTATTTATTAATACCATCGTGACGTCTGTCCGTAACACGATTGCTCCTAAACCGCTTAACCGATTTTCATGAAATTTTTAGGTAAAATAATGTAAAATACTGTAAAGAGCTGATTAGATATTGGTCAAATACCATTTATACCACTAATATTTTTTTGACAGTTTAAAAATTGAAAATATGCTCCTTAACGGCGCATCGCATGAATATGCGGTTTTCAGAATGTAGTAGAACACGTGTTTCTAAATAATTTAGTTAATAATAAAATCTTTCATTTCTAGCCGCTCCTGCGCGGCCTTCCCACCTAAAAAGTAGCCCAAGTGTGCACTCAAAACAGTGGGCAGATGAGACAAGTTGACATACAAAAACAAGCCTTTTTCATCATTATCAATTTTTTTTGAAAAAAATTACTCACGATTATATTTTAGATTCTATAATCTAAACTAAATATACAACAGAAAAAACTTGATAAATTTTGGTCAGTTGTCAAGTTAGAGCGGCAAAGAATAAGGCATACCTCTTATGGAATTTCTGTAATCCGTCAAACTTTATGAAATTCAGGTATGTTATAGACTGAACCTTTCTTATCAAAAGCTCTCATGGGCCCAACCTAAATTAATGACCAGTTTTCGAAATACAGTTGAAAGTGATAATGTCCAAGAAGCATAATAGCTTTTTAAACGGGTGTTGTATATTTACGATTTATTTATTATTTTGAATCTGTACCTTTAAAACGTCTACAGGGTGTTTAAGTAAATATCAGTCGAATGTTTTAATAAGAAATAAGCTGTAGATTAAACCGTGCTTATCAGAAGTCCTCATGGGCCCAACTTAAATTAATTTTCAGTTTTTAAAATACAGAGTGTTAAAGGTGATAATAGCTCTTTAGATGGCTTTTTCAAACATATTCACAATGTTATTATTACATTTAGAGTATTTATTAGTTTTCTAATGATTCTTTTAAAGATAAAGCTGGACTTATTAAGTATTTAATACAGGGTCTTTTGGCAAATATAATTTTTTAAATACTAAATAAAAATCTATGTATTGTATATATTTTTGAGCATCTTACTATTAGCAGAGGGCATTTAGCGAAATTGTGGTGCAAAAAAGTAAAAAGGGCATAATTGTAAAGAAAAAGTGACTTCTTTTAAAATCCTTTACCAAAATACCGGATGAAAAATGTTAATTAACGTAATACAATTACTTTATAATCATTTTTTGTTTGGAAAACCCGTCTAAAGAGCTATAATGCTTCTTAGACATTATCACTTTCAACACCCTGTATTTCAAAAACTGGTCATTAATTTAAATTGGGCCCATAAGAACTTTTGATAAGAAAAGTTCAATCTAAAACACACTAACGTTTGTTTCTCATTAACACTTTCCGTTAATATTTACTTAAACACCCTGTAGATAATGCTTTAAAGCTACAGATTAAAAATAATTAATAAGTCGTAAATATATGTAATAATATATATATATATATATATATATATATATATATATATATATATATATATGCGTATGTTTGGAAAATCCGTCTAAAGAACTATTGTGCTTCTTGGAAATTATCAGTTTCAAAAACTGGTCACACATTTATGTTGGACATGAGAATTTTTTATGAGCAAGGTTTACTCTACAACATACTAAAGCTTGTTTCTTCTTAAAAAATTCGACTAAAACACCCTGTAAATAAGGTTTTGAAGGTACAGATTGAAAATAATAAATCATAAATATACGTAATACTAATAGTGCGTATATGTTTGGAAAACCCGTCTAAAGAGCTATTATGCTTCTTGGGCATTATCACTTTCAACACCCTGTATTTCAAAAACTGGTCATTAATTTGAAATGGGCCCATGCGAACTTTTGATAGGAAAGGTTCGGTCTACAACATACCAAAATTTCATGAAGTTTGACGGATTACAGAAATCCCATAAGAGGGTGTGCCTGATCCTTTGAACAGGTGCTAATGACACAATAGGGGAGAATGGGGTGACTTGGTCCCGAGGGAGATTTGATTCCCATTTAAATTTCGCACTTTGGATTGTCTTGTGGCCAATTAAAATGCATCAGCATTGTTTTTTCGCTTTGGCACTAAGTAGATAATGCTTTTCTGGTAAGTCCCACATAGCACAAAAATCACATCAACGTTAAATTAACGTGAACAAAAATAATAAAGTTATTTTTTAGTAGAAACCAACCTTATACCATGTAATATTTGTTTTGTTAAATCTACATGCTTAAAGATAACTTAGAAAGAAGGAGGAATCAAGCTATAAAAAATGTAATTTTTGCTGAAGTTTCTGGTGCTGTCTTTTTTACCCTTGTTATTTTCATGTGCGAAATTCACACTTGAAAAGTCCTCAACAACATGTTCCAAAACGCTACTAGAATAAGACTTCTCAAACCTACAACTTTTTGCGTATTATTTTGTCAATTTTTTTCTATATGTTTTTTAATCAAAAAAGCCTTGTAGATAAAGACTTGTTAAAAGTAATAACTTTCTGTGTCTTTTTTGTTACTTTTTTTTCAAGACTACAACACTTGAAGAAAATTTTAAAAGATGGCGCTCAAGGCAAGACAAAATCTCTATACACATACATTATATGTTTACTTTAAAAGCTAAACATGATTTTTTTAAGAGTAAACACTTTCACACAATATTAATGTGTCTTTATCAGGTTAATAACTGATGCTTCGTGATCGTGAACGATCAGGGAACAGTTTATTAACTGGTGTTTGGAGTTTAGAGGCCAAAGCGCTCCCGGATAGATTTCGCCTAAGTAAATAATATCGTCAATAGGTGGCGCTGCTTCTAGTAAGATCTCAAAATACGCCATTTTGAAGAATTAAGTATGATTCTGTCCATCTTAATTTTTAAGCAATCAATTTTAACCAGGATGTTTTTCATTTCATTAAAATCATTTTAGTAGTAGTGAATTTATAAGGAAATAAATGCAAATATGATTGGCAAGGCAATTGTATAATATGCAAAACAATAGTTGAAACTAAAATATTTTTTTCTAGAACCACTGAACCGATTTTGCTTATTCGTACCTTGTTGTGCGTGACAAGAATGTAGCTTTTTTAATAATTTAAAAAAATAATTAAGACCACGAGAATAAACGAGCATTTTTGAAGGGTACATTTTAATTTTCTCCGCCATCTTGGATTTTCAGATGGCGGACAAGAAATATATTTAGTCCAAATTCCGATTAATTATCTGCCAAGTGCAGTTTGTCCCATTAAAATCTATTGTAAAGTTTAGAAGTTATAATTTAAAAAAATTGTCCGGTTTTTTGTTATTGCAGCTTTAACTAAGCCTTTTAAAAATTTATTAAAAGCTTAAATAATGGTTAAAATCCTACCCAAAAAACTTCAAAAGGAATCAAGTCACCCCACTCTTCCCTACTCAATTTACGGTCACTTACCCACTTAAGCTCTTTTATATCTTCTTGCCCACTTGCAACATCGCTAAAAATTAGTACTACCCAAGCTAGAATTGCAAAATAATTGAATTTTCCCATGATTTTCGTTTGAAGATATTTTTTATGACAAAAAAATTAAAAGGTATGAGTAACTAGTTTTAGTCTGTTTTTGTACCTTAACTAATTAATTTAGGTACCTACACAGTTTTAAAATTGCAACTAAATAAAAATAAAACAATCGTTACCTTGTTAATTTTTAATTAATTTATTATCACAATTTTAGATTTGTAGTTAAAGCAAAACAATAGGCCAATAGAGAATTATTGAAATAAAGCCAGGCTATAATAGTGCCAGGCACAATTTCGACACCTTCACATTGTAATATCAGCTGTGATCTTTCAATACACGGCCTTTGTTTACTATATGAACCGGAATAAATAGTGCTTTCTTTTATTAATTGAAAATAAATGACGAAAGTTTTAAATTCGACTTTGGTATGTCAATTTTGAAGGATCAACTGTCAGTTTTCAATGTGAATGTGTCAAAATAGTGCCTGGCACAATTATAGCCTGGCTATATTTCAATAATTCTCTAATATTACAGCAAATCTGGCAAATTGAAATACCCCAGTGTGCAAAACCTTGTAAACATCAATAGATCTATTTTAAGAGAGTCTCGCCCCTGCATCAAGGGGCGGTCAACTTTAAATTTTTAAGTTAAAACCCCTATCGAGTGAAACCTCGTTTTAAAGCTCTTTGAAAACTAACATTTTGAAATAACTGTTTGTTGTTTTTAACGAAAACCCCATTGAGGGATACCTTGTTTAAAACATCTTTGAAAGGTCAACATTTTAGCATAACTGCTTCTTGCCTATGTTAAAAATGTCAAAATGTATCAACTGTCAAACGTATTCTTTTACCATTTTTAACAAATTTCACAAGTTTTGTCTAACTATAGCTTGTTCGAAAGTCCTTCTAAAAAATAACAAGTTGACGTAACTGTCACTAGATTACGTCAAACATGTTTTCTACATATTTTAAAAAACTTCAGTTGGAAGTGTTTAAAATGCCACGATCAATTGAAGATAAGATTAAAATTACTTTTTTATGGAAGATGGAAACAAAACGCCTTTTCAACACTGCGTATACCGACAGACCTGTGTCCCATAAAAAATAATTTAATTTGCCATCCATAGCTTTTGACAGATTTGATGTAGACAATTAACAGCTATGCCAAAATGTTACTTTTTCTAGGACTTTTAAATCGAGGTATAATTCGATAGAGGTTTCAATTTAAAAAATTTAAGTTGACTGCTTCTATGCCGCCCCCTAATATAGGGGCGGCACAGTCGCCCTTTCATAAAATAGCTTTAATTATGGTTTAATAGTTCAGAATATATTTAGGTAGATTTGGACTTTTGGGACACCCTGTATATTTAACAACCATACTGCAAAATGTTTTTATGTAATTTTTACGGTAAGAGGCCATTTTATAAAGAAAATCTGGTATTAACTATCCAGAAACACAAGGAGATCTTAAAAAATCCATTCCGGTGTTGCCGCAGCAAGTTTTAAAAACGTTTCTGAAAATTTTCCGAAAATATACTTGGTCCAAACACACCACTTCAGCGAAATGAAAAGAAAAAAGTGATAAAAATACCGGTTAAAATAGAGTTATTGGTCCAATCTTACCTCCTGTCGGCTTTCTCGTTGACTCAAGTCACAGGTCACAAGAACATGGTATCCCAAATTAGGCACTTTTAGGGGGTTTAAGGTACTTCTAGGGGAGACAGAGAAAAACTGACCACGCATTGCGAGGCTCAAATTTCAAGAGAAGACTTATAGTGAAAACAGCATTTTGAAATATCGTCTCGTCTTTGAGCTACGGGGGCTTTTTAAAAAGTCTGCATTTTTGAAGGGGGTCTGTAACTTCGTTATTAGTGGAAATTTTGATTTAGAGTAAATTGCAGTTTTATAGACTTTGTCACGAGGAATTCACCCGCTAAATTATATTTTAACTGTCACTTTTAGTTTTTGAGATATGACATAAAGTTGCATTTGTTCTTATGGAATGGCCTTTATTTTAATTAATTTTCGAATTCGTCATTGAATTCTTTTCAAAATGATGTATCATATGTCATAGTTTGATTGAGCGGTTTAGGAGATATTCAGCTTTTTCACTTATTTCTAGTGCGCTATGATTTCTTGCTGAGGCAGGTAAAGGCACTCCAGTATTTTTATTATTTTACACAGTCACAAATATAGTAAGGCTGGTTTGGAAAAATTATAATTCAGCTGACGGCCCTCAAAGCCTAGTTATAAAAAGTAATAAAAAATGATACATATTTCAAAATAAAATTAAAACGCTTTTGTGCAAAATAATTTCATATCAAAGCGTAATGTCAAATTGTTTAAACAATTGAAAACAATGACAAAGCGCCAAGACGCAAGGCCAACTTGATTTGCATAGTATAAGACAACAAAACTATAGGAGCATTGAAGTAGGATTTGACCGCAAGGCTTTCACGTCAATGGCGCATGACGTCATTCAACGCACACTAGACAAAAATAAAAAACTTTAATTATCTCCGAAACCGCTTAATCAAACTATGACATATGATACATCATTTTGAAAAGAATTCAATCACGAATTCGAAAATTAATTAAAATATAGGCCATTCCATAAGAAAAAATGCAACTTTATGTCATATCTCAAAAACTAAAACTGACAGTTAAAATTTAATTTAGCGGTTGAATTCCCCGTGACAAAGTCTATGAAATTGCAATTTACTCTAAATCAATATTTCCAATAATAACGAAGTTATAGACCCCCCTCCAAAATGCAGACTTTTCAAAAAGCCCCCGTAGCTCAAAGACGAGACGATATTTCGAAATGCGGTTTTCACTATAAGTCTTCTCTTGAAATTTGAGCCTCGCAATGCGTGGTCAGTTTTTCTCTGTCTTCCCTAGAAGTACCTTAAACCCCCCAAAAGTGCCCAATTTGGGACACCCTGTACATTTTGAAAGTACTTCAAGTACAAGTACCAAATACATTAGGATTTGTAAAAGTACTTGAAGTACTAAGTACATTTTCTTAACAAATGTACTTCAAGTACCAAGTACATTATAAAAGTACTTGATTTTCCCCAAGTCTTTTTCCTCTAAAATAGAAGTACTTCAAGTACTTTAAATATGTCAAAAAAATACCAAAAATATAAAAAAAAATGTCAAAAATGTTAAAAAATTTTTAAAAATATCGAAGATGACAAAAAATTTGAAAAAATTAAAAAAAAAATCAAAAAATGTCAAAACCGTCAAAAATGTAACAAAATGTAAAACAGGTCAAAAATGTTTACAAAATTTTCAACCTGAAAGGTTTTATTTTTTGGAATATTTTGGAATATTATTGTCTGTAAATATGTATTACTTATATTTTTTCGGAACTCATCATTTTACATACAAATGCCACAGAAAGGCAATGGAAAGAGATAATATTATGAAACAAAAAGATCCAAAATTGACCCAGTCGCATCAAAATGTTTTTAACGTTTTATAATTTTGCAATAGGGGTGTTAGTTACTCCGAACTACGGAACAGTACTGAATTTCGTGTAAATGAACTTTTTGGTTGAAAATAAATTGTTTAACTTTGAATTTCTTACCATAAACCAATTAAAACAAGTTTTGCAAAATGCTTGATTGGTAAGAAAACATATATTTAAATAAAAAATTATTTACTAGGGGAAGACGAGGGAATTCCGCTATGCGGGGTAATAACCACCGCCGTATCTAGGCAACCAGAGAGCTACCAGTTACGACGAACAGAAGAGCGGTGCTGCCAGAAGCTAAAGCATTCCAGTTACAACGTGTCGCCGCTTTAGTTTGATTTCGGCTGCGGTATAAGTAGATTATGCTGTTTTGCTTCTAATTTTTACGTTGTCATGAATTGGTTAAAATATGTTGATGCGTTTTCTATACTAACTCTTTCTAAACCAGTAGAAAGTATCAGGTATGAACAACTAATATGGCGGTATTATGCCAAGGATGTGGCGGTATTGGAGAATTCCGCTAACTGCAACTTTTAAAAAAATAAATATTTCTTTTAAATTTAACCAAAAAGTATACATTTTTTCATTGAAACCCACTAAGCACGAAATCGTAAAAAACGTTAAATAAATGTTGAAAAAAAAATGTTTATTTTCTAACACAAATTTGTGTTAAAATTAAGTCAACTTTTGACATTAAAAAAACATGTAGAAAATCCTAACGAAAATTTCATGTAAAAGCATTACCAAAAATATATTTCTTAATAACGTTAAGAAACCAGCATTAAAAAAACCATAATTTCACTAACATTAAAAATAATACCATTGATATATGGTTATTTTTATAATGTTGAATTTAAGATATATGAAGCTAATAAATGTTTTGTTTTTTAAACATTAAAAAAAATGATACTATAGAGGGCGCTGCCGCATAGTTCCACTACCTGAACGGGCCATCGCCATGTTTAGTTGCATTTCGCTGCGAGTTCATACGAGTCGATAGCAGATACGCTTTGTGCAATTTTGGTTACAATATTTACCTTTTGTAGAAACAAACATGGCAAATTAAAAGCACAATTATTAATAATGATAGTGAATACATATTTGGATAGGAATATCACTCCAGTTGTGTGGGAAAGATGGTATAGTTAAAGAGCAACAAATGTGTATATGCAGTGATCTAAATGAAGCACCACAACCTAAGGTAAGAAAGTAAACAAAATAAAAAAATGGTTTTGTATGAAATATCGCATACCTAACGTTATAGGTAATCAGACAGGGAATGCGACAATTCACCGCGAATGATTAGCCGCTGGACCTTAAGCCGCTTATTCATTTGAGGCAGAATTCGCAAGCCTCGCAGTGGGACCAAACGAATGCTTTGTTTGCATTCATGCTAAATTGAATAGGCGCCTTGAAATTGTTTGCCTTGTATTCACTTGAGCATAAATTGTTTGGCCTCGTGGCGAGGCACTTACTACAAAATTATTGTTTTCAGAAGCTACGGATCCGAATTTCCTTTACTGAGTGCGTGGAGTTCACGAAAACCTCAACAGACTGTTGCTGAGCTGCGTTTCCAAAATAGAAGAATTTTATTTATGTTACCTTATCTTTAGAGATATTTGGAAAAACAGTATTTTTTCATTGTTAAAAAAAACATTTATTTTTCAATGTTAGAAAAACATTTCTTTTCCACTGTTAAAAATCAATATTTTTTTAACGTTCGAAAAACACTTTAAAAAAACGTTATAAAAACATAAGATTATTTTTCTAACGTCAGAAAACGGGTTATTAAGCTTCTTTTTCACTATGAATATGACGTTAGAACTAACATCCAACCTAACGTTATGTTTTTAAATTAAACATTATTTTGACATTATTAAAACGTTTTTGTGTTTAGTGGGAAGTTGTAATTATGTTAATAAGCTAACTAAATACAAAAGATTTTCCAATTAAATTTCATTTTAAAATTTTGCTAGTTTCCTGAATGTGGCGGAATTCCCCCGTCTTTCCCTACAACTTTTTTTTATTTGTTAAAATACATGTATATAAAAACATTTGAAATCCACTTAACCTAGGCTAAAATTATATTATATTATTATGAGTTGTAATATTTGGTCTATACTAAGCGATGATACTAAGGGTCAATTTTAAAGTAATTAATTTATAAGGGTGAGAGTGATCACAGTAAAAAGCTTTGTTAACAAAAAATGTTCACAGGACAGAATTCTCTATGATTTATCTTTCTTGATTACAGCTTTACAACCACATTTGTAAAAAACAGAGGGCGCCAAATTTGTCAAAAAAATGTTTTTTGCATAAAGTTTCTCTCTACGACCCCTTTTGCGTAAAATTCAATTTGTAGAAACTTTGGCGCCCTCTATCTTCTAAACATATAGTTGTAGACCTCTGAACTATATAGGGTGTCCGATAACTTAGGGGCCATAAGCCAACAGGTGATAGAGGAGGTTATGTCTGATAAAAAAGTTCATATAATGCATGGGTCAAAACTCTTTCTTTGTCGAGATACAGAGCATCAAAGGTGGCAATTTTTTTAACTTTTTTGATAATAGCTTTTTAAAAAAACGCATTAAAAATATGAAATTGGGAAAAATCGTGTACTAAAACAACAGCATTAAACTGAAATAGAAATTATTTTGAAAAAAATTAGTTGGTAAATGTTTTTAGAAAAAATATCATATTAAACGCAATGTTTTTTTTATGTTTTTTATTACTAAAAACAAGTCACTAGCGAGACATAATAATAAAATATTATTGATATTTTTTAGAAGAATTAACGAAAATTAATTTTTCTAAAACAATTATTTTTTTTAATACATTTTTGGAGGTTATTTTGACAGCCTGTATCTCCTCAACTTGCAATTTTATCAAAAAAAAAGGAATACTACGTTTTTGAATCACAATTAGCTGAGTATTCAGCTGGTTGTTACAGATTTTCTTTTTTGTGTAAAACCCTTTTTTCCCCACTCCTCTAACTTTAAAAATCCCATATCTTATAAACAGTTCTGTGTTGACCCCCATGTTATATAAACTTTTTTCTCGGAAATACCTATCTATCACCTGCTGCACTATGGCCCCTAAGTTATGGGACACCCTGTATATGACTGTAGAGAATTGTGTGCAGTGGCGTGTCGTATAGGGGGCCAGGGGGGGGGGAAGAACGCCACCCCCACGCCCCTCTGCGCTTAGCGCCCCTGGCGTCCTTTGAGAAAAAAAATAGAAAAACTAAATTTAACGCAAAAACCAATGGTGCTCTTAGCTCTTTAAGATAAGTCTCAGGTTACGTCATCGTCATCCGGCGACATTGGACACTTATTGGAATAAAACCTGACCTTATTTAAACATCGACCCTATGGTGACAGATTTGCATATAAAAAGCACCTGCTCTGCTTCAAAATTCGGCCTTTGTGCATTTAAAAACCGGATTTATTAGTGTCGGTATTTATCAAATGAAAGTTAGCGTCTTTATTAGGGCGAGTTTGTAAAGTAATCTAATTTTGCTCACCGATTACATCGGTTTTTTGACATGACGTTTGACGTTCATTTGACATTTTCATTCGGTGAGTCCGATGAACACCAGAAAATAAAAAGGAACGCGATGAATCAGATATCTAAACTTCGCTTTTTTCGATTTTGATTTATTTTCTAAAAGATTCTCTGCATTAATACATGGAAACAACATTTTCAACGTAACCCTTAATCCTGGCATGCCGCGGTCTGATGATATCAAAATTTTAAAAACAAAAAACAGGATTTGTTTTTTTTATATTTTAGAAGTGTTTTAATATTATTTAAAGTTTTTTTAAGCTTTTGTTAAGGTAGGCTTTTGTGCCTTTGTATAGATTAGGTTAGGATTAGGATAAGGAATTTTACTTGAAAAATTTACTCTAATTTAAAACAACTAAAACTCATTTATTTTAAAAATTCATATTAGCATATAAACTAATAATGGTAAAGGGCTCTCGAGATTAAGTTCTGCTCTTGAGAATAAATTAATAATAAGTTTGTAAAATGTAAATGATTTTATAACAATTTTAACTCGTATATAAATAAAGAAATTGAAATTAACGCCAGATCTCCATCATCCGAGTCTTGAGTCATCATTTATATCTTTTAAGATAACCATCGAAACTTTGTTTACCACACTGTGAAGCATTTAACAAAAAAAAACAACAAAAAAGATATAAAATTACACACCCGAAAAAAAAACGCAAAAATCAGCTGATTTTGTCGTAATTGACATTCATCGAAGATTGCTCACCGACTCTCAGGGTCGGTGAGCATTGATGCCATCAATTGGTGCCTTGGTGAAATTCATCAGATAATTTACGAACCCGATGGATTTCAACGAATTGCACTGATTAATTAAAAAACTTGATTGTTGTCATCGATGAGCTCATCGATGCCTTTACGAACTCGCCCTTACTAAATTTGGCTTTGGAATGTCAATTTTGAGAGGTAAATGTGTCAAAATAAAGTCGATTCTAAAATAAAGTCAGGTTTATTCCAATAAGTCCCTAATATCAATATATCTGTTATTTCTCTAACATTGATTCGGAGTAAATAACATAATCATTACAGAATATCACAAAAAATATATTAGTAGATGAATATGCTCAACGACAACGATATTTGCATAAAGTTGTATTTCAGTCTTTGAATTTTTAAGTTTACATGTGTTATTATTTTAAAAAAGGTTTGTAATTTATTTGACTCCCATACGGGACGGGCGTCCAAGATCATCAATGGACACCTATTATTAAGTTTTAACAGTTAACTGTTTCGTCATAAAGAGACTCATCAGCACACTGCATAGTCAATGTGACAACCTTGCAAAGCTTGGCAGATGGTTTCTGAATTCCATCCACGTAAAACCGCAAACTTAAAAGTAAAAAAAAAACCTTCTCTGACCGATCAGCCACGAAAATTTTTTGATTTTTTATTATTCAAAAATACTAAAATTTGCGGCTGAAATGGTTGCTTTCAAAAAACATAGAGGTGTCCATTTTATAGAGGTATCCGCAAAAAGAGGATTCAATGTATTTATTATTTAAAAAAATTACAATAAATGTTGATTAAGAATGTGATTCTTTAATTCTTGAAAATTTTCGCACTTAAAACTACATAAAGAACAAATTCTCGTATTTGTTTCATTATTTTCACAATCCATTGCACTGACTTCACCAACTTCTTGCATTTCATTATATTCTTCGTCTGAAAACTTGCAGTATATGCTTTCTTTAAAATTAACAACATTTTCAACACCTGCTTCCACGTTTACATCATCCTCAACGATTTCTTTTAAACCTTGAATACTTTCGATACCATATTCGACGTCCTCAAGTTTAATACTGTCGTGCATATTAAAATTTATATTTTGATCAAGTTCTATTTTTATGTTATCACGATCTTGGATTTGTATGTTAGATTCGTTGCTTAACTCATTAGCAGTGTTTTTCTTTGCTTTAGTTTTGTATGTTTGTGTATCATGTTTAGCGCTAATATGTCTTATAATAAATTCCTGGGATAAAGTTTTATATTTGCAATCCGAACATTTAAATACTTTAGAAGCATGTAGATTTGTAATGTGTGACTTCAGTAACCCCTTTGTTTTTGTTCTAAAGGTAGGACACAGGTGACATTGATACCAGCACAGTTTGGAAGGGTCAGTGTGGCAAGTCTTAACATGTTTGTTAAGACCTTCTTTTGATTTAGTTGTGTGCGAACATTTAGAACATTTAAGTGTCTTTGCGTTTCCATTGTGGACCAGATAGTAATGTTGTTTTACCCTAGATTTATATTTGGTTTCAAATTTGCAATCTGAATTTAAGCATTTATAAATGTCTGCTTCATTTTTAGGATGCACCAACATATGAATTTTGATGGCATCTTTTCTTCTCTTGGAAAATAAACAATGTGGGCACTTGTATAAAGGTTGTCCATTGCTGTCAGTATGAAACTGAGAATTGTGTTCAATCATTCCATTGCGATAATTAGTTGTGAAATTGCACAAAAAACAAAAATACGAATCTCTCTCATAAAAAGAATTGTTAAATTTGCTTTTATCTTCATATTCGTCTATGACTTCTGTATTTTCCTCATTGTCATTATCTCTGTTTTGGCAGTTAGTGTTTTGTTCATAGATTTTACCATGCTTCCTTTTGACATGTTTAACAATATATTCTTTGACTAAAGTTTTGTATTTACAATAAGGGCATTGCAAAACATTCTTATTTGTAGAATGACGACGCAACATATGCTGTTTTATAGTCTGTTTGTGTGTAGCTTGGAATGGGCACACATTACACTTATACCATGTCATTTTTGACGCATCAGTATGCATGTTTTTAACATGTTTATAAAGGTATTTTTTTAATCGACTTTGGTAATCACATTTTGCACATTTAAATATGTTGACGTTTTTTTCGTCCTCATGTAACGTATAGTAATGTTGTTTTAAATACGATTTGTGTTTGGTTTCAAAATTGCACTCCGAAATAAGACATTTATAAATATCTGTTTCGCCTGCCGATATATGGATTAACAAATGATTTTCGACATTGGTTTTATCTTTGTTGGAATAAAAACAAAATGGACACTTAAATATAGGATCTCCGTCTTCATCGGTGTGAAACCTATTATTGTGTTCTCTTATCCCATCTCTATTAAATGATTTGAGGTTGCATAGAAAGCACGAGAAAAAACATCCTGTTTCGTGCATTGATTTATGAGTGTTCATTGATTTCTGCGACGAAGATCCGTATGGACACAGATTACACTTAAATTCAGCAACTTCCTCTCGAAATCGGTGAACTTTTTTATGAGTTCTGAGGTTGCTTTGCTGAAAGCTTTTGTATTTACACTGGTCGCAATAATAGTATTTAACTTTTTCAGAATTCTGATGTATCTTCACGTGTATAACAAGACTGGTTTTATATTTTGTTTTAAATTCACAATCCGCGCACTGAAGCCAATTTTCAGGTCGTTTATGAACGAGTTTTTGGTGTGTATAAATTCTGTCTTTATGTATTGTTTTATAGTCACATTCCAAACACGAAAAAATTTCCAATTCATCAGGATCTTTGTGTTTAAGATAATGATTCTTTACAGCTTGGTTACTTTTGTTTTTGTAATCACATAACCTGCATTTAAATGTATCATCTTCTATGTCATACTTAGATATTATATCTGTTGTATTTTCGATATGTAAATTTTTTTCACAAGAAATCATATGCCTCACCAGTTTTGTTTTGTTATGGGATTCTATGTCATAATAATGACATTTAAAAGTTTGAACAACTGTCTTCTTTTTGTGATTAACCATGTGTTGTTTAATGGATTTTTCATATCTCGTTGTAAACGCGCATAATTCGCAAGAAAATAAATTGGGTGGAAGTTTGTGTAAGAGTAAATGTTTTTTCAAAACCTTTTTAAATACGGTGCTGTAGTTGCAGCCTGGTTCTGGACATTTATGTAAGTTATCAGAATTGTGCGATTTAATGTGCATAGCCAAATACGATTTATCTTTACTTTTAAAATCGCAGTGGTAGCAATAAACATATTTTATTTCCTCCGGATTTCGATGAACTAAATTATGCTTTTTCAAACTATTTTTATAAATAGTTCATCTGGTGATTTATGTATCCAAGAATGTCGTTCTAAATCCCGTTTATGCCTCGTTTGATGCTCACAATCTTTGCATTTAAACATTTTAGTATCTTCAATATATTCATAAAATGTATCATTTTCATTAATCTTGTGTTTTGTGGTGTTATAGTGATTATCTAGGCTTTCTTCGTACTTTGTCTTAAACTTGCAGCTTGAAATTTCGCATTCGTACACTGTTGTTATTAAATGAAGACTTTGCTCGTGTCTTGTTAAATTGTTTTTATATTTCGTTGTAAAATCACAATGAGAACACTGTTCCATCTTCGCATAAGCTGCTGAGTCTCATCCAGTTTTGCCGATATTTTGTGTTGTAGTCGCAGAAATGGCATTGGCATATTTTAATATCGTCTTGCTAAAACAAAAATTTAATTTAAACAATGACACAGCCCTAGAATGTGAAGATGATATTCTATATTATTATATATTTTTTGACGTTTGGCAGATCATTTTTCCAATGTTAATGATATTTGGTTCATCTATTTCATTCAATAACAAATTTAAAAATTTTCAGTAGTTTTTTTAAAATAATTTTTGAAAATCAACTAAAATTAATTTTAAATCTGGGGGCAGGGCAGTGCCCCGCCAAGTTCGCGCAAATTGCTGTACCGCGTTTTCTTGCAACATTTAGCCCATATTTGACCTATCTATAACTACTTCGGATTGAGCTACGAAACCCAAACTTTGCACAGTCGTAGACAGAAGATCTAATCCCTCCAAGTTGGCTGCAAATTTACTCTTAGGCGCAGTGCTTAATTGAACATAAACAAGTTTGGCTGTAATAGCAAAGTTTAAAAAAACATTTTCAAACTAGTAAGAACCTTTTAATTTAAAATTTGTATTAGAGAACTTGGCTATACTTTTTTCTCAATTATTTTTACGGAATACCATTTTCGCGTACTTGGCTCCTTTTTACATGAAATGTTTTTGTTATGATTTCTATATCTTGAGAACTACGTACACCAGGTTAGTGGTCTATATTTTTTTGTTTTAAAAACCTTTCGAATGAGGTATTACATTTAAGGTAATTTTAACACAAACCAAATTCAAATATGAATAATTTTGATTCTTTAAAAATAACAACATGTGATACCTCATTTTAAGGATATTTTAACAACCTTTCAAATAAGCCATACTCCGTGTACCACTGCAATTCTTGCATCGAAAAGTCGCAAATAAGGTATACAGTCCCCTACGCTTTGACTACCGTAAAACGAGGTTACTTTGTGCCCCCTGGTCCTACTTTGCTCCATTGCGAAAAAAAGTTCTTAGATATTCCACATTAAAAATCTGCGCATGCACCACAACGCCACCACGCGTGAATTATCCGTTGCGAATTTGACTTTTCAAAGACGCGGTAGCTGCTGTACCCCGCTTAGTCGTTTCGAGTTGATACCAGAGTGAAGTGCAGCTTGAAATTCCTTTAAAATTTGACCGGGAAAAATTTGGTGTCTAGTGCAGTTATCGATTTCTATGCAATAAAAACTTAAAAAACCAATATTTTTAAATTTTTTATTTACAATTTTGAATGTTTGGGGAAAAGCTAACTAAATATTGGGTGTAGTTTGCGCCAACATGTAAAACACCAATGTTTTTTTTTCATATTTTATAAAGTGGGGCAAAGTAACCTCGGGCTATGGGAAACTTTGCTCCACTGTTCAAGTTAAAAAATATTTATAATACCAAGTATTTTGTAATAAAAATGTCCTTTGTTAATTACCTATGCCATGTGTTTTTCATTAAAACCAAGAAAACATTTTTTATGGTATAATTTTTGGTTATTTCTTTGAATTTTTCGAATTAACTCAAAAAAGTGGAGCAAAGTAACCTCGGTTTACGATACGCGACTTTTCAATTGGATGCACGCCGTTTGCTTTCTCTGCCTTGCACACTTAGATCATATACTTCTCTCTCACTCATGCAAATATTTCAAAAACGGCTAAACCAAATGTCAGCATACCATATATTTTGACGAAATTTTTTTTTTCAGATAACCCTGAAAATTGGGTGTATTTTGACCTATCTTAGCAATATCGTCGTGACGTCTGTCCGTGTGTGTATGTCTATACAGCGTGTCCCATTTTCGATGGGATTAAATGGGAAACTCGGTTATTATGAAGGATATCGATTTTCTGATTGCACCTTACCATACTGTTTTTTTGAGCCCTTAAAAATGTTGTAATCAGATTTTTGCTATACCCCGTAGTTTCGCTAATACAGGGAGTTTCTGAAAAAAAATTGCATTTTTAATAATCTCTTATATCTCGCTCATTTTGGAAGATATTTTTATTCTGTAAAAACCTTTTTATTGCAACTTTTTAAGAAGAAAATAATGACGTTGTCAATTTTTTTAAATATTGTTTAGTTTTTGAGATATGGTTTGGATATCAAATACGGACCTGGATTTTTTTATTACTATTTTGATTGGTTTTATGCTATTATTATTACAAAATATTTAAAAATTAATATTTTTTTGATATAAGGTTAAAATATTTAATATTTAAAAAAAAATTTTGTCCGGACCTGGAAATTTCGAACATAAATATAAATTAAAAATTGCTAGTTGAACGATTTTCAGTTTAACTGTTTTGATACTTGGCAAATTAAAATGGTTTTACGTTAATTAAAAGATTTGTTTGAAACAAAGTCTACGACAAATACAAAAAAAAATAACGAATTACTAAAAATAATAACTAATTTTTCTTTAATGATATAAATGCTTAAACTGATTGCCATTAACCTCCATAAACCTAGCAAGCCCACCTCAATAAAAATTTAAAAAATATATTCCAGAATTATGTGCTTTTTATGTGCTAATTTCGTCCACTTTTTAAAATTTTTGTGCTCCTTTGGTTTCCACGGAAATTTAAAAAAATGATTGGCGTGCTAGGTTTATATAAACCTAGCAAGCCCATACAGAAATAATCAATATTTTTATAATATTTATATGCGAAAATTAAGTGCTTTTTATGTGCTCCCGTTTGCTAAAAACAAAATTTCATTTATCAAGTTTTTAAGCTTTTTTTAAAAAAAAATGTGTGGGCTGGCTAGGTTTATATAAACCTAGCAAGCCCATACAGAAATAATCAATATTTTTATAATTTTTATATGCGAAAATTAAGTGCTTTTTATGTGCTCCCGTTTGCTAAAAACAAAATTTCATTTATCAAGTTTTTAAGCTTTTTTTTAAAAAAAATATGTGGGCTGGCTAGGTTTATATAAACCTAGCAAGCCCATACAGAAATAATCAATATTTTTATAATATTTATATGCGAAAATTAAGTGCTTTTTATGTGCTCCCGTTTGCTAAAAACAAAATTTCATTTATCAAGTTTTTAAGCTTTTTTTTAAAAAAAATGTGTGGGCTGGCTAGGTTTATATAAACCTAGCAAGCCCACCTCAATAAAAATAAATAAAATACATTCCAGAATTATGTGCTCTTTATGTGCTAATTTCGTCCACTTTTTAAAATTTTTGTGCTCCTTTGGTTTCCACGGAAATTTAAAAAAATGATTGACGTGCTAGCTTTATATAAAGCTAGCAAGCCAATGCAAAAATTATAAATATTTTTATGCCCACCTCAATAAAAATTTACAAAATTTATTCCAGAATTATGTGCTCTTTATGTGCTAATTTCGTCCACTTTTTAAAATTTTTGTGCTCCTTTGGTTTCCACGGAAATTTAAAAAAATGATTGGCGTGCTAGCTTTATATAAAGCTAGCAAGCCCATACAGAAATAATCAATATTTTTATAATATTTATATGCGAAAATTAAGTGCTTTTTATGTGCTCCCGTTTGCTAAAAACAAAATTTCATTTATCAAGTTTTTAAGCTTTTTTTTTTAAAATGAGTGGGCTGGCTAGGTTTATATAAACCTAGCAAGCCCACCTCAATAAAAATAAATAAAATACATTCCAGAAATATGTGCTCTTTATGTGCTAATTTCGTCCACTTTTTAAAAGTTTTGTGCTTCTTTGGTTTCCACGGAAATTTAAAAAAATGATTGACGTGCTAGCTTTATATAAAGCTAGCAAGCCAATGCAAAAATTATAAATATTTTTATGCCCACCTCAATAAAAATTTAAAAAATTTATTCCAGAATTTTGTGCTCTTTATGTGCTAATTTCGTCCACTTTTAAAAAATTTTGTGCTCCTTTGGTTTCCACGGAAATTTAAAAAAATGATTGGCGTGCTAGCTTTATATAAAGATAGCAAGCCCATACAGAAATAATCAATATTTTTATAATATTTATATGCGAAAATTAAGAGCTTTTTATGTGCTCCCGTTTGCTAAAAACAAAATTTCATTTATCAAGTTTTTAAGCTTTTTTTTAAAAAAAATGTGTGGGCTGGCTAGGTTTATATAAACCTAGCAAGCCCACCTCAATAAAAATAAATAAAATACATTCCAGAATTATGTGCTATTTATGTGCTAATTTCGTCCACTTTTTAAAATTTTTGTGCTTCTTTGGTTTCCACGGAAATTTAAAAAAATGATTGCTAGCTTTATATAAACCTAGCCAGCCCACACATTTTTTAAAAACAAAAGCTTAAAAACTTGATAAATGAAATTTTGTTTTTAGCAAACGGGAGCACATAAAAAGCACTTAATTTTCGCATATAAATATTATAAAAATATTGATTATTTCTGTATGGGCTTGCTAGGTTTATATAAACCTAGCCAGCCCACACATTTTTTTTTTAAAAAAGCTTAAAAACTTGATAAATGAAATTTTGTTTTTAGCAAACGGGAGCACATAAAAAGCACTTAATTTTCGCATATAAATATTATAAAAATATTGAGTATTTCTGTATGGGCTTGCTAGGTTTATATAAACCTAGCCAGCCCACACATTTTTTTTTAAAAAAAGCTTAAAAACTTGATAAATGAAATTTTGTTTTTAGCAAACGGGAGCACATAAAAAGCACTTAATTTTCGCATATAAATATTATAAAAATATTGATTATTTCTGTATGGGCTTGCTAGGTTTATATAAACCTAGCCAGCCCACACATTTTTTTTAAAAAAAAGCTTAAAAACTTGATAAATGAAATTTTGTTTTTAGCAAACGGGAGCACATAAAAAGCACTTAATTTTCGCATATAAATATTATAAAAATATTGATTATTTCTGTATGGGCTTGCTAGCTTTATATAAAGCTAGCACGCCAATCATTTTTTTAAATTTCCGTGGAAACCAAAGGAGCACAAAAATTTTAAAAAGTGGACGAAATTAGCACATAAAGAGCACATAATTCTGGAATAAATTTTTTAAATTTTTATTAAGGTGGGCATAAAAATATTTATAATTTTTGCATTGGCTTGCTTGCTTTATATAAAGCTAGCACGTCAATCATTTTTTTAAATTTCCGTGGAAACCAAAGAAGCACAAAACTTTTAAAAAGTGGACGAAATTAGCACATAAAGAGCACATAATTCTGGAATGTATTTTATTTATTTTTATTGAGGTGGGCTTGCTAGGTTTATATAAACCTAGCCAGCCCACACATTTTTTTTAAAAAAAAGCTTAAAAACTTGATAAATGAAATTTTGTTTTTAGCAAACGGGAGCACATAAAAAGCACTTAATTTTCGCATATAAATATTATAAAAATATTGATTATTTCTGTATGGGCTTGCTAGCTTTATATAAAGCTAGCACGCCAATCATTTTTTTAAATTTCCGTGGAAACCAAAGGAGCACAAAAATTTTTAAAAGTGGACGAAATTAGCACATAAAGAGCACATAATTCTGGAATAAATTTTTTAAATTTTTATTGAGGTGGGCATAAAAATATTTATAATTTTTGCATTGGCTTGCTAGCTTTATATAAAGCTAGCACGTCAATCATTTTTTTAAATTTCCGTGGAAACCAAAGGAGCACAAAAATTTTAAAAAGTGGACGAAATTAGCACATAAAGAGCACATAATTCTGGAATGTATTTTATTTATTTTTATTGAGGTGGGCTTGCTAGGTTTATATAAACCTAGCCAGCCCACACATTTAAAAAAAAAAAAAGCTTAAAAACTTGATAAATGAAATTTTGTTTTTAGCAAACGGGAGCACATAAAAAGCACTTAATTTTCGCATATAAATATTATAAAAATATTGATTATTTCTGTATGGGCTTGCTAGGTTTATATAAACCTAGCCAGCCCACACATTTTTTTTAAAAAAAAGCTTAAAAACTTGATAAATGAAATTTTGTTTTTAGCAAACGGGAGCACATAAAAAGCACTTAATTTTCGCATATAAATATTATAAAAATATTGATTATTTCTGTATGGGCTTGCTAGCTTTATATAAAGCTAGCACGCCAATCATTTTTTTAAATTTCCGTGGAAACCAAAGGAGCACAAAAATTTTTAAAAGTGGACGAAATTAGCACATAAAGAGCACATAATTCTGGAATAAATTTTTTAAATTTTTATTGAGGTGGGCATAAAAATATTTATAATTTTTGCATTGGCTTGCTAGCTTTATATAAAGCTAGCACGTCAATCATTTTTTTAAAATTCCGTGGAAACCAAAGGAGCACAAAAATTTTAAAAAGTGGACGAAATTAGCACATAAAGAGCACATAATTCTGGAATGTATTTTATTTATTTTTATTGAGGTGGGCTTGCTAGGTTTATATAAACCTAGCCAGCCCACACATTTTTTAAAAAAAAAAAGCTTAAAAACTTGATAAATGAAATTTTGTTTTTAGCAAACGGGAGCACATAAAAAGCACTTAATTTTCGCATATAAATATTATAAAAATATTGATTATTTCTGTATGGGCTTGCTAGGTTTATATAAACCTAGCCAGCCCACACATTTTTAAAAAAAAAAGCTTAAAAACTTGATAAATGAAATTTTGTTTTTAGCAAACGGGAGCACATAAAAAGCACTTAATTTTCGCATATAAATATTATAAAAATATTGATTATTTCTGTATGGGCTTGCTAGCTTTATATAAAGCTAGCACGCCAATCATTTTTTTAAATTTCCGTGGAAACCAAAGGAGCACAAAAATTTTAAAAAGTGGACGAAATTAGCACATAAAAAGCACATAATTCTGGAATGTATTTTATTTATTTTTATTGAGGTGGGCTTGCTAGGTTTATATAAACCTAGCCAGCCCACACATTTTCTTTAAAAAAAAAAGGTTAAAAACTTGATAAATGGAATTTTGTTTTTAGCAAACGGGAGCACATAAAAAGCACTTAATTTTCGCATATAAATATTATAAAAATATTGATTATTTCTGTATGGGCTTGCTAGCTTTATATAAAGCTAGCACGCCAATCATTTTTTTAAATTTCCGTGGAAACCAAAGGAGCACAAAAATTTTAAAAAGTGGACGAAATTAGCACATAAAAAGCACATAATTCTGGAATAATTTTTTTTAATTTTTAATTGAGGTGGGCTTGCTAGGTTTATGGAGGTTTGCCATTATGTGTAAGACATTGTGGGCATTTTTGAGTAATTATTCTTAACGCATTTTGTATAAAAATATTTCTGCCGTTTAAATATTGGGATTTTGATGCTTACTACATTTTTCAAAAATTGATATGGTCGATTTCTAGCCATTTTAGAATAATTGAGAGTGAGACATTCACGAAAATGACAAGTAAACCGATTATGTCAATTCCACGCTTTTGGTTTTTATTGTTGAAGTAAATTTCATGAGTTGCTCTGCTACCATCAAATAATTACTATGATATTATTTTTGTAAGTTTTTAACGTTTTTTACTTTATTTATAAATCTTTTAATTGACATTTTAAAACAGATAAACTAAAAATCGTTCAACTTGTGTGTCTTGCAATTTTTAATTTATATATCCGTAGGAAATTTCTAGGTTCGGAATAAAGTTTTTTTTTTAATATAAAATAATATTTTTTTTAACCGTAAATCAAAAAAATATTAAAGTTTTATCATTTTAAGTTAATAATAGCATGAAACAAATCCAGATAGTGATAAAAAAAAATCCAGATCCGTATTTAATTTTTTTATGACAAATACCGTATCTCAAAAACTAAACAATATTTTAAAAAATTGACGTCATTGCTCTAAAAAAGTTGCATTAAAATTAAAAAAATTAATTTTTTTTTCACAAAGTCCCTGTAATAGCGAAATCACGGGGTATAGTAAAAATCTGTACATAATTTTTAAGGGCAAAAAACGAGCACGGTAAGGTGCAATCGGAAAATCGATATCTTTAATACTAACCGAGTTTCCCATTTAATCTAATCGAAAATGGGACACGCTGTACACGACAGCTCCTAAACCGTTAAATAGATTTTCATCAAATTTTCAGGTAAAATAGTGTACAATACTGTAAAGAGCTTATTCGATTTTGGTCAGAATAGGGTATTTGACAAATTTTAGAAAAGAGTTTAGAATGATACATATATCCCTAATTTGCTACGCAAAATTATTAAAATAGTATATTTTATCATGACTACATTTAAAATCAAGTTTTCTAATTTCCGATTTGAATTTGCCGCTAAAACGCTAGCTTCTAGCATGGCGTTGCAATGACGTCACAGCGCAGTAAACTCGCGGACAGATACACGGCAAGTGTTTATTTGTTTTTGGTCTGTGTTTTTACTATTTTTTATGTAAAAAAATGTCCTATAAGTAGTGTGTAGTGCCTCAGTGTTCGAATACTAGCATAAAAACACCTGAGAAACTATTTATTCATGTGCCTACAGCAGTAAAAGAACGGAAAAAGTGGCTAGAACTTGCTCGAAGAGACCCAAGGGCCTTATCTAATACATCTTCACTTTACATTTGTGAAGATCACTTTGATGTAAGTATAACTAAATTGTTTCTATTAATTTTTCTGACGTTGTCTATAATATATATAACTATTAGACATTAAAAAAACCTAATAGACATTAAAAAGCTCACTTTATAATAATTTTGGTGTTTTGAAATTTGTTATGAAGGGTCATAAGAATTCTTTAAATCACATTCAGTTTAAGTTTTGTGTAATAAAAAATAAAGCGGGCTAAGAAAAAAAATAATGACAATAAGTCTAGAAAATTATATTTTATAAGGATGTACCAGAAAACAGTGGGAAAATTGCCCTAGTTTTCAAAAAATCTTAGTAGTTCCATTGTTCATATCATATCTAACTTTTGTTTACAAAAATCAGCTGGATCACCAGTGACGTGCAAAATTCGACATATATATATATATATATATATATATATATATATATATATATATATATATATAAGATCCGAACACCGGTCTATTCTATCCACCATATGCACGAACCAACGCGCTAAGCCGGTCGGCCACGGTTCCCATAAACGAAAAGGTTAACCTAAAGTAGACTTAAAGCAAAACCTCTTTGGTAAATATCGCTGTTTGGAGCATGTGGACTTATTATGTGTGATCAATAATGCTTTTATTATTGTTTTAAAAGGGGAAAGTAATAATACAATTTAGATGAAACCCTATTGCAAAGTTAAACGTATCAAAAATATGATCTTTTAATTTCACTATATGTGAACAGTTTTTCTAAAAAATTACAATAAATGTTGAGTAAGAATGTGGTCCTTAAATATATTCAAACTTTCGCTCTTGAAAGAACACAAAAAACAATTGTTCATTTCTGATTCCACATTTACATAATCCACTGTACTAGCTTCATCAATTTCTTCATTATCTTGAATAATATTGTCATCACGTTCTTCGCCTCACAGACTAACGTTGTCGCATACGCTTTCGTTACAGTCCATATTAAAATTGATATTTTTATCATGTTCCATTGCAATTTGATCAGTGCCCTAGATTTCTGACAATTTACAGTATTTGCTTGTATAAATATTTGTTTCTCGACTTTTTGCTTCAAGATAAACATCATCCATAATACTAATACTAGGGTTTGGGTGCAAATTTTGGCCACAGCACAGGAAACTTTTTTATAATTTTTTGTCCTTTAATTTCATAACCTGTGCAGTCATATTTAGTCCAAAATGGCATTCAAGTTAAAAGAAATCCAGTTAAGCCGGTAAACGAAAAAAAAGATAAACCTAAAGTAGACTTAGATAAAAACCTCTTTGGTAAATATCGGTGTTTAGGAGCATGTAGATTTATTATGTCATATCAATAATGCTTTTATTAATGTTTTTAAAACAGAAAGAAATAACACAATTTAGATGAAACCCTATTGCAAAGTTTAGCGTATCAAAAATATTCTCTCTAAATTGAATATGTGAACAGTTTTTCTAAAAAATTACAATAAATGTTGAATAAGAATGTGGTCCTTAAATATATTCAAACTTTCGCTCTTGAAAGAACACAAAAAAGAATTGTTAATTTTTGATTCCACATTTAAATAATCCACTGTACTAGCTTCATCAATTTCTTCACTATCTTGAATAATATTGTCATCACGTTCTTCGTCTCCAAACCTAACGTTGTCGCATACGCTTTCGTTACAGTCCATATTAAAATTGATATTTTCATCGAGTTCCATTGCAATTTGACCTGTACCTTGGATTTCTGGCAATTGACAGTATTTGCTTGTATGAATATTTATTTCTCGACTTTTTGCTTGAAGATATACACCATCTACAATACTAGCTTCTTCAATTGCCTCTAACCCTTCAAAATTCTTGATATCATATTCTACGTTCTCAAGTTTAATATTTTCATTTACGAGGGCATTAGTGTCAATATCACGCTTCGCTTTTTTATTAGATTCGTTGTTTACTTCACTGATAGTGTTTTTCTTTACATGACTATCTGCTTCAGTTTCGTATATGTATGTTTCATGTTTAGCGCTAATATGTCGTATAATACATTGCTGGGATAAAGTTTTATATTTACAATCCGAACATTTAAATACTTTAGGAGTATGTAGATTTGTAATGTGTGATACTAATAATGCTTTTATTATTGTTTTAAAAGCGGAAAGTAATAACACAATTTAGCTGAAACCCTACAGCAAAGTTTAACGTATCAAAAATATTTTCTTTTAACTTTATTATATGTTGACACTTTTTCTAAAAAACTACAATAAATGTTGAGTAAGAATGTGGTCCTTAAATATATTTAAACTTTCGCTCTTGAAAGAACACAAAAACAATTGTTCATTTTTGATTCCACATTTAAATACTCCACTGTACTAGCATCATCAATTTCTTCACTATCTTAAATAATATTGTCATCACGTTCTTCGCCTCCAAGATTAACGTTGTCGCATACGGTTTCGTTACAGTCCATATTAAAATTGATATTTTTATCGAGTTCCATTGCAATTTGACCTGTGCCTTGGATATCTGGCACTTTACAGTATTTGCTTGTATGAATATTTATTTCTCTTTTTGCTTGAAGATATACATCATCTACAATACTAGCTTCTTAAATTGCCTCTAACCCTTCAAAATTCTTGATATCATATTCTACGTTCTCAAGTTTAATATTTTCATTTACGAGGGCATTAGTGTCAATATCACGAGCTTCGTTTTTTTTTTAGATTCGTTGTTTACTTCACTGATAGTGTTTTTCTTTACATGACTATTTGCTTCAGTTTCGTATAATACATTCCTGGGATAAAGTTTTATATTTACAATCCGAACATTTAAATACTTTAGGAGTATGTAGATTTGTAATGTGTGATACTAATAATGCTTTTATTATTGTTTTAAAAGCGGAAAGTAATAACACAATTTAGCGAAACCCTACTGCAAAGATTAACGTATCAAAAATATTTTCTTTTAACTTCATTATATATTGACACTTTTTCTAAAAAATTACAATAAATGTTGAGTAAGAATGTGGTCCTTAAATATTTTCAAACTTTCACTCTTAAAAGAACACAAAAAAAATTGTTCATTTCTGATTCCACATTTACATAATGCACTGTACTAGCTTCATCAATTTCTTCATTATCTTGAATAATATTGTCATCACGTTCTTCGCCTCACAGACTAACGTTGTCGCATACGCTTTCGTTACAGTCCATATTAAAATTGATATTTTTATCGAGTTCCATTGCAATTTGACCTGTGTCCTGCATTTCTGACAATTTACAGTATTTGCTTGTATAAATAATTGTTTCACCACTTTTTGCTTCAAGAAATACATCATCCATAATACTAATACTAGGGTTTGGGTGCAAATTTCGGCTAAAGCACAGGAAACTTTTTATAATTTTTTGTCCTTCAATTTCATAACCTGTGCAGTCATATTTAGTCGAAAATGTCATTCAAGTTAAAAGAAATCCAGTTAAGCCGGTAAACGAAAAAAAGATAAACCTAAAGTAGATTTAAATGAAAACCTTTTTGGTAAATATCGGTGTTTAGGAGCATGTAGATTTATTATGTGTGATATCAATAATGCTTTTATTATTGTTTTAAAAACAGAAAGAAATAACACAATTTAGATGAAACCCTATTGCAAAGTTTAACGTATCAAAAATATTCTCTCCAAATTGAATATGTGAACAGTTTTTCTAAAAAATTACAATAAATGTTGAGTAAGAATGTGGTCCTTAAATATATTCAAACTTTCGCTCTTGAAAGAACACAAAAAACAATTATTCATTTCTGATTCCACATTTACATAATCCACTGTACTAGCTTCATCAATTTCTTCATTATCTTGAATAATATTGTCATCACGTTCTTCGTCTCCAAGCCTAACGTTGTCGCATACGCTTTCGTTACGTTCCATATTAAAATTGATATTCTCATCGAGTTGCAATTTGACCTGTACCTTGGATTTCTGGCAATTGACAGTATTTGCTTGTATAAATATTTTTTTCTTGACTTTTTGCTTCAAGATATACATCATCTACAATACTAGCTTCTTCAATTGCCTCTAAACCTTCAAAATTCTTGATATCATATTCTACGTCCTCAACTTTAATATTGCTATTTACGAGGGCATTAGTGTCAATATCACGACCTTCATTTTCTTTATTAGATTTGATGTTTATTTCACTGGTAGTTACATGACTGTCCGCTTCAGTTTCGTATATGTATGTTTCATGTTTAGCGCTAATATGTCGTATAATACATTCCTGGGATAAAGTTTTATATTTGCAATCCGAACATTTAAATACTTTAGAAGCATGTAGATTTGTAATGTGTGACTTCAGTAACCCCTTTGTTTTTGTTCTAAAGGTAGGACACAGGTGACATTGATACCAGCACAGTTTGGAAGGGTCAGTGTGGCAAGTCTTAACATGTTTTTTAAGACCTTCTTTTGATTTAGTTGTGTGCAAACATTTAGAACATTTAAGTATCTTTGCGTTTTCATTGTGGACCAGATTGTAATGTTTTTTTACCTGATATTTATATTTGGTTTCAAATTTGCAATCTGAATTTAAGCATTTATAAATATCTGCTTCATTTTTAGGATGCACCAACATGTGAATCTTAATGGCATCTTTTCGTCTTTTGGAATACAAACAATGTGGGCACTTATATAAAGGTTGCCCATTGGTGTCAGTATGAAATTGGGAATTGTGTTCGATCATTCCATTCCGATAATTAGTTGTAAAATTGCACAAAAAACAAAAATACGAATCTCTCTCATAAGGAGAATTGTTAAATTGGCTTTTAACTTCATATTCGCCTATGACTTCTGTGTTTTTCTCATTCTCTTTATCTTTATTTTGCCAGTTAGTGCTTTGTTCATATATTTTTCCATGCTTCTTGTTAACATGTTTAACAATATATTCTTCGACTAAAGTTTTATATTTACAATAAGGGCACTTTAAGACTTTTTGATTTGTCGAATGACGACGTTGCATGTGTATTTTCATCAATCTTCTCTGTTTGGCTTGATATGGGCACATGTGGCATTTGTACCACGTCAACTTAGATTTATCAGTATGTATGTTCTTGACATGTTTATAGAGGTATTCATTTCTTCGGGTTTGGTAGTCACACTTTGTACATTTTAATATTTTAACGTTTTTCTCATCTTCGTGAAGCGTATAGTAATGTTTCTTTAAATAAGCGTTGTGTTTGGTTTCAAAATTACAATCTGGGGCATGACATTTATAAATTACTGCTTCTTCTGACGATTTATGAGCAAGTAAATGTTTTTCCATACTATTTTTCTGTTTGTTAGAATACAAACAATGGGGACTATTATAGCATTTCTGTCAAATGTTTTGAAATCACAAAGAAAACAAGATAAAAATTTTCCATTTTTGTGCACTAATTTGTGAGTGTTCATAGTTGTAAGGGATCTCGATCGATAGGAACACATTTCACACTTAATCTTAGCCAGTTCTTTGCGGGGGCCGTGCACTTTTTTGTGTGTTCTAAGGTTACTTATCTGAAAGCTTTTGTATTTACACTGGTCGCAATAATAGTATTTAACATTCTCTGAATTCTGATGTATCTTCAAGTGTATAACGAGACTGTTTTTATATTTTGTTTTGAATTCACAATGCGCGCACTGAAGCCAATTTTCAGGTCGTTTATGAACGATTTTTTGGTGTGCATAAAATCTGCTTTTATGTATTGTTTTATAATCACATGCCGAGCACGAAAAAATTTCTAACTCGTCGGGATTTTTATGTTTAAGATAATGACTCTTCGCAGCTTGGTTACTTCTGTTTTTATATTCACATAACGTACATTTAAATGTATCATCTGCGATATCGTACTTAGATACTATATCCTTTCTGTCTTCGATATGTACATTTTTATCGCAAGATATCATATGCCTCACCATTTTGGCTTTGTCATGGGATTCTATGCCACAATCACGACATTTAATTGTTTCAACAACACACTTCTTTTCCTGTTTAACCTTGTGTTGTTTAAGGGGTTTATTTGTTTGGACGGTTTTCTTTTTTTCGTGTTTGATTGTATGTATGTCAATCGATTTTTGATATTTTGTTGTAAACGGACACAACTCGCAAGAATATAATTCGGATGGAATTTGATGAATAAGTGAGTGTTTTCTCAAAAACTTTTTAAATACTGTCCCGTAGTTGCATCCTGGTTCTGGACATTTATGTAAATTATCCGGATTGTGCGACTTAATGTGCATAACCAAATACGATTTATCTTTACTTTTAAAGTTGCAGTGATAGCAATAAAACATTTCAATTTCATCCGAATTTCGATGAATCAAAATATGGCTTTTCAAACTACCTTTATAAAGAGTAGAATAGTCGCATTTCTGGCAATTGTACCAAGTCAATTTGTTAGCTGACTTGTGTAACCAAGAATGACGTTCTAAATCCCGTTTATACTTCGTTCGATGGTCACATTCTTTGCATTTATACATTTCAGTGTCTTTAATGTATTCATAAAAACTATCATCTTTTTTACTTCTATGTTTTGCACTTCTGTAGTGTGTTTCTAAGCTTTCCTCGTACTTTGTTTCAAACTTACAATCTGAAATTTCACATTTGAATATTTCTGTATTTGTCGCGTGAATCGTTTGTTCATGTCTCATGAGATTGTTTTTATATTTGGTTGTAAAATCACATTTGGCACATTGTTGAATATTCTCGTGAGCTGCAACCCGATGTCTGTCCAAGTTGTGTGGATATTTTGTGTTAAAGTCGCAAGAACTGCACTGAAATATTTGGATGTCCCCCAAGACATCTTCATCTTCCATTTTGCTGAAATAAAAAATTAATTGTTTATAAACATAGGTAAACAAATTTTAAGTTAAACGGTTTACTTTAAATCAAAAGCAGTACCAGAAACTAGAAAATAACAGAAACCTGACTATAAGGACTAAAATAAAATCTTAGTCTAAAATTTTACTTAAAAAAATGGTCAAATTGGATCACTTTTAGCTCACACTACTACTGTACTATAGTAGTGTGAGCTATAGTGATCCTAATTTTTTCGAGAAAAAAGAAGTTGCTCCGATCTCAAAATTTTTTATATATCTTTGCGTTTCAGATGATTTTGAAACTTTTTTGTTGCGCCGTCTGTCTGTCTGTCTGTCTGTCTGTCTGTCTGTAACGACCAACGCGCATAACTCAAAAAACGCTTGCCCGATTTTAATGAAATTTGGTACCTACGCTGGGTTTTGGGTCGAGACGGTCTCATTTAAAAATGAACAAAATCCACCAAACACAAGCCAAATAAAAGGGTGGGGGTATATTTCAAAAATTAGAGTTTGTTAAAATATGGCGTGTGTGATATCAAACGAAAGGTAATTGCGTCTGGAGTTAAACAAAATACATTTTACTTTTAAAAAAAGGGTGGGGGTAAATTTAAAAAATTAGTGTTTATGTGGAAATATGGCGTGTGTGATATCAAACGAAAGGTAATTGAGTCTGGAGTTAAACAAAATACATTTTAGTTAAAAAAAAAGGTGGGGGTAGATTTGAAAAATTAAAGTTTAAGTCAAAACATGGCTTGTGTAGTATCAAACGAAAGGTAATTGAGTCTGGAGTTCAATAAAATATATTTCAGTTTTTAGTTATATTAGCTCACACGTACACTATACCTATAGTACCTAGTGTGAGCTTAGGTGCCTATAGATTGGCAGAGTATTTATTAAATAATTTCATCATAAAGTATGAATAAACCCCAAAAGGAATTCATCAAAGACTAACTAGAAATTAATAGCCGGTATGTATGTGTTTGTATTCGTGTTCAAACGATCATGCGTTACATGCGTGGGCCGGCTGCTGCCGCGCTTAACTAGCCCCCAATTCTGTGAACCGTAGATGTTGATGTCGCATTCTAATTACAAAAGGTATAGAAAGAGAGGACGACGACGAATCTGGGCCTTATTTCGATTAGTGCTCTTGTGAATAAATTGAGGCGATCGATGCCGCCCGCACCCCAGTGATACCGCCCGCACCCCAGTGATACCGCCCGTGTCTACGGTTACCGTTGGCTGTGAAAATATAATAATAACTCTGTGTTGTCGGTCATTGAATTCGTTTTGTTTTAAATCGAACCCTTAAACGAGGGTACCGTAGTAGATTTCTTGTGTGTAAAAAATAAATAAAGCACAGTTTTAAAAACGTTACAAACTTTAATGAATGCAAAATAAAACTATGTTGCAATTTACAAATTGTTACAAGACTTTTCTTATGACCTATAAAACAAACAAGACCCAAAATTGTGTGAAACCACCAGAAACAACTACTCCGAGGGAAAATACCCCTACCGGCATTAAATTATACTGATGGTTTGAGGCTTTCGTTGGGAACTTGCTAAAACTGTTTGCTTTTCACTTTCTCCAACGTCGACCACGAGGATACGAATGATCCCCGTCTGGAACACGTCCTGATAGTCAGGAATTAGTGTTCCATGCCAATCCACGACCGGACCGGTTTCGACCTTTTGGGCCATCCTCAGGTGAATGTAGGCGATAGCTCCGTGTAGAGCATAAGTTGTGTGAAACCACCGGAGTAGTTGTTTCTGGTGGTTTCACACAACTTATGCTCTACACGGAGCTATCGCCTACATTCACCTGAGGATGGCCCAAAAGGTCGAAACCGGTCTGGTCGTGGATTGGCATGGAACACTTGTTCCTGACTATCAGGACGTGTTCCAGATGGGGATCATTCGTATCCTCGTAATCGACGTTGGAGAAAGTGAAAACCAAACAGATTTAAGACCCAAAATATTAAAATAAAAACTTCAATTTACCAAAATAACAAGCCGCAAAATATTCTTCAAATAGAAATATCTCATGTTTCTTTACTGATGATTAATTTAGAGGTTTTAATTTAAGTTTAACAAAACTTAGAATGTAACTACCGACTTGTCTCCTCAAAGTTTGGGTTTTTATTGACGATAGGTTGGACCTAAGTAATCCATTATCCCCTCTTTGAAGAGCTTGGAGGAACCAAGTCAGTGGCGTTGCTGATAATCCTAAAGTTTACTTTACATTCTAACTAATGAGCTAAACAAGAAAACCTAAACAAAAACCGAGATAAAATGATATTTTATAAACAACACTTCCTTATCTCACAGTTTTTCCTTAGCCAATCACGTTGAAGGGAAAACCCTCTATCTACTTGAGGTTTCCTCTCGCTTAACCATTACATCTCGCACTATTAACTTTTCAGTAGTTTTTCTCGCATTAACCATCTGTTGTGTAGTAGGCGGCACCTAGACGTTTACATTTGTGGAGAAAGGCGAAACCACTTTCTTATCTCTGCAAAACCATGTTTTGCGCTTTTCGTTTTTCTAAGCTGGTTTCGTCAAGCGTAATTTACATTTCTGACAATATCTCATTTTTTAATTATTTGCTCTAAATTATATAATATAATGGTCCCAAAAGTTTGACGTAGCACTCAAAAAAATTATTGCCTGCGCCGAATTTTTTTTCGGGGTGTGCTTCCCCAAACTTTTACATTACGCGCCGCCACTGATGTAGAAGATTTCGTCACAAAAAGACAGCAAATACAAATTATTTAGCTGAATTTTATAAATCTCAGCCTTGTTCATCTATCACTCTAGTCCTCTAATAAAAATTGGGTTATTAATTGTACAGAGTTCGGTAGGTTAAATATGTAGACCAGGTTCACAGTTAGCCTGGAGGGCCTTTTAAAGAAAAAAATATACATGGTTTGAAACTTGGATTTCTGGAATACATATAAGATGTGCTTTTATTAACAAAAAAAAATAATATCGAGCCCTTTTTGAGAAATTTAGGAAAATATTTTTTGCTTAGAAAAGTTAAAATAATTTATAAAAATATTTAATTTTTTTTTTTAATTTATATATTTGTGATAACGATATAAAGTAAAATAACCATCATGGTCACTAGTTTGGTTATTTATTGGGCTGCAGACCGCGCAGCGTCAATTGGTTTATTCAGTCACAGGTCTCAAAGTCAGAATTTAAAAAAACCTTTATTACATACAAGTTTCAATTATTCACCCTTTAGATATAACAGCACTTACCAACTAGATTTATAACAAAAAAGCTAAATCGAATCCAAAAAATTAATATATTGAAGTAATAACAAAGATCACATACAATTAGATATGTTTACTATTAAATGAAGAAACATTTCTAAGCAAATTATTAGAATAATTTTTAGATTTTGGGTTTACATTGTAACGTAAGCTATGTTGCTTGTAGGCAAGATGGCATTGTTCTGATGCCTATTCGGAATAGTACCCCAGTGCAGTTTTAGTTCTTTTAATAAATTCTGGGACATGATGAACAAGCACATGCATTTTTGGAGTGTACGAAATTTTTAGTTTCAATCTACTTTCTTTAGGAAACAAGTATATTCCAGCTTTTAAAGCCTTTAACAAAGTGGTTGCAAGCTGCTTTGGAGGAGCACTGGATGCTAATTATGAAATCTACATTAAAAGATTTAGTTGCGAATTGAAAAAACCAAAAATGCCGTACACTCCAAAAATGCACATGCTCGTTCATCATGTCCCAGAATTTATTAAAATAACTAACACTGCACTGGGGTACTATTCCGAACATGCATCAGAACAATGGTATCTTGCCTACAAGCAACACAGCTTACGTTACAATTTAAACCCAAAATCTAAAAATTATTATTATAATTTGCTTAGAAGTGTTATTAGTTCAATATATTAATTTGTTGTATTCGTTTAAGCTTTTTTGTTATAAATCTAGTTGGTAAGTGCTGTTATATCTAAAGGGTGAATAATTGTAACTTGTACGTAATAAAGGTTTTTTTAAATTCTGACTTTGAGGCCTGTGACTGTATAAACCAATTGACGCTGCGCGATCGGCAGCGCAACAAATAACCAAAGTAGTAACCATGGTGGTTATTTGTACTGTCTATCGTTATTACAAGTATGTAAATTTAACAAAATAAAATAAAATAAAATTATTTTCATAAATCATTTTAACTTTTCTAAGCAAAACAATATAAATTCTTAAATTTCTCAAAAAGGGCTCGATAGAAGATTTTAATTTTTTTTGGTAATAAAAGCACATCCTATGTGTATTCTAAAAATGCAAGTTTCAAACCATGTATATTTTTTTTATTTAAAAGGCCTTTCAGGCTAACTGTGGGTTTCTTTAAGCACAAAGTACTTGTAAAAGTACTTGACGTGGACAAGACACAGTACTTATGTATTGGAAACGAATCAAGTGAGAAAAAAGAGAGAACTAGAAAATGGACAAACAATATCTCCATGCAATGAGTATGTATACTTGGGTGTCACCTTTGATAAGACAGGAACAGACTGTAAAGAATTGGAAAAAAGAATAGTAAAAGCAAATAGATTTTAAAAAAAAAACCCCTTAAAAACTATGTTTGAAGTTAAGCCTTTTTTAATTCTGATTGTGCAGTTTTCAATTATGAACACATTGTTTATGAATTTTTTTTTCAGCCCTAGAAAATTATGCCATATCTTATTTGCGATTCAATGTTAGCAAAGTATAAAATTCTTAAATATAGTTCATAGCTTGATTCATAGTATAGGGAAAACTGTTACTGTATACTGGAACATGTTTATTAGTGGGACAAATCAAATTTTCCGCCATGGTTCCATGTTAAAATTTTAAATAAATTACAGCGTCATCTACGCGTAGCGACATCTACTAAAAACCACAATTACGGCGCCTTGAAGTATTGCTTTTGTTTAATATCGTCCATAGCAAGTACAACACATGTCAATTTTTTTTCTGACTCCACGTGTCCGACGCTATAACGCATTTACACATGCGATTTTTTTAGTAAATAGTGGTTCAACTTGTTACTTAAGGTGTATAGAAGGTAAGTTTATGTAATAGTAGCGATAATTTTTACGGTGCTAAAAAAACTTGAACCTAATTTTAATGGCATACCCTGTTGTATAGTGGGAATTTTAAACATGTTGTATAGTGGGATATTTTTTCAATTCAATTCAATTCTTTATTGTACATCATATACAATGTCAAATTTTACAGCAAAAAATACTATATAATATTACATTTAACTCTAGTCAATGATCAAAAAGGTCATTAATGCTATAGAAACATTTCTCAATAGGGTAGCTCTGTAGTCTTTTTTTGAACTGTTTTTCTGATGTGACATTATTTATTTCATTAGGAATTTTATTATATACATAACTAGCAAAACATTTTGGACTTTTCCTAAAAGCTGATAGATGAAAATTTGGAACCAAGATTTTACTTGTTTGCCTAGTATTATAGTTATGACTTGATGAAACTGTTGGGAATTTGCTTTTGTTTCTCCTAACAAACATAGCCGCCTCAAGTATCAAAATGCCATAAATAGTAAGTAGCTTTTGATTTTTAAATATAGGCCTACATGATTCCACAGGGCTCAAGGAAAAAATCTTCCTTAAGATTCGTTTCTGAAGCACAAAAACCCTCCCAATTTCGCATGATTGACCCCAATAAAGAATCATGTATTTCAGATGACTGTATACCAAAGCATAAAATACATTTATAAGTTGTTTTGTTGTTAATATGTTTTTCAAATTAACTATTGCGAAGTATATAGAGTTGAGTTTTCCAGATACATGGTCAATATGACAGGTCCAGGTAAGCTGGCATAGTTTTAAAGTAGCTTTAAAGGGTGTATAGTGGGACTATTTTGCTAATGCTATTATTTTATTATTCATGCAAGATAAAGCTTCAAATATATTAAGAACTTGATTAAATATTGCAATGAGTGAGGTTTTAGTTTAATTAAAAGTTTACTTACAAATTTATCTTTATTTTAAAAACAAAGGGTGTATAGTGAGACTCCTTTGGTAACCCGATATTTACCATTTTATTTTTATTTTCAGACAATGAATAACCCTAATAGTACCAAAAAAAGACTCAGAAAAAACGGTAAGAGATATGAGGAAAGCAAGCATGCTCATATTGAAAATGCTGAACAAATGCAGAAAGCAGTGCTCGCAGTTACAGAAGAGCACTTGAAATTAAGAGATGCCGCAAGTTGTTATAATGTTAGCAAATCAGCTTTGCAGAGGTTTGTTATGAAATACAAAAATGTTTTATTATTGTTGTTTTATAGTATTTTTAGTAATAAAAACAGATTTTTTCCCTGTTGTCCCAGTATGCACTAGGCCTATTCCCACTATGCAACATGGGGTGGTTGTATAGTGAGAATCTGATGTATACTGGGACTAGCTCATTATTCTGTCATTCTTCTTTTTTGTTTGCATATTATGTTTACTATAGCTGCACTTTATGCTAATGCATGGATCTCGAGAAAAATCACTTACCAAATCAATCAGCTCCAGTCCCATTATACAACAGCTTCCCCTACACCTTCTGGTTCAATTTTTGATTGCTTGCTTCTTAAAAAACACTACATTTGTTTTATTTTTATTAAAAATAAATTTATTTTGTTCCAGCCAGTTATTTACTAATTTGAAAGCCTGGTTGTCTTTGCCTAATCTGTGTCTAAGTTAAGCCCACAATGCTTAACAAATTAGATTCATTAAATGTAAGAAAATATATAGATTATAATGTTGCTGGCTAGGTTGCTGTGTTTATCTTTAAGATAAAAAATTAATCATCACTAGATTATTATTATATTATTATTATATAAGTGGTAGACCAGCAAGAGTTTACAAAACTCATAGTTATATTTCTAGAAATAATAACAGCCTGTATTTATGCAACATAAATACTCAACTATCTTACAAATCATTGTAGTGCAGAGGAATTAGACTGTTTAACAACTTTCCTGAAGAAATAAAGAATTGTGATACATTGGGCAAAGTTAAGGTATTCCTAAATTTTTAACTAAACATTTTAATATTCAAACTAATAACTATATTTTATTATAAATAGGTACTATGTTTTATTTTATTTGGGTGAGGTAGGGGCAGAGAGGCCCTTGCACCCCCCCCCCCCTCTTCCAGACAATGATTATGTTTTAGTTCTGCCACATCTGACCACATGATGATACCATGTATCTATACAGTTATCCATTTAATGTAGGTAAATATATGAATTTTTTGGTAATAATAAACTATCTATCTACAGCGCATTTGAACCACCTTTTATTGATACATTTCACAGCTACATCCTATGAAAAACAACAAAAATAAATAGTTTGATGTTTGTTGTCACTTTGCCTGCTTCCCCAAGCAAATCCTGGATCTGCCACTGTATGTAATAGAAGATTCGAGACAAGATTTGTAGCTTTATAGCTAATAAAGAACTATGGGCTTGTCCTCAAATTATGTAACACAAAAATTCAGGATTTTTGACACCCCTCCTCCGAGGGGTGAACAGCTCTCACAATCGATAGACACATTTCTCACAATCTGTTCACAATCTTTACACAATCCCTCCCAATCACCCACAATCTCTCACAATCTTACCACAATCCCTCACAATCTTACCACAATCCCTCACAATCTTTACACAATCCCTCACAATGTTAACAAAAGATTGTGGATTTTCACAATGGGTGTACACATTTTGGGGTTAGCTGGTCACCCATCGGTTATTAAGTAGCAGGGCCGGTAACAGTAAATTAAGAGGGTGGCCAAGGAAACTATAGACATGATGACCTTGTTTTTTTTTTGTGGTCCCCAGAATTTTTGATGGGACGGCTCCCCCCTTCAGGTACGCAGCTGCATAGTCCTCCATAATCCCTCACAATCTTTCACAATCATGCCACAATCCCTCACAATCTTTCCACAATCCCTCACAATCTTTCCACATTCCCTCACAATCTTTCCACAATCTTAGCAAAAGATTGTGGATTTTCACAATCGGTGTACACTCGCCCTCCTCCCTACATAATTTAAAGGTGGTCCCTATTCAAAACCTAAAGGGGCAAAAAATTCATAAAACTAATAAGAACAAAAGAAAACTATTAACTGCATAATTACCGAAAAACTAAAAATGTGTAGGACCTAGGCTCCCATTTCAGAGGTACATCAATGATCACATGGCTGTCCCATTCCAATTTTGGGTTTACTTTAAATGCACTTACTGGTGCACACAGGTACACAGACTATCGCAGTTCAGTCCGCTTTCAATATGTTATGCTGGTGTCAAGACCAAAATATTAGCTAGCCTGTGGTTTTTGAATTAGACCACAATGCTAAAGGAGAGTTTACACATGCATGGATTTGCTGGCGCCAATAAAAACTGGCGCGCCAGTAAGTTAAATTTGCAAGTGTAAACACCGACTTGCACACAAGTTATTTTTTTGCATGCATGTATCAAAAAAGTCTGCAGCTGACTGAATTTGCTGGCGCCAGTGGTGACGCATGCGCGCAGAAAAGGAAAATTTTCGTGTGTAAACAAGTGCTTGCACGTCGGCTCGCCAGTTTTAAGTTCATTATTCTACATTATTTTTTATTTTCATTGTGTTTGAGCTTAAAAATTTTGTTTATTTTTGTTTTTATAGCTTAATATGGCTAAAAAAAGTGGTCAGCAGAACTGACCATACAGTTTCTTGAAGGCTATGAATGTTTTCCTTGTTTATGGGATGTACACAGTAGTTTGTATAAAAACAAAGATAGTCGAGATAATGCTTCCCAAAAAATTAGTAAAATATTGACTATTGAAGGCTTTGAAGTTGCAGAAGTAAAAGCAAAAATATGATCCATAAGAAACACATATGCTTTGGAATTGACAAAAATTAAAAAAAGCCAACGTTCCGGAGCCGGTGCAAATGAAGTATACACCCCAAAAGTACCATGGTTTAAAGTAGCAGACCAAGTTTTAAAGAATGTTGTTTAAATAAGAGAAACTCTAGAAGAATATCAAAATGTTGCTTTGTCATTCGAAGATGGTTTTTATAGCTCGCAGGATCTTCTGCTGCAAGTTCTCCTAAAAGCTTTTCGGAAGCACCCAAAGTAGATCGACTAGCAATCCATGCTTTAACCCATGCAGATACGGCCTTTTCGTTGTTCCTTTTCCTGAATCTCTTTTATTTTTTTTTTTCAATAAAAGTTTAGCGACTATTTTGCAGGCTTCCGAGAGTTCAGCCGACATATCGCGTATCGTGTACACTTTAAAAATGAAACTGGCGTGCCAGTCTTTTTAATTTTCGCACAATAGTGTAAACCTTTACTGGCGTGCAAATAGAACTGGCGCGAACACTGGCGCCACTAAATTCATGCATGTGTAAACCCACTATAACATAAAGATTTGAAAAACCAAACAAACACAAAAATAAGCCAGGCTAGGATGATTGTCTTCGTTCTTTTAATAGGTCTCTAGATCAAAATTACTCAATCCATCCGGCCATCGACAACAAATTTTACTGACCATCAAATTGGCTGACTTCAATAACCAAAGATATTAAACTAATAAAGCCGGATGTCCATGGACAGTATCCGCGCTGATTTTTTTCAAAATTTTCAAATCAACCAATTAGATCCCAAGGAAAGATAAATCCGCGCGGATAGTACGCTCCATTGATACCCACAGTTATCACAAATTTTTTCCACAAGACTCTTCAAGTATGTTTTATTGTTCAAGATATTAAAAAAATCTTATTAACAAAGCTTTAACTTAAATTTAATACTCAAACACTTAATCTAGATAAGATTCAGGAAAAAAGTAAAATGTTAAATGAAATAGGTAAGTAAATACAGTCGAACCTCTATAACTCGAACCTGAAGGGACAACCAAAACAGTTCGAGTTATGGAGAGTTCGAGTTATAGAAACTCGAGTTACATAGGTTAAAATACATGTAAAAAGTGCAGGGACCACTTAACAGGTTCGAGTTATAGAGAGGTTCGAGTTATAGAGGTTCGACTGTATTAGGACAAAGAAATTTAAAAGTAATCAAATTTTTGAGCCACTAGATATTTTTTGTTTTTAACTCTCTCTCTCTCTCTCTCATTTTTGATAACCGTGACTCTTTCGCCGACACTAAGGCCGCCATTTCGGAACGCCTAATTGCACCGGTCATCGGCCACCTTTGGAACCCCAGCCCGGGTATTTATTTTATCCGGTCCTTTTGTCCCTTAGAATGGCCTACCGACTGAAGGAGTGTATAACAAAGTCCGCCTTTACGAGATATCCGACCTCATCCGGCCTGGTTACCGGCGTGAATGAAGGGGTAGGACAATATTACATTTTACACTCCCCAGGAATCCTATAAATGTCTGCCGCACCCGACTTCGGCAACCGACGGGGATCGAACCCGTCACTGTAGCAAGCGAGATTCCTTAACTCACTTGTTTTCAATGCGCGAACGCACCGAGCCACCACGGCTACTCTTGTTTTTAACTCATAAAATTGTTATTAAAAGGTATTAAAGATAAGTTCTCATATTTTTTATTTTAGTCAAACTAATTGTCGCTAGATCTTAATTCATTAGATATAAAAACTAGTCTAAAAACAGTCAAAAAACCTAAGCCTAAAAACAGATAATAGGTAAACACAAAAACACAAGATTATGCAATGAAAGTTAAAATAAGAAACATATAACTAAAATAAAAAGAAGTTATATTATAACATGTCAATAAAATAAAAAAATTTTAAACACTAAAAAAGGAAAGGACGAGATTGAGAGAACAATAAGAATAAACAATGAGAATGAGGGAAATAAAGAAGGAAGGCAAGATACAAAAAGAAATCTTGAGAATCACAAAGAACTGAAAAAAGTAGACGGAAGTATAAAAAGAGAATGGTGACTGACAACAAAACTCAGGAACAAAGAGTTATTGGAACAGGCAATTATGATATAAGTTAGAATTTTTGTATAAATTATTAACTTAAATTGAAAAGTTAACATTTTGAAGACTTTTGTTGAAATGAAGATTAATATACAAGGTGACAAATTAAAAAGGATCCACCTGGACTTTCTCGAAAATTATCATGAAATTAAATAAACGCCGAAACACGTCGACTTGCAATATTTAAGGCCAGTTAGAGTTCTGAAAGATGATTGTAACTAAATAAATATACAAGGTGACAATTTAAAAATGATCCACCTGGATTTTCTCGAAAATTATCAGGAAATTAAAAAAACGCCGAAACACGTCGATTTTGTTTGCAAGGGGGACATTTTTGACTATCTTGAAATTTTTGTGGCACGAACCCCCTTCAAAGGGAATACTTTACCCCTATATTTCGAATAGGGAAAGTGGGTCAGTTGTACCTTGTTTTGAAGCTCTCTTGAATATCTTTACAACCGTGCAAAAATTTCAAAACCCATCGATTAGTTTTTGAGATATTGACTTTCAAATTTCCAAATTTAACATGGAATGATATCCGAAAAACATAAAGTTCTAATTAAATTTTAATTTTATCAGTCCATGTTAAATTTGAAAGTTTGAAGGCAATTATCTTAAAAACTAATGGAGATCTCTAGAGCCACTTTCCCTATTCAAAAATATAGGGCTAAAGTATACCCCTCGAAGGGGGTTCGTGCTACAAAAATATCAAGTGTCCCCCTTGCAAACAAAATCGACGTGTTTCGGTTTTTTTTTAATTTCCTGATAATTTTCGAGAAAATCCAGGTGGATCATTTTTAAATTGTCACCCTGTATATTTATCTAGTTACAAACATCTTTAAGAACTCTAATTGGCCTTAAATATTGCAAAACAAGGAAAGCATGAGAAACTGCGCTAATAATAATGTGGTTAAAATAATGATAATACATTGGAATTAAAAACTATAGTGTATGTATAAATAGGCTAAATTGCTTTTTCAATATAAATTAAGATTTTTTTTAGATAATGAAGCTTACTTTAATTGAAATAACAGTTCAAAAAATCAGAATATGCGTTATAGGCCACTCCAGCATTGCTACATTTATCTATATGGGTGATGGGCGGGGGGGTGGAGGGAGTCAGGAGGGTTCTGGCGGGGCGTCTCATCGATTGAATTGGGTATTTTTAATTATTTCCTTGCGAGAGTTCGATAAGTTATGTAATGTCAGTTACATAGTTTGGTCGTTTTATTTTTCAAACTACCGCATACAAGAGAATAATCTATAATCTATTTTTTATATTAGAATCAGATAAAAAGTGATAGTGCGGAACGTGCAGAAGATTACATACTTCAAGCGACATGCAAATAGCTGCGAACTGATCGTATTGATATCGTAAAACCATATGAATAAGCCCATACTGTATTTATTTATGCCCGTGCTTTTTTCCTTATTTTATTTTATGCAAGATCCAGGCCTAATAATGAGGTATAAGCTGTGAAACAATGTCTTAAACCAAAATTAATATTTCAGGAACGAATAAACCGATTTTCGCGAATCTTACCCCAGTGTGCGAGGCATAGTCAACAAGCTTTAATTAATTTAAACAAATTCCAAGTTTCACGAAACATAAAACTAATTGAACCTCTTTCAAAGGTCAACGACAACGACGGCGGAAAAAATATTTTTTCTCAAAAACTTTTCTTCCAAGAAGCAGTTTGTCCTATTTGAAATCCGTGGTACAGTTTGAAATGTATAACGAAAAATGTTTGTCTGTGTTTTGTTGCCCACCCGGTATAATGTAAATACTTAAAACACATTTGTTTGCTTAGTACACTTGTCTTTGGAGTTATCTGAAAAAAGGGGGGTCCCTAGGGTTCCCCCTGCTACCGCAAATGATAAAACGAGAACCTGCCGGTGTTTGTGGTGTGTCGACTTGATTTTGTTCTTTAATTTCTTTCGCAGGTATATCAACTTCAAAAACTTTATGGCCATTTGGCCCATTGAGATCTAACTTCGCGTTTGTTTATTGTTTACCATTTGTATCCGTTAACAAATTCCAAATTCAAAAAATAGTTTTCCTTATTGCTATAAAAAGTTTAAGAAAAACGGCATGGAGGAGCGGCTTGTGACAAGCGATCACATACAGAAATTGGGTAAGGATTTATTCATTTATTTCTTAATTTTTAATTATTTGTTTTTTTTAATTAATGTACAATGAAGAAATTAGTAGGTACCATTGACTTCTATACCCTACGGGTAGACCCGGCATGGGCCAAAATTGCCATTATATCAAGCTTTTATCGCAATTGACCAAATACAAGTAAGAATTTAATGAGCAAAATAGGGATGAAAATAGAATTTCGGTTTGGTGAGTCCGGAAACATGCAACATCGCAAAAATATTCTATTTGCTTGTCTTGGATAAAAAAGGGCAGTGGCGGCGCAAAATAAAAATTTTGAATTCCACTAGAATTTTTTTATCAACAATTTTCTGTTTGAATAATAAATAATTCATGAATACTTACTTGTGTGTGTTTACAAAATTCTCTTCAGAAAAAAAAAGAGTAAAAAGAATTTCTAAGCATGCTAAGTGCAGTGGATGTATTAAAATTATTGTTTTCATCTTAGAACTTTACAAATGTTGTACCTTCCAGGTAAAATATTTTCTTTCTTTGAACAAGGGTCTTCTTCAACTCTTCTTTTCTTGGGTGGACTACAAGTTATGCTCGAGTCAGATGAAATTTCGGAACTAAAAATTTCAATTCGAAATGGGACAACCGGGCGCCGGGCCAACTCGGCGCCGCCAACAGGGCGCCACGCCGGGCCTAAAGGGCGCCGGGGCCAACTCAACGCCGGACTATTTTTTTTTTCGATAAAATGTGCAGATAAAAACAAAATAAATATGTTATTTATACAAAACTTTCAACATCTATTAAGTCGAGTGTTGAAATTTGGTAGGTTTAGTGTTCTGCGACTTGAAACACCGCCAAGTTCCATATTCGATACATAATTTTAGACCATTTTATAGTGATTTCTAAAAAAAAATTGCGGACTATCGTTGATTTTGTTAAAAAAATTGAAATTGAAACATTCTTAAAACCCCATTAAAACCCATACAAATTGCTACAAAAGAAGCATTTTCTCATTTCAAACTGAAACAAAACGGTCCCTGACGTCTATCAGCTGTCAACAAAAACTTGAAATAACTAAGGTCACTGATCCAAATCGGGTCAGTTTTTTTGGTCCTTTTATGAAAATGCACAATTTTTAAAAAAGCATGAAATTCAAAACAAAATCAAGAAAATTATGATTCCTACATTTTTACAAATAAAAATTAGTTTAATTGAACATTATATCAATTTTTATTCCTTAAAACACTAAAAATTAATAATTATTTACTTTTTTAAAATTTATCGAAGGTCTAACTGAACAAAAGCAAACTGAACCCATCCGTATCGAAATGAACCAAATCAAACCGAATCTAACGGTTAACCGAATCTAACGGTTCGGTTTGGTTCGGTTCGATTTGCTTACACTGAACCGAACCTAACCGAATATAGCTAAACCTAACCTAAACAATCCTAGCGGAACCTAACCGAACATACTCAAACTGAACCAACCTAACCCAACCTAACCCAACCTAACCCAACCTAACCCAACCTAACCCAACCTAACCCAACCTAACCCAACCTAACCCAACCTAACCCAACCTAACCCAACCTAACCCAACCTAACCCAACCTAACCCAACCTAACCCAACCTAACCCAACCTAACCCAACCTAACCCAACCTAACCCAACCTAACCCAACCTAACCCAACCTAACCCAACCTAACCCAACCTAACCCAACCTAACCCAACCTAACCCAACCTAACCCAACCTAACCCAACCTAACCCAACCTAACCCAACCTAACCCAACCTAACCCAACCTAACCCAACCTAACCCAACCTAACCCAACCTAACCCAACCTAACCCAACCTAACCCAACCTAACCCAACCTAACCCAACCTAACCCAACCTAACCCAACCTAACCCAACCTAACCCAACCTAACCCAACCTAACCCAACCTAACCCAACCTAACCCAACCTAACCCAACCTAACCCAACCTAACCCAACCTAACCCAACCTAACCCAACCTAACCCAACCTAACCCAACCTAACCCAACCTAACCCAACCTAACCCAACCTAACCCAACCTAACCCAACCTAACCCAACCTAACCCAACCTAACCCAACCTAACCCAACCTAACCCAACCTAACCCAACCTAACCCAACCTAACCCAACCTAACCCAACCTAACCCAACCTAACCCAACCTAACCCAACCTAACCCAACCTAACCCAACCTAACCCAACCTAACCCAACCTAACCCAACCTAACCCAACCTAACCCAACCTAACCCAACCTAACCCAACCTAACCCAACCTAACCCAACCTAACCCAACCTAACCTAACCCAACCTAACCCAACCTAACCCAACCTAACCCAACCTAACCCAACCTAACCCAACCTAACCCAACCTAACCCAACCTAACCCAACCTAACCCAACCTAACCCAACCTAACCCAACCTAACCCAACCTAACCCAACCTAACCCAACCTAACATAACCTAACCCAACCTAACCCAACCTAACCCAACCTAACCCAACCTAACCCAACCTAACCCAACCTAACCCAACCTAACCCAACCTAACCCAACCTAACCCAACCTAACCCAACCTAACCCAACCTAACCCAACCTAACCCAACCTAACCCAACCCAACCTAACCCAACCTAACCCAACCTAACCCAACCTAACCCAACCTAACCCAACCTAACCCAACCTAACCCAACCTAACCCAACCTAACCCAACCTAACCCAACCTAACCCAACCTAACCCAACCTAACCCAACCTAACCCAACCTAACCCAACCTAACCCAACCCAGCCCAACCCAGCCCAACCTAACCCAACCTAACCCAACCTAACCCAACCTAACCAAACCTAACCTACCTATTGTTAATAAATATAGTAAAAGTTGTTAGGTTTATGTCCAGGGGGTAACCATTGTCCATAATCGTCGGAAATCGAGTTAGGATTAGTGTATGCGACCATAAACATTGAGTGGCGAGTGAGTGTTTGGTCTTCAATTTTTTTAGGGAAATTTTTCAAAATCTTTTTTTGCGTACTCTGGGCACCCTAATAAACCGTAATCTGGTCACCCTAATCCATCGCAATCAAAGAAAATGGGTAATCGAAGTGTCACAAATTTTTTGTTGGTTTCTATTCTTCTTTTATATTATGTAGGACAAAATTATTAATTAAACTAAGTGACCTTATTAAGTAAGACAGCATGATAGTCAAATGACATTAGAAGGACATAAACATATGATACCGGCCTGTAGACCGGTCGCGGTGGTCATATAATAATAAATATATACTTTCGCGATGAAAGACCAAAATTTAACTTAAAATTACTGTAAAGTCCGCAAAAAACATTAAATTTATCGAAATTTATAAAAACATAGATCAGTGTGTGTAACAATTCATCAAGATGTATGAAACTCGACCGTGACATGTCAAAAGTTTGGTTCGAAAAAACAAAAACAACTGGATAAAAATCGGTATGTAAGAATTTAAAAAGAAATCATTTTTAAGAAAATCAAATACTTTTTGTTAATTTTCATGCAATGCAAAAAAAAGTGCGGGGAAGTGACACTTTCTGAATCAAAATGTGTGAGGGTAAAATCGCACGGTCGCAGAAAAAACTATCTATCGTGACGCTACTGAACTTTCTCGTGTTTTAGGAAAAACTATCTGTCAAGACGACTTACCCATGAAATGTTGTTTTTTTATGGATTTTTTTTTCTTCTTTTGCACAAAAAACAATTTTGGACCATGTTTAAACTCAAATAGTTACTTCTAAACTTGTTTTTAAACGTTTTAAGATTTCTTTTTGTAATATTCCCGCACAAAATTCAAAAAAAATCATTTCCGTACTTAGACAACATTGTCTATCAGTTTTCCCTGTATACACGGACTAACAGGTAGAATCACTCAAAATACGGCAGGTGGATTAAAGGTAGCCAGCTGCTTTTCTGTCGCACTTATGCCGTCAGTGTGAAAGAGATAAAAGTACCCTTATATTATCTAGGGTATTATTAGCATGCAAAATCACCCTATCTTTGTCCGTTTCACATGTTCAATAATGTCTATTTCTGTTTTTATTGTAAAAGAAATACCCGACCATAGGAACCAAATTGGATAGGGTCAATAAAAAATGCCTTGTCTTTCCGTCTCTAACGCCCTTTTAGGGCGTTATACAACTCAATGGTAGGTACTTAATTTTATATTTCAATCCTACCATAATAAGCATGCTGGAAAAAGACAGATTAAAAAAATTAAGTTTGCTCAAATTTTGCAGATTGTTCCTGGGTAAACAAACCCACCGTCCTTCTGTGGGGTATTTATTTAGGAACTGTGGGGTATTTATTTAGGAACACTAGGCCACTTGATATGGAGCAATAAACTTGCAGTTGCATGCAAGATTAGTGTACCTCAATAAGACATATTTGTACAGGGTATCCCAAATTTGTGTTTTTGGGTGGTTTCAGGTGTTTCTGGAGGACAAAAAAAACTGACCTTCATTTGCAAGGCTTAATTTTCATCATAAGGTTCAAAGTAAAAGCTGCATCTTGGTATAGCAAGCCATTTTTAAACTATATATATTTATCGGTTTCACAATGTTCTATGTCTTACGATACCCAATCTCCACACATTTCTGTTTGCAAATAGGTAGTCTTTCACCATTCATTCTTTGTACATGTCCGTACCACACCAGTTGTTTTGTTCTTATATCATCCACTAAAGTACCTTCACCCACTGTCATAATTTCTCTTATTCTTTGATTTGCAACTCTTTCTCTTTTTGATTTCCCTGCTGCTCTTCTCCAATAGTCCATCTCCATAGCGGAAAGCATTTTTTCTGTTCTATCCTTGATTGGCCATACTTCTGCACCATATGTAATAATACTTTTTACAATGGTGTTATATATAAGCTTTTTGTTATGTTTTGATATACTTTGGTCTCAAATTATTCCATTTAATAGAGTTATTGCTTTTCTTCCTTGTATGTTTCGTTTTGTATCTATAAAAGATTGAAACATACATTTTTAAACTACAGGGGTTTTTTAGTCTACATTTTAAGAGGGCGCCTATAACTTTTTTATTTATAAAAATTTAATTTTGGTGTTAAATAATAATAATAATAATAATAAATTGTCTTTATTGAAAAAATGCTATGTACAATATTGCTGGAAATTAAATAAGTACAGTGAAACCTCCCATAAGTGGACACTCACGGTTTCGTCGATTTTGTCCGCTTATTGGAGGTGTCCGCTTATGAGGGGGAACTGCGAAATTGTAATATATATTTATTAACAATTTCCGCTGCTTGAGTTTTTCCGATATTAAATTTTTTACGATCTTTCGTGCTGATAGATGTTTCTTCTCCGAAACGTTAATTTAATTTGTACACATAAACTAAGAAATCTATTACTACCCAATTGAACAACAAAAATAAAACACAGCAGTCCCGCCCCCGCCGAATAAAATATGTTGTAAATACGACAGAAGTATTAAGTCTCCGCATTAAAACAGAAAAAGGTAATTCCCTGACTGCAAAGTGCGTTGTTGCCAGCATACTACATAATGTTTATGCCCATGTCGTGCACCACTCTGTCCCGTTGTCAGAGGTTTGTGTCCGGTTAAAGGAGGTTTCAAAATTTTTTTGCCAAAAAAAATTGTCCGCGTCCGGTTATTAGAGTGTCCGGTTATAGGAGTGAATTTTACATGTAAAGAAATAGTGAAAAGCTTAGTTCCAAAAAATTTGTCCGCTTTAAGGGAGTGTCCGCTTAATAGAGGTGCCTGCAAGGAGAGGTTTCACTGTATAGCTGACAGTCCAGCTACTTAACATTAACCCTTATTAAGATTAATAAATCTTACCTACTCTAAATACTAATCATAGATTAATTTTATATCTATAAAACAATGCAGGAGAAAAAAAAACGAACAAATTTGCGAAGCCTAATAAACTACTCTCCAAGCCATCGATAATATTTGTTTTTGCTTGCAAAGTAAATTTAAAATTCATTATAATATTTAACACAGGTATAGGAAAAACTGTGTTCAAACATACTAGAACGATATCTGGGTAAAATAAGTTTATCAGATCTTATTGGAAAACCTCGAAAATCGCTATGAAAAGATAAATTTTCTCTTAAATAGGATGGTGTTGTAGTTTTTAATATGTAGTTTGCATTGCATGCAGATATTGTTTGTCCATTTTCCAGCACCAACTCGCTGGATTCGTTTCCAATACATAAGTACTGTGTCTTGTCCACATTCACTGTTAGTCCTCACTTTTGGTATTCTTCTGTTAACTTTCTCATCATATACTCCATGTCTTCTTTATCATTAGCCACAATTACTTGGTCGTCAGCAAACTGTAGTGTGTATATGGTAAATCGGTCGTTAAGTTGTATTCCCATGAGTGCACTTTACGTTTCCAGTTTTTTAGAGCTACGGCAATATATATTTTAAAAAGAGTTGGAGAGATACAACATCCCTGTCTTAAGCCTTTTGTTACCAGGAATTCTTTTGAAAGTCGATTTCCAATTTTAATTTTAGATTTTGACCCTTTGTATATATTCCAAATATATATATAAAATGCTTTTTTTAGTTTTTGTAATAAAGAATTCAAGGGTCAAATTAAATTTTATCTGTCACTTTTGTTTGCGATATTACATAAAATTATTATGTCCATATGACCTTCCCTTTTCTTTCTTTATATTCTTTGTATTTTAGCTCACACATATACTATACTATAGTAGTGTGAGCTATGGTGATCCTAATTTTTTCGACAAAAAAAAAGTTGCTCTGATTTCAAAAATTTTTATATATCTTTGCGTTTCAGATGATTTTGAAACTTTTTTGTTGCGCCGTCTGTCTGTCTGTATGTCTGTCTGTAACGACCAACGCGCATAACTCAAAAACCGCTTGGCCGATTTCAATGAAATTTGGTACCTAGGCTGGGTCTTGGGTCGAGATGGTCCCATTTAAAAATGAACAAAATCCACCAAACACAAACCAAATAAAAGGGTTTCAAAAATGAGAGTTTATGTGAAAATATGGCGTGTGTGATATCAAACGACAGGTAATTGAGTCTGAAGTTAAACAAAATACATTTTAATTTATTTTAAAAGAAGGGTGGGGGTATATTTGAAAAATTAGAGTTTAAGTGAAAATATGGCGTGTGTGATACCAAACGAAAGGTAATTAAGTCTGGAGTTCAACAAAATACATTTTAGTTTTTGTTTTTTTTTAGGGTGGGGGTAGATTTCAAACATTTGAGTTTAAGTCAAAACATGGCTTGTGTGGTATCAAACAAAAGGTAATTTAGTGTGGAGTTGAATAAAATATATTTCAGTTTTTAGTTATATTAGCTCACATAACTATAGTACCTAGTGTGAGCTTAGGGGCCCATATATTGGCAGAGTATTTTATATTGTTTGTTTTATTTTATATTTTTTATCAGGTTTAAATCATTCTTATGTTGTCAGGAATTATCAGACCTTTAGAGTTGCCTTACATGCAACTGACTACAGCAAAAATTTATTACTGGAAAGACCATCAACCCTTTTAAACCAATATAATCAAATAAGTATTTTTTACTTGTCTGTTAGATCTATAAGATTAACTATGCAGGGACTTATTAGTGATTAAGCCTTTCCGGATGGCGCTCCTTCGCAACTTTTTGGCAGACAGACGTGAGTTTTTGCAGGGGCAGACAGGCGGCTGTCGTAAATAGATGACACTATAGAAAAAATTACTATCTATTAGAAAGTAACTTTAAAAAACAAAAACTGAAGATTTTTACAAGCTTTTATTTAACTTCAGATGTTCTGTCTTACTAACTAACTATCAAATTTTGTGAAGCGTTTTTGACACAAAAAATATCCTACTTTTGGATGAAATTTGGTATGCATATAGTGGTCCGGTGACAATACAACAATAATGAAAAAATGTCCTCCCACCCCTACCCGCCACCCCCTTCCATAAAAAATGCGTTTTTGACACACTTCACTTCAAATGACTTTTATAAAATTTGGTATATGCATAAAGGTCCGATGGCAATACAGCTTAAAAAATATATTTCTACCTGTACCCCCACCTTCTCCTTCCCCCAATAGAAAAATGAGTTTCCAAACAACTCACGATCAGCGATTTCATTATAATTTAGAATAAACTCTTCTGTTCTGTTATTGAATAAATATTTTTATTTAATAGAGTAGATAGCTGAGACTAAAAAGTAGAAAATAAATTGGTAATTTTTTTTTTAAGTCACAAGCTTTTATAAAATGCACTAAAAATTAAAAAATAATGAACATTCTAATATTCTTATAATAATAGAAGCGATGGCCGCAAATCAAAGCATAAGTTAATCTAAAGTTGTGATCTAAACACTTAAAGAATATTCAACATAGCAGGTCATCAAAGATATGTTTGATGTGCCGCAATGTTATGCCATTGCTATACCTATGTCAGAGAACTGCTGGGGTATCTTAGGTCAGGTTGGGTGGGTTTAGTACCTCTGCATTTTTCTGCTAGATTGATTCTTGCAAATAGTGATATTTAATTGATACGGATATCTTATCGTGCTAACATCGTCAAGATTTCCATCAGTCGGCCATCGCTTTTATTATTATGATAATATTAGAATGTTAGAAAATTATTTTTTAATTTTTAGTGTATTTTATAAAAGCTTGTGACTTAAAAAAATTTTTTTACCAATTTATTATTTAAATGAAGTTTTTATTATAGCTTAGAGATAAAGTAAACTCAAAAAATCATTGAAAAAATAGGTACATATTCTTATTATAGCTAGACGACTAACTAAAGAAGTATCTTTATTAGAGATAAAATAAACTCAATAGAGATAAAATAAACTCAAGAAACCATAAAAAATATAGGTACATATTCCTATTATAATCTACTAATAAAAAAAATGATTGTGTGTGCTTAAGACCACACGGCAGAAGTGTTAACTTCAACAAGACGAAATTAATAATACTGACCCATAACATATTGTGCAAAGCGGACCGAACTGAACTCTTCTGTGTACTGGCCTTCATCTGCATCATCATATTGCTCGCTGAATGTTTGTCACAGTTAGTCGACTCGAGCCGATTTCAACCGAATGAGCGTTACATAGCCGAGCCTGACGACTCAGTTCAATTTACTACCCACAAAAACTGCTAAACGCTCCTAAAGAAGTTTACACTTCAAAATTTTTTTTATTCTATACACACTATATACAGTTTTAAGTATCTATGATGATATGGCTGTAGCTGTTGATACTTTAACCAATAAATACACAGGTAGCCAGACGCGACCGTTAATACTTAACACGACTTTGCCACGTTACCGGTTGTCGCTTATAGGCGACGGTGTCGTGAATAGACGACGCTCGTCCGTCTGACCAGCAAACACTGTCGTAAACGTTCCTACACCTGCCCCTATGCCAATAAAAAAACAATATATGTCTCCAAGGCAACGGCAGCCGTCCAGAAATAAAATAAACAGGTGTCGTCAATAGGCGACAGCCGTCCGTCTGCAAAAAAGTTACTGTCGTTAAGAGTACGCCAGCCGTCTGGAAAGGGTTAAACCCTTTGGTAGCAACCTAAACCCTATATAATTGTTTAATGTTAGGTTTTTAATGTGGCTATGTTTTATTTTGAATAAATAAATAAAAATAAATAAATGATCAAATAAACAAATTATTTAAAAATAAAGAGGTAATTAAAAAATCAAAAACAATAAAAAACTATTAAAAGATTCAGTCTAATCATTTTAAAGGAAATTTTATGCTGATTTCAAAAATTGAATAGAAAGATGGTCATTTATCTTAGAAACTAAAAGTGATATCAAAATGAAATTTTCACAAATAAAAAAGTTATAGGTAGGACGTGGCATGTTAAAAATTATAAATTGATGAAAAAATTGTCCACATAATAATTTTTTATAAATATATTAAGATAATTAAATTAATTAAAAAGTCTAAAATTATTTTTTTTAATGGTCCTTTTATTTTCTCGAGGAAAAATTACAAATTTACAAAAAACTTAAAAAGATAATTAGGAAGCACAGTATTATGATTGGAAATCTAAATGTGACTACTATTTTAGAAAGCAGCAGCTGTCAATAATTGCTTTGATCAGGTACATTTTACTCAGCGCATAGCTTTTTACAAATAGTTATCCAACATTAAAGTGTAAATGGGCAAAAATGGGTTTATCCATACAAATTCTTAAAAATACATAATATCAGGCTGGCATTACAAATAAGTAGTGCTGCTGCGGTGTTAGGTCTTACTTTAGTTTATAATTATGTAGGACCCAGATCTGGAGATATAAAGTATTTTTCCTTTTTTTTCTAGTTTATTTTGTAGTTGACATAATTAAGTTAAATTTTTTGACTGACATGATAATGACGTAGGTATAAAAAATAAATAAATGACCATAAATGTCAACGTATTGTATAAAATTTGGAAAAATTACTGTCATTACTTACTAGCTTGAATCATCAAAGAAGTATTTATTCTTTAAAAATAATATAAAATACAGAGGGGTTTTCATTAAAAAATATTCTGTGCACATTTAATTTAGTCTTATCCTCTAATTACTTCTTTGTGGGAGTGTATGGATAAAAGATTCTTAAAAATGTATATTTAATTCCTATTTATAGAATTCTACTGATTCTAGTGATTCTGAAAGGGAGGACCTCAGAGTAATAACATATAAAGAGAAGTAGTAACCCCGGTTTCGGGGGTCATTCATTCATTTGTTGGTAAACAATGTAGCTTTTCCGCTGTTGCCGGCTCCTCTGCCTCTGTAAAATTTTATAAATAATAAGTAAGGTTCAACTTCTTACCTTACCAAATTTTTAGTGCTTTGAGTTGGTTAGGCTATTTAAACCGTGCGATAATTTGTCATGCGCTTATTAGCCCGCGTCGCGTCGTTTTATGCTGTGTATTTCTTATTACAATCTGCGATAAAAACTCATTTAGACAACATAATTTATGAACGGCCCGAACAATTTTTTCAGGACGTGGCAACAGGTGTATGACATCATATTACGGATTTCGTGTTAGCAGGGCCGGGTTTCGTTTTGAGCTACTTGGACTATATCCCCGCGCTACTATTTTCCGAAAACCGCATATTGATGCGACGTTCCATTAAAAAGTTAGCATTTTTTAAACTTTTTAACTGTCAAAAAACTGTCATTAGCATTCACGAATTTTGACTAAAATGGAATCAGCTCGTTGCAGTATCAAGTACTATTTTACCTGAAAATTTAATGTAAATCGGTTAAGCGGTTTAGGAGCTATCGCGTTACGGACAGATATTCATAAACACACAACACAGACAGACATCACGACGATATTGCTAGGGTAGGTCAAAATACACCCAAATAACACATTTTCGGTGTTATCTAAAAAAAAATTTTTTGTCGAAAACAATACCTTCTCTAGCCGTTGCTGTGGGGGTTAGGAAGGTAAAAAAGGGGCGGGACTGGATTGTTTAGTTTACACTTGAAAACGGTTAGATATACTTACTTACTGAATCGTCCTGTTTAAAATAAACCAACAAAAGAACATTTCATGTAAAAAAGAGCCAAGTACGCGAAAATGGCATTCCGTAAAAAGAATTGAGATAAAAGTAAGGCCAAGTTCTCCAATACAAATTTCATAATGAAAGATTTTTACTAGTTGGAAATGTTTTTCTAAACTTTGCTATTACAGCCAATCTTCTTTATGTTCAATTAAGCACTGTGCCTGAGTCATTTACAGCCGTAATAGCCAAGTTTAGAAAAACATTTCCAAACTAGTTTCTTACTTTCATTTTGAAATTTGTATTGGAGAACTTGACTTTACTTTTATCTCAATTCTTTTTACGGAATGCCGCGTACTTGGTTATTTTTACATGAAATGTTTTTGTTATGATTTCACTTGCTTTTTAAAGGAATTGGATAATATTTAATTTTTAAAATAGTAAAATATGCGGAATATTGTTCAAAACTTTTGCAATGCCTTACTTAAAATTTTGAGGTCTTTTAATTTTTTCCCATGGTTTTATCATAGCTGCCATCAGCCTTCCAAAGCTCAGCTCTCTAGCGTTTCTGAAAGTGGACAATGTTACTTTTGCATAACTTTACATGTATAGGGAAGGGAAGTAAATTAAAATTTTCGTGTTTTTAAATTTTTTCCTATAGTTTTATCATAGTTCCTATCAGTCTTCCAATGCTCAGCTCTCTAGCGTTTTTGGAAGTGGGTAATGTTACTTTTACATAACTTGACATTTATAGGGGAGGAGAGTAAATGAAAATTTTTGGGGTTTTTAAATTTTTTCCCATGGTTTTATCATAGTTTCTATCAGCCTTCCAAAGCTCAGCTCTCTAGCGTTTCTGGAAGTGGGCAATGTTACTTTTATATAAATTTACATTTATAGGAGAGGGAAGTAAATTAAAATATTGGTGTTTTAAAATTTTTTCCTATAGTTTTATCATAGTGTCTTTCAGTCTTAAAAAGCTCAGCTCTCTAGCGTTTCTGGAAGTGGGCAGTATTACTTTTACATAACTTTACATTTAAATGGGAGGGAAGTAAATTAGAATTTTGGGGTGTTATAATTTTTTCCTATAGTTTTATTATAGTTTCTATCAGGCTGCCAAAGCTCAGCTCTCTAGCATTGCTAGAAGTGGGTAATGTTACTTTTAAATAATTTTACATATATAGGGGAGGGGAGTAAATTAGAATTTTGGAGCTTTTTGATTTTTTCCAGGGGTTTGGTCATAATCTCTATCAGTCCGCCAAATTTCAGCTTTATAGTAGGTCTGGAAGTACAGTAGAATTTTGGTGATCTATACATGAGTGAGTGAGTCAGTGAGTGAGTGGCAATTTCGACGTTTTTTGAAATTTCGGAACTACTTTACTACTCTATAGAAGTCCATGAAACTTGGAGGGGTTGTTAACTCTATGAAGTTCTACGACTGTGCAAAGTATGAGATTCGTAGCTCTTTCCGAAGTAGAGCTTTAGATAGGTCAAATATGGGCTGAAATGTTTCAAGAAAAGATGGTACGGCAGCGCGAACTTTGCGAGGCACTGCCGTGCCCTCAGATAAAGACAATGGAAGTCCAAAGTTTTATTTCTACTCAATCATTGTCTACGAGTTTTAAACAAAAGATTATTTTTCACTTATATAATGGCAACAAGTTTAATTAGGTGGGTCCTCAAGTCGTGAACGGTTAGCCTAGATATTCCTAAGCTCTAAGGTCGACACTGAGAGTAACATGTGTTTGTATTAAATGCAGTGTTGTCTTGGCCGTCGGACTCGGTATATTGAATTTTTTGTGTTTTTTTTTCTGTGTGCTGAGTTTTATTTTTGTAAAAAAGAACTTAGTTGGACGTAAAAATAAACAAGAAGTGCTATGTTTCTGAAAATACTGTGAAAATTCAGCCCAGTGTGGTTTTTTCGAGATGATTCCAGTGACGCAGCTATGTTGCCATCGCCGGGGATTCTGCAAATTCTAAGTTTTCAGGAATGACCGCCACGAATAGGGAAAATTTACACGGGGCCGCGGTTTACTTCTTCTCTTTATATTATTATTACTCTAAGGGGAGGACTAAAATGCTTTGTTGTTAGGTCGCTGACAATAAATTTAAAAAATCGCCATTTTGAAAATGTCACCGCTTCGATTTTTAATATTTAAAAAAAAAAGATGCTGCACTATTTTTGCCTTTAAAAATTTTAGAGTGTGCCAAGAAGTATAAATGCCAAAAAGAAAAATTCTTGTGTAAGTGCGCGGAGGCCTTGGCCGTACTTATATGAGGTGCCCGGAGCGTGGTTGTTTTGCTTTAGGGCCTATCCTTAAATTAAGTAACGCTTAAGGGAGGGAGGGGGTTTTTGGCTTTGCGTTACACCTAATGTTTTTTTAATGTGATTTTTCTTGAAAATGCGTTATGAGGGGGGAGGGGGTGTTAAAAATCCTGAATTTTTGCGTTACGTTCCAAGGAAAAAATCTTTTTTTTTTATTCTGACACCCTCCCCGCCCTTGCATATGACATCAGCGGCGTTACATTGAAGGGCCAAGACGGGCCTTGGCCTTCCACTGTTTAAAAGCTTATCGGCTACCAACATTCTGGCACATTTTTCTAATTAGAAAACCTAGTCTTGCACTGTTATGACACTAGACGCCACTATACAGGGTGTCCCAAATTCGACTTCTTTTGGGAAGTCTTGACCCTCACTTCCGAGTATCCAGTATAAAGGAAAGCGTTTTTTTTTACTTTGCGTTTTGGGAGGGGAGCTATAACTTTGATGAAATTTTGCTCAGTAGTAAATTTTTTTTGCAAACGTATCCGTATTTTTTCAGGAAAAATCATAAACCATAGATATGTTTTGGCCAATTAAGAAGATAAAACACCCTGTAGATTTAAGGAATCGCAACATTAAAAAAAACATTTTTTGGTGTAATCGGTATCTATAGAGGAACCAAAAAATATTTTTTTATTAAAATCAAAATTTTTAAGTGCAAGAAGGTTGACATGGAAAGCCCCATATACGAAGTCAAGTAAAATCGTTTAATATATTTTTTGATCAAATTTTATTACATATAAGCAAAAAAAATTGAAAAAATACTATGTAGCTTGCATAAAAAAACACCCCTAAAAATATTTAGTATATTGGATTGAAACATAATATTTTTTCTCATATTCTGTCTATGCCTGATTTTTTTTTAATTTAAAATATTTATTATTCATAAAATAAACCCAAAAAAATTAGGTTTATAGCATCTTTTGCAAGGTAATTATTTTCAATTCTGTAGATTATGACCTATGTGCGATGCCTTCTAGGTAACAACAACAACTCAATGCAGAGTATCAGTTTTTATTTCGAAATTCGAAATTTGATTTATTTTTTTTAAACAGGTCATCCGATCTTGGAAATAAGACAGCGAGCTTTGTCGAACATTATTCGCAAACTTTTCAGCGGATACCGATTCGACAATGAGGTGGCGAGAACGCGGGAGTTGCTTGACAAACTGTTCTCCTGGTTCCTGTTCGACCCGTGCACGGATCAGGATAAAGTGATTGATTTGTTGCGACAAACGCTACAGGTCAGCAAGTTTTACCTTTTTTAAATATGTCAAACACACTGTATTGATAAATACTGCGTTCAACTTTAATTATTTTATCAAGAAGTCGCAACTGCGAGAGATATGGTATACAGCGTGTTAATAAAGTATGTCGCCAAACTTCAGAGTGTTATTTTTTGAGTGATTTTTAGAAAAACATTTTTTTTTGTTTTTTCTTCATAACTTGTGCAGTTTTTGAGATGTTTAGCTCAAATCTGGAACGTGTATTTAGCTATAAGGCATACGTATTTAGCTATAAGGTATCTTTAAGCAAGCCAAATATTGGGAAAAAACTACAGAGTGATATTTTTTCCGGGGTCATGCCCCTTTTTGCCATCAGAATTTGAAAATTTTTGCGGTAATTCACTGACAGATTCCAAAATATGTTTTATTTAGAACGTTTCTGATCTCTTGCAATTTTTTGTATCTCTAACCATTTTTGAGAAAAAGTTGCTATTTAGAAATTACATAAAGTTCGCATTAAATTAAAATGATGTAATGTAGTGACTATTTTAAATTTTAATGTAATTCTCGAAAAGGGTTGGAGATACAAAAAATTGCAAGAGATCAAAAAGTTTCTTAATAAAACAAAGGATCCATTTCATATTTTTCAGTCTGCCACTGCAAAAACATTCTGGGGGAAAAAGGGGGCATATGACCCCTAAAAAAATATCACCCTGCGGTTTTTTCCCGATATTTGGCATGCTTAATGATGTATGCGTTGTGCCTAAATATATATATATATATATATATATATATATATATATATATATTTATCGGTTTCACCACGTTCTACGTCTTGCGATACCCAATCTCCACTCGTTTCTGTTTGCCCATAATTCATCATCTAGGCCTCTTATTCTTATTTCACTATCTATTCCTTCTCTCCAGCTTCTCCTCGGCCTTCCTCGTTTTCTTCGGCCAGTTGGTTTCCATTGTAATATTTGTTTAGGTAGTCTTCCATCATCCATTCTTTGTACATGTCCGTACCACACCAGTTGTTTTGTTCTTATATCATCCACTAGAGTACGTTCACCCACTGTCATAATTTCTCTTATTCTTTGATTGGTAACTTTTTCTCTTTTTGATTTCCCTGCTGCTTTTCTCCAATAGTCCATCTCCGTAGCAGAAAGCATTTTTTCTGTTCTATCTTTGATTGGCCATACTTCTGAGCCGTATGTAATAATACTTTTTACAATGGTGTTATATATAAGCTTTTTGTTATGTTTTGATATACTTTGGTCCCAAATTATTCCATTTAATAAAGTTATTGCTTTTCTTCCTTGTACGTTTCTATCTTTTATAGCTTTGTCTAGTGTTCCGTCAGCTGTAATTTTTAGACCCAAGTATTTATACTCATCACAGGACTGAATTCGCTGCCCAGTATTTAAGATTAGATCCTGTTTCGTTCCACCAGTACACATATACTCTGTCTTATTGATATTAACCTCTAGTCCCCACTTATTGTACTCTTCTATTAGTTTTCGTGTCATATATTCGAGGTCGTCATAATCCTGAGCCACCACTATCTAATCATCGGCGAAACATAAAGTATACAAGGTGGTTTCATCCAACGGAATTCCCATGTTTTGGCATTTTCTCTTCCAGACTTTAAGGACCTGTTCCAAATCCAGGTTCCAAATTTGAGCCAAACATCTCAAAAACTGCACCAGCTATAAAGAAAAATAAACGGATCTATGACGGATCTGATACCTAGCCTGTTAGCACATTTCAAGTGAAAGCCTTGAAAATAGTTTTTTTGTAAATATATCAGAAACTAAAGCTCTTACGAAGTTTTTGGTCATAACTCGAATTATTGATCAAAATATAGTATACTATTCCAAAAACAGTGTATTGATACGATGCTTCGTTAAAAAGTTAGCAATAATGGATTTTGACCAAAATGTAATCAGCTCGTAAGAGTTTCGAACACTATTTTTCCTGAAAATTTTATGAAAATCGGTTTAGCGCTTTAGGAGCTATTGTGTTACGAACAGAAATAATATACACACAGACAGACATTACGATGATATTGCTAGGATAGGTAAAAATACATCCAAATAACACATTTTTGGCGTTATCTGAAAAAAATTTTTCGTCGAAAATAATATCTTCTCTCGCCATTGCTACGTGGGCTAGGAAGGTAACAAACAATTGAAACTTTGACACCCTGTATCTTTAAAACTAAGCATTTGAGGAACCATGTTTATTTGAAGTTTTTTTTCTTAAAATCACTCAGAAAATCATTCTCTGAAGTTAGGCGACATACTTGTATTTAAAAGTACATGAAAAGGAGTGAGGCCCCCATATGGACACAATGCTCAAGCTTGCCCCCTTTTTATTGGATGCATGCCGTTTGCTTTCTCTGCCTTGCACAGTTAGATCATAATCTTGTTGTTTTACAAACTCGTGATTTTTGAATTCAAGAGTTGAACTTGAACACCCTTTATAACAATCTAGTGTAGTAAGGCGAACTAGCAATTTTGTTTTAACTTAATTTAATATCAGAAAGTTAGCCTTAAACTTATTAGCCAGTCATTATAGAATTTTAGCTTCCAAAAGGTGGATTTTGACATATGTTGTTGACACTGGAGTCCTAAAAATAAATTTGAGTTTTCGACCTTGGGGGGTATGGCCGCTTCCCCCATTATCTTGGATTTAGTGGGTACAAAAAAGATTTTTTTAAGTGACTTGGTTGCTGTACGTTTTAGAAAAAAAAGTCTTAACAAAAGTTGAAGACAATAAAATTTCCTACAAAAACCCTTTTGTATGTTTTTTTGTCAGACAAATGGTCTTCGAGTTATGACGCTAAACATTTCGCCGCCATTTTGATTTTGACCAATTTTTTTTAGTGGTCTTTGAGTTCGAAACTGCTTATTCTTGAGAAAATCTGTAATAACATAAAATAAAGACCAACTAATAGCCTATAAAACGAGATATCTCTTGGTATTACTCTTGCTGAGATACGAACCCTGAAACCATTGTTTGGGGCGACAATTATTACTTGACGAAAATTAATAAACAGAATATTACGTTAAAATGCTGCTTGTTTGTAAAAGTTATTAAAAATTATTTACTTTTTAATTCACTTAAATTATTTAATTTTTTTGGAACAAGCAGAATTTTAAGGTATTATTCTAGTTGTGAATCACATCTCGTTTGGGGTAGTGTCCGTTTTTTAAAAACAAGCTTTTCAAAAATACTTTTTTTAAAGACAGTTTGATCCAGAACCTTAATTTCGAAAATATTTTTTTCAGAAACATTTTTTTTCGAAAACCTTTTCTTTAAATTACATTTTTTTCAAAAAGATTTTTTTTGAATTACATTTTTTTAATGATATTTTTTATAAAAATTATTTCTTTAAGATACCTTTCCTGTCCTCGTTTGGGGGAATCAAAATCGGTGTTATCTTAACCTTAAATTGATGGCAAACATATCCTAACCTGTCCATTGGGGACATTTTTTGTGGAGGACAAATGTCAGGAGGGGATTAGAATCGTTCCCTTTCAATTGACAAAGTCTTCAAAAAAAATGTCATTCGAATAGAATTTTTTCAAAGAAAACGTTATTTGGAAAAAAATTTAATTCGAAATTTATTAGGTTTTCAATTAAAATGTCTTCGAAAAAAGTGTTTTTGAAAACCGTGTTTTCAAAAAACGGACAGTGTCGCCGGCGCCGTCGTGGTGTAGTGGTAGCAATGTTTGTTTCCCAAACCGGCGGTCCGAGTTCGATTCCGGGCTAGGTAGGTACTTGGTTGTTTGTGTTTGTTTAAAAATGCTTTAGCTCTGCTCAAACTTTGCGAAACTGGGCGATTGATCCTGATTGGATGGAAAGTCCCAGTATAAATAAAAAAAAACGGATAGTGACCCACCTCGTTTAAGGAGTGCATTTACATAAAACTGAATAAGTTGAAATTTTGCGAACCGAGTACCAGCTTATACTGATAATTTCGCTAATCTGGCAACGTTGGTTTTATGCTTTTCTATTCTCCCATGCAATCCTTATGGCCCATACAAAAATCCTACCCCCAGAAAAATAGACGATGTATAATTCATTACTAATACATGTATATAATATTTTTTAGTCGAATACCGGACAGCTTGTTCTACGTCACTGCGGCAAGTCATTTATCAAATCAAAGCTGGAAGGCATCAGCTGTTTTATTGAGCCCAATAATGTAAATGCTCTTGAGGAACTTATAAAATTAGGTAAGTGTCAATTGAAATTAAAGAATCCCGCAGTTTTTTGATAATGCGTTTGTGTCAGTCATATTTTTTAATAGATTTTTTTAAAAATTTGATTTGATTTACTATGAATCCAGGTGTAAAGTGAAACGACTAAACAAAATGGTTTCACCGGGAAATCCTCCGAGGTAAAGGTAGCTCGGAAACGCTGCGTTTCTGCCTGTTGGGGCTTTATTCAACACGAGCATAAACATAAATTGGAAAGATATGAAAATGAATAATAATGTGGTTATCTTAAAGAGAAACGGAAACCTGATGTTTACTGAAAAGAGACCATCTGTCTGTTCACAGCTGCGGTCAGAGTAGCGTGGATTTTAAGGCAAATTTTGATGGATATATTCTGCTCCTAGTAAAAATCGTGTGCCCTGGATTTTTTTTACAATTTAAAGGATGTTTATTGAGGTATAAAGTGAAACGACTAAGGAATAAGATTTCACGGACAAATGCTCAGAGGTAAAAATACTTTTGCGTTTCTCATAGATATAGAAAACTAATTAGATAGCGCTTCAAAAACTGCGCAGCCTCCAATAGGGGCGACGGAATGTTGGCCGCCATTTTGTCACAGATTTTAAGTACAGGCGGTTACCCCTAGATGTCGTTATGATGATTAAGCATATAGGGTCACAAGATGACGAAACCTGCGTTGCCAAGCTTCAGAACGCAGCGACCTTACAAGCATAGTATAAGCCACCATCCCTGGAGGTCGTCGTGGAAAATAAGCAGTGACGCTCTGTCAAATATCTTAAATTTTTTTAATTCAATTTATTTCTCAACAAACTTATTGTGTCCCCAAATACCAAATTGCAAATAATGCAAGAAGCTAAAACTATAAACAACAAATGAAATTAAAGAAAGAAATATAAGAAAAATGTTTTTCTGCTTCGGCCGGGACTCGAACCCGGGATCTCTTGCTCTGTACGCAAACATTCTAAACATTGAACTACCGAAGCCATACATACATTTTCGGAAAACTTTCATCTACTCAATACAAGAACGAGAGACTCTCAGGGTATTAACTCGACCAAGTCATCAAATTGATTTCTATAATTCTTCCTTCCTACTGATATGAAATTGAAATGCTTTTTTAAAATGAATGGTTAATTTGTTTGTTTGAAGCCAATTTTCGTTTGAAATATTAATTTTTATTTAATTAAGAATTTTGCCTTGGTATATGAGTGTCGTATCATCTGCAAATAATCTAATATTTCCATTTATTTTTCGTTTGTATATTACATTTATGTATATTAAAATTGGTGCAAGCACTGAACTTTGTGGTACACCACCAGTAATTTTTTAAAGTGATCTTTGATTTTTATTAAGTTTTACAAATTGTTGTCGATCTTCCAAATAGCTCTTAAACTTTTTGGATCAATAAAAATAAGGGCAAAAATCTGTCCCTGTCATCTGTCATTCTAATATAATATTTTAACTACACTCTTTTGTGTCGTGGTTCAAATAATTTTTATTTACCTTTTCACTTACCTTGTGCAACTTCACGAAACACCCGCAAAGACGCTGTGAAAAAGTTAAAAAAAGCCTCAAAAGCAAAAATCAAACACCGCAGACCGCGCCCGCTTTTTTTTACAAAATTACTATGCTATGCTGCCATTTAGAGCAATGAAATTTGTCACAGTTATTTAGAACTTATGGGGAACAAAAATGTCGAATTTGTAAAAAGTCGGAAAATATTACGTAGGCGAAATAAGGGAAAAACCGTCAAAAAGTGCCTTTTTTTGATGTACCCTTGTTGGCACACCATAAGTCTGCAGACAATTGTTCTATTAACTTAAGATTTTGTATAAGTATACTCTTATGTGCATTTAAGAAGCTTATTGTTTTTCAGCCAGATGGGAAAAAGACAAGTGCTCCATTTCGGGATTTTTCTGAATCCCTGTTCTACCGTATTTTCACTATATTGTAAAATTGGTCAGAATTTAAAATTTTTTTGCCGTTTTTTTAAATACATCAGGTCACTACTCCAAAACTAATAAACCGATAATATTTTATATTTTGCAAGATTGTAGAACTAAAGGATTGTTCGGTAACTGTATAGTTGGTTTTTAAGACTAGTGTTTGGTTTTTGAGTGTTGAGCATTTTTCAAAAACTATGTAAGATTTTTGCAGTCATCCCCTTACATTTTGTAACAGTTCTTGAACTGCTATCTTTTTAAGAAAAGTCCAAAATATTTTCTAAAAAAAGTTTGACTCTTCTAAGTTATACGTAAGTTTGATTTTTTTGTTAAAATCCCTCAAGAATCTCATTGGAAATAACACGCATTTTTACAAAAATCGTGATATCTTTAAAACCAGGCGTCACAATTCAAAAAAAATTGCACTACTCATTTCGCCGAACTTTTTTACATAAAACTCGATTCATACTTTTAACTTTAATGTAGAGGGCTGGTGTAGTGCACTTAACATTTATCAAAAGGCACTAAAATTTAAGAAAATCTTATAAAATTAAAGGAATTTGCAAATATTTTCTAAAATATACTTGCAATAATAATAATAGGATTAATTTTATGATAAAGATGAGAAAACCTATAAAGTGACATATGTCATTTTTGAGTTATAGCAAAATTCAAGTTCCTAGGTTAATTTTTTGATCATTTGCCGTGAAAAATATTGGTAAAGCGTTAACAAAATATATTATTATACACAAATTGCTTAAAATTGAAACTTTTTTGAGGCATTGTGTCTATAGCATGAGCGTACCGAGAGCTACAATTCGTTACATTAGAAAAAACTAGCTAGGACCTATAGTTTTTGAGGTTTAGCGCAAAATATTTAAAAAGCCCCATAAAGTTCATGTATTTTTTTTTAAATTTGTTATATCTTGAAAATCGTACTTCAGACTTCTTTAAACCTTTCTTCGTTATAATCTTTTAGTTATCAGTTTTAGCTTTATCATAGAGGACGCTAATATAGTTAACATTAGTCATAAGGGGCCCAAATTAAAGGTTTTCTACTATAAATTGAGAAACTCGCCAACGCCAAAGTTACATTTTAAAGAAAAAAAGACAATTCGTAAAATGTCATTATTTTTAGTTCAGTGTTTAATTTCAAGTTGCTAGATTAATCCTTTACTTCCCGTACCAAGCACAATATTTGACAAAACATTAAAAATAGTATATTAAACGCCAATGCAATCATACAAATGACATTGATATTTTTTTCTAAGCAAAGTGGTTTTTAGTGTGAGCGGAGCGAGAGGTACAATTTGTAGAGTTCAAAAGCGCACTTTTTATCTGTTAAGTGAGAATTACTTCAGTTGTAAGGGGCTGACGTATTTAAGTAATAGGTCATTATTAAAATGCTTTCTAAACTACTACTAAGCTTAGTTAAAATGTGTAACGTCCTTATACTTCACACAAGGTAAAATACAAAACTTTAGAAAGTAATTGATAGATTTTAATAAAATTAGTATAAACTCCCAAAATGACCCTCTAAATCTTATTGTACGATACTCACAGAAAAATTGTTAAACATCTTTTTATAAATAATTAATATAAATACGAAATCTCACCGCAGGCGAGAGACTTAGCGAAAATCAATGCTGCAATAGTTTTAAATCATCCGTATGTTTTTGGACTGTAATATCGATTGGCAGTAAATAAAGTTGGTAGATATTGTTATTTGGGACACTTTGTATTTTCTTTTGTAGTGGATTCTTGTGAATCATCCAGAGTTGAAATTCCACCATTATGCAGCGATGTTCCTTTGAGCTATAGATCAAATTCCTCGGATTATCCCCCTTATTTAGGAAGCACCGCTACCACCATGGCGGGATATTTTGAGAAAGACGCCTCACTGGAGCAACAGTTTGGGTAAGTGATCTCCTGGGATCCCAGAAATTCTATGTTACATAACGAGTGAAGAAAGTGACATATTCCCACAAGTGTAAAAGTTTTTGCGATAGGTGAGCCGAGTGCAAACATTACACACTATTTTTTCTACCACTACAAGATTTTATCCTGAACTTCCTTGTTATTTTTGTTAAAATCATATTTTACTTTCGGTGAAATATTTTCCTCTTAAGAAAAGGAAAATATTTTCTTTAAAAATCATTGCTTTCGTCTCTAGTGACAAAAATTAAATTTCTGATCGTTTATGCGTCGTAGGAAAAGAATAAAACTTCTTCACCAGTATTTACTAAGATCTTAAGACTTAGGACGTATGCCGGTGTGTAAGTGGTTAGTCTATGAACTTAGTCCCGACTGGATTAAGTCAGTCAGTTTTTCCGGAAGGCCAGAGACCTTTTTAAGCGGTCCACCGCGGTGGACCCTTCGGTTGTTAGTTCTCTTTGTTTAAATACGAAAATCAAACAGAGAACGCTAACCAAGAAACGTCAAAAAGTCATGCATTTTCATTGTTCTTTTAACCAAAGATAAACCTACCTCCAGTAATAGAACGGTTAATAGAACAATGAAAATGCATGATTTTTTGACGTGTCTTGGTTAAGCGTTCTCTTTTTGATTCTCGCATTTAAACGAAGACAACTAATAACCGAACAGTCCACCGCTTGAAAAGATGTTTGTATTTTGATCACTAGTAAACCTACTTGAACATTTTTACGAGTAAAACATGTTGTGTTTAATTGCGTAATCTGTCAAGAGAGAGACACTAGTAACATTATTCCTATTTGTAAAAATTATTGTTGCATCTTTTATTTAAACGTTAATTGAAGTTATTGGAGGTGTCCGCTTAAGTGAGAGAACTACAAAATTTTAATATATATTAATCGCTAAAAAATCAGGTAAAGTTTTTTACTAGGCGTCATTTCAAAGAGATCTATTACTACCCAACTGAACAATAAAAATAAAACACAGCGGTCCCGCCGACTAAAATATGTTGTAAATACGATAGAAGTATTTAGTCTCCGCATTAAAACGGAAAGAGACATACTACATAATATTTATGCTCATGTCGTCCAGCGCTCCGTCATGTTATCAGAGGTCGGTGTGCGGTAAAGGGAGGTTTCAGAATTTTTTAACAAAAAAATATGTCCGCGTCCGGTTGTTAGAGTGTTTGGTTATATGAGTGGATTTTACATGTAAAGAAATAGGGAAAAGCTTGGTTCCAACAAATTTGTCCGCCTAAAAAGAGTGTCCGCTTAATAAAGGTGTCCGCATGGAGAGGTTTCACTGTATGTCATTAAGCATTTTAAAATATTTAGAGTTTATACCGCTAGGCAGTTGGTCAATATTTAAGTCCGAACAAATTAAAAGGCTTAAAATCCTTCGAGGTATTTTTGTCAAGATTTCCGCAAAAATGTCTAAAAAGTTTTAAAGTCTTGAACTTCCGGGTCTGTACATTAATAAAATGTAGTAAATTGAATTAGAAATCATTCTATCAATATTTCAGCTGAATAGTTATTAAACTTATTCAATACTTTACATTTCGAAAAAATGTTCATGGTGTTTTTGCTGAAGTCACAAATTTTCATAACCGTTCGGTGTAAAGAAAGGTAAATTATCAGTAGTGAGCCAATGCTCAGAGAAACACAGAAACGTTTGAATCGTACTTTTGTGAATTTAATTTAATTAAATTAAGTTTATTTGATAAACATTTAAATGCAATGCGGATCAGCAGTGATTTGTAGTTGTAGGTGAATTTTTGCTATTAGGATTGTATTAGCTCACACATATACTATACTATAGTAGTGTGAGCTATGGTGATCCTAATTTTTTCGAGGAAAAAAAGTTGCTCCGATTTCAAAATTTTTTATATATCTTTGCGTTTCAGATGAATTTGAAACTTTTTTGTTGCGCCGTCTGTCTGTCTGTCTGTATGTCTGTCTATAACGACCAACGCGCATAACTCAAAAACTGCTTGGCCAATTTTAATGAAATTTGGTACCTAGGCTGGGTCTTGCGTCGAGATGGTCCCATTTCAAAATGAACAAAATCCACCGAACACAAACCAAATAAAAGGGTAGGGGTAGATTTCAAAAATTAGAGTTTATGTGAAAATATGGCGTGTGTGAAATGAAACGAAAGGTAATTGAGTCTGGAGTTAAACAAAATACATTTTAATTTATTTAAAAAAAAGGGTGGGGGTATATTTCAAAAATTAGAGTTTAAGTGAAAATATGGCCTGTGTGATATCAAACGAAAGGTAATTGAGTCCGGAATTGAACAAAATACATTTTAGTTTTTGTTTTTAGCTCACACATATACTATACTATAGTAGTGTGAGCAATGGTGATCCTAATTTTTTCGAGAAAAAAAAAGTTGCTCCGATTTCAAAATTTTTTATATATCTTTGCGTTTCAGATGATTTTGAAACTTTTTTTGTTGCGCCGTCTGTCTGTCTGTCTGTATGTCTGTCTGTCTGTCTGTATGTCTGTCTGTAACGACCAACGCGCATAACTCAAAAACCGTTTAGCCGATTTTAATGAAATTTGGTACCTAGGCTGGGTCTTGGGTCGAGATGGTCCCATTTAAAAATGAACAAAATTCCCCGAACACAAACCAAATAAAAGGGTGGGGGTAGATTTCAAAAATTAGAGTTTATGTGAAATTATGGCGTATGTGATATCAAACGAAAGGTAATTGAGTCTACAGTTAAACAAAATACATTTTAATTTATTTAAAGAAAGGGTGGGGGTATATTTAAAAATTAGAGTTTAAGTGAAAATATGGCGTGTGTGATATCAAACGAAAGGTAATTGAGTCAGGAGTTTAACAAAATACATTTTAATTTTTGTTTTTTTTAAGGGTGCGGGTAAATTTCAAAAATTTGAGTTTAAGTCAAAACATGGCATGTGTGGTATCAAACAAAAGGTAATTTAGTCCGGAGTTGAATAAAATATTTCAGTTTTTAGTTATATTAGCTCACACGTACACTATAACTATAGTACCTAGTGTGAGCTTAGGGGCCCATATATCGGCAGAGTATTTTTTGATATTATCGAAATTGCAACCTATCGGAGTAACACTATCTTTAATAATTATTATAAATCGTTTCGGTCAGGACTAACTTGTTCATATGATTAACATATAAAATAAAGCGGTTAGCTGTCAAATGGTATACACTGACTTACTCCAATTTTATTCGATATCCGCTAGTTACGTTTGAAGTTTTAAATACGGCTGCTATTTATAAACCAAAATATATTTATTTCTAAGTTCTAACAACGAAAAATGATAACCTATAATACAAGGTATTTATAGGCGTTTATAAAGATACTAAAAACTATTGCATTGCAATGCGAAAAGTGAGTTAAACCTTCAACCAGAATGTAGACCAGTCGTAACCAAGTCTATGGACTTAGTACCTAGCACTGTTTAGTAAACACTGTTGCTCAAGTCACCATACACAAATGACAGAAATCAATCTTGGCCTTAATCAACGAAAAAAAAATCTTTAATTTATATTTTCGTGATTTAAAAATTTATGATAAAATACATTAAAAATGTGTTCCTTTGTTCTTGTCTTTATTGCTTTTTAGGAATGTTAAACCATCTAAGACTCCCACACTAAAAACGTCAGAATATACAAGAACCTTAACTATTTCCAGTGCCAATAGTGAGTCTACAGATGAAAAATCTGAAAATGATGACTCAATGAACCAAAACTCAACACGTTCGCCAGAATTTTTAAAATTGACACTACCATGGCAACCTTTGATAGAAACTGACAGAAATGTTCTAATGTCAGTAGAAAAGCCGTTCTTGTCTCCTTCTAAACCAGCGGCATTGTATCATACCTGCGAATTTTTCACGAACATACTGCTTCATGATTTTCCAGCTGAAGTGTTTTTGCAAAGACCAAATATAGTACTGGTATGTACAGGGTCATTGGTTATATTTACTTGGCCTTTATCAGAGGTTAATGTAGGTGATGTAAAAAACTTTAAATACAAAAGTTGCAAAATTTTTTCAATTATCTTTTGGACTATGTCAGAAGTGTCAGATGTCATTCCTTATGTCAAATTTTAGCAGCAACTTTCTTAAGTTGTAAAACACCCTGTATATTTTCTCCCAGAAAGAAAGACGTGTTCACTGATTTTAAAAACATATGCTTTGTTAATATCTAATTAAGTCGGTTTTGAGTTATTTAAGTTAAAAATTTATATTGAAGTATAAACAGTAATTTAAAACTAATATAACTTAAAAACGGCTTAACCAAATGTCAACTTATATTAGTTTTTATATATATATATATACTTATATATTTTTAAAAGAGGGCAAATAAGATGGCAAATAATATGCTAGGCGTTCCCTTTAAGTTAAGAAAGTTGCTGTCAAAATTTGACATAAGGAATAACATGTGTGACTTAACATAGTTTAAAAGATAATAAATATAGAAAAAATTATGCAACTTTTGAATGAAAATTTTTACAATAAACAGAGACCCATTTTTACCTTCCTAACCCGCGCAGCAATGGCTAGAGAAGGTATTAGTTTCGACGAATTTTTTTTCAGATAACGCCGAAAATGTGTTATTTGGGTGTATTTTGACCTATCTTAGCAATATTGTCGTGATGTCTGTCTGTTTTTGTATGTGTGTGTATATTATTTTTATCCGTAACACGATAGCTCCTAAACCGCTAAACCAATTTTCATAAAATTTTCAGGTAAATTAGTATTCGATACTCTAACGAGCTGATTAGATTTTGGCAAAAATCCATTAATGCTAATAAAAATTAAAAAATTATTAACTTTTTAACGGAGTATCACATCAATATGCGATTTTTAGAATATTGTAGACTACATTTTGCTCAATAATTTATGTTATAACCAAAATCTTCGTAAGAGCTTTAGTTTTTGAGATATTTACATTTACACTTGAAGTGTGCTTATAGGCTAGCTTGGAAGGTATCAGATCGGGGATGGATCCATTTATTTTAAATAATGAATTCATTAGAAATAAAGTATTCAATTTTTTATTCATTTTTTACCTTCCTAGCCCTTGCAGCAATGGCTAGAGAAGGTATTATTTTCGACGAATTTTAGCTCACACATATACTATATTATAGTAGTGTGAGCTATGGTAATCCTAATTTTTTCGAGAAAAAAAAAAGTTGCTCCGATTTCAAAATTTTTTATATATCTTTGCGTTTCAGGTGATTTTGTCTGTCTGTATGTCTGTCTGTCTGTCTGTCTGTCTGTCTGTCTGTCTGTCTGTCTGTCTGTCTGTCTGTCTGTCTGTCTGTCTGTCTGTCTGTCTGTCTGTCTGTCTGTCTGTCTGTCTGTCTGTCTGTCTGTCTGTCTGTCTGTCTGTCTGTCTGTCTGTCTGTCTGTCTGTCTGTCTGTCTGTCTGTCTGTCTGTCTGTCTGTCTGTCTGTCTGTCTGTCTGTCTGTCTGTCTGTCTGTCTGTCTGTCTGTCTGTCTGTCTGTCTGTCTGTCTGTCTGTCTGTCTGTCTGTCTGTCTGTCTGTCTGTCTGTCTCTATGTCTGTAACGACCAACGCGCATAATTCAAAAACCGCTTGGCCGATTTTAATAAAATTTGGTACCTAGGCTGGGTCTTGGGTCGAGATGGTCCCATTTAAAAATGAACAAAATCCACCGAACACAAACCAAATAAAAGGGTGGGGGTAGATTTCAAAATTAGAGTTTATGTGAAAATATGGCGTGTGTGATATCAAACGAAAGGTAATTGAGTCTGCAATTAAACAAAATACATTTTAATTTATTTAAAAAAAAAAGGGTGGGGGTATATTTTAAAAATTAGAGTTTAAGTGAAAATATGGCGTGTGTGATATCAAACGAAAGGTAATTGAGTCCGGAGTTTAACACAATACATTTTAGTTTTTGTTTTTTTTAAGGGTGGGGGTAGATTTCAAAAATTTGAGTTTAAGTCAAAACATGGCTTGTGTGGTATCAAACAAAAGGTAATTTAGTCTGGAGTTGAATAAAATATATTTCAGTTTTTAGTTATATTAGCTCACACGCACACTATAACTATAGTACCTAGTGTGAGCTTAGGGGCCCATATATTGGCAGAGTATTTTTCAGATAACGTTGAAAATGTCTTATTTCGGTGTATTTTGACCTATCTTAGCGATATCATCGTGATGTCTCTGTGTGTGTGTGTATGCGTGTGTGTGTATGTGATATAAATTTATTAATTAATTTTCGGGATATATGACATTTCGAATTAATTTCTTAAACTGCACAGTTTATTTATGCAAATCTAACTTATATTTTGAAAATAAGTAAAATTTAATAAATAATAACAGATCTGATCTTCGTAGCTATTATCACACTTCAAGTGAACGCCATGTTATATCAGCCTTAAAAACAGTTTTTTGTAAATATCTCAGAATCTAAAGCTTCTACGAAGTTTTTGGTTGTAACACACACAAAAAGTTAGCATTTTAAAAAATTTTTAATTGTCAAAAAATTGTCATTAGCATTAATGGATTTTGACCAAAACCTAATCAGCTTGTTAGAGTGTCGAGCACTATTTTACCTAAAAATTTGTATGAAAATCGGTTCAGCAGTTTAGGCGGTATCGTGTTACGGACAGAAATAAAATAGGTAGTTTAGAAATATTACGAAAGGAGAAAAGATTGTCGAACAAACTGTGCTCATGACATTTGTTTTCATTTTCAGGTACTCAATAAGCTGTTGCGTTCCAGCCCGTCCAAAAAGCTAAGCTGTGCACTAGTCAACTGCTTAATTGAGTTGACGAAAGCTTTGAAAATCAGGGTGAATTACTGGAATGATCCCAATATGCAACATATAAAAATAGTTACGGTAAATATAGTTTTGTTTAAAGGTTAAGAGCACACACCTATACTAACAAAAAAAAATTTGAGATGACGAAACGGTTTCCGAATAGGCGGATTTTGAATCAGTGCCTCGGTAGCGCAGTTGAAAGAGCATCAGCCTTGTTAGCGGAAGGGCGCTGGTTCAAATCCATTTTGAGGTAAAATCTTTTTGTTACCTTATTTTTCTTTTTTATTCCTTGCTCTTATACCATTAAATTCTACGCGTTATCATCATAACAAAAACAGTTTATCAAAAAAGCCAGGTGCATTAAAATGTCATTCCGTAAAAAGAATTGAGATAAAAGTATAGCCAAGTTCTCCAATACACATTTCAAAATTAAAGGTTCTTACAAGTTTCACGTTTATTTATTTCACATACTTTATATTACAGATAGTATAATACTTATTTGATTAATATTAAATTTTAAATATATAAGCGCCTAGATGACTTAACACCTGTATGCCCCACTTTTTTACTTCTTAAAAATAGTAATATTGAAATCTGTTCAAGTTAGTTCATAACATGCTACTTTAGAGTTTTATATTTTAAAAACTAAACAAAAAAAAACAACAAAAGAACACCAACAAACGTGAAATTACACGTTTGTTAGTATTATTTGGCTTTAAAATTCCTTTGATTGACGCTTACTGTCTTGATGACGGGTAAAAATGCAAAATGCGTTGATCCGGCCTGAAAAGACAAAGAGCTGTCGTAGGTCACGGACTATAGTTGTTTTCTTTTATTTGCATTCGATCTTTTCATTGATCGATATTGTATAGCAGTGTTTTCCCTGCTTTTGGTTTTTTGTTTCTCTCGTATCTCGGTAGATGGCGCCTCTTGCTATAGTGCGCTCACTAATTACATTTAATTAGAGACAAAACCGTCTGATTAACTTCGCAAGATTTGTCACTTGACCAGCAGTGTTCTGAGGAGTCCCATAAGGACGAAACGGTTAACTGTCAACACTTATTAGGTGTCCATTAGATCTTGGACCCCCGTGAGGTTAAGCTTTCAAGCTACCCACGGAAAAATATCAGGGAAACAAAAAACTCCTTTTTGCCCGATTAGCCATGAAACTTGTTTGAAGACACCATTACACAAAAAAAACACACACTCACACATACACTGACAGGTATAAAGACTTTATCAGATTTAGGTCTTGAACAGCCTTAGAAATGTTGTTCTGTTGTTCCATATATATATTTTTGTTAATTTAGAAAAATGTTTGTTTTTCTGCTTATTTTGAGGTTTACTTTTTATGTTAATAAGCATCATGTTGTACACTTTTGGGCCCAAATATTCTAATGATCTCTTAAAAAATTCGCTGCGGCAGTGTGGTATACTGAGCATATTGTTGGCTAAATTTCTAGTTAAATGCTTATGTGATAGTCTTTTTTTATCTTCCTTTTTATGCAAAAAACATACCAGTGAATGGAGGTATAGTATTCTTACATTGTTAATCCTAGAATTATAAAGAATATGCGTGGGATATAAATAATCTTGTTTATAAATAATTTTTAGTATTTTGTTTTGAATTATTTGCAATGGTTTCAATGTATTGTCATACATTGCACCCCAAGCCAGTATACCATACCTTAGCAAGGATTCCACCAAGCACTGATATAAAGATGTTAGTAATTTTTTTGACAATATATTTCTTAAAACATAAAATCTATAAATGAGAGATTTTAATTTTTTCGTTAGATGTTCAACTTGATTTGTCCACTTTAAGTTCGAGTCAATACAGATCCCAAGATATTTTGTATATGGTACTTCCAATATTTTCTCTTCAAAAGTATCTATTTCAATAAAACTGAAATCCGGACGTCCCCTATCGATTTTTGTAAAAGCTATGTAATTTGTTTTTTGTAGATTTAATGACAATTTGTGAACATCTAACCATGTTTTTATTTTTTAAGGCCCTCAACAACCTTAGCCTTGACCTCTTCCCATGTGACACCACATAAGATTATAACTGTATCGTCAGCATATGATACTATTTTAGTAATAATTCCCTGATTAGTTAATCCTTTTATGTAAATATTAAAAAATATAGGTCCCAGGACGGTCCCTTGAGGTACTCCTATATTAATCTTTTGAGGTGCACTCAGGGTATTGTTAATTTTGGTTTGCTGTTCGCTTTCCAAAAGGTAGTCTGTAAGTTTCAATGCAGTGCCTCTAACGCCATTAGATTCTAGAATGCGTAGCAAGATTTTATAAGACACCGTATCAAAGGCCTTGGCCAAATCTAGAAACACAGCTATACATTTGTTATCACTATTGGTGGTGTTAGATATTTCACTAAGCAAAGCAGCCATAGCATCGCTAGTACTAACCCCTTCTGTAAACCCATACTGATTTTCTGAAAGTAGATTATTTGTTTTAAAGAAATTTACTAAACGTGCTTTCAGACATTTTTCAAAAATTTTCGCAAAGTTACTAATTAGACTATAGTTTGATATTATACTCTTTCTGCCTGATTTATGTATTGGGATTATAATAGATTTTTTAAAGTGGGAGGGTAAAGTTCCTGTTACCAGTTTAGAAATGTTTTTTTTTTTTAACGCAGATATTACGGCTGCTTATTGACTTTTAGTCATAGTGTTGCTAAATTAATCATAAACAAGTTTGGCTATAATAACGAAGTTTTAATATATCTTTCCAAACTAGTAAGACCCTTTTATTCTGAAATGTGTATTGGCGAACTTGGCTATACTTTTATCTCAATTATTTTAGGGAATGCCATTGTCGCGTACTTGGCTTTTTTTACATGAAATGTTTTTGGGATGATGGGTATTTTCTGTAAATATTAAGGAAACTTTAGATATGAACAAAAATCTATAACATGTTTTTCGTAAAATTAATAGCTGATAAAAAATTAATCCTTAAAAAAAGTTGATATATTAATACGGGTTGCGGAAAAAAGATCGAAAGACAAAAGATCGAAAGACATAAGATCGAATACAAAAGATCGAAAATACAAAAGATCGAAAAACAAAAGATCGAAATAACAAAAGATCGAAAAACAAAAGATCGAAATAACAAAAGATCGAAAATGCAGAAAATCGAAAAACAAAAGATCGAAAATACAGATCAAAAGTAGAAAAGATGGAAAAACAAAATATCAGAAGACAAAAGATCGGAAAAAAATCGCAATATACAAAGTGACGCGTATCATGTTTGCTTAGGTATATTCACATAAACAGTTTAGGCAAGGTCAAATAATGTAAAATTACCTAACCGTTAAATAAACCAATGGCTTACCATACTTAACACAAATCATATAGTTCGATAAAAGGACTCTTTTTCAATAATATTTTTTCAAAAAAAGAACTTTCCTGATTTCTTTTCCGGGTCTTAGAGGATGTGTAACCAAACCGAACCAAGCCGAACCGAATCGAACCGAACCGGTTCGGTTTGGTTTTACACCCTGTAAAAAATATGTTAGAAAGGGACCCCATAGTCGAACGGGTTCGGTTCGGTTCGGTTTAGTTACCCTCTAGGATCCCGGCAAAGAAATCATTAAAGTTTAAAAAAAAAGGCGCTATTTTGATACGCGCTATTTCGATCTTCTGTCTTTCGATCTTTTGTTTTTCGATCTTTTGTATTTTCGATCTTTTGCATTTTCGATTTTTTGTTTTTCGATCTTTTGTGGTTTTGATCTTTTTTCTTTTTAATCTTTTGTATTTTCGATCTTTTGTTTTTCGATCTTTTGTCTTTCGATCTTTGTTCCGCCACCCATATTAATACCTATTGCATACAAAGGTTATTTGGCTACACTGTATCCCTTTAAACTATTTTTTTTTTTTTGGAAAAAAGCAGCAGCACCAAAAATTATTTCTTCTAATTTATACGTCGCGCAAAATTATAGAGATATATGGAGTTCTGTCTGTGTCATTTCTGGAAACAAAGAGGCAGTTTGTTCAATTTGTAGGTCAGGATACTTTTTTCTTAATTCTATTACATGTTCCAAAGTATCCGAATTTTATTCTTTTAGAAATCACCTAACATACTCTTTGACTCTCAATCACAAGAAAAAAGTGATTCATCCAGTTCATTTGAAAGTGCTAAGGAAATTAAGAGTTTGAAAGAGAATCAACTGTCGATAACGGAATTTTGTTTCCGAACTAAGAGAGTGTTGTTAAAATGTCTCACTGGAAAAGAGGAGAGTGGACTTGGTCCAAGGTTTAATGCGGTAAGTAAATTGCGTAGTAGTTAGAAAGATTTTCAAAGTGTACCGTGTACAGAACATTTTTTTGCTGGTTCTGGTAGTCCAAGGGCTAGGTTGGGTTCGGTTTGGTTAGGGATCCGATTGATGCCACCCTGGCAGAGCCGTACCTTGGAAAAATTTTAATATTAATTTCTAACTTATCTTTTAATTTTTGTTGACATCGAACTTCAAAAAAGTCTATAAATTTTTGTCAATTTTGCACCTTATCCCTTGTGTCCCTTTATCAATAATTGACGCACACGTCTAATGGTGGGTAAAAATGCTAATCAGCGTTGCTCTTGCCTGAAAGACAGAAGTGAATAAGATCTTTTCATCGATCGATGTATATATATAGTTTATACTAGCCTGCTCTTGTTCTAGTTTCTCTCGTATCTCGGTAGATGGCACTTCTTGCAAGGGTTTTCTCACTATAGACATAGGATGAGAGACAAAACTGTCTGAGTAACTTCGCAAGGGTGTCAGATTGACCAAGCAGTGTTCTGAGGAGTCCCATAAGGACGAAACAGTTAACTGTCAACACTTATTAGGTGTCCATTAGATATTGGAACCCCGTGAGGTTGAGCTTTCCAACTACCCACGGAAAAATATGAGAGAAACTTAAACTTCTTTTTACTTGATTAGCTACGAAAACTTGTTTAATTTTTTATTTCACGGGTACTGTAATTTACGAATAAATTTAATAAAAAAATTTCACGGGCAATTTCTCAGAGGTAAAGGTAGCTCGAGGGCGCTGCGTTTCGGCCTCATTAGGCCTTATCAGCCCGACCACCATAAATTAAAAAGAAAGGTGAAACATGGTGTTTACTGAAGAGAAACCAGCAATCTTTACCTCTGAGGAATTGTCTGTGATTCTTTTTCGTTAAGAATTTTCACCTCGTGAAGTTCCTTCAAATAATGTTAGTCATGGATTAAAATACATAAACGGAGTATAACGGATGTAATACCTCCCCAGCTAAAAAAATTATTAAATTGAAGAAATAGTCCATTTTGGGTGAAAAATATTGGGTTAAAATTGAATTTTGCGTTTCTTTTTAATACCTCGAAAACCAAATTTCTGACAGTATTTTTAGTTATTACAAAAATAGCTGCAAAACATTTTATCTAACGCTTAATTTTAATATGTTTTGTGGTTTAAAAGTTATATAATGTTTCCAACATTTTAGTCGAATGGAGTCACACTTGTGTTTCTAATCTGCCCTAAAAAAAATATATATTTTATTGATCTGTAATTTGCTAATTAAATAAATGGATCCATGACGGATGTGCTACCTTCCTAGCCCATTAGCACACTCCACGTTATATCAACCTTGAAAACAGTTTCTTGTAAATATCTCCAAAACGAAAACTCTTACGAACTTTTTGGTTATAACACAATTTTTTTCAAAAAATGCGCGCTACTATATTCCGAAAATCGCATATTCATGCAATGCTCCATTAAAAAGTTAGCATTTTTTAAACTTTTTAACTGTCAAAAAACATTTAATTTAGCATTGATGAATTTGGACTAAAATCTAATCAGCTCGTTGCAGTATCGAGTACTATTTTACCTAAAAATTTCGTGCAAATCGGTTAAGTGGTTTAGAAGCTATCGCGTTACGGACAGATATACACATACACAGACAGACATCACGACGATATTGCTAGGGTAGGTCAAATTACACCCAAATAACACATTTTCGGCGTTATCTAAAAAAAAATTTTTTCGTCGAAAACAATATCTTCTCTAGCAATTGCTGTTCGGGCTAGGAAGGTAAAAATAAAATGATTTTTAAGGTTTTGAATAAAAAATTGTTAAAAGGGTAAAAAACTTGTGAATTTAATTTTTTTATAAAAAGGATGAAAATAACTCTGTAAAAATTTTCATTAAACGACGTATTGCCTAATTACTAAAAATATGTGCTTTTATTTTAAAAAAACTATAAATAAATTTCTCTAAAACTATTGCTTTAATAGATGTTCTCAAAACGTTGGCCGGTAAATGGATAAAATATAATTATTTATTTTTGGGTTATCGTGTCCCAGACAGACACCATCAAAAATTTTGGTTTTTTCGTTATTTTTTGACCCAAACTTATTTTGATTGAAAATAAAAAAAGCTTTTTTTGACGATCCCAATAGCCTTCTTACCTATGGCAGAAAAATAAATCGGTCAAATTTATATTGGTCAAGCAAAAATTATCATTGACTGGACTAAAATCAAGTTCAAAAACACTGCAAAACTATTTTTCTGCAGCGGCTCAAATTTTGGACTAATTTTGCAGTGAAGTCAAATAATATTATTTAAAACACAATTGTTTATGAATATTTTAGTGTTATCATATATGTAACTAAGTAAGAGTGTTATCAAGCAATACTGGGTTTTTTAGAAATTAAAATAAAAAATGTGACATGACTGAAATTTACAGTATAAAAATTTTAGTTTTTTTGAAAATAGAATACTTAACCAAACTTTACTTTATGAATGTTTTTAGCTGACATAAGCAAAAATCAAAACAAAAATTATACGAATTGTCCAGATCTCTACTGTTTACGTGCCAAAACACACGCATTTAGCCTATATTTTTAGCTGCTGTATCCAGTTCTTCCAGCATTTTTATCTGTTCTTCTATCTTATCTGTTATTAAGGCAACATCGTCCGCATATCTTAGGTGTTCGTGCAACTTTAATTTTAAATTCAAATTTTGCGCCAAATTCCCGTATTCGGAAAACCCACACAATTACAATTTTGATTGGCACAAGCAAAACGCCAGCGCCATCTACGAAAAATGAATCTGCGCAAAAAGGCGTAACCAAGAAAAGATTCGCCTGTCGTATTCTATCGAGATCACCACGCAGCATGGTGATAAAATTCTATTAACCAAAAATCCAATAACATTCTGTGAAAATCAAACTAAAACATTACACAAACAAGTGTAATTCTAGTGTGGATCGACTGCAACAACTGGGCCAGCGAGAGGAGCTCCTCTGGACGACGGAAACAACAAAAAGGTGAGTGCCAATCCTCTATATTGTCTTTGTGTGGCTCGGAAAAATTAATATTTTTACATCGTCCTTTTAAGGATTTTTGCACCAAGATTTTATAAAACGACCAGCGCGTTTACAGTCCCGCGGCTCTACCAAACCTCAAACCTCAAATCACCAACATTAAGTAATTCAAGTATTGTCTGCTTATTTTGATGCCTATTTCTTCCCAATATAAGTTTTTAAAAACAGTTTTAGTACTAAAACTTTAACAAAAAACTTTTTTTGTTTTGTATTTTAAATGTAGTTTATTTAAGGTAACTTAGCCAAACGACAGACCACACTACATAAAAGCTTTTAGTCATATTAATAATTTATTTTAGGCAGGAATTAATGCCTCTCTGATACTTCTTAATGAATTGTCAGATTTAGTGTTTATGGTGATCAACAGAGATATTTGGAATGCACCAAATGATCCTAAGATTATAAGAATATTGAGAGACGTTAACGAAATCTTGACCTGCTATGGAGATGCTTTGGAATATTTTAGGTAAGTGTCACACAACTATCAAGGTTATCAGCAATATCTGCCGTATTTAGTAATTGATTCTCTAAAAATTGGCCTTAAACAAATTCAAACGAAAAGTATCAATTGCAGTTTTTGTCACTACAAGATACACTTATCTACACATAAAAAATCCACTAGAATCAGACCACCCGAACTATTATTTTTTAGCTTACACGTGTACTATGACTATAGTAGTGTGAGGTATGGTGATCGTGTCAAAAATAAGAAAAAAAGTTGCTCCGATTTTAGAATTTTTTATGTATCTTTGCGTTTCAGATGATTTTGAATTTTTTTTGTCGCGATGTATGTTTGTCTAATTGTCTGTGACGACCAACGCGCAGAACTCTAAATCTGCTTGCCCGGTTTTAATGAAATTTATTTCTTAGGTTGGGTTCTCCCATTTAAAGATGGATGAAATCAACCGGACATAAGCCAAAAAAAAATATGGGGTTAGAGTCATGTGATATTAGGTACCTCTAAATTATCAGAATATTTTACTACGATATTTTGATTTCAGAATTGAATCTATAAGCCTGGAAAACGATTCATCTGTACGAGTGACATTTTTGTGCCTTCTTCATTTGGCCTCCAGGTTTCTGCAGGAATTGATACCCATGTCAAAGTCTCGATTGATTCTGCCCAAGAATTTTAAAGTGGCGATTGCGGACAGCCTTTTGGACGTCAGTCTGAGCAAATTTTACCCGCAAATGAGCAAAGGCTTGTTAAATTACATTGAGGTAATAGTTTACTAGATTTTAATCACGCTGTACAGGGTTTTCCCGTATATTTTTACACCATATCTGAAACATTTATTTGAATAGATATCAAAATATGATAAATAGAAAAGTTTTATAATTTTTTACGAAGTTTAAGAAAGAATCTTTAGGTCAGAATGTAAAAAAAAATCTAAATGTCAAAATTTGATAGGTCGATGGTTTATTTAAATGGAACACCCTGTATATTATTTTAGATTTTTATAGATGTTTTCTTCCTAATTTCAAAAATATATATGTTGATATTATTTGGTTTATTAGTTTTGGAGATATATGCGTTTAAAAGTTTTAAAAACTTAAATTAATACTCTTTAAAACATCAAGGAAGTCATGAAAAAGGCAATCACATTGACACAAAGAGTGATTCTGGTGTTTTTCTAAGGTATAAAAATTTTTAATATTTACCATCCGCAGTTATTCTGAACAGTAATGTGTAGCGTCGCAAGCCAGTAAAATAAAAATACAATTGTTTTTAGAAAAAATAAATATCTGATACTTTAAAACCCAATCAAACGATTCGGAAAGAAAAGAAAAACCTAAGACGAACCAAGCAAAGAAACAGGAATATGATTTTTGGTATATGGAACGTGCAAGGAATGGGTCGAAAAGTTAATGAAATAGTACATGAGTGCAGCAGAGTGAAGGTAGAGCTGTACTAACAGAAACGAAAACGAACGGAAAAGGATCTGAAAACCTAGGACAATATGACCATTTCTATAGCGGAGTGGCAAAAGAAAAACATGCTCAACAAGGAGTATCTATTTTGGTCAACAAAAGATTTAAGGAGTATCTATTTTGGTCAACAAAAGATTTAGAAAATTTATCACCAACTGGGAAGCAGTCAATGAAAGGCTAATTAAAATGAATATAACAATAAAAGGAATGAGATAGATTTTTGGAATCTATGCGTATAACGACGATGCAAATGTAGCCGTGAAAGACAATTTTTTTGAAGAAATACACAATGAAATATCAGCAGTAAGTACATCTAGAGAAATTGTCATATTGGGAGATTTAAATAGTAGAACCGGTAACAGAGTTAATGATCTGACAGTTGGCCAATATGGAGAAAATGTTGTTAATGACAATGGAAACCGGCTAATTACAGTATGTGAGCAATTAGACCTAAAAATCCAAAACGGTTTTTTTCAACATAAGGAATTACATAAATATACATGGACCAAACCCTCACAAAACCTGAAATCCCTCATTGATTATCTTATCACTAAACAAAAGACAAAACTAAAAATTCAAGATTTTAGAAAAAAGCCTGGATCAGCATGCGGAAGTTATCACTATTTTCTGGAGTCCAAAATTCTCTTTCCTTATCAAGGCCGAAGCCTGCTTCAACAACATCTTGATGATACAGTGATTGAAGAAATTGATCACTGTAAATATAATCTACTAAGCCTAGTAAAAAACTTATACAAAAAGAGACTGAACGAAAAACTTAATACAAGTTCAGGTGAAACCCCAGATAAGGAATACGAATGTATTACATTAAGCATCCACCAAGCTGCAAAAGAAGCACTAGGATTAGTGAAAGAAACTTCTAAAAGAAGAAAACCATACTGTGGGATGCTGAGATTGAAAGAGAAATAGAGGAAAAAAGGAAATGATATCACACCTACCTATCTCAAAAGACAGATAGAAGCAGACAAGAATACAAAATCGCGCAATCAAAGGTGAGAAGAATGATCAGTGATAAGAAAAATCATTCGTGGACGCAAAAGTGCCAGAAAATAGATTCTTACTTAGGAGGTAGGAGAAGTACCGAAAACTGGAAAACTATAAGATCGATTAAAAAAGAAACATGCAGAGATATCATTTCACCAATACCAGACAAAGAATGGGATGAGCATTTTAAAAAACTTTTAACTGAAGATAGAGCAGAATTCAAGGAAGACGCAAGAGACAATATAATTAGAACGATGGGATCTCCAATACCCCTCACAATCTCTGAGGTTAAAAACGTGTGCACAACCTTAAAAAGCGGTAAATCTGCCGGATCCGGAAATATCCCAGCCGAACTTATTAAATATGGCACTGAAGAACTGTTTTGGAGATTACGGAATCTTTTCCAAAAATATTTAAATCGAACTGTAGTCCCAACTGAGTGGAAAACGTCATATATATCCACCATACACAAAAAAGGAAGGAAAGATATATGTTACAATTATAGAGGTATATCTGTGACTAGTACGCTAAGCAGAATATACTGTAAAATAATAAGAAATAAAGTGGAGAGTGAATATAAAGACATGGAGGCAGAAGAACAAGCTGGTTTCAGGGCGGGTAGATCGACTTCAGATCATCTCTTTTCTATCTACGGACAGGAGCTGCATCTGCTTTACGTGGATTTGCAGAAGGCATATGACAGTATACCACTAAATCTACTTCGGAAAGCGTTGGAAAACACAAACATAAGCGTACAACTAATTAAAGCCATCAAAGAGTTATACCGCAATAGTAAGGCAGAAGTTAAAATAAAAGCAAAACTAACCAAAGGCTTTCAAGTAAATAAAGGTCTTAAACAAGGTTGCTGTATCTCGCCTACGCTCTTTAAGATATACTTGGAACAAGTACTTAAAGCATGGAAGAGAAAATGCCAAAACATGGGAATTCCGTTGGACGAAACCACCTTGTATACTTTATGTTTCGCCGATGATCAGATAGTAGTGGCTCAGGATTATGACGACCTCGAATATATGACACGAAAACTAATAGAAGAGTACAATGTGGGGACTAGAGGTTAATATCAATAAGACAGAGTATATGTGTATGTATCAATAAGACAGAGTATATGTGTATCGGTGGAATGAAACAGGATCTAATCTTAAATACCGGGCAGCGAATTCAGTCCTGTGATGAGTATAAATATTTAGGTCTAAAAATTACAGCTGACGGAACACTAGACAAAGCTATAAAAGATCGAAACGTACAAGGAAGAAAAGCAATAACTTTATTAAATGGAATAATTTGGGACCAAAGTATATCAAAACATAACAAAAAGTTTATATATAACACCATTGTAAAAAGTATTATTACATACGGCTCAGAAGTATGGCCAATCAAGGATAGAACAGAAAAAATGCGTTCCGCTACGGAGGTGGACTATTGGAGAAGAGCAGCAGGGAAATCAAAAAGAGAAACAGTTACAAATCAAAGAATAAGAGAAATTATGACAGTGGGTGAACGTACTTTAGTGGATGATATAACAACTGGTGTGGTACGGATATGTACAAAGAATGAACGATGAAAGACTACCTAAACAAATACTACAATGGAAACCAACTGGCCGAAGAAAACAAGGACGGCCAAGGAGAAGCTGGAGAGAAGGAATAGACAGTGAAATAAGAATAAGAGGCCTAGATGATGAATTATGGGCAAACAGAAACGAGTGGAGATTGGGTATCTGAAGACGTAGAACGTTGTGAAACCGATAAATATATATATATATATATATATATATATATATATATATATATATATATATATATATATATATATACTTCATTGGTAATTTTCCACACAGCCTCCTTGATTATTAATACAATTTTGAATAATTCTTATAAATTTTGTGTGAATAGCTTAAAAGATAGAGTGCGCAGAAGTTAAGATCGACGATTAAGATAGACGGTTTGTTCTATTTTTTCTTGTAGAATTTGAAGCCTGTTGTAATACACCCTATTTTTTTAGGTAGCCCCACAAAAAAGGGGAAACAAATTTGCTGGCCATAATAATGTGTTTACTGTATTTAATATGGTTTGACGCGTTGGTTATCTTCTGCCGGGAAACTGAATTTAGAACTGGTTGCGAGCTATAGATGCGTTTTCATTATTTGAATAAAACAATTTAATTATATCCAGATTTTTTTCCTAGGAAAAAACCCATCTTTAGCCGCTCTTAAAACTCAGTTTAACAGTTTGACAAAACAATATGAAACTTTTGTATTTATCATATCTTGATATCTATTCAAATAAACGTTTTAGATATGGTGTAAAAATATACGGAAAAACCCTGTACACTAATTAAAAATCCAATAAAAGCCCTTTCCAATAAGGTGCCACTTGTTGTTTAAAAAGTGTAGAGAATGATTGAGTAGAACAAATTCGGACCTGCATTATGTTTATTTATTTTAAATACGATCCAATATTTATAAAATTGTAGTAGGTCCACAGCGGTATTTTGCAACCTTGGCGTTCGCCGTTCCCGCGATGTGCTTGATTTGGGTGAGTTGTACAAACTGAGGGGCGGGGCTCATCTCGACGGGCATGTAGAAGCGATGCCCGCTTGTTGTCCTTGGTTCCATGGTAAGGTAAATTATGGAAAATGCATGGAAGCAAGGGTAAAAGGAAAACTAGGTTTTGGTTAAACAAAACAGCTTGTCAAGTGCATTATGTCGGTCCCGACAAAATTCCTGCATTTTTACTGAAAGATTGTGCATACGTCTTTGCTTACCACTTAACTGTTCTTTTTAACTTATCTTTAAAATTCTGCACATTTCCTGATACTTGGAAAAATTCTAAAATTATACCTGTCCATAAAAAACAAGAAAAAGATCGTATTGTAAATTATCGGCCAATTACCATAATAAACAATTTTTAAAATGTTTCGAACGCGTTCTCCATACATCGCTTTACTTTCCCCTGAGCAGTCAAATAGATTCCTGTCAACACGGCTTCATGAAACGCAAATCTACCACAACCAATTTAATTACTGTTACACACCTAATAGCTGAATCCTTGGATGCGGGTGCTCAGATTGATGTTATTTACACCGACTTTTCTAAGGCCTTTGACAGACTAGACCATAGTATTCTTCTCCGTACACTTGTAACCTTTGGCATCTCTGATGATTTATCTAAGTTTCTTTATTCATACTTAACTGAAAGGCTTCAGTAAGTAGAATGCTATGGACAAACCTCCTCTACGATCAAGGCTACTTCCGGAGTTCCTCAAGGCTCTATACTAGGTCCTCTCTTCTTTATAGCTTTTATAAATAGCATAGTTCAGGACATAGAAGTTATTTGCCTATTGTACGCTGATGACTTAAAGCTTATCTGTAGAATAAATAACATTGCTGATTGTGAAAAACTTCAAGCTGCTCTAAATAAGGTATATACTTGGTGTCTTGATAACTCTCTCCCTCTCAATCCATCTAAATGCAATGTAGTGTCTTTCACCCTTAGAAAACAGGTAATTCAATTCAATTACTCCATTGATACAATCGAAATACCCAGGAGTCTGGAATTTAAAGATCTCGGAGTAACTATAGTGCTCTATCATTTGTTCCCCACATCCAGGATGTTGTAAAGAAAAGCTACTGAATGTTAGCCCGCGGTTAGAAAAATGATAACTGCAATGGACTGTAAATATTTTAATTAAATGAAGCGCGAACAAACATAAATATATTGATACGAAATCACGAAATAATCAAACGTCCATAGTACCACACAACGGCAATCAGAAACAAGGTACTCACCAGTTTGCAGCCAATTTATCCACTTCCAAGGGGCCCCTATCTGAATCTAATGATGTCACCACGTAGCTGAAGGGCTGAAGTTTCTAGTTCTATGCTTCAGTACACCAAAATCGAGCACTTTCAGGTGTAGAAATTTGAAATAGTTGGAGAACAAAATTAACACGCCATTTCTCGAGGCGATTGACAAAGGATCTCTCTGATTTTTGGTGCGCATGTCCAAAATGCGCGAATGCACTCTGTCCTTCATCCAATTGTGTGGTTTTAAAAATTTACAAACAACCGCGAAATTTTAGCGGGAGCTAACATAACTGCCCTCCAAAACACACAATTTTAGAATCTCAACCGGACAGATATAGATATAAGAAAAATGATCGACCGATAAATATAAATGAATGAAAACAGATAAGTATCGTAGGTTTATTTAGAGATAACGAAATCCCGAAAAAGGCAAAACAAACAAACAAAAAATTCAAAAAAAAATAAAAATAAAGAAAAACCTATTGTAATACCCGGTAATAGGTAGAAAAATTAAAATTACTTTTAATTTGGCAAGAGGCACAGTTTTACAACTGGCCGCTTATAAACACCGGTAACCGTTTGTACCGTCGCAACACGCACCTGACCGTCCCCGCCGGGATGCAGTTCGATCACCCGACCGACCGGCCATTTCAAAGGTGATTGAATGTGATCACTTGTTATGATAACCAAATCATTTAATTTGATATTTGAGGACGACTCAGCCCACTTGTGTCGCTGTTGTAGCGTATGCAAATACTCGATAGAATACCGTTTCCAAAAATCATTATGTAGTTTTTGGATTAGTTGCCATCTCGAGAGCCGATTTAGGGGAACCTCTGACAAATCTGACTCCGGAATTTTTTATTTATTTATTTATTTATTTGGAATACTAACAGATAACAAATATCCAAAACAAGTATTCACTAATAGCTAAACTTATATGTTTAAGAAAAAAAAGCCTAAACTAAAGATCGAAAATTAAACTTATATGTTTACGAAACATGCCTAAACTAAGAATCGGCAATAAGTATTGCAACATTAATTAAAAACTGACTTAATTCTGGTTTTAAAAGCACTAAGACTAAGGTTAAAAATATCAATGTTATTACAATAGTCATTATACAATTTGACCATTCTGACTAGCGGAGAATTCTGCCCTGAGCTAGTGTTCCTAAATGGAATTACAAAAGTCTGGTGATGACGCAGTTGTCTATGAGGAATATAAAAACCAATTTGTAACAAGAGTTGTGGACAATCAACTAATCCATGAATTATTTTGTAAAAGAAAACCAACCAAGGGGTTCAAGGGTCAAAAAATGCCCAGGGGTAAGAGGTTGAAGATCGTGTGGGTCTGAAGAGGCAGGAGATAAAGGGCGACTATTAAGTACGGCTTCTATGCGACATGTAAGGGTGGACATTTCCATGATGGACAACTTCTGGTCGCCGACTACTCGAACAAAGTGAGTTTTAAAACTTTTGACGCCAGCTTCTGCCAGGCCATTGAAATGTGGACTGAGAGGAGGTCCCAGATGCCAACGAATAGAAAGTCTGGTGGCCGCACTTCTTGCGTAATCAACTAATTGGTTACGAAACCCTATAAAATTACTGCCTTGATCTGACCAGCATTGCGTCACGCTTCCACGTCTGGAAATGAATCGATGGAATGCACCTACGAACCCTTCGGTGGACAGTTCCATGGTTAATTCCAAATGCACGCAATGTGTGGCCGTACAGACAAACACAGACATACGATTTGAAAGCTTTACAACCACGGTAACGATGAGGAATCACAAAGAAAGGTCCACAACAGTCGATAGCTACACTCGAAAAAGGTTTAAGTTGATTGATTCGATGAGCGGGAAGTGAACTCATTATGGGCGGTCTATAGGGTTTAGGGTTGATTCTACACCATTGCAAGCACTTGGATATGGTTCTTTGAATTGCCCGTCTGGCAGATAATATCCAAAATTGCTGTAAAAGCAGATTATGTAATGTTTTAAACCCAGGATGAAGGTATTGTCGATGAGCGGACTCGATAAGAAGAGTAGTTAATCGATGGTTACTCGAAGGTAAGACGGGGTGTTTTGCAGAATAAGACAAAAGGTCAGATTTTTGTAATCTGCCACCGACTCTAATGATATTATTTTCATCAAGAAAAGGTGAAAGTTTTCGGAAAGGTTTCGGTATTGGTTTATCCTTAGATAACGCGGAAAAAAGCTCAGAAAAACAAGAACCTTGAACGCGTTTGATAAGAAGGTATAACGCACTTTGCATCTCACCGGTGATAGGAAAAACAATATTTTCAAAAATAATTTTTTGGTCCGGTGGCTTAGTGGGTTTTTGATAGGAATGGTTTTGAAAAAGGTTAACTATTCGAAGGACATAACAAATGATACGTTGAATTTTTGATATAGATGAATATTTGATAAGAAGCTGATCTAAGAAGTTGACGTCAATTATCGCATTGCAACAGACCTTTGGCTTTTCCTCCAGATTAATATCTCCGAAATCAATCGGCATTTTTGATTTATGAAAATCGGGCCATTCGTTTTCGGGAGACCACAAAAACGACGGTGCGTTCCACCACATGTCATGTGACATGAGCTGTGAAGGGGTGGCCCCTCGTGACGCAATATCGGCTGCATTTAAAGCAGAAGGAATGTAGCGCCACGAGTTTGAGGGAATGATTTCTTGGATTCTACTGACTCGATTTCCAACAAAGGTTTGCCAGCGATTAGGAGGGGATGAAAGCCAGTGCAATACGACTTGCGAATCGCAGAAAGTAACGATATTTGTAAAAGTTATTTTTCCTTCATAGCTAGATAAAACGAAGTCAATTAATTCGCTTAAAAGAAATGCGCCTAGGAGTTCTAGCCTAGCCAAAGTTTGTGACTTTATAGGCGCGACCCTAGATTTTGCAGATATGAGAGAAACAGATATATTGTTTTCCTCTTCTACACGAAAATATACGACGCCTGCGTAGCCTCGAATTGAAGCGTCACAGAAGCCGATGATTTGACAGGTATTGGTTTTTGACAGTTTGATTTGTCGGGGTAATTGAAAATTGGAAAGAAGCGGGAATTCAGAACGAAGTTTGTTCCAAGAGTCGATGATAGAAGAATCTGGTTCTTCGTCCTAGCCTATTTTCGATATCCACAACTGTTGCAAAATAAATTTTGCTTGTAGCAACAAGGGACAAAGAAAACCTAAGGGATCGAAGATTGTTCCTATGACAGATAAAATAGAACGTTTGGTTGTGGGTTTGTCCTTCATTCGGCATTGATAAGAAAAAATGTCGTTTTTTAGATGCCATTGAAGTCCTAAAACTTTGATAAAGTGGGGTTCCTCCTTGTCAAAAGAGAGAGGCATTTGACGATCGGATTCTGGTAATGTTGCCAATAACTCGGGACAATTGCTTGCCCATTTTTTAAGTTCAAATCCTCCCGACTTCAACAAATCATTGAGTTCCGTTTGAAGGGAAAGAGCTTCAGAAAGCGAAGGGCTAGTTCCCAAGATATCGTCGATATATATTGACGTTTTTAGAACAGTACTAGCCATAGGAAAACGTTCCTTTTCTCTCTCTGCCAGCTCATTTAAGGTACGCATGGCTAGAAAAGGTGAGCATGTCATGCCAAAAGTGACAGTAGAAAATTCCCACACTGAAAGTGGGTCATGTGGAGAAAACCTCCACAATATCCTTTGATAAGGACGGTGATAAGGACTTGACGGAACATCTGTTTGATATCAGCAATGTAGGCAATAGGATTAAGACGAAACGTAAGGAGTAAAGAAGCAATATCCTTTTGAAGTTTCGGTCCAGATAACAACGTGTCATTGAGACTAATATTTTTTGGGGTGACAATCCCAGACTACCCTTAATTTTGTACTTAAGCTTTCCGGCTTTAATACGCAATGATGTGCTAAAAAACACGATACGTCGACTTTTGGTTGACTAGATAAAACTAAACTCATATGATTAGAATCGATATAGTCTTGCATGAAACTTGAATAGGCAGTGTACAGATCAGGATTTTTGATTAATCTATTTTCTAGAAGTAAAAATCTACGATAAGCTTGCGGTTAAGTATTTCCTAGGTCAAGGTTTATTTTATCTTTAAACGGAAGATCTACCATGAATCTACCGCTCGGTCGCCGTACTACACTCGCAGTAAAAATTGATTCTGCTTGTTTTTCTTCCTTTGATAAGATTTGTTTTTTAGGCAAAGTTCGATTTCCCAAAACCTAGGGAGAATGACCTCTAAAGGAGGTGAATGACTCGTTAAAAAACAACTGGTTCGTTCCGTAAGACTACCTACTTCGTCAACATTTCCCATGACGACCCAGCCAAAGATAGTTTCAAGGGCTGAAGGTTGCCCTATTTGTCCAAGGACCCTGCCCTCCTTGAATATCTGTGCGAATAGCTCGCAACCAATAACTAGGTCCACAGGTCTAGATTTGAAATAAGATGGGTCGGCAAGTTTAAGGTTTTCCAAGTGTTTCCACTGATTATCGTTCAAAGTGAATGTAGGCATATTGGAACATAGTTGTGGAACAACAATTGCTTCGAAATTAAGTAAAGGAGTGACTTGTCCTTGTGGCTTAATGTGACATTGAACGAGCCCTTTGGAAGTAAAAGAAGATATCTGATTTAATCCGAATATTTCAGTGGTGTAACTTCACTTTTCACTGATGAATCCTGTCTGTGATCCAAAATCAAGCAGTGCCCTTACAGGTTGAAAATTTCCGCAACCGTCCATAACATCTATTATGGCGGTGCATAAAAGAAAGGTACCTGAAGGTCCTGACGTATTTAATGACAGATGAAGATTATTGACAGGTGGTGTGTGAATGACAGGACTAGTATCTTGGCTTCCAGACTCTTGATTAGTTTCTAAGATATGAGTTAAAGTGTGGTGCCTTTTACTATTGCAAGTCCTGCATGAATATTTTGATTTGCACGTATCTACCCCATGCAAGGGATGAAAACACGCTAGACATAATTTTTTCTGCTTGACGAAAGATAGGCGATCGATAGGTGAGAGATCAAGAAATGTTTGACATTTCGAAAGCACGTGACCTTGATTACACCGGAAACATTTTATTCCCGTACTTGAATTAGTTGAGGTGCCAGCCAGTCCTATAAAAGGCGAATTGGATGATTTATAGGTAGGCTTTTGCCCAAACTGATTTCGCATAGAATTTGAATTTTGATAGGTAGGCTTTTGCCCAGACTGATTTTGCATAGAATTTGATTTTTGATAGATAGGCACCTTTTTGGGTGCTGTTGATTGAGGAAGTGATTCCAAAACTTTACATCTTTTTTCTAGAAATTGAAAAAGTGACTGAAAAGTGGGAATATTTCGGTATTAGTATTGGCGTGACTCATTTCGAAATTTGAACGCGTCGGAATATCCAATTTTTCTAACAAAATGAAAAAAATAATAAAGTCCCAACTGTCAACGTCAAAGCTAAGTGATTTTAAAATTTCTAGGGATTCAGAAAAGGTGTCAATTAAATTACGCAATTCTTTAGCTGACTCGTTTTTTAAGGTGGAGTTCATAATTGAGCTTAAAGCATCATTTGCGAGGTCTCGCTTGTTTTGATATCTATTGACTAATTTGTCGTAAGCAATTTTATAATTTTGATCAGATAAGCTAATCCCTGATATCAATTTTAAAGGCTCATCCTCGAGATATGAAAATAAATATTGAAGTTTTCGAACGTTACTTAGACTTTGATTTTGATCTATAATGTTATTAAAAAGATCGAAAAAGCTTGGCCATAATTTTTTATCACCTCGAAATATGGGAATACCTAACTCTTTGAGTTTTGGAGTTTCGTTTTGTCGAACATATGATCCCGAAAAGGATGGGGCCTCAACCGGAAATATTTTAGAGTAAACCCCCTTACACGCATAAAAATATTTACGAGCTTCTGAAAGGATCGCATCCTGCGTTTTAAACTCCTCGTCTGCGTCGTCTATTAACATAATGACGTCATTATGTGCCAGCATGCATTTATCGAAGGTTTCATCCAAATCGGAATACCTCACTTGAAACTCGTTTCTCGCTTTTTCGTCCTTTGCCGCGGTCTGTGAAAACACATAACACTCGGTGATCGCAGATAAACCTTGCGTTTTTGCACGGCTTTTTTGACAGACATGATTTTACCTTTGAAATGACGAAATTGTCGGTAAATATACAATTAACGCTAAATTAATGCTTCTGAAATAGAAAAATGACGAATTGTCGAAAATATGCACTAATTTATCGCAATTGATGAAAATTGTTTTAAATATCGAATGGAACACATCTAATCACAGAAATGTCGGTAAATATACAATTAACGCTAAATTAATGCTTCTGAAATAGAAAAATGACGAATTGTCGAAAATATGCACTAATTTATCGCAATTGCTGAAAATTGTTTTAAATATCGAAATGATATGGAACACACCTAACACATAAATGAGAAATGTTGTTTGTTTTTTTTTATTGATCCTCGATTTTGTTTATACTGAACGACTTTCTCTCGTTTCAATACGATGGGAAAAATTCAAGGCCGCCTTGTTTTCGGCGTGAAAATAAATGGCCGACTTATTAATACCGTCGTATGGAGTAAATTTAAAATAATTCGGCTCGAAAGGAACACTTATGTTAGCCCGCGGTTAGAAAAACGATAACTGCAATGGACTGTAAATATTTTAATTAAATGAAGCGCGAACAAACATAAATATATTGATACGAAATCACGAAATAATCAAACGTCCATAGGTTAATTGTTGGTACCACACAACGGCAATCAGAAACAAGGCACTCACCAGTTTGCAGCCAATTTCCAAGGCGCCCCTATCTGGATCTAAGAATGTCACCACGTAGCTGAAGGGCTGAAGTTTCTAGTTCTATGCTTCAGTACACCAAAATCGAGCATTTTCAGGTGTAGAAATTTGAAATAGTTGGAGAACGAAATTAACACGCCATTTCTCGAGGGGATTGACAAAGGATCTCTCTGATTCTTGGTGCGCATGTCCAAAATGCAATGCCAAAAATTTACAAACAACCGCGAAATTTTAGCGGGAGCTAACACTGAATGCTTGGGTTCATAATACGGAATTCTCAGTACCTAGAAAATATTTCTAGTATAAAATTACTCTATTTTGCTTATGTCAGATCTAAATTGGAATACTCGTGCATAGTATGGTCTCCGTATTATGATACTCACGTTAATACTATTGAAAAAATTCAACGTAAGTTTCTGAAGCACCTTGTTTTTAAGCTTGATGGTGTGTATCCCGAAATTGGTATTCTGAACCAGGTCCTTTGTGAAACGTTCAGTATATCTTCATTGGAGGACCGGCGCAAGTTGGCAGAGTTGCAATTCATTTTCAAATTAATACATAATCAAATCGACTCCCAGAAATTATTGCATAAGATTAATTTTTTAGTACCCAGAACATCAGCACGCACTACTGTTCCATTTTATCTTCCTTACCAGCGCACCAATATTTGCAAAAATTCTCCGATAATTCGGGCTTGTAACACGTGCAATCAGACTTGCGACAAATGTGACATATTTAATTGCAGTAGAGATACTCTACTTTAAAAAATATACCATTTTCATAATTTTTATTTCTGCTCACTCAGTGTAGATGTAAGTAAATTTCTTTTATTTTGTACTTCGTTTTATCCTTAGATTCTGTTATTGTTAATCACTGTATTCTTCCCCACTTTGTAATTGGGTTAACTCCTGTTAAGTGGTGTAAATAAAATAAAATAAAATAAAATAAAATTATGAATTTAACATTAATTCAAATTAATATACTGGCGTATAATTAGAAATTTAAAAGTGTAATGTGTTATTTACAAAAGAAAAAAATAACGAAAAAGCCCAAAATATATAAAACCTTGAGCGGGAACGCAACACACATTTTTTAGTCCGTTCTAGAAAACGTACCCCTGAATTTGGTACAAATTGTGTAATGGTAATTCAATCACTATGCATCAAACTAAGTATAAAATCATTCCATCAATAGCCTTTTATTTCTTTTTTTTCAGAATTTCAACGATTCTCGCGACCATGACATTTTACAAAAATATAAGAAGGTCAGCATGGTTTGTAATAGTTTAAGGGCTGCTGTTCGATTTTTCAAAGAAAACACAAGTTTGGGATTCAAACAGTGCCTGAGTTTGGCAGAAGTCGCCTTGCCCAGTCTGGAGTTTCACAAAAATCTGCGATTTGTGCAGGTTTTTATAGACATGTGCTCAGAGAAACTGTACGGCATGAGAGATAATATGGCAATTCAGGAAAAAGTTGAAGGTACGAAACTGTCAGCAAATTACAAAAACATGACGTTTTTTACGTACACGGATGTATAAAGTATGGCCTGAAATTAGCAAGTTTGTGGTGTCTATTAACGATTTTCGAGTCCGTTACATTTTGTACAAATTTTTGAAGATTCATTCAGGATTTTTCATAGAAAACACAAATTTGTAATTTAAACCGTTCCTTAGTTTGGCCGAGGCCGTCTTACCTAATCTCGATTTGTGCAGGTTTTTATATGTGTTCAGAGGAACTGATATATGGCAATTTGCGAAAAACTTGAAGGTACGAATTTGTCAGCAAGTTAAAATACTCTGCCAATATATAAGCTCACACTAGGTACTATAGTTATAGTGTACGTGTGAGCTAATATAACTAAAAACTGAAATATATGTTATTCAACTCCACACTAAATTACCTTTTGTTTGATACCACACAAGCCATGTTTTGACTCAAACTCAAATTTTTGAAATCCACCCCACCCTTAAAAAAAACAAAAACTAAAATGTATTTTGTTAAACTCCGGACTCAATTACCTTTCGTTTGATATTACACACGCCATTTTTTCACTTAAACTCTAATTTTTGAAATATACCCCCACCCTTTTTTTAAAATAAATTAAAATGTATTTTGTTTAACTCCAGGCTCAATTACCTTTCGTTTGATATCACACACGCCATATTTTCACATGAACTCTAATTTTTGAAATCTATCCCCACCCTTTTATTTGGTTTGTGTTCGGTGGATTTTGTTCATTTTTCAATGGGACCATCTCGACGCAAGACTCAGCCTAGGTATCAAATTTCATTGAAATCGGCCAAGCGGTTTTTGAGTTTTGCGCGTTGGTCGTTACAGACAGACATACAGACAGACAGACAGACGGCGCAACAAAAAAGTTTCAAAATCATCTGAAACGCAAAGATATATAAAAATTTTTGAAATCGGAGCAACTTTTTTTTTCTCGAAAAAATTAGGATCACCATAGCTCACACTACTATAGTATAGTATATGTGTGAGCTAAAAACAAAAACTAAAATGTATTTTGTTAAACTCCGGACTCAATTGCCTTTCGTTTGATATTACACACGCCATTTTTTCACTTAAACTCTAATTTTTGAAATATACCCCCACCCTTTTTTTAAAAATAAATTAAAATGTATTTTGTTTAACTCCAGACTCAATTACCTTTCGTTTGATATCACACACGCCATATTTTCACATAAACTCTAATTTTTGAAATCTATCCCCACCCTTTTATTTGGTTTGAGTTCGGTGGATTTTGTTCATTTTTAAATGGGACCATCTCGACCCAAGACCCAGCCTAGGTATCAAATTTCATTGAAATCGGCCAAGCGGTTTTTGAGTTATGGGCGTTGGTCGTTACAGACAGACAGACAGACAGACAGACAGACGGCGCAACAAAAAAGTTTCAAAATCATCTGAAACGCAAAGATATATAAAAAATTTTGAAATCGGAGCAACTTTTGTTTTTTTCGAAAAAATTAACTACTATAGTATAGTATATGTGTGAGCTAAAACATTACCTTGTTTTCATCAATACAACCAATTATTTTTACGCAAGCAGCAGCAGGTGTAAAAAGTATGATCCGAATGGCAATTTTGTGGTGTATATTATTATTGTCGCGTCAGCATGATTTGTAACAGTTTAAGGGCTGCTGTGCGATTTTTTAAAGAAAACACAAGTTTGTATTTTAAACCGTGTCTTAGTTTGGCCGAAGCCGTCGCCTAATCTCGAGTTGCATAAAGATCTTTTATTTGTGCAGGTTTTTATAGACAAGTGCTTGCGAAAAGCTTGACAGATAATATGGCAATTCGGAAGAAGGTTGTAGGTACAACACTGTCAGCAAATTACACTGGTATGCAAAAAAAAAACAAATTCTTGAGCCCTGGCATTATTTCCGCTGATTCGTATGTAAGACGACGCCTTGAATCCAAATATAGCTTGCGTTTTCTTCTACCACCCACCATTTTTAAGGGAGTATAAAGAGAGTTAATTTAGTTTCAAACAATAATAAATACATGGGCGCACATACAGACAGATATATTCTACATATTTCATAAAAAAACACAAAAAATAGCCTAAAATTCGACATCATGAGGCTATAGAGGCGTCGGGCCCCCCAAGATATATTCCTGGGTGCTCCACTGATAAATAAGAACTTTCGTACCTTCGCTTGGTGCTTGCTTTCCTTTTATAACCTGAGGTACAACCCTCTCGTTTCAACAACCAGTAGTACTCCGCCAACATGCTTGCATTTCACTTCCCTGAAAACCTCTTTTCCAACTTAGCGATGTCTTGATGAAACCGTTCCCCGTATTGATCCGAGACTGCTCCTAAATTTTCAGGAAAGAAGTCCAGATGCGAGTGAAGAAAGTGCACTTTAAGGGACATGTTACATCCCATGGCCTTGTACGCTAAGAGCCATTCCTCGACCTGAGCGACATAATCATCACTTTTATGGTTACCCAAAAAGTTCTTACACACGTTTTAGAATGCAAACCAAGCTCGTTTTTCTTTTTGATTCAGGTGTTCAATAAACGTCGAATCTTGAAAAAGTTGTCTAATCTGGGGCCCCACAAAAACACCTTCCTTGATTTTAGCCTCACTAAGACTAGGAAATTTAGTTTTCAAAAATATGATTACGTGGCCTGTTTTGTCCAGTGCTTTTACAAACTGTTTGATCAATCCAAGTTTGATGTGCAAAGGGGGCAAGTAAATATTATCTTGCGGGACTAATAAGGATCGTTGGCGACATTTTTCTGACCGAGAGTAAATCTTTCTCGCAAAGGCCAGTTCCGTACAATGTAATTTTTGTTACGTGCTCGGCTGTCCCATTCACAAAGAAAGCAACAATATTTTATTTTTTATTATAGTTTCTGCATGAGCGCATACAAGGGGGGAGGGGGGCTGGGAGGCGAAAGCCCCCCGCCAAGAATCTAAAAATAGATTATGTTAAAACTATTTATTTTCCTACTTTTTAATATGTTAATAAATAAAAGTAGAAAAAATTTCCAAGCCCCTCCAAGGCGATTTTGTGTATACGCCAGTGGTTTCTGTATATATATATTTTTATATACTAATATATTGCTTTATACTTTGCTGTAATGTTTATTACCTTTACCGTTAAGCTGCTGGCAGCTAAAATTTTGTAAAAATAATTAGAAAATGCATACAAAACGGTAAAATCGACAATGCCCCCCCCCCCCCAAAACAAATGGCGTTCCACCTTGCTGTAAATATTAATGTTTGAGAACACTAAACTCTCCAGTCTCACAGAAATAATTATGTTAAGGCCAAAAAAAATCCTTTCCGTCCCACCAAACTATCGAAAAGCAGTAAAAATAGGTAGGGGGGTCTCCCCCGAAAATGGGGGGTGATGGGGAAAAACAGAGTTCATATTTGGATTCAGGAGGTCATTTTACATAAGAATCGGCAAGAATGGTGTCAGGGCCGATTTTCATGCCGACCAGTGTTACAAAAGGATGACCATTTTGTCACCGATGCAAAAGAATGTTTACATACACGAGTGTAAAAGATATGGCCTGATGTTACAAATTTTGTGGTGTATATTGAAGATTGTTGCATCCATGACATTTTGCAAAAATATCAGAAGCTCCGGCCTAAAGCTTAAAAAAGGAAATAAAAAACTTATTATGGTCCTGAGAAAAATGCAGAAGGCGTCGAAACGTTGGCGCTTGATTAATAATTTTTAGATAGAACTGAATACATTTAAAATGGCTTTGAAAGTAAATCGTATTGAAAACGTATTTATTTCTGTATAAAAACGTAGTATATATTTTAGTTGTTCTAACAAGACTCTTGGCTCACAATTTGAAAGTAATTCAAAATGAAAGCTACAAATGGTGCCACAGAATAGTTCTAGAAAATATCGGAATTAATGCGCGCTCGGGTGGTGACAGAAATAATGGCGCCCATGTATTTTTCCTTCTCAGCCCAAGAGTGTTTAAAGAAATAATTTTGTTTGGATTAAAAAGTGAAAAGGTATGTATACTTCTTCTTTTTGTGCCTCGTTGGAGGTTGGCGATCATTCTGAATCATCTAAAATATATCAATATTCTTGTTACGGACTTTATGTGCAAGCCATGAAACTTTGTTTACTCAAGGACACAAAAAATAATACACATTTTTTAACAAAATTTATTTATGAGTTAAAAAATTTTAAAATTGAAAATTCCAGAAAAGTTTGAAATATTTTGAAAATTTAAAAAGAATCACAACATATCCCAATTTCGTCTTGGTTCGAGTTTTTAGATGTTATATTTTCTATCCTATTTCATATTTCTAATGAAATTTTAATCGATTGTGGGTAAAAATTTAGTACACTAACTCGTATTTTATGGTTATTACACGCTCAGTTGAATAAGTGTAGTGTTTGCATATTAGTGAAACGACAAACACACGAATTTAAATTCCCTGCGCCGTGACAAAGTGCTAGTGACGTAGGCAATATGGCCGCGCGGCTGACCTATGAGAAAGCAGCGTTGGAGTGACGTCACATGGAACGGTCTCTCGTTACGGGACCCTTTTCAGGTCTACACGTATTTTATAGTAAGTCTGTTTTCATCTATAAATATTTGCGCAATCATATATAATTACGCGGCTTAAATAACATAAATATTTCAATAAGGACGCAAATTTAATCTTCGCGAGTAATGATCATAAGAACATGCTTAGTGTGTAAAATACTATTATTTTCTTGTTTCATTTTTAGGTAAATAAATACGCTGAAGACATCCTACTAAGTGTCCTAAAATGTAAACATCTAGTTTCCCAAGATATATGGAACCACTGCTTAGAAGTTCTGATGTCAGTTATGCCTTACTTATTTTGTTTTGCTGACAATACAACCACTTTGGGTAGAAACATAATCGGATTGGCTGACCCCGATACTGCTCAGGCTTTAGGATTTCCAAAGATTGTTATGTTCCGGGCTAATGTTCAACTGCTTTTTGTTCGGGATGCGTATATAAGGTAACTTTTTCATAACTTGTTAAAAGGCCTTTGATACCTTGGACATAAAAAATGTCTTTCATCATTTTTACAGCCTACGTACTAAATTGGGGGTGAAGAATTAACTTTGTTTTGCTAGTGTTTAAGTTTATGGACATGGTAATGACAAATATCTGGTGACTTTTATATTTAAGTTTAATTTGATCATTTGTTTACAAAAATGTATTGATTTTGTTAATAGAAATACATAACCGGTATATTACCTTACAAGAAAACTTTAACATTGTAAAACTTCCTCAAAACAAAGGTATAGCCAACCACCAGGATGGCAGGGCAAACAAAGTGATATTAGCAGCCCTAATTAGGGAACAAGAATTGGACGTAACTCTAGGAATGATATCCGACGTCATGCCCACGGTATACAGCAGAAAGCTATACAACATTATTCTCCCGGAAAGGGGGGACTGGATAAAGAACTAGACCAATTTTTCAATTTGGTATACCAACAGATCCAAAATGACATCTGGAATTGTTTCTATCCAAGAAAAAGTCGAGATTAAACATAGTCTCGGCCAATTGCCTATTATATTTCAGGCCGAACTCGTAATCGTTGAACTGTGTGCCCGGTGGTGGTGACTTATGTACCAACAAGACAATAAAAATCTCCGACAGTCAAGCAGCCTTAAGAGCGCTTGATTCCTATACGATCTTTAAGACAATCGTCAGGAGCTGCAGGGATTCGCTGAATGCGCTTGGTAGCGCTAATAATGTGTCATTAGTATGGATATACACAAGACGCTAGCCCTACCAAGTCCACTTCCAATCCCTGACTTCGCATGCGTAGATCTACCAATATTATTTACCTCATGTATTAGAATAGATGTACAGGGTGATTTTCACTTGAATGATTCTAACCACATGAAAATAAAAAGTTTCAAAAACCTAACCTAACGAAACCTAATCAGATCTAACCGAACCGAACCAAAGCAAACTAAACCAATATTTTTTTTTTCAAAAAAAAAACTTTCCTGACTAGGTAGGACCCGGGATCCTAGAGGATGTGAATCCGAACCGGACCGTACCGAACCGCACCTAGCCAAACCTAACCTTACCCAACTAAACCTAATTAGCAGTACGTGTTGTAGTTTAGTTTGGTTAGGTTAGGTTTGGTTCAGTTTAGTTAGGTTCGGTTTGGTTCGGTTCGGATACACATCCTCTAGGATCCCGGACAGGAAGTCAGGAAAGTTTTTTTTTGAAAAAAATTATTGGTTCAGTTTCCTTTGGTTCGGTTCGGTTAGATTTGATTAGGTTTTGTTAGGTTAGGTTTTTGAAACTTTCTATTTTCATGTGGTTCGAATCATTCAAGTGAAAATCACCCTGTATTCATCTATTCTAATACATGAGGTAAATAATATTGGTAGATCTGCGCATGCGAAGTCAGGAATTGAAAGTGGACTTGGTAGCGCTAGCATCTTGTTGGATATACCAGGGCATTCTGGGCACGAGGAAAATGAGACCGGAGACCCAGCAGTGAGGGAAGCGGAATCTGCCGAATTTTTCGGGCCCGAACCAGCTCTGAGGATATCATATAATGCTGCTAAATCAACAATATTAAAATGGATGGAGAATAGCTTCCAACAGTACTGGATAAATATATCAGAACTGGCTCAGTCTAAAGACTTGATTAAAGGACCTTGTAGAAAGACAGCCAGGAACGACATTGGACTTACCAGACAGGAGATACTTATAGTGACTGGACTTTTTAAGGGTCACTGTCGAAGTACCCATGCACAGAATGGGACTTACAGAAGAGACTAAATGTAGACTCTGTATGGAGGTTGTCGAAATAATCTAATAAAAAGACGGACCCCAGCCTGGTTTGTTTTACCTTATTATTGGTTTATTATTGCATTTTATTTTGATTATTTGCCTTACTTTTACTTGGTTTTTAGAGAAGAAGCATTTTCAAGAGTTTGCTGGCTCATGGCAGGTCAAGATAACTCTAAGGACTACTTGCCAAAAATGATGACGGTTTTCGACAAAGCTTTAGCCAATTCATGTGAAATACAAAAAATCGTCGACATCAACAAGATCCGCCAGTGTGATCATTTTTATCAGGTAATTATTTAGAGGTTTCGGACTTTCATTTGAGAATGTTATTGGCGTTCTGATAAGTTTTTGCCTAATCAACTAAAGATATCCTTTCTTATATTCTTCTCTCTGTCTCTCTCATATAATTCTTTGCCACCTTGGTACAGCTGGGGACTAATTAAATGGCCGCTACCAAGTTGGGATGAGAATTTCGCACTTTTTATTTAGTCCCTTTAATTTAAAAGCATGAATGGATCCATTTGGCGCTATACTATGTTACTATACCAAACTATACAGCCTAAAAATATTAGTGATTTTGCATTTATCAATGAAAGTTGAGGGCTCTGCGATCGAGAATAGGCTACTTGGTGATACCTATTATGTTCTTCTTTATTTGTGTCACACAGTTAAATATTCAGTGGTCAGTCTGAGACAATTTACGTAATTTCGAACGTTACGCTTTGCGATCAAGAATCATCCTTCTTTGTGAGTTTGCGGTTTTTTCTTTTTCTGTTTCATGCAGGTAAATCTTTAGTGCATCTTTAGTGCAGTATGCGGGCTGCATATTTACGTAATTTCGAACGTTGCCCGCTTATTTTTTCATTAGCTTGATCATGGCTGTGTCAACAACGCGGGGCACCCGGCCTGCAGGACGCATCTAAACGTGTTAGGTCTGTAGGCTGCCTGTACGTAAATAGAGACCATATTGAAAAAAACGTTAAATTAAATTATTATTTGTTATTATTAAGAACACCGGCGTATACAAAGGGGGGTATCAGAGTACTTACTCTTCCCAAGTTTGGTAAAAACCAAGTAATAGTTTATCGGACAAGTGCATCTTTTCAACTAAAAAAGCAAAAACCTTCGCCTGCGTTCTTATTACCAAAATTGTATCAGTATTCAGTAATGATAGCTTCTTACACTATTTACCCTCAGATGCACCGTAAGCACTTAATCGCAATTATGGGTTTAATCGCGATTAAGTCCTTGTTCTTCACATACAACACAACAAAGAGGGAGAATGGATTATAAGCCTTGGGATGGTGCATCTTAAGGTTAAAATCAAATTTGTGCGAGAAGATCGTGTTTAATATTTCTCTTGTTCAAATACGTGTAACTGAGTAGTAGCGCAACCAGGAATACGTCTTGAGGGAAGGCCAAAAACCCGATAATGCCGTATTTTATGCTATTTTCATTAAAAAATCTGAAGGTTTTGGAGGGGGCCCGGGCCCCGAGCCCCCCCTAAAAGTTTGAGTTTTTTATGTTGGTGTTAAAGGTGGTAGTAGTAGCTGTTTCCTTTTAAATAAATATTAAACACTTAAAAAGACAGGAATAATATATTGTTTTTTATATTGTTCTAGTGCGTTTTGGGACGACGACCAAAACATCTAAACAGAAAATGAGTACAAAATGACGAAGTTATTAAAAAAACCTGTTCTAGTTAGGTTATTATAATGAATAAAACATTAACCTGACCCGATTAGGTTAGTCTGTTTTGTATAATATTAATAGTTTTTAAACCTGACCTAGTTAGGTTAATATACAACAGGTCCTGGTTATGTTATTACACAAAATCTAACCTGACCAGATCGTGTTAGGTTGGGTTTTATTCATTTATTTTGCATTTCGACATTTTGTAATTCGATATGTTGTCTTTTCGATATTTTGTGTTTCGATGTTTTGTCCGTCGCACTACGTTTTTGCAACGCGTAAAGTTTTTTTACTATAAAACAAAAAAATAATTTTTCCTCGAATTTACCTTTGCCGGACTCCAGTTTCATCTGCAAAAAAGTCATAATTTAGTTTTATTTTTGGGCTCCACCAACTCTAAGGGCCTAGATCGGCCACTGTTTGAGAACAAATGGGTTAAAGATGTGGCTCAGTAGCGCACCGACGAATATGTCTGGGGTGGGGCGAAACCCTATGATGCCGTATTTTATGGAATTTAATTTGTTTGTTCATGTAATATGTGGCATAAAAATCTTAGCGTTGGGGAGGGGGCCGCCCCCCCTCGAACCGAACCCCTCTCTTGTTAAAAAGGTCCACTAAAGTAACATAATTACCGTGGAACTATGCCACCGATTTTAAGATCATTATTATTTAATCGGTAGTATAGTTCGAATGTTAGAATATTATAACAAAAATCAATTTGTCCTGTTTTTTAGCCCACCTGGTATATACTTTCATGAATTAACTGATAGTACATAACTAATTTGCAAAAAGTAGTAATTAAATATTTTTTTTGGGCAACCCCCAATTTTCGGGGCCTAGATCCGTCACTGATTATATTATGTTCTTTTATAATGTATTTAAAGGAAACTCATCGAGGTGTTGAACGGACTAAACCGAAGTCATTTGTCTATGGGAGTTGAAGTCAACCGACTAAGGAAAAATGTTTCACCGGCAATCACCACTAAAAATATGCAAAAACTGTAGCAAAGTTCCCATGGTATGAATGCTCACCCTTAATATCAAAAATCCAAATAAGTGACTTTTTAAACTTATTTGTCCTTTACAGCAATACCTACCTCCTATTTTAATTTGATCCCTTGGTTTTGGGACACTGTTTTATTCACTTCGGGCTCCAGACAGTTTGTCTAGGATTTTGTGTTCGCGGTATCTACCGTTTTTCTTCTTTTTTTAAATTCATGCAGAAGTAAGTAAACAGACATACAGAGGTGAAATTGCCGGGCAAAAACAAAAGAAAATGCCGAAAGGACAAAGAGAGGTGAGTGTTAAAAAAATGCCGCGATTACCGGGCCAACAAGACTCCTCTGAGGTAACTAGGGCCAAAATTGGTATTTTGGCCGACGAAGGGTACTCTACAACAGAAATTGCTTGGAGGGTTAATCTCTCGGTAAGTTGATGTTATTATACCTATCTTCAAAACAAAAAGTGACAGATAAAATTTCATTCGAAATTCAGATTCTTACCCTTTATACAAAAATAACTATAAAGAGCGTTATAATATCAAAAATAAATTAATGAAAAGAAAGTTATTGGACCTCTGGTAAAAATAATTTGTCCCGTAACCACACAAATATTCGTCTGCCATCCCATCAAGAAGTTCCACAGTTATTTCCATATTTAAGCCCAGCATTTTTCAGTATTTCTGGAAGTAAAAAGTGCTTTATTTAGATCACTTTCTTTTCTACAATTTTCAATTTGGAATCTTTTTGAAAGCAATTTTTTCACTTGTAAAGAAAAACTATACATTCTTTCCTTACCTTCATTTTTATGATTTTTTTTATAGGCAATTCTCATTTTTTTTGAATACGGCAAAATTTACTTGGATATTTTAAGCCATGGAAATTTTACGGTATAGAAAGACTATTGGGACAAAATAAGTTAACAAGTACTTTTTCCAATACCAAAAACTACCAAATTTTTTGATGGAGGCTGCCTGTCTGTCTGTTTTGGTGGGGGTTGAGGCACGCAAGTGAGTAGAAGAGAGGGATCAAATATTTTTTAAAAATTATAATTTGAAAACCACAGCAGCTGGCAGAATGAGGTTATCAAAGTTAGTTTAGGATTCAACAGTATTTTTTATAACGTCAACGTTTGTCAGAGTCAGTGATTTTAAGATATTAAAAAAAAACCGAGAAAATTATATCTTAGGAATCGAAACGTGGTTTTCTAATTTAGATTGCATTACATTTTAAACAAAATTTGTTATAACAAAAAGAAGCTGCCTTAATAGTCGGGCAGTTAATTTTTTAATAACTGCCGTTGCGACGCCGACGCCCTGAAGTTTAAGATTGATAGTAACCTATTTTTTGTCAAATAAACTGCACAAAAATTGAAGTGAACCACCCCAATTTTTTGGACATTTTTAAAGTAAATTTATTCCTAATCCAAACAGTCAATTTCCACACAATTTTCTATGTGATATAGCTTCGATTATCCTCTTTTAATGTTTGGTTTTCTTGTTGTCCTGCGCTTGACAGTTAGCTTCACAGAGTGGCTACAACGCAAGTGTAACAAAAGTTTGCAAAGCACCCATTTCCCGCACGATTTTTTCAAAAAAATTTTAATGACATAAAATGACAGTCAGCTAAATCCAAAAAAAGTTATTTCTCAGTTTTTTAAATTTCTTTTATATGATTCCGATATATGATTTTTTTTCCATAAAATTGTACTTCTTCTGATTTTTAGTTTGACGTTTCTACCCGTTTTGACCCATAGCCACCAAATTTACTATGAGGCAACCCAAATATCTGAGGGTACGGGACACGGCAGTGCCACGCAAAGTTCGCGCGTCGTAACCATCTTTTCTTGAAACATTTCAGCCGATATTTGACCTATCTTAAACTCTACTTCGGAATGAGCTACGATTCTCAAACTTTGCACAGTCGGAGATCTCCATGGAGTTAACAACCCCTCCAAGTTTCATGGAATTCATAAAGTAGTAAAGTAGTTACGAAATTTCAAAAAACGTCGAAATTCCCACTCACTCACTCACTCACTCATGTATAGATAATTAATATTCTACTGTACTTTCAGACATGCTACAAAGCTAAAATTTGGCAGACTGATAGAAATTATGACCAAACCCCTGGAAAAAATCAAAAAAACGCAAAATTTTAATTTACTCCCCTCCCCTATACATTTAAAGTTAGGTAAAAGTAGCATTGCCCACTTCCAGAAATGCAAGAGAGTTGAGCTTTGGCAGAACTATAATAAAACTATAGGAAAAAATTAAAACACCCCAAAATTCTAATTTACTTCCCTCCCCTATAAATGTATCTCACAAACAAAATTTTTAAGAGTGGAAAAAAGTGAAATGTTAACTGCGTCGGAGCCACAAATGTTATGCTTTGGTTATAGTCTATGGACAAATCGGCCTAAAAGGTGGTTTCGTGTGCAAGTCGTGCCAACTTTTTGCCGATAAGCCGTGTTTGTTAAGGGCACTCCATAGATCAGGTTTTGACTTGTCATTCTGGTAAATGCGTTTTTTAAAGATATGGCCCCCACCACTTTTTTTTGCACGATACTTTTTAAAACGATGTATCTTTCTTAAAAATAGTCGTAGAGGGATGCAAAAAAATGGCAAATGAATCAGTAAGCACCCGCAATAAAATAACTTTCTATTATATTGTTCAAAATTTTGCTTCCTTTTTTAGAAAAAATAAAATAACTGAATTTTTACTTTTTTTTGTATAGCTAGTAAAGTTTAACCTACATTTTTATTAACACCAAAGTAAAATTTAAAAAAAAAGTTTAAATAAAAGTTTTAGAATGAACATTTTTCTTTAATTTGGTGTATACAAGTCTTATATGAATGCATATTTTATATTTGTTTCAATAAAAAAACAATTCGTTGTCACCAAAACGACTACCGAAGGTGTATTACCGTACGCGGACGCCTATAAGGCAGCGCGCGGCTTTACGCAGCTGAGGCGTCTAGTAGAACAGCTGATTTCTATTATCATTGTTATGGTTGTTTGATGGACATTAATAGGTCATAGACTAACGATTTGGATGTTGCCGGGCAAGTTTTTGGTCCAATTTTTTTTATCCCCCTCCTTATATAGTCGTGTTCGAATTTCTAAAAATGTATCTAAGTTGACGCCCTAAAGACACAATGACATAGAAATGGATCAAAAATGTGTAAAATCTAATTAAAAAAAAAATAATATATTAGTTTTTAAAATTTTAGCTGCAAAATCCCTCTCCTGAAATTTTTAGATTTTTTTCAAATTTTCTTAAAAACTAGGGTTAGGGAAAGATATGTATTAATCTTTATTGTAGACCATAAAATTTCCTTTTCAATAATGTATAAGTCAGTGAGATACGACTGACTCCAGCGGCGTCCGTTTATTGAGGTAGTGTAATAAATTTAAAAAAGAAACATGTTTTTTACAGGTTTTACCCGATTTTCGTAAAAACCGAGCTCTATATCAAAAAATATAATACACACTTTGTTATAGACAATAAAAGTGCCTTTTAAATGATGTATAATAAGCCAATGGTAATTTTATCTATAACAATTTAGGGGCGTCCGTAAATAAAATAAATTTTGAAAAATCACTAAGTTTATCAATTTTTCGCTAAATTTTACCCAATTTTCTCAAAAATTAAGCTTTTTGGAAAAAAAAATATTTTGCCATGTAGTGTATTAGTCAGTGGGGTCAGGCTAATGACAAACTCTCCAGCGGCGTCCGTTTATTAAGAAAATATACAAAAATTAAAGAAACTACATAGGTTTTACCCGATTATCTTAAAAACCAACCTCTCTATCAAAAATTGTGACCTATAGTCGATTGTAGACAATCAAATTTCCTTTTAAACGTTTATAATAATTTAAAATTTGTATTCAGATTAAAACTTCACAGGCCTGTACAACTTAAATCAATTTTTACAAATCACCAAACAAATTAATTCTGTTTTTTCCAATTTTTTTCAGAAACTAAGCTCAATTGGCAAAAATGTGTTTTATACTTTATTGTAGGAAATAAAATTTTCTTTCTAACAATGTATAAGTCAGTGGGGTTTAATTATGACAAACCCTTCAGCGACGTCCGTATATGGGGGTCAATTAAAAATAAAATAAGTAAAATCATTTTTGTCATTTGTTTCACGCATTTTTTTTTTCAAAGATTAAAAAAAATAAATTTATAAAAAGTATTTTTTTAATACATTTCAAAACAAGTCATTTAAGCTTTGTTGTATTAGAATCGGATAAAAAATAAAAAAGATACAATTTGTTTTTAAATATGCTTTTCCGCCATATTGAATCCGCCATATTTAAAAAAACGCGCGATTATCACAATGACAATAAGTCAAAACCTGATCTGCTAGGTATGTTAAACAAATTTAAGTTACTTTCAAAAAGTTCTTATGGTTTTCATTAAAAGCATAATTTTTAAATATACCCCAAAGACCCCTATTTTTTTCCAGTTATTTGAAAATAACTTAAAAACTAATTAACGCATTGGAACATTTGAACCAGATTTAAGTGAGTTTTTTTTTCTAGCTCCAATAGTTTTATAAATAAAATAAAAAAGAAAAAATTACCTTTTTTTTATTTTTTTTGCAAATATAAAAAAATACATATTTTCTGACCAATACATTTTTAAGTACATTACAAAGTAAGTATTTTAAACTTTGTTCCATGAAAATCGGATAAGAAATAAAAAAGTTACAATTTTTTTAAAGATACGCCATTCCGCCATTTTGAATCCGTTATATCTTTCAAAAAACGCATTTACCAGAATGACAAAAAGTCAAAACCTGATATATGGGATGCCCTTAACAAAGTTAGCTTATCGGCAGAAAGTTGGCACGACTTGCACACGAAACTTGATTTGTCCATAGACTATTACGCTAACTGAGCATTTTACTGTATCATACGTAGAGATTGGTCGGCAAATAAAAAACAACTAACGATAAGAAATTTTAGTGACCTTATTTACAAAGCAATTTTGCTCCCAGATGTCTCATTTCTTCACCGGGTAGAAACATCAAACTAAAAATCAGAAAAAGTACAATTTTATGGAAAAATATCATATCTCGCAAACTAAACGCACTTTTGTTGCACTTGCGCTGTAGCCACCCTGTGAAGCTATCTGTCAAGCGCAGGACAACAAGAAAACCAAATTTTAAAAGAGTATAATCGAAGCAATATCACATAGAAAATTGTGTGGGAATTAACCGTTTCGTTTAATAAATTTACTTTAACAATGTCCGAAAAAATAGGGTGGTTCACTTCAATTTTTCAGCAGTTTATCTCAAAAATAGTAATACACAGGACAATTTTAATTATTCAGAGCATAATATTTTAAAAGGTTTTCGGTCTAGAAGCAAATCATATTACTTTTTGGCAACAGACCATTTCCCCCTAATTTGACCCCGCTGAACCCGAATATCTCTGTTGCCAACTCGAATAATCCAGAGGGATGGAGAAAATCCCCCCAAACCCCCAAAAACCAAAATTTTTTCAGTTTTATGCAATTTTCTCGAAAACTAACCTTTCTATCAAAAATTGCAGAGAACTGTTTTTTGTGGAGAATAAAATTCCCTTTCCAACGATATATTGGTCAATAAGGTTAGCAAAAGCAAGTAGCTCCTCAGTGGCGTACGTGGGATTATTTAGAAAAAACATGTTTATTATAGGTTTTTCAAAATTTTCTCAAAAACTACACTTTTTAGGAAAAAATATGTAGTATACTTTATTGTAGAACATAACATTTTCTTTTAAAAACTTTATTAAAATGTCGGGTTGTTGCCATATTTAAGGATTCAGGGGCGTACTAATATAAACTTATTTTCAAAAATAACTGAAATAATCAGTTTCTCTTGCATATTTAAATATCTTTTCTAACTAAAATTTTCGGAAAAAAATGTGCCTTTATTCTTTATTGAGGATAAGACAATTTCTTTTTAAATGATGTATTACAAAGTGAGGTTAATGTTATGATAAATACTTCAAAAAGTTTCGTAATTTATACCTACTAAAATAAAATGTTTCCAAATTAAAATAAACTGTGTTTTGATTGGATTAGATATTTTGATTTATCTAAATAAGTTCTTTAATGCAAAAAAACACCGGTGGTTATAAGGGGAGGGGGCATAGGGGCCATGGTCCCCCCTAAGCAATATTTTTGTGCAGAAAGTAACAGTTGTAACTGACACAGGTGTTTTCGGTTATTTTTTTAAGCATGTGGAAAATAACGATCTTTTGTACTTTCGACCTTTTGTACTTTCGACCTTTTGAAATTTCGACCTTTTGTTTTTTGATCTTTTGTACTTTCGACCTTTTGTACTTTCGACCTTTTGAAATTTCGACCTTTTGTTTTTTGATCTTTTGTACTTTCGACCTTTTGTACTTTTGACCTTTTGTATTTTCGACCTTTTGTACTTTCGACCTTATTTTTTCGACCTCTTATCTGCCGCTCTTTGTTATCCACCGAAAAGCTAATAAGACACAAAATTGATTAGTTTGGATTGATCTTAAATAATTTCTTTAAATTAAGAACACCACTGGAGCGGTAAATATAAAATAACTTCCACTTTATTATACATCCTTTGAAAGGAAATTTTATTCGCTATGACAAAGTATGGAACACATTTTTTGATAAAGAGCTTGGTTTTTAAGAAAATTGAATAAAAGGTATGAAAAACATGTTTTTTTTAATGATTTGTTGAAATCACCCCCATTGACGGACGTCGCTGGACAGTTTGCTATAAGTCAAACCCCACCGAGTTTCACTTTTTTTTTTAAAAAGCTTAAAAACTTGGTAAATGGAATTTTGTTTTTAGCAAACGGAAGCACATAAAAAGCACTTAATTTTCGCATATAAATATTATAAAAATATTTATTATTTCTGTATGGGCTTGCTAGCTTTATATATAGCTAGCACGGCAATCATTTTTTTACATTTCCGTGGAAACCAACGGAGCACAAAAATTTTAAAAAGTGGTCGAAATTAGCACATTAAAAGAACATAATTCTGGAATAAATTTTTTAAATTTTTATTGAGTAGGGCATAAAAATATTTATTATTTCTGTATTGGCTTGCTAGCATTATATAAAACTAGCACGTCAATCATTTTTTTAAATTTCCGTGAAAACCAAAGGAGCACAAAAATTTTAAAAAGTGGACGAAATTAGCACATAAAGAGCACATAATTCTGGAATGTATTTTATTTATTTTTATTGATGTGGGCTTGCTAGGTTTATATGAACCTAGCCAGCCCACATATTTAAAAAAAAAAGCTTAAAAAAAAGCACATAAAAAGCACTTAATTTTCGAATATAAATATTATAAAAATATTTATTATTTCTGTATGGGTTTGCTAGCTTTATATAAAGCTAGCACGGCAATCATTTTTTTAAATTTCCGTGGAAACCAAAGGAGCACAAATATTTTAAAAAGTGGACGAAATTAGCACATAAAGAGCACATAATTCTGGAATGTATTTTATTTATATATATATATATATATATATATATATATATATATATATATATAAACCTAGCAAGCCCGCCTCAATAATAATAAATAAAATACATTCCAGAATTATGTGCTCTTTATGTGCTAATTTCGTCCACTTTTTAAAATTTTTGTGCTCTTTTGGTTTACACGGAAATTTAAAAAAATGATTGACGTTCTAGCTTTATTGATTATTTCTGTATGGGCTTGCTAGCTTTATGTAAAGCTAGCACGTCAATAATTTTTTTAAATTTCCGTGGAAACCAAAGGAGCACAAAAATTTTAAAAAATGGACGAAATTAGCACATAAAGATCACATAATTCTGGAATATATTTTATTTATTTTTATTGAGGTGGGCTTGCTAGGTTTACATAAACCTAGCCAGCCCACACATTAAAAAAAAAATCTTAAAAACTTGGTAAATTAAATTTTCTTTTTAGGAAACGGGAGCACATAAAAAGCACTTAATCTTCGCATATAAATATTATAAAAATATTTATTATTTCTGTATGGGCTTGCTAGCTTTATATAAAGCTAGCCCGCCAATCATTTTTTTAAATTTCCGTGGAAACCAAAGGAGCACAAAAATTTTAAAAAGTGGACGAAATTAGCACATTAAAAGCACATAATTCTGGAATAAATATTTTAAATTTTTATTGAGGTGGGCATAAAAATATTTGTTATTTCTGTATTGGTTTGCTAGCTTTATATATAAAGCTAGCACGTCAATCATTTTTTTACACCAAAGGAGCACAAAAATTTTAAAAAGTGGACGAAATTAGCACATAAAGAGCACATAATTCTGAAATGTATTTTATTTATTTTTATTGAGGTGGGCTATAAACTATATAAACCTAGCCAGCCCACACATTTAAAAAAAAAGGTTAAAAAAATTGGTAAATGGAATTTTGTTTTAGCAAACAGAAGCACATAAAAAGCACCTAATTTTCGCATATAAATATTATAAAAATATTTATTATTTCTGTATGGGCTTGTTAGCTTTATATAAAGCTAGCACGCCAATAATTTTTTTTAATTTCCGTGGAAACCAAAGGAGCACAAAAATTTTAAAAAGTGGACGAAATTAGCACATAAAGAGCACATATTTCTGGAATGTAATTTATTTATGTTTATTGAGGTGGGCTAGGTTTATATAAACAACCAAACTGTAGCTTGAGCATGTTTTCAGCTGTTATAAGCAAAAATCTAAAAATTCAGAGTCAATTCTGACATAAAAAAATGCGATTTGCCCATATCTCTACTGTTCACTACAAAATATTTTATTATTTGTGAGTCCTTAAAATTTCGGGGGGGATTGACCCCCCTTCATCCTCCCCTAGGTAAGGCTCTGCGGTGGACTGATTCAAAATCAAAATCTACGAGTTCAGCTAGTTTGCAAATATTTTTTGTATGTGTATTTTTCCATAAACCTAATTTTTCTCATTCCAGGACAAATAAAAATAATAATTAATAATGGCTGCAAAGTGACTTATTCGTGATTAAATTTTCACAAACTCTGCTGCATGTTTTCAAACCGCCCCCCTCGTTTCAGACATAAAACTTATACTTTTTAGTTCTGATAAAAAAAATGCCAAATGCATTAACCCTACTTTAAAAAAAAACACACAGAAAAGTTACTTTTATTTCCAATTTATTTCTGACTAACAATAAGCCTTGGATTAACTTTCGAGCCAATTTAAAATATTGTGGTGGGCCAGCAAATTGAATATAATAATTGTTTCGGCATAAATGTAATTTGAAAAAAGTTGGGTTTTTTGTAACTAATTTTTGTTTTTTTAAATTCCTTTTGATTCTAATTCCCTCGTAGCTCCTTTGTGGCAAGGTATAAAACAGACAAAATTTTGCGCAATGACTTGCTATCTTCATCCCAACTGCGACGGCAAACGAGAACAAGCTCCCTCAAAAAAGATTTATCATGCGTCTAGAAGTCAGGATAGATACCAAGGGCGCACCGAGGATTGGCAAGGGGACTCTTCTTTACAAGATAGAAATTGGAAAATTTGTGTTACTTTTTAAACTCATTGTCAAACGTTCAATATTTTATTTAACATTTTAAATTTAGCTAGTATGCAATATACCTAAGCATGTTGCATTTTTCTCCTCCATGTATGTGAAAAAACTTTATTAAAATTTGTACGCTGAAACACTGAATATTAACCACTAAAACATGAATTCTCCCCAAAAATCGACATTAAAAACGGACTTTTCTCAAACTTTTCCCTTGCGGCGCCAACAATTATTTATATCTTTTTAAATAACCTATTTTTATTTTTGCTTCTAGCGCCAAGGGTGGGGCGGAATGGAAAAGCGTTTTTAAAATGAAAATAACTGCTGTTTCATAACTACAAAAACAAATAGTTACGATGAATTGTTGTTTAGATGTTAACAATGAACAATTAGAAAATAAACAGACTGGCCACGGAGAAAGTTCCCAGAAAACAATTTATTAAAATTAAAAAATTTGAATAAAAATTATCGTATTGTGTTATTTTTTTGGCCTAGTTGTGTTGTTGCGAAATCTTTTTAAACACTTTATACTCTTATTTGGGGGAATATTGATCCGCCCAGGTACGGCCTGTTTGTCACGTGATCTCCCGTCTCGGTAAAGTGTCGTGGCTTACTCGTTTCCATGATACCACAGCTAATAATTATTATTTTTTAAGGGAAATACCTTAAACTACCCTGAGGCTCTATTCACATCACACGATCCACGCTCTCACCAATAGCAAACTCTGAGCAGTTGCGTGTTGTGCGAAATGCCTTGTCTCGACCAATGGCATAGTCGCCCGCTCTTCAGAGTTAGTGAATTTTACGCGTTTGAAGTAAAATCTGTTCTCCTGCCCCGTACCGACTGAACGTTTCTCGGTCGTCCCGTAGGAGAACCTTGCGCAGAGATCTTTCCGCATACCACGTGACGGTTCGGAGCTAATTTAGCTTGCCATTGGCCAGAGCATGTGATGGGAACTATCACATCGTTCAAGTACGAGAATAGATAGGCTGGAGGAGTAGAAAGAAGCTATCACGGTATCTATTCTAAGTCTTGAACGGTGTGACTATCCACAACACACCCTTTGACCAATAGCAAGCTTTAAATTAGCTTCTCCTACGATATAACCGAGCAACGTTCAGTCGGTATAGGGCAGGAGAACAGATTTCAATTCAAACGCGTAAAATTCATTAACTCTAAAGAGCGGGCGACTATGCTAGTGGTCGAGAGTCAGAGTTTGCTATTGGTCAAAAGCGTGTGATGTGGACACATCATTTAAGACCCAGAATAACTACCCAGAGCACAAGTTAGGGCATTGGCATGGGCGTAGTTAGGTGTTCTCATCTGGGAGGCTATAGTCATACTTTCTCTTCTGAATTGTGTTTGTGTGTCTATGGTAATGTTCGAATAATTTCAGGGGGGGCTAATTTTAACAAGCTTTGGACGGGAAGGCTTAACCTCCACCCAAGCCACCCTAACTACGCCCATGGGGAATTGAAATTGATTTGTGTGATGCGGAACTTTGAGGAACGACTCCAACATTGTAGAAAACGGACGTCATCTACCTGACATTACTCTCAAAACGCAAATTCACTTTCTAATAGTTAAATCGTAACATCTCAACTTAAATTCTTGTAACTAGCTGAGTTATTCATATTTTAAAAACGCACCTTCATTCTGCTACACCCTGTATTATATTACATATTATTTATAAAATACGAAATATTTCTTTACCCAATTGAAAATTCTGTAGGTATTGCAAATTTAATGTTGCCAGACTCGTCAATCATCATTCTACGGCTAAAAAGACCTATCTGCAAAAAATTACTTTTAAAATTAATATGCAATTTATTCCAAAAATGTAAATGTCTAGAATTAATAACTTTTTGATTAGAATTTGATAGAATTGAGCTAGAGTTCTTCTAAGGGCGTTATTATATATTTTAATTAATATTTCTTAAAATATACCATTACATTTTTTAAATAAACTCGTTTTCTTAAAATTTGCACGTAGGCCCTTATTTAATTTAATTTAAGCATTAACTCAGGGATATTTACGTCTTTCGTGGTTTGCAGTCGAATATTGCTGGGTTGGGTAATATCAAAATTCTATTAAATTCGGATTCTCATCTTAGCTCTTCTGAAAACGGCAGCGGCCATTTAATTAGTCCCCAGCTGTACAAATAATACGTGACCTATGTGGGTTGGGCTTATGTGAGTTTGTTGTTTGTCATAAAGCAAATATGTTAAATTAAAATTGGTAGGAAAAAATCAGCACGTTTGCATAGAAAAAGAAAGGGGTTGAATTCCTTTGTGATGCCACGGTCTGCTATACAGACGGATCACGGCTAACAGATCGGAATTCGACCGGCACAGGATTTTACATGGAAAGCAAGGGTATTGGAAAATGCTACTCGCTGGGATGCAATGCAACAGTCTTCCAGGCGAAGGTTTACGCTATACTGGTGATAACATGTGAGAAAGAAATCAGGAACGAAACAGGAAAGCGCCTGTGCATCTGTTCAGACAGTCAAGCTGCGCTGAAAGCACTGTGCAAACCAACCATGACCGCGGGTTTGGTGCAGAAGTGTGCGGATTCACTACAGGAGTTGGCCGGAACAAGAGAGGTGGAGCTCGCATGGGTCGCAGGCCACATGGAGTTCCAGGAAACGAAAAAGCGGACGAACTCGCCAAGGGTAGATCCCGGCAGAAATGCGTCGGGTCAGAGCCTTTCCTGGGGCTCACAAGAGGGCAGATGAAGTCGGCCCTAACAGAGTTGGCCCAGAAAGAGATAAAAAGGAATGGACAATACCACAGCCTTCGTAAACTAACGAGCCACGAACCAGAAGAAACGGCAACACAGCGTGGAGGCCAGTCATTTTCGTCCACGTGCGTCGCCCACCACGCTAGTTACTGGCCGTTTCCGCGCAGATAATGTTTTTTTTTTAACTTTTAGTATATTTCAAATCGCGTTACCAAATAAAACAACTGTTCTGGTTTTAGTGAGATGTGTGGTGAACTTAAAATTATATTACCTACTTAATAAAAGCTGTGTAAAAAAGACCTTTTGTACACCGGTAATAAGTGAGGTTAGATGTTTGTTTTTGTTTGGAATTTTTGGTCTGTTTTTTCTTTTTAAATTTTAAACATGCCGCGAAAGTGTTGGGCACCCGGTTGCAAAAGTAACGATGCATCTATGATTAATGAAGAGGGTCACAAAACAACCTTTAGCAAAGAAAATGACCTAAAAAATAAAATGCTTGGCTTCAGGCCAAACACAGAGAAGATTATGTTGTGACTGCATCTTCAGTGGTTTGTTGGAAACATTTTGACATAAGTGATGTTGTTAGAACCGAGATAATTAGGGATAAAGAGGGAGTACAAAAGGAGGTGCCACTAACATTCCCTAAGTTAAACAATGGGGCAATACCTCGGCTATTTGAATCTCAACCCGAGTATATGTCAAACCCCAAACCTTCAGTAAGAGAAAATCCTGACGACAGGCGAAAAAAAATTGAAGAAAGGGAGGGTATGGAAATATATATAAATATATATTGCGTTTATAGACTTCGAAAAAGCTTTCGATAGCATTGAGCACTGGGCAGTAAAAGATCTTTAATTAATAGCCGAATAGATCACAGATATACAGACTTAATAGACAATATATATAGTGAAGCAACAACATTAATCAAAATCCACAGAGGAACCAAGCCAATCCGCATAAGAAGAGGTGTCAGTGTGACACAATATTCCCTAAATTATTTAACCAGGCCCTAGAAGATGTTTTTAAAAGCTTAGATTGGGAAGAAATAGGCATCAAAGTAAACGGACAATTCTGAACCACCAAGATATGCTGATAATATCAATCAATCTAAAAGAAAATAGAACAAGAAGAGGAATATATAGGACCTGGGACAAGTTATTAAACTGAAAAACGAAAAGCAAACAGCTGAAATCAAGAGACGAGTAAGATTGGCCTGGGCAGCATTCGGTAAATTAAGCAACATATTAAGAAATAAAAAATATCCTCAGTACCTCAAAACGGAAGTGTATAACCAATGTATCCTTCCTGTACTTACCTATGAATCCCAGACCTGGACACTTACAAAATCAAACATGGATAAGGCAAGAAAAGCCCAAAGATCAATGGAAAGACAAATGTTACATGTAAAGCTAACAGGTAGAAAAAAGAATGAATTGATAAGAAATAAAACAAAAGTAAGGGATGTCAGAGCAGAAGTAGCAAAATTAAAATGGAAATTTGCCGGTCATATTATCAGACAGAAAGACGATTGATGGAACAAATGTATTGTAAACTGGAGAACTTGGCCAAAGATGGATTGACGAAGGCTAAGTAGAATAGATAGAAAAAAAGGTAAGTTCATTTAAATTTTAAATTAACATGTTACCACTTAAACTAGATTCATAGTTCTGTAAAGTAAGCAGTCAGACATAAGAAACTATCCCACAAACATCCTGTTGTTCAAACTTGACAGTAATAACTTAGCAGTAAGAAAGGAACCATTTTTATTTCTTACTGCTCACTTCATACAGCTTACTTCACGGTACTATGAATCGAACTTTAGGGTTGTTCTCACAAATTGTTTAAAAGTAATTTCTCTTCTGTTTATTCTAGGTTTTGTTACATATTTTTTAACATGATTAATGGCCACTGATATTTATTTCCAAATGTTCTGTTTGTTTTAAAAATGTAACACGCCTAAACACAGTTTATTAGTTTTAAAAAAAAATACAAAATTGCCAAACTACAATCAAAACAAATAGCAGATGTTTATATCTCCCATGTATATATCGGCCCACCAGCCGGCCAATTTGCGATGTTGCCTTTTCTGGTTCGTGGCTCGTTAGTTTACGAAGGCTGCGACAATACAGGAAACGCCAGACAGACGAAGGAGTGTGTGTGACCGGATACAGCAAGTCCTGTAGGGACTGGCTACTTTGTACAACACGAAGAGAAGTAGGAGCCATAGTGGAAGTCTTCATCGGACACTGCGTTCTACAAGGACACTTGATAAATATGAGAGTGAAGGAGGACGCGACGTGCGAGGGGTGTACATACAAGGAGACAAAAAGTGAGGTATTTGAAGAGGAAGCCTTTGAGACGAAGGACCTTTTGAATCTGAGGTGGCCCGATCTTCGGGCTTTTGTACAGGGTGATTTTTTATAATTGCAAGATCGCTATAACTCGGTTATTATTGGGAGTAGAAAGTTCAAACAAAAACTGTTCGGTTTGGTAAATTATGGCCACTTTAGACCCACCATTAGTATTTTTTTATAGGTTATAATATACAGGGGGCGACAATCAGATCAATTTTTTTAAAGAGAACACCCTATATATTTTTGTATTTTTAAGTTCCGCAAAAAATTAGCTTTAGAGATATATGTAACACTATGGCTCTATCTTTATTAGTTTTCGAGATATTGACGATTGAAATTCCGAAAATTAGCAAATTTTAAATAGGTATACGGTGCGGAGTATTTAACGTATAGACTGTAAATAACAAACTGAAACAATATTGACTGACAGTTTGATAAATATAAATAATCATCTTTGTCAATTTTCATAGAAATTTAAAATCAAAAGACGACAATTTTTTTAATGTTTTAATTGTTTTAAATCCATAAATAAATAAAAATTAACGTAACAAATGTTCAAACCTATCACCATTGACTTCAATACATTTTTGAAACCGGTCTCTTAAATTATTTATTGTTCTGGTTATTAAATTAGAAAAATTTTCATTAAGCTCATTGACAGACAGTAATATTAATTCTCTGAGCTCTCGAGTATTCCTCGCTTCTAATCTGTAAACTTTATCTTTAAGGTGACCCCATAAAAAAATGTCTAAAGGAGTTAAATCAGAACTGTTGGGTGGCCAGCGTATTGTGCCGTTTTTCCCAACCCATTCATTAAAATTATTATTTAAGAATTCTCGAACCTCATGAACATTATGAGGTGGAGCCCCATCCTGCTGAAAAATCAATCTTCTTCTTTGATTTAGTGGCAAGTCATCCAAAAAATTTTCTAAGTAATTTTGTAAAAAATTTAAATAAATTTGTCCCGTTAAAGAGTGCTCAAAAAAAAATGGCCCAACAACACGGTCGTTCAGTATGCCACACCAGACATTCACGGATTGTCTTCCCTGTCTTTTAATTTCTTTTACAAAATTAGGGTTAGTCGTGGACCATAGTCTGCTATTCTGTCTATTTGGTAGACCACAAGTTGTAAACGTCGACTCATCCGACCACAAAATGTGATTTAAAAAACGGGGTTCTGCGTTTAGTCTTTCATGCATAAAGTGACAAAACTCTACCCTTTTTCTTTTCTGATCGGGTGTTAGGCCTTGAAGTTCTTGTTGTTTATATGCCCAATAAGAATTTGTTCTTATGACACTTCTTACTTTGGTAAAAGACGTCAAGCGTTCCTGTCCTTCTTGCACTAATGCGGAAGATACTTTTCTTATAGAAATTTGTGGGCTTTCTTGAAAATGTAGTAAAATATTTAAATTGGCCTCGGACGAACAACTCGTCTTTTTCGTTCCACAGACGATGTTTCACGAAATTTTCTATATATCCTAAGAATTGTGGATATATTAGGACATTGTCGGGATGGATACAGTTCTCGATATTCTCTCGCAGTAGCAGTGGCATTTTTATTATTTTTCGCATATAATAAAAGTATCTCTTGCTTTTCTGCATTGGAATAAAGCAACATTGTTGATAAATATTTAAAATTTGGCACTGACAATGTCATTAGGTATCCACACATGTTAATATTGTTTGTGACTTGTCACAGGAATTACTCCACACCGTATTTAAAATTTGCTAATTTTCGTAATTTCAATCGTCAATATCTCGAAAACTAACAAAGATAGAGCCATAGTGTTACATATATCTGTAAAGCTAATTTTTTGCGGAACTTAAAAATACAAAAATATACAGGATGTTCCCTTTAAAAAAATTGATCTGATTGTCGCCCCCTGTATATTATAACCTATTAAAAAATACTAATGGTGGGCCTAAAGTGGCCATAATTTACCAAACCGAATAGTTTTTGCTTGAACTTTCTACTCCCAATAATAACCGAGTTATAGCGATCTTGCAATTTTAAAAAATCACCCTGTACAAAAGACGGGCAGATTTCTTAACGAGAGAAAAGGGCGCTTCATGCGCCTAGTCGCCAGGCCTATAACTTACCCCACACAACTACTAGTACGTCAAAAAAAAATTATCCCTCTCTCTCCGGTCTATGATAACTGTAGCTTTTAATTTTTTAAATTTGAAGAAAAAAACGCAATTTGAACTTTTTTAGCCAAGCAGTTTAATTCAAGTACTCGACCTTCTAAAATCGACTGACGTGGAACCTGTGATTCGCAGGTCGGCCCTAAATCAGATCAGCGTTATTTTGGAGGACAGTTTGTTGCACGAAGTATTTTTCGAACACGACGGAATTCACCTTATGCTTGACATAATGAAATCTGCGCTGACGGTAAGCTAATGGCGAAGGGGTGTTGTTGTCAATGTTGACAGGTTAGCTGATTAAGCGTTTGGTGACTGTTTTCATATGGCGCGAGTGTAGTGGTAATTGTTTTGTGTAACTTATTTTTTATTAAATCCCCTGTCCTCTGGTTGAGCGATCAGATTCTGTGTTAAACCTAATCTTGGTCAATTGATCGCAAACAAAATTTTTTTTTGCAAAATGTCCCTACAATTAAATATAGTTTTAAAAAAAATAGTTTTTCGGAAAACTAGATACTTATGGAAAAAAAATTGTTTAAAGTAGTTAATTCATAAAAAAAAATTAAAAATTATTTTTTAAAAATATGTTTACTATTTGAAATAAACAAAAGTGCAAACGTAAACCTCAACGGCGCTGGCGGCGAATCGGCGCGACGAATTGTCCCATCCCCGTACTTTTAATATTTTATGGAGGACACCCAAACAATTTTTTTTTCTCATGGCGACTTTGCCCAACTTCTACAGAGTGAGACAGAAATTCACAATAAATTTCGAAAAATGGCTCTCTCAGATTATTACCCGTGTTTACAGGAAAACTATCCGACGCGCTAAAAATATTTCGGAATATGTACAGAGGGACCAAGATTTGCGTAAAATTACTCAAAATACTAAAAATCGCTGCTTTATACAAATGGGATGGGTTGACTTAAATTTGTAAATTTTGTCAACACTATTCAAATCGTACTATTTCTTTAAACGTTTCCCTAAACCTGTTTAAAATATTTTTTAAATTTGTAAATTTTGTCAACACTATTCAAATCGTACTATTTCTTTAAACGTTTCCCTAAACCTTTTTAAAATATTTTTTTAGTATTATTTTCGCTGCTAACGCCGAAATTGTGTTATTTGGGTATATTTGGACCTATCTAAGCAATCTAGTGTCTGTATGAACCAATTTTTATGAGATTTTTAGAACAGATTAGATTTTGGTTAAAATCCATTAATTCTAATGACACGTTTTTGAGTTAAAAAATTTAATAAATTGGTAAAAAAACTTTTTTAAGTCTCAAGCTTTTATAAAATGCACTAAAAATTAAAAAATAATTTTCTAACATTCTAATATTATCATAATAATAAAAGCGATGGCCGACTGATGGAAATTTTGACGATGTTAGCACGATAAGATATCCTTATCAATTAAATATCACTATTTGCAAGAATCAATCTAGCAGAAAAATGCAGAGGTACCAAACCCACCCAACCCGACCCAAGATTCCCCAGCATTTCTTTGACATAGGTATGGCAATGGCATAGCATTGCGGCACATCAAACATATCTTTGATGACCTGCTATGTTGAATATTCTTTAAGTGTTTAGATCACAAATTTAGATTAACTTATGCTTTGATTTGCGGCCATCGCTTTTATTATTATGATAATATTAGAATGTTAGAAAATTATTTTTTAATTTTTAGTGCATTTTATAAAAGCTTGTGACTTAAAAAAGTTTTTTTACCAATTTATTTTCTACTTTTTAGTCTTAGCTATCTACTCTATTAAATGAAAATATTTGTTCAATAACAGAACAGAAGAGTTTATTCTAGATTATAATGAAATCGCTGATCGTGAGTTGTTTGGAAACTCATTTTTCTATTGGGGGAAAGAGAGGGTGGGGGTAGAGGTAGAAATATATTTTTGTTTGGGCTGTATTGCCATCGGACCTTAATGCATATACCAAATCTTATAAAAGTCATTTGAAGTGAAGTGTATCAAAAACGCATTTTTTATGGAAGGGGGTAGGGTGGGAGGACAATTTTTCATTATTGTTGTATTGTCATCGGACCACTATATGTATACCAAATTTCATCCAAATTGGATAATGGGAAGTGTGTCAAAAACGCATTTTTCTATAGATGGGGGTAGGAGTGGTAGGATTTTTTTTTCAATGTTGTATTGTCATCGGACCACTATATGTATACCAAATTTCATCCAAATCGGATAATGGGAAGTGTGTCAAAAACGCTTCACAAGATTTGATAGATAGTTAGACAGAACATCTGAAGCTGTAAATAAATAAATAAATAAATGCTTGTAAAAAACTTTTTAACAGAGCACCGCATCAATTTGCGGTTTATTTCAGAATTAAGTAGAACATATTTTTCTCAATAAGTTGTGTTCTAACCAAAAACTTTATAGGAGCTTTCGTTTCGGAGATATTTACGAAAAACTGTTTTCAAGGCTGATATAGCGTGACGTTAACTTGGAGTGTGCTAATGGGCTAGGAAGGTATCGGATCCGTCATGGATCCATTTTTTTTTTTCAAATTGGATAATGGGAAGGGTGTCAAAAACGCATTTTCTGGGTGGGAGGATATTTTTTTTAATGTTGTATTGTCATCGGACCACTATGTGAATACCAAATTTCATCCAAATCGGATAATGGGAAGTGTGTCAAAAACAAATTTTGCTATGGAAGGGGGTGGGGGTAGGGGTGGGAGGATATTTTTTTCTTAATATTGTATTGTCATCGGATCACTATATGTATACCGAATTTAATCCAAATCGGATAAAGGGAAGTGTGTCAAAAACAAATTTTTCTATGGAAGGGGGTGGGGGTTGATATTTTTTTCTTATTGTTGTATTATCATTGGACCACTATGTGTATACCAAATTTTATCCAAATCGGATAACGGGAAGTGTGTCAAAAACACATTTTTCTATAGAAGGGGTGGGGGTAGGGGTGGGAGGATATTTTTTTCTTAATGTATTGTCATGGGACCACTATGTGTGTACCAAATTTCATCCAAATCGGATAATGGGAAGTGTGTCAAAAACGCTTCACAAGATTTGATAGATAGTTAGACAGAACATCTGAAGCTGTAAATAAATAAATAAATAAATAAAAGCTTGTAAAAAACTTTTTAACAGAGCACCGCATCAATTTGCGGTTTATTTCAGAATTAAGTAGAACATATTTTTCTCAATAAGTTGTGTTCGAACCAAAAACTTTGTAGGAGCTTTCGTTTCGGAGATATTTACGAAAAACTGTTTTCAAGGCTGATATAGCGTGACGTTAACTTGGAGTGTGCTAATGGGCTAGGAAGGTATCGGATCCGTCATGTATCCATTTTTTTAAAAATAGTATACAACATGAACTCTTAATTTCTGGAAATTTTTATTGCCTTTTAGGAAAAGAATTACAGAGATTATCCGGACGCAATAGTGCCCGTCGTATCTATATTAAAAAACATTGTTTTGTACAATCCAGTCTCTCGAGAAGAACTCAGTAGAAATGAGGATATTTTATATTTTACTTTAAGAGGTAATTAATTAGTGTAATAGCTAACTATTGTGCATTGTATAATAGCGAGCACAACTGATCTCACGTCTCTCTTCGTACCACGAACCGATGTTTAGGAAATTTTTCAGCTATTTTCATGTAGTCTTTAATTTTTTTTTAAAGATTTGAGTTGAGTATTTTAATTGTTGCAGGTTTATTTTTGTTTTTTACGGACGACAAAATGCGTCAAGACTGCGCAACTTTACTGTTCCTACTCATATTCAAAGACTGCATGAGTGGAACGCCATCTAGAGGTGATGTGGCCTTATTAGTCCTGCTGAAAGATGTCGTCAATGTGCCGTTTATCGCACATTTTAACGGTGATGTCAGCCCGTTTACTGAAGTGTCTTTATTAGGTAATTATATCTAAAGCCTCTTAATGCATTTTTTCGGTTGTTCTACCGCTGAGATAAATTGCTGTGGTTAGCAAAATGTTTTTTTTTTTTGCAAAATTTGAAAACAATAAGAACATCAAAATATATCTGGGGAAAAGACACAGATGAAAAGAGGTATATCTATATATCTATAGAAATCGGTGTTAGTCCACGGTTAGAAAAACGTTAAATGCAATGGACTGTAAATATTTTAATTAATGAAAGCGCGAACCAACATAAATATATTGATATGAAATTACGAAATAATCAAACGTCCATAGGTAAAATTATTTGCGCCACACAACGGTAATCAGAGACAAATGCACTCACCACTTTTGCAGCCAAATTCTCCACTTCCAAGGGGCCCCTGATTGGATCTAATGATGTCACCACGTAGCTGAAGGGCTGAAGTTTCTAGTTCTATGCTTCAGTACACAAAAATCAAGCACTTTCAGGTGTAGATATTTGAAATAGTTGGAGAACGAAATTAACACGCCATTTTCTCTAGGCGATTGACAAGGATCTCACTGGTTGTTGATGCGCATGTCCAAATACGCGAAATGCGCTTTGCCCTTCATACAATTGTGTGGTTTTAGAAATATATAAACAACCGCGAAATTTAGCGGGAGCTAACAATCGGTATTTCATGTAAAATGGATTATGCTTGAAATAAACGGCATTATTTGGGGTTTTCCTCTGGAGAAACACATCAGTCAAGGACTTCTAATGATATCTAGAGAACGAGTCAAGATTTATGTTGAATATAAAAGTCAACTACATTTTAATCTTTAAATAGATAATGGATGTATGTTAACATTTTCTCTCTCCACGTTCCCTTCTAATTTTTATTTTATTTTGAGAAAAATTTAACTTTTTTTAGTTTTATATTTTTTGGTTGTAAATTATCCTTATATTTACTTATGTCTAATATGTACATGTACTTTGCCTAAGTTAAAAGCGTGAAAACAAATAAAAATACTCTGCCAATATATGGGCCCCTAAGCTCACACTAGGTACTATAGTTGTATGTGTGAGCTAATATAACTAAAAACTGAAATATATTTTATTCAACTCCAGACTAAATTACCTTTCGTTTGATACCACACAAGCCATGTTTTTACTTAAACTCAAATTTTTGAAATCTACCCCCACCCTTAAAAAAAACAAAAATTAAAATGTATTTTGTTTAACTCCGAATTCAATTACCTTTGGTTTGATATCACACACGCCATATTTTTACGTAAACTCTAATTTTTTTAATCTACCCCCACCCTTTTTTTTTAACAAAAATCTATTTTGTTTAACTCCAGGCTCAATTATCTTTCGTTTGATATCACACACGCCATATTTTCACATAAACTCTAATTTTTGAAGTCTACCCCCACCCTTGTATTTGGCTTGTGTTCGGTGGATTTTGTTCATTTTTAAATGGGACCATCTCGACCCAAGACCCAGCCTAGGTACCAAATTTCATTGAAATCGGGCAAGCGGTTTTTGAGTTATGCGCGTTGGTCGTTACAGACAGACAGACATACAGACAGACAGACAGACGGCGCGACAAAAAAGTTTCAAAATCATCTGAAACGCAAAGATATATAAAAAATTTTGAAATCGGAGCAACTTTTTTTTTCTCGAAAAAATTAGGATCACTATAGCTCACACTACTATAGTATAGTATATGTGTGAGCTAATACATATTCATATACAGGGTGTTTCAAAATTCAATAACATAATTTTAATGTTACATTCCTTGAGTGATTTCAAGACAAAAAGTTTATATAAACATAGGTCTGCAAATGCTTAATTTTCGAGATAATATTAGCTCACACTACTACTATACTATAGTAGTGTGAGCTATGGTGATCCTAATTTTTTCGAGAAAAAAAAAGTTGCTCCAATTTCAAATTTTTTTATATATCTTTGCATTTCAGATGATTTTGAAACTTTTTTGTCTCGCCGTCTGTCTGTCTGTCTATCTGTCTGTCTGTCTGTATGTATGTCTGTCTGTCTGTATCTGTCTGTAACGGCCAACCCGCACAACTCAAAAACCGCTTGTCCGATTTAAATGAAATTTGGTACCTAGGCTGGGTCTTGGGCTGTGGTGGTCCTATTTAAGAATGAACGAAATCCACCGAACGCAAGCCAAATATAAGGGTGGGGGTAGATTTAAAAAATGAGAGTTTATGTGAAAATATGGCGTGTGTGATATCAAACGAAAGGTAATAAGGTAATAAAGTCTGGAGTTAAACAAAATGAATTTTAAGTTATTTTAAAAAAAGGGTGGGGGTAGATGTCAAAAATTATAGTTTAAGTGAAAATATGGCTTGTGTGATATCAAACGAAAGGTAATTGAGTCTGGAGTTAAACAAAATATATTTTAGTTTAAAAAAAAGGGTGGGGGTAAATTTTAGAAATTAGAGTTTACGTCATAACATGGCTTGTATGGTATCAAACGAAAGGTAATTGAGTCTGGAATTGAATAAAATATGTTTCAGTTTTTAGTTAAATTAGCTCAGACGTACACTATAACTATAGTACCTAGTGTGAGCTTAGGTGCCCATAGATTGGCAGAGTATTTTTTTTGTTTATTTTAATATACTCTCCATATACCTACCATACTTGAGCATTTTTTATTTTGATGATAGCAGCCTTTGGTGCAACAGCGATTTTCTCTATAACGGTTACAGATGCGAAAAATTTGTAAAAGACAAAAAAGTTTGCAGATGAAACAAGCATTTTATTTGTTGTTTTAAAATCTACAAGTGGCTTACCAAAAAAAATCAAGGGAAAAAGGTAACATGAACCCTAAAAAAGTATCACCCTGTAGATTTTTACTACCATTCAAAAAAAATTCACTGTTAGTTGAAAGGAAACTACGTAGAAACAATGTATTATTGTTTGTTCCACTAAAAGCAGAAAATAGGGCCGAACTTATTAAAAAAACTCTACAGAAACTAAACGAGCTATTTTCGTTAAACTACACAATCAGCGATATCAACAATATTTACTGGCTAGGGAAAGGGGAAAACTCGCCCATTCTGATAGAGTTTCTTTCATATTTGAGAAAAAGTCAACTATTCGAGGACACCAATAAACTAAGAGCTCTAAAAAATACAGGATATTCAATATCAAACGACTACTGCTAAGAAGACAGGGAAGAACAAAAAATTTTAAGAAAGCATCTGAAAAAAGCTCGCGAAGAAAACAAATCCGCAAAAATCAAGGGCTTCAAGCTTGAAATCGAAAACGAGACCTACACAGCTAAAGATCTAGAAGAAATAAACAGCGATAGCTCCAGTGACTCTGAATACACAGATTCTTTTGAGGAGAATCAAGCAGAACCACAGAAATTGCAGAAAAATAAAAAAAGAAAGCAAAAATATACCCCATCTCGTGAAAGTGGAATAGGCACAAGGTCAAAGAAAAACAGAAAATAGAAACGGCAATAAATCATATATTTTGTTGTCTATATTTAGTCATAGTCTTTTTTTTTCTTTTTTTTTCCACAGTAGTTCAGTAATTTTAGTTTAGCATAAAAATAAATAATTTAATTTTAATCACAAAAAAATGGATCCTTTCATAAGAGACTTACAAGAAAAAGTTGTTGAGCCACAATTAGTCAAAAATCTGAAATTCTTTGATTGTTTTGTAGAAAATAGACACTTCAAGATACTTCATTTAAATATATGTGGTATTACTTCAAATTTTGATGAATTTTTGTGTTTTATAGAACAAACTAAAGAAAAGTTTGAAATTTTAGTTTTAACTGAGACACATAAAATAACAGATGAACAGATATTTCACATAACTGGATATACTAAATTTTATAATCAAGGAAATTTTAATAAATGCGATGGGATCATGGTCTTTGTCAAAGAGTCAGTCACTGTAGATTGTTTATTTAAGTATATAGGAAATGTAAAATGCATTGAATTGACTGTTGGACAAAGTCAAAACCAATTTCTTTTAACATGCATATACAGATCTCCAGATGCAAAAAAATCTCCTGGACCAGATGGGATACGTTCAGAAACACTCAAGGAAATTTACCTCGAAATTTCACCTGTTCTTTCTTATTTGATTAATTTGAGCTTTCAAATCGGTGAATTTCCAAATAGACTTAAAATTGGAGAAGTCAAACCTCTATTTAAGAACGGATCCAAAATTGAACTCGGCAATTACAGACCCATCTCATTAATTTCAAACATTTCAAAAATTTTTGAAAAAATTATAAAAGAAAAAATAACGTTATTTCTAGAAAAACAAAATATCTTGTCAAAAAAGCAGTTTGGTTTTAGAAAAGGCAAATCCACGGAAGATGCAATAATTTCTCTAACGTCTGAAATCTATAATGCGCTTGATAAAAAAAGACCATCTCTCTGTGTATTTGTCGATCTTACTAAAACTTTCGACACAGTGTGCCATAGTAAGCTTTTAATAAAACTGGAACAAATTGGCATTAGAGGAAGTGCATTAAACTTATTTAAGAGTTACCTTGAAAATAAGCGCCAAAATGTAAAAATAGATGAGGTAGCGAGTGGTTTTAGAACTGTCACTTGCGGTGTGCCGCAAGGGACAGGTCTGGGACCACTGTTGTTTACTATTTATATAAACAATCTTTTAAAAATTGACTGGAAAGGGAGTGTAACCAGTTTTGCCGATGACACTGCAATTTACGCAGGGCTGAATCTAACTTGGGCAATATTTTTAAATGGTTTGGACACAATAAACTCACCCTTAATCAAAAACTAAATTTATAACTTTTGCCTCATATTTAAACAATCAACCAGATTTTCGCTTCTTAAACTCTGGAGAAAACCTAATGATCTCACGAACAGACTGCATTAAATATCTTGGAATAATGATCGACCAACATTTACGATGGGATAAACAAGTTGAACACGTGACTTCAAAAACAAGATATTTAATATCTCGCTTTTCCTATCTTAAAACTCAATTAAAAATGGAACAACTAAAAAATGTTTATTATGCTCTGGTTCAATCCCAATTAAATTATGGCATCGCAGGATGGGGTAGTGTACGGCAATGCTACTTAAAAAATTTAGATGTCATTGAGAAATGGATTTTGAAAACAATTTTTAATAAAAACAGACTTTTTTCTAGTGATTTGTTGTTTAGGGAAGTAAAAGTCCTTGACAGACAATTATATTTTTTTAATGTTTTAATGTTAGTCAACAAAAACAAAATCTCACTTCAAACTTCTAAACTTCAAACATATAGGTGGTAGACGCTTTTTACTCATTGGGCGTCGACCGGTGAGATACCACCATGCCAGAAGTGAGTAGCGCTAAGTGGTATCACCACGTTCCGCTACTGCGCTGGCAGTCCGGTTCCAACAATGAGTAACAGATAGCATGATGGCGCCTCCAGGATCAAAATATTCCGGAGGTAAAATACCCGACCACTCGGATCTCCGGGCGTCGGGTGATCCTGGGGGTCCTTCATGCAAAGATATTAAAAGAAGACCAAAAACTCAACTCAGAATTGATTTTAGCAATATAAGAGGATTAAGTACCAACATGAATTCAGTTCACCAACATCTTGAAGAACAAAGACCTGACATCCTTGTTCTCACCGAAACTAAAATCAGTTCTGCAACACCTATTGTGAACTATCTTTATCCCGGCTATGACCTACACCACCGATTTCGACATAATTTTGGGATTTGTGTGTACATTAAAAATGACCTTTCATGTCATCGAGAGGAGAAGCTAGAACCAGCGAACCTCGATATCATATGGCTGAAATTCACATCAAAGTCATCGACCAAGTTCATTTGCTGCCTCTACCGACCGCCAAGTAACACCGAGTATCAAAACTTTTTTGCGACATTATCCGAAAACTGTGATAGTATACAGTCTAACTATCCACATGCGGAAATTGTTTTTTTAGGCGATTTCAACGTCCACAATATACCCTGGCTAAAACACCACAACAAAACAGATAATGAAGGCAGGGAAGCAGAAGCTTTTGCCATAAGTTGTGGTCTAACGCAGCTTGTCGATGAACCTACCCGTATCTCAGAAAGGGGTGAATTTGCAGGGCTTTTAGACTTGTTCCTAACTACAAATCCTGACTTGTACACAATTCAAGTAGATCCCCCACTTGGTTCATCCGATCATAAACTTATAAGAACAAAGTGCGAAATGTTCATACCGCCAAGCCAACAATCACTTCCTCGTAAAATGTGGCACTATAAATCGGCAAAATGGAATGACCTTAAACAGTTTTACCTGGATTTTCCATGGCAAGAGGTTTGCTTTAAAACAGCTGATCCCACTATTTGCTGTAATGAAATAACAAAAGTAATCTTATCTGGAATGGATGCATATATCCCACATACAATAAAACGCAGAGCTAATGCAAAACCTTGGTTCAACAGCCAGTGTCAAACGGCTGTACAGAAAAAACACAGAGCATATAACCTTTGGAAACGACAACAAACCGCTCAAAACCACACAGAATTTATAGAAGCCAGAAATAGTTGCAAAATTACTATTGACGCCGCCAAAGAAACATACAATCAAAGAATAAAAAACAGGTTGCTGAATTGTCCAAGTAGTTCTAGGTCCTTTTGGTCTCTTGCAAAAGCCGTTGGATCAAACTTCACCAAGTCATCCATACCATACCATCCATACCACCACTTACAGATAAAAATACTCACTTAGCCACATCAGAGGAAAAAGCCAATATGCTGGCCAAAATCTTTTCCTCCAACTCAAACCTAACAGTGCCAAATAGAAAAACTCTACCGTTCATTGAAAGGGTTTCCCACAGTATGCCAGAGGTACCCTTTTGTCACAGAGAAATACGAAAATCCCTTAAAAAGTTGCATACAAACAAAGCAATGGGTCCAGATGGCATTCCCGCGATAGTACTCAAAAATTGTGCTAGCGAACTCACCCCAACTTTCGCAAAATTATTCAATTTATCTTATAGGCAAGGAGTATATCCATCATCATGGAAGTCTGCCGCAGTACAACCCATTCCAAAGAAAGGAAAAAAGACAGATCCGTTAAACTATAGACCAATTGCTCTACTTCCGGTGATATCAAAAGTAATGGAAAGAGTTGTGAACAATCACCTAACCAAGTACTTGGAAAAATACAAAATTATCAACGACAAGCAATACGGATTTCGAAAATATAGGTCAACTGGCGATTTACTTACATACGTCACTCACTTATGGCAAAAAGCGATTGAGTTGCGAGGTAAAACAAGAACAATTGCCTTAGATATATCTAAAGCATTCGATAAAGTCTGGCATGAAAATCTGCTCAACAAGCTCAAAGCAACGGGATTGTCGCCGAGACTTTGCACTTGGTTTGAAAGTTACCTTAAGGATAGATCCATTTATGTTGCACTGGATGGCCGGAACTCCAACTCTTACCAAATAAATGCTGGTGTGCCACAGGGAGCAATCCTTTCGCCAACACTTTTTCTGATTTACATAAATGACCTCATAGATAAAACAGGAAATCCACTTTATTGCTTTGCAGATGATGGCAATGTAGTCTCCTCAGTCATACCACCCACTCAGTGTCTATCCGCACGTGAATTCCATCATCTTAGACTAACTCAAATATCGCAGATAAATAACGACCTGGAGATAATAGAGGACTGGGGCAACAAAAACCTTGTACAGTTCAACGCGCAGAAAACCCAAGCAGAACTGTTTTCAAAAAAGACCAGCACCGGTGAGCCAAACATCATGCTATCTGGAAGTGCTGTCACATTGCAGAGCCAGTTGAACATCTTAGGAGTCACTGTAGAGACCAACATGTCTTGGCACAGTCACGTGGCAGATATAGCTAAAAGGGCGTCCCAAAAGCTTGGGGTGCTATTTCGTACAAGACATCTGTATACACCAAGCCAACTGCTGACACTCTACAAAGCCCAGATTCGACCAACTATGGAGTACTGCTCAAATATATGGAGTGCGGCACCCAAACATACCTTAATGCTTTTGAACACCGTGCAAAAGCGAGCTATCAAGCTGATCAATGACCCCGCACTTACCCGTAGCTTGGATAGTCTCGAACATGGAAGAACTGTGGGCGATCTCTCTCTCTTCTACAGGTATTATCACGGAAAATGCTCTAAAGAGTTGGCACGTATGATCCCCCCGGGAGTAGCACCTACTAGGCGAACACGTCAAACAGACGGTAACCATCAATTTACTGTCAAAATAGAGGCACTAAGAACCTCATTATATCAGAATTCATATCTCTGGAGAACAGCATCGCTGTGGAATAAACTCCCTGCGACAGTTTTCCCTGCAGGTTACAACCTGAACCGTTTCAAAACCAACACACAAACATTTCCGCGCACTTGCCGCTTGTCGAGCGTGATAGGGATCTCCTTGCGAGTGCGCATACCCGTAAAAAAAAAAAACTGTCACTCATAATAAAAATACACATTTCAAAAAAGAGTGCATGGTCCTTCCAATAAGCCATAAAGAAGTGGGACACAGATCGATTAGCTACATGGCACCAAAATGTCATAATCTACTGCCAAAGCACCTTAAAGAACAAGTCTTTCACAAAACATTTAAAAAGGAACTAAAGAACTGGTTGCACCAAATAAGTAGGAATGAAATACATTGTCTTTTTTAAATCAACGTTTTATTGTAATAAAATAACTGACTTTTTCCTCAATTTTTGACTTTTAAACGCAAAAGTGACCTTTATCCTGATTGTGACAAAAATAACCCAACTAGACACCCAGTGCTAACAAGCAATTGGTTGCTTCAGCGCATTAAACTGTTTATTTATCTCTAATGTAGACAAAAATGTATACTTTTTATGTATTTTTGAGAAATAAACTATTATTAATATTATTATTAATATTTGGCATGTCTTATCGTGTAGTGCCTATTGATTAATTTAAGCGCCAAACTTGAGCTAAATATCTCAAAAATTGCACTGAGTTATAAACAAGAAAACTAAAAAATAAATAAATTTTAACGCTCTGTATCTCGAGACCTAAACGTTTGCGGACCAAGGTTTATATGAACTTTTTGTCTTAAAATCACTTAAGGAATTAAACTCTAAAATTATGTTATTGAATTTTAAAACACCCTGTATTACTATAATATGAATCGAATTAATCGGCATGGTGCCTAACTTTTTTTACACATATAACTTCTTGTTGTCCTTTTCCTACATACTTTCAAAATATCACCCACATTTACTTGTGGATACTATGCGAGCCCCTCGAGGGGCAAAGAGTGAGTATTTGGAAAAAACAGTCAGTCAATGAGTCAATGATCACACCTTGCTACTAACTGGACGGTGGGTCGTTGTCTCGATACAAAATCAGCAGTGAACTTACTTTCCTGCTCTGCCAATTTGTGGCACATAAATAATAATTTTCAAAATACTTATACGCGGCCGCGCAAACTCATAAAGTGACCCTCAATGGACTGCTTTTGGATGAATGGTGCTGTGTAAACTGGATCTCCCATTCTCCATATTTACTAAACACTTAAAGTTGATACGCACTTTACAAAGCGTTGTCTTTTGCGTAACTGGGAAATTTTGTAATGTTATTGGTCAGAATTTCGTTTTGAACGCACTGATTGGGTGTCATAAAGCCAGCCCCGTTGGCACAGTATCGACCGCTCACATGACCAATCGAATTACGGTTACGTAACTATCTACGTTAATACTTTTACATTATACATTAAAAGGGTGTTTTACATCTCCTTCCACTATCCATCGCGGAATCGTGTTCTCGTGTTCGAAATTAGCTTCTCCTATATGTGAGGTAACTTTGGATGCCTGTTAGACTTACCCCGTTACGCAACCAAGTCCTTATCATTATTTAAGGCAGCAATTTGCTATTTTCATCTTACGTCAAACTCTGTCGAGCGAATTTTTGAATATATGGTAGTTTTAATTTTTCCTTATATTTTGCTTATATGCGTATTTCTAAAGTGCACTATAATTAACCTGTTTGTTGAGTTCGGAGATAGGGAAACTTGTGCGTGCAAGGGCTGAAAAATAACGGAATTTCCTTCGATAGGTCGCCGGTATTGGCTTCACAAGCACATTTAAAAATAACTGTCGGTATTGACGATTGAAAATGGAAAGTTACGATACATATGGAATTTTATATGAAAAGGCACCTACCTCGGACTCTCTTGCAGCTCCAGTCGACGTTTAAACGTCCAGTTTTTTCACCTCAAATTCACTTTTTTCGGGAACGTGATTTTGCTAGTGTCTTGTTGTGACGGTGGTTCTTTGCGCACACCTCGCGGCGCTGCTTGTCTTCCACGTGTCCGGTGCCGTGAAACCCCATATGCATATTTTAGAGCGCGAAAATTTAAACTATTTTAAACGCGCAGAAAAGGAAAAGAAAATGAAAATTAGGAAATTTCTTGCTTGCACCAACAAAACTATATAATTTTTTGAATAAATGTCATTCGAAGAAAATTTTTTTGAACAATTTTCAATTCGAAGAAAATGTTTTCGAACAAATTTCCGTTTAAGCCAATATTTTTATAGAAGGTACCACCAGACTTGCGTCTCGAACAACGATGCAAAAACAAAAAAAATTCGTCATCTTGTCGCCCACTTCCTTTCAGCGTTCAACAGCCGTCATCGAATAAGCTTGCGATGCGATGCACGCAAAAATATAAGTTGACCTTGAACATCGAGAACATACGCAGGTGTAGTCCAGGAGCCGACACGCAGCCAGCCGAGCAACCAGAGATAATAACCCAAGAGCCTGCTATAAGTGCTATATAGTCGGAACCAGGATGGCGCCAGCATAAATCTCCTACAGTCAACTCACGACGACCACGACTGTTGCGCTGAAAAGGAAATAAGTCTATTGTCTATAACCAGGTTTTGCTGCGACGATAGCGGTGTTAGATAGATTCAAGTCTAACATGTAGCAGCAATACCTCTCGGAAGGGGTGTAAAAGCGTGGGTTCACTGTGTATACTTGCTACGCAGGCAAAATTAAGTCCTCTTAGAGAAAGAAAACTTGCATCTTAAGGGGCACGCAGATCAGTTTGATATATAATGTACGGACAAATCGGGGTTTGCTAAAAGGGCGCGCCGTGTGCCTAGTCGCTAGACAAAAAATGGTCTCCCCACCACTACTACTACTACAACTGTATTGCTTTCAAACAAATGGTTTTCGAAAAACGTATTTCCGAACTAATTTCGACGACCTTTTCCTTCTTAAATATTGAAATTCAACTATGTAACATTTTTTTTATTAGATGAAATGGTTAGCGATCAATGGTGCCTCACCTCCCTCCAGATGCAGTGGAATGCTGAAGTTTACGGAGGGTTCGAAGCCTTGATTAAATCTCAAAACAAGCCCATGGATATCGAAAGTGACGAAATATTGCACCTTAGAAAACGAGACATAGAAATGCTAAAGTCGTCCTGCACACACTATAGTGTCGAGAAAATATTGAGAACTGTAGAGAATGGAACTTCTTACACTACTGTTATTGAGGCAGTTACGGAATTGACTCGGTAAGTTAACAAAAAGTCTGGGTTGTCATTTGTTTTCACATTTTACAAAAAAGCAGTTCTTTTGTGGATTCCGGCTTTTCCGCAAAAATTATAAAAGAAACTCTTACAGTTATAAAAGAACACGTTTGATGCAAAAATTCTCGGTATTTTGAATGCAGTTGGAAGTAACCCTTTTTAATTTTTAGGTATATCATTCTAAATGAAGTTTCGTCTTACAGTTTAAATGCCAAACACCAAGAAAAATTTTTGACTCACGATTGGGAGAAGGCTTTTTTAAGATTTTTAAAGAAACTTCCGTCAAGCAAAGAGGATGCTTTGTTTTTAAAACATATACTTCAGTTTTTGACTCTATTAACTCCATTGTTTAAAACCAAAGGTAAGGAACGTAAAATTTCTTATTTTTTCCCTTTTTTTGTCTTTATGAATAATATCCTGATATATAAATATATAAGGAGGTAATTGTTGGGTCCATTTTGAAAAATAAAACTTTACATGAACATTACATAATGTCCTAATCGTCTTACCTTTTAAGACACAGCGATTTGAAGTTTTTCAAAAAATCTTCTTTTTTTACCCAACTGCAGCACGGCGAAAGGAAGGGTTATGTTTTTCGTTTGGGATATGTATGTAAATATGTATGTTTGTATCGCGCTAGAGGCTAAACGGCTGAACCGATTTTGACAAAAAAGGGTGTCGTTGATTTGCTACTGATCCCGAAGGTGCTATAGGCTATATTTTTTAAACAGGAATCAACATGGCGGTCGTCACAAATTACTTAAATTTTCTATTTTAAACCATTGCAAATGCCCTCTAATTTACTGTAATTACTTTGTAGTCATCCCTGCTTCCACCCAACTCGCCTCCTGTCATTCCCCCCCCCCCCCCACCCTTTTCAAAATCCATATTCGCATAATTTTGTGAAGCTGCCCCAGGGTTTCGTGAAAAACCGAGCGAATATTTTCCTAATTTTCCCTGGTAGCAGTTACAATAATCTCAACCTCGTTTAGAACGTAAGCGTTTTAGCGTAATAGCTTTTATCACAACCCTTTTATTGATGGAAATTAAACACTTTCTTTAAAACAAGTAGTTATATATTGTGAAAATAAAATATCGGTACATTTCCCAAAGTATTGGATGTTGTCATATTTATCTAATTCGCATAAAGATTAAATTCATAACATTAAAATAATCATTTTCATTAACAACCTTTGAGTCTATCAGTTAATTTAATAGCAAACGTCCTAGAATACATTATTGTTCAACATTGTTCAAAATAAAAGTCTCACCATCTTTACAGCCAGGAGCCACCACTACACAATAATAACATTATAATTTTGCTTGCACTAAAACTTTGTCATACCTTTATGCACTTTTCTATTGTTTACTCACTAGTACTTTTATTTAACCATAGCTTTATTTACTTTTAATAATCTTTTTCTGTTAACTATCTTAAGCTCTGACGGACTCGAATTTAATTTAAGTTAAATTTTGGTAGAAATAAAGATAGAATAATCAAAGATTCTAACACTTAACGAAGGATCATCTTGACTGTTTAAATTTAAGAACAAATAATAGAATAATGAATCGAATAATAATCTAATAATGATCTCTCTACGAAGGATCACGGGTATTTAAGCTAACCCCCCTACCGGAAAAGTCGATCTAATTCGACCGGGTGTCGGCCTTATTTTGGCGAAGCAGGTGGTTTTTGTTTATTTTTCGCGTTTATTTTTGGGACAGGAAATATAGTCTTTGGCGGTCGATGTTTTAAAAGGAAATCCATGTTGTTTTGCTACTTGCACGTGGTAACCAAATTTGTTTTTGCCGGTTCGATCTCAAGAAAAGGTGTATCCTGTTAATGCACGTGTATCCTGTTGTTGCACTTTAGTTTTGGGGTAAAAATGGAACACATGTTTGGCGGATGTTACGCAAGAACCGAGGTATCAAAAAGGCAAAGTGCTTATGATTTTCATTTAGTTTCAGTTTAGAGATGGTATAAGTTACATCACATGTATCATAGGTCAGTGCTAGTTCGTGGTCAGTTTATCGAAGTCTGCGTATATTGAATACAATACTGTGAGTTACTTTATCTTTACATTGTTCAATTGTTATTGTTTATTAGTTTTCAAAAATAATCGAACTTTCTTACGAGTCAACCTCCAACTGGATAAAATTAATATTTAGATTGCTTATTTAGCTTTGGAAATGTAAACTGTTAGCTGACCACCACAATTTTATCAAATATAGAGCGATTTAAAAAATTCTGTACACGCTTCAAGATTTTTTTTCCAACATCATTTTACTAGTTCCCCCCTCCCTCTTCCTCTTTCCTCCTCACCCGCTCCCCTTATTAGTTGTAGCTATAACTAATAAACATAGAGCGATTTCATGAAAATACAAAACTATAAATTCGTAAGTGTGCTTTGGGCATCAAAACTAAAAGTTGAAGCATGTCGTTTTTTTAATATTACTATCTATAGATATTTTTGCGAAATATGCACCAAATTTCGTAATTATTAAGAGGCATTTTCAAAAGTTAAGGCGTTTAGAACATGTTGATATAAAGTTTTTTTAATCAAAATGGACCCAAGTATTACCTTCTTAATAAATATTAATTTTATTCAATAACATCCTGCAGAAATGCCACCTAATATGAGGTGTTTGCAGGATTAAGAATTTGAAAGTTTTACAGTAGTCTCCGTCTCACCAAGTATTTTTAAACTTTTTGAAAGAGAGCTTAGTTGTTAAATTGCATTTCCTTAAAATTATGGATTGTTTTTTAGAAAATTACTGGTTAAAATCTTTGTTAAAAGATGCAAACAGTGCACTGTTAGACGTGTTATATACGGATTCTTCATCAGAAGACGACATAAAATCTTTAAGTCAAGATTTAGTGAAGCTAATAACTTTATGCGTTGTCCAAGAACACAATTATTTAGATTATTATTCTCTTCGGACATCTGATGTCGTTTCAAAAGAGAATTGGGGACATCTTATTAAAGTTTTAATTGATAATTTAAAACTCAGTGATTCGGAACATTTTTATTATTTGGGTAAGTAGACATCGATCATTCTTTTTTAAGCTTGCGTGCTCGTAGTAATAAAATCATCATATCATCACTATAATCATTAGTGTTATATTCATTTGCATTATCTTTATTAGTTTTATCATTTAGTGATGCTAAATTATTAGCATTATCAGTATTTATTTATAGAATATATTATTAAGATTTCTTCTTGAAGTATTTGAGTCGATATTTATTCAAGCTAATAACTTCATGTGTAGTGCAAAAATACAGTTACTTGGATTATTATTCTTGACGCACATCTAACGCAGTTCCAAAAGATACTTGGGGACATCTTATTCACTTCACTCAATGATTAGGAACATTTTTATTATTTGAGTATGTAGACCATGACTATTCGTTTTTAAGATTGGTTGTTTGCTTGTAATCATAAAATCATTGCTGTCATTACTAGTGTTCTCAACAATATCTTCATTAGCATTATAATCATTCGCATTATCTTTATTGGTTTTGTTATTCCATGATGCTGTATTATTAATATTATCAATATTTCTTCATGAAATATTTGAGTCAAGATTTAGTCAAGCTTATATCGTTATGCGTGGTCCAAATAGGCTAAAATTCTGGTCGTACATCTAAGGCAGTTCAAAAAGACAATTGGGAACATCTCAATAAAGTTTTAGATGATAATTTAATACTGAGTGATTCGGAACATTTGTTCTATTTAGGTTGGCTTGCTTGTGGTCATAAAATCATCGTGATTAGAATCATGACATTATTTCTAATTCATAACTAATTATTTTGGCAAGAATTAGTCATACTTAGATTATTATTTTTCTTATCGGACATTTAGGTAGTTCAAAGGACAATTCTGTGGTAGGAAGTCAAAAGGGGGTAACTCAGGCTTTACTACATCTGAGTTACCACCTTTTGACTTCCTACTACAGAATTCTGGTCCCATCGAAAGCATAGGGTCAAAAAATAACTTCCCTGACTTCTTTTTCGGGTTAGGGTGTGGATCCGAACCGAACCGGTTCGGTTCGGATTCACACCCTCTAGGATCCCGGGAAAGAAGTCAGGGAAACTTTTTTTTTCTTATGTTTTCGATCTTTTGTACCTTTCATCCGCCGCTCATGGAGATATGCCTTGTTGGGACGAAACGATAAGAACCATGTGCCCAGGTGGGACTTAAACCCACAAGATTCGTAGCGCTCCCGGTCTACGCGCGGTCGGTCCAGTCATATAGCAAGAACTGCTATATGCACTGAATTAACGCATTAAGCCGGTCTGCCACATTTAGTAAAAAAAAGATCCATGATGGATCTAATACCTTCTCAGCCCATTAGCACACTCCAAGTGAACTCCACGCTATATAAAAATTGTGTTTCAATTCGCGAAATTTTTACTTTTAAATTGCATCTTGACTTTATTCCTGATGTTTACCATATTTGACAGGCGCTCAAATTTATAGTTTTTGTAAATTGGATGCTCCTTATGTTATTTAATTAATGGATTAGGCTTGGGACATTTTTCCCAAAAATACCTGATATGCCGTAGTTTAGAGCCATAGTTTCTGAGATATTAGCAATTATTTTTTTTTAAATAATAAAATGAAAACAGTACCGCTCTTGTGTTAATTTTAGTATCCTTATTCCAAATTATGTTAGTTCCCATGTATCAACAGTGACAATGACATGATATGACACGACATATAAACTTTGTTGTCGTTACCGGTTATCATTTTGAGCGTCATTTAAAAAATTATATATTTGTCATTGTCACTGTTTATATATGGGGACTAACATAGTTCGAAATAAGGACACTGAAATTAACACAAAAGTGGTAATTTCATTTTTTATAATTTAAAAAATTATCGCTAATATTTCAGAAACTATTTATCAAAACGATATGGGGTATTTTCGGAAAGTATATTCCAAGCCGAATCTATTAATTAAATAATATAAGGAGCATCCAATTTACAAAAACTATAAACCTGAGCGCCTGTCAAATACGGTAAGCATCAGGAATAAAGGCAAGATGCAATTTAAAAGTAAAAATTTCGCAAAATTCGCAAAACACATTTTATTATTAATGGTGTAAAAGGGGGGGAAAAATATAATGAGACACCCTACCCTGTCCACTGCTTTACCTAAAAATTTCATGAAAATTGGTTTAGTGGTTTAGGAGCTATCGTGTTACGGACAGACATACACATACACACATGGAGAGACGTCACGACGATATTGTTAAAACAGGTCATAATACACCCAAATAACAGATTTTCGGCGTTGTCTTAAAAAATATGTTTTTTTCGAAAGCAATACCTTTTCTAGCCATTTCTGCACAGGCTAAGAAGGTAATAATTTAACAAAGTATAAAAGGCAACTTCAAAGAGGTGAAGTCAACCACGGACACCGGTGTTTCGGAAAAAGGTATTTCTGAAACACCGGTGGTTTCGGAAAAAGGCATTTCTGAAATACCGGTGTCCGTGGTTGACTTTACCTCTTTGAAGTTCCCTTATATACTTTGTTAACATGATCTGGTAGAACTGTGATGATATGTCTTTCTTCCGTATAGACCGGTGGACGTTTTCGTCCCGCCATGGATTTAGTTTCCTTTGTTCGCTGTCGTTTTACTCGTTAAATGAATAAAGGTTTCATCTGTAGGTTTTCATTCTTTTTGATTTACAAGGTATTAATTGATAGAAAATACATTGCAAGTACCAAATGTATTTTATAGCAAATATTTTTCCAAAATGTTCGTTTTCTAAATTTTTTTGACCAATATTCCGCCAACCAGTTAAATATACCACTATTTAAAATATTGTTATTTTTTAAAATGCTTTAACATTGACGCCATGATGCATAATCCTGATTGGATGCAAAGTCGCAGTATGCAAAAAAATTGTCATGGTCACTATACTAAGTTTTTTCAATTTTTCAGCCTACTTAGATGTTCAACTGGCTTGCCTAGTTCATCTGACTGCCATTTCGGGTTGGAGTAAATCAAGAACTATAGCTACGTCAAAAGATAGCGTTACGAATCTGATTTCTGGCCTCTGCAAGTTGATTTCCGCGTTTCATTGCGGAAAAGGACCCTCCGCCACTGTTTCTGTAATGGGACTCAGTATAACCAAAAACGTGCTACTGATTTTAAATAATATTTTTGTTGAAAAACAGCAGTTTAGAATTCGAGTAAGTAAATAAAATCGATTTAGTTTACCCTAATTTCTAGGCGTAATTGAGTCAAAGTTGTCAAATTTACTATCCAGGGTATCCCATAACTTATCAACCACTGTGCAGCTGGTAAAACAAAAGATCAAAATAAGAGGTGTCGAATTTTAATTCCGGCGACCAAAAGCCGACTGAAATAATATACCACACACACATGCTTGATTTAGATATTTTTTCTTTAATTTTTTCACTTTAAAATGGCCGCCATCTTGGATTTTTTTAAATGTCCAAGGGTTCCAGAGTAGCTTCATTCGGATTGACAATATAGAGCACCTTGACTAACAAAATCAGTTAAAAAAAATCTTTTACCATTCAAGGCAAAAATAGTTTTCGCAACCCTTTGTAACTCAGTTTCAAGAGGAAAACATATTAAAATACTCTGCCAATATATGGGCCCCTAAGCTCACACTAGGTACTATAGTTATAGTGTACGTGTGAGCTAATATAACTAAAAACTGAAATATATTTTATTCAACTCCAGACTAAATTACCTTTTGTTTGATACCACACAAGCCATGTTTTGACTTAAACTCAAATTTTTGAAATCTACCCCCACCCTTAAAAAAAAACAAAAAATATAATGTATTTTGTTAAACTCCGGACTCAATTACCTTTCGTTTGATACCACACAAGCCATATTTTCACTTAAACTCTAATTTTTAAAATATACCCCCACCCTTTTTTTTAAATAAATTAAAATGTATTTTGTTTAACTGCAGACTCAATTACCTTTCGTTTGATATCACACACGCCATATTTTCACATAAACTCTAATTTTTGAAATCTACCCCCACCCTTTTATTTGGTTTCTGTTCGGTGGATTTTGTTCATTTTTAAATGGGACCATCTCGACCCAAGACCCAGCCTAGGTACCAAATTTCATTAAAATCGGCCAAGCGGTTTTTGAGTTATGCGCGTTGGTCGTTACAGACATACAGACAGACAGACAGACGGCGCAACAAAAAAGTTTCAAAATCATCTGAAACGCAAAGATATATAAAAAATTTTGAAATCGGAGCAACTTTTTTTTTCTCGAAAACATTAGGATCACCATAGCTCACACTACTATAGTATAGTATATGTGTGAGCTAAAAACCTTAAGTGTAATGCAGGGCTACACCCTCATCCCCCCTAAGTGTTACATAATATGAGAATGGTCAATTTTCAATAATAACATTTTTAATATTTTTATTGTTCAAGATTTTGATTTCTAACATTTTAGTTTTCTATATTTTAATTATTCGACAATTTAATAATTTGAAGTTTTAATTTTTAATATAAAGAGTTCGAGATTTTAGTATTCGATAAGATATAATTCAATATTGTGAATGTTACTCCTAAAACTATCTCACAATCGGTACACAGTCCCTATAGAAAAAGTGAGCCAATCGAAAGTGTGTTACCCAGTTCAACCGAAAAATTAACAGTGGATACTAGTCACTAAAGGTAGCTTCAAAAGTGCTAAGAACCAGCCAACATGATAACACCTCCCAGGTTTGTCATTTTGTTATTCAGTTAGGGCATCGAAAATATAAAATCTAATATTTTCTATGGTTAGGGGCACAATATCTAACCTACTATCTCTATATCGAGGGGGATTTCGCTGACCATTTTTTTGTACATATGTTCGCATTGTTTGACAAAATGCGAAAAAATGTGATAAAATGCGAAAAAATGTGAAAAAATGCGAAAAAATGCGAAATAATGCGAAATAGTGCGGAAAAATGCTAAATAATAAAATTAATAATTGTTGAGTTCATTGTATTCGGGCAGTGTTGTAAAAAGGGTAAAAAGAAAAGGGTAATTTTTCGGTAGGTTAATTTTTAAAAAGGTATTTTATTAATCATGTTTATAAAACTTTTTAAGAGTAGACATGCTTTTTTTCCAGTCAGTCACCTTAGCTCCGAAACGTAGAAGCGACGTTTCGGAGCTAAGGTGACTGACTGGAAAAAAAGCATGTCTACTCTTAAGTGAAAATATACATTTATACTCATTACTCCTAATCGTCTGATATATCAATGTCCTCAAAATCTTCTGTTTCTATCTCACTTTCACTTATGTATTCTGTTTCACTTTCAGTTTCTGTTTCAGTCTCACTTTTTTGGTACATTTTTTTTGTACGTCTTTGTTTTGTAAGCGTTTTTTTGAAGGTTGTTTTGATTTTAGTATTTGGTTGGTCAGTCTGTTCTTTGTTTTTCCCTGTCCTGTTTGTTTTGTTCGAGGTTGGTCTGTCATTGGTCCTTGAAATCTTAAAAGTCTGTCAGTCGAGAGTCGTCCCACATTATTGGAGTAAAACCAGCATAATGTGGATTTGCGTACAGCGCCAGCTCTTTCTATTGCCTTAAAAATATCACTTCTTAGCTGACGCGGACTTTAGTTCGCGTCAGCTCAGGAGTCCCATTTTTGAGGAAAAGAAAGAGCAGGTGCTATATACATATCGAAAGTGCAACAAAGATGGAAATAGTTTTCATACCTGATTTTTAGTAAATAAACGAAAATCAACCTTAATGTAAGCACATAAGAGTTTACAATTCCTCCTGGTAACAAGCGATTTCGCGGAAGAATCGCATTCTTTATTAATCCCTTTATTAATGGCAGTTTTAAAAACGAATTTTTTTGCATTTAGAAAAATATAACTTGAACACCTCGTTGAAGACTCAGCAGTAATCAGGGCTAATTTAATTTTCATTTAAATGGGCAAAAAAAATGCGTGATTACTAAAATATTTACCGAACACTAATTCCGTTTGTTTGTTTGTTTGAACTCGGGGAGAGCAATCATACGATTTTTGATTTATAAGAAAAAAAATTATAACAAATAAGAAACAATGCAGAAAAATGTGAAAAAATGCAAAAAAATGCGAAAAAATGTAAAAAAAAAATGCGAAAAAATGGGAAAAAATGCGAAAAAATTCGAAAAAATTCGAAAAAATGTGAAAAAATGCGAAACAATGCAAAAAATGTGAAAAAATGCGAAATAATGCCGCATTATTTCATCGAAATTTGTACATATATTGCGGCCAGTGAAATCCCCCTCGCTCTATATACAATATTTTTGAACATGTTTTCTTCAAAGCTTTTTTTAAGTTTTAGCCCCAGAGTTTTTGGGGAATTTCTAAAGGTTGGTGCCGATTTGGGAATATTTTGGCCAATACCAACCCATTTAACATCCCAATTCTCAAGTACATGTAGCGGTCATTTTCTTTCTACGTCATTACCATTCCAGTTTATGTTACAATTCTGTGATTAAAATAGGATACCTGTTTCTATTTCATTTAGTTGTATGACTAAAAAACAAGATAAAGAAAACCCTAGGTGACCTAATTTTACAGAACGAATCCGTTCAGTTACCAATTTCAAAGAAATTAATAATATAATATTAATCGCTGATTTTTTTATTCAAAAAGACGTGATTGCCTATTATGGTAATAGATAAAGCTACAATGTATGATTCCGAAGCTATAGGTACAGGGACAACAGGTACATTATAATAGCGAAAAAAACTTGGACCTGGAACAGGTTCGCACTTGGAATAGGTCCGCACTTGGAACAGGTCCGCACTTGGAATAGGTATAGCTCGGAATATGGTCGGCATTTTGTAATAGGTATAGGAACAACAGGTACAATATAATAACAGCGAAATTCAAAGTAACAGGTACACTTCCAAAGTAACAAAACTTAGAATTAAAATCAAAAATTGAGAAACTCGAAAGGGAAAATAAAAGAAACGGTGCACTGATATTTAATCTGGATAATCAACCCCAGAGTTTATCATCTAAATACATCTGTGATACATTAAACACTCTTCTTGAAATTGATATTAAAGAGGATCACTTAAATAACTTCTATAGACTAGGAAACTCAACGGATTCACCAATAAAAATTCAATTTTTGTCAGCGCTAAAAAAGACCTTAGTTTTTAAAAACCGCCACAAGTTGAGTGGTACTGGCATCGTAATTGCACACGATCTAACGGAAGATCAAAGGTCAACACAAAAAGTTCTGCGTAGACACCTCAAACAGTTAAAGAACACCTCTGACGAAACAGCTTACATCAGGGGACTGTACTGCTGTATGCCAAGGACGGACAAATCCTAACAGTCGACGACATTTTGTTTATTGAATCTCAGTCCGAAAGCTGTCGCTTAACAAATAGCGCCCCACCAACACCGACAGTGTTGCCAAAGCAAAGCGAAGAATCTGAGGAAGTCTTTGAAAGTCAGGATAAACCTGAAGATCACCACAAAATAACGTCTGAAATAAAACAGAAAATTGTACAGCAAAAAACAATTGAAACCCCGAAATTATCTAAAACCAAGACTACTGGAAGCAAGGTTCTATCCAATCTTGTCAATGCAATTGAAAAGAACAGGTACACGGTTGAAACGTTTGGAAGAGTGATGGCATTTTGTAATAGGTTAATAATCTGGAACAGGATAATACTTGGAATAATAAACAAAGTATATTTATTAAAAATAAACACGTTTAGAATTTCTTCAAAAACTTAAACAGAATGTTAGAGAGAAAATAAAAGTAGTACAGGTTTTATCGTTAACTTCGAAAATGGGCTTATGTGGTGATAAATAAATTTGGACCTGGAACAGGTTTGCATTTGGAACTGGAGCAGGTCATACTAGGTACAAGAACAACCTCTTCCGGCAGATCCCTAGTCAAAGCGCTATCTTAATATTTTTCTATATCTATGACCTTAACACCCGGAACGACCAGGTCAAATGTGATGCGTTCAGTAAGAAAAGTGTGATATCTCATAAAGTACCGCCATCTTTTCTATTAATAAATGTTGTATAATAACTACTAGTAACGATATGGATTTTTTTAGAGTTGGGAACTATGTCTTTTCGACTGCGCCGAAGATTCAAATCTGTTGCCCACTTTCTTAAGTCTTTGGATAAGCAGAGATGCCATTATCAGAGCGGCTTCTCTTAAGCTTTTTACCATTCTGGCAAGTACGCCTGAAGGAATTTTAAAGATTATCGATGGTAAGTAGGTATCTATAAAGTGCAAGTTTTTGTCATATTTCAAATATTTTTTGAATTATTACAGTATTATCGAAACAATGCTATTACTACTACTATGTCGGTTTAGAACGTTTTTCTACGTTGTCCGACGCCTATTCTCCACCTCCTTCGATCCTGACAATCATCCTCTGTCAGATTCTTTTGACTCATTGATCTTTGGATTGACTGTTGCTATTCTAGTTTAAGACGCCCTTTTTTTCTGCGCCCTATTGGTTGCCATTCTAGGACCTGCTTTGGTAATCTTTCGTCGTTCATCCGTTGTACATGGCCGTACCATATCAGTTGCCTTTTAGTGATGTCATCCGTTATGCTTCCCTCGATTCCCATTCTTTCTTTTATGATCTCATTTCTTATGTGATCTATTCTAGATATTCTCATTGATCTTCTTATTGCATCCATTTCGACAATTTCCATTTTTGTTTTGTATTTTTCTATTACGCGACAAGTCTTTATTCCATACAACAGCGTGCTTTTGACCATTGTTTCATATATGTTAAATTTTACATTCTTTTTTATCTCTCTGCTCCATAAAATACTGTTAAGACATCCAATAACTTTTTTTGCTTTTACTATTCTTTTTTCCAATTCTTTACAGTCTGTTCTTGTCTTATCATATGTGACACCCAAGTATACATACTCATTGCATGGAGATATTGTTTGTCCATTTTCTAGTACTAACTTACTGGATTCGTTTCCAATACATAAGTACTGTGTCTTGTCCACGTTCACTGTTAATCCCCACTTTTGGTATTCTTCTGTTAACTTTCTCATCATATACTCCATGTCTTCTTTATCATTAGCCACAATTACTTGGTCGTCAGCAAACTGTAGTGTGTATATGGTAAATCGGTCGTTAAGTTGTATTCCCATGCCGTGCACTTTACGTTTCCAGTTTTTTAGAGCTACTGCGATATATATTTTAAAAAGAGTTGGAGAGATACAACATCCCTGTCTTAAGCCTTTTGTTACCAGGAATTCTTTTGAAAGTCGATTTCCAATTTTATCTGTGTTCTAATATATTCCGAAAACCTCATATTGATGCGAAGCTCTGTTAAAAAGTGTCAAAAAACTGTCCAAAAATAGATCCAAATACACCCAAATAACACATTTTCGGCGTTCTTTTTTAGCGAAAACAATATCTTCCCTAGTCATTGCTGCGCGGGCTAGGAAGGTAAAAATGAATTAACAAACTAGCCTAAACATACATATGTAAAAAACTACATTTACAATAAGCAAAAAGGTCTCGCAGGGAAAACCCCGTTGGTAAAGGCTCGCAGACGTCACGTTTCTGCATCATTAAGCTGGACAGAAATGAATTGGTATGAATATGTGGGTTTCTGAAAAAGAAGATGAAACATATGGATAATTTTCGCTACGCGAAATCGTCTTTATGTCCGTATTGGAAGGAATTAATTTGTTAACAAATTTGCTTTACAAATTTTTTATATCCAACACTTTTAAAACTGTTGCAACATTGATTTTCGACTCCCTGCGGCAAGATTTTGTGTTTAATTATTTATAAAAAGATGTTTCACCATATTTCTATGGGTATCGTACAATAACATTTGGAGGGTTATTTTGGGAGTTTATACTGATTTTATTGAAAGTTTTTAAAGTTTAGTATTGTACCTTGTATGAATTTGATGCATGTTATACATTTTACTAAGTTTGCAAAGCATTTTAATAATGACCCAGTACTTAAATACATCAGCTTCTTACAACTAACGTAATTCTCACTTAACCGATAAAAGTGCGTTTTTTAACCCTGCAGATTGTAGCTCTCGCTCCGCTCATAATATAAACTACTTTGCTCAGAAAAAAAATGTTAATGTCACTGGTATCATTGCATTGTCGTTTAATAGACTATTATTAGTGTTTTGTCATGTATTGTGCTTGTTATGAGATGTAAAGGATTAATCTAGGAACTTGAAATTGGACACTGACCTAAAAATGACATGTGACATTTTACGAATTTTCTTTTCTTCTTTTGGGATTGGCGAATTTCTTGCGTTATATTAGACAACTTTTAATTCTGGATTCTTGTTAAGATTAATTTTTTAACCCGCTTTATGATACAGTTAAAACTGTTGGAAGATTGTTATCTAGAAAAATTTGAAGAACTTAATAATGTAGTTTTTTTTTTCAAATTCTGATGTACGGATTTGACGATATCACAATTTTTGTATAAGAGTTCGTGACATTTTTGCATCTTTTTAAATAGTTTTCGTTGAAACTTACAAACGCTAGACCCTAAAGAAGATCACATGACAAATTGTAGCTCTTGCTCCCTTCAGTCTACAAACTTTTTGCTTCCAAAAAATTTCAATTTTTACGAATTTATACCATTTTGTTAATGCTTTGTATGTTTTTTGTATTTAAATTATATAATAAAAAATGTTTTAGGACTAAAACAAGAAGCGGCAGTTCTTTCGGACATAATTTGCGACATAGTTACAGATTGCAAGGAAGCGCCCATAGTTCGAGAGAACGCTGTGCTTTTGTTAGGAAATATTCTAAAAAATTATGTTGCATCAAGTTCACTGAATGCTCTTAAGGTAAGATTTATCTATTCTATTATCTATCTAGTTTATTTTTTATTTTATTTTATTCATATTTATTTATTTCCTACATTATATATTATAACCGTGACATTTTACCGACAAAACTATTTACAAACGTTAATTTTCTAAAAAAGTGTCTTCGCCAGTTGAAAGATGAAAATTTTGAACTTTCCTTAAGCTTTAGTAAAAACAAACGCTGAAATATATCCAAGTTTATTTTAATAGTTGAACTCACATACACTTTTGCAGATCTTTATTGCCTTTCGTTTCCGAGATATAGGATTCACTTATAGTTATAGACCTTAAACCTTAATTTCACCATGCTAGAAGTGACATTAAAAAAAAATCTTTCTTAGTATGCTCCTACACATATAGTTGAAGCAAACTTTTTTTTACCCAACTGCAGCACGGCTGGCGAAAGGAAGCGTAATATTTTTCGATTGGGATATGTATGTTGTATGCCCGCAGTTAGAAAAACGATAACTCTAGTGGACTGTATATATTTTATTAAATGACGCGCGAACAAACATAAATATATTGACACGAAATCACGAAATAATTAAGGTCCATAGGTTAATTGTTGGTACCACACAACGGAAATCAGAAACAAAGCACTCACCAGTTTGCAGCCAATTTCTCCACGTTCCAGGGGCCCCTGTCTTGATCTAATGATGGCACCACGTAGCTGAAGGGCTGAAGTTTCTAGTTCTATGCTTCAGTACACCAAAATCGAGCACTTTTAAGTGTAGAAATTTGTAATAGTTGGAGAAAGTAAATTAACACGCCATTTTCTTCTTGGTGCGCATGTCAAATGCGCGAGAAATGTACTCTGTCCGTCATCCAATTGTGTGGTTTTAAAAAGTAAAAACAACCGCGAAATTTAGCTGGAGCTAACATATGTATGTAAATATGTATGTTTGTGTCGCGCTAGAAGCTAAACGGCTAAACCGATTTTGACAAAAAGGTGCCGTTTACTTGCTACTGATCCCGAAGGTGCTAGATGCTATATTTTTTTAAACAGTAATCAATATGGCGATTTTCAGACGCCATTTTGTCACATGATGTAGGCTTTAAGGCATAGAAATTATCAAAATTTCAGGCGATTTTTATGAAATTCCTTTGATCACCCATTGCAATTCTCCTTTAATTTGCTGTAGTTACTTGGTAGTTCCCTCTGCTCCCACCCATCTCCCCTCCTGTCATTTCCCCACCCTATTCAAAAACCATATTTGCATAATTTCATCAAACATAGGGCGATTTCAAAAATTATTTCTGCATACACTCAGATTTTTTTTTCCAACACCATTTTGCTAGTTTCTTCTCCATTTTATTATTTTCTCCACACTTCCCTTATTAGTAATAGTTGTAGCTATAACTGCACACGCTTTAGGATTTTTCAACACCATTTTACTAGTTTTCCCCTCCCTCTCGCCTCCCTCACCTTCACTCAATGTTTGTAGAAACGCACCTATATACCCTTTGGGCATAGTTTAATGTTTGACACAAATGCATGATTTAAGTAATAATTAGGTTAAAAAAAGTTGGAAAGAAATTTAAAAAATACTTTGTCAATATATGGGCCCCTAAGCTCACACTAGGTACTATAGTTATAGTGTACGTGTGAGCTAATATAATTAAAAAAGGAAAAATATTTTATTGAACCCCAGACTCAATTACCTTTCGTTTGATACCACACAAGCCATGTTTTGACTTAAACTTTAATTTTTCAAATCTACCCCCACCTTTTTTTAAAACTAAAATGTATTTTGTTTAACTCCAGACATAATTACCTTTCGTTTGATATCACACACGCCATATTTCCACATAAATACTAATTTTTTAAATTTACCCCCACCCTTTTTTTAAAAGTAAAATGTATTTTATTTAACTCTCGTTTGATATCACACACGCCATATTTTTACATAAACTCTAATTTTTGAAATATACCCCCACTCTTTTATTTGGCTTGTGTTTGGTGGATTTTGTACATTTTTAAATGGGACCATCTCGACCCAATACCCAGCGTAGGTAACAAATTTCATTAAAATCGGGCAAGCGGTTTTTCAATTATGCGCGTTGGTCGTTACAGACAGACAGACAGACATACAGACAGACAGACAGACGGCGCAACAAAAAAGTTTCAAAATCATCTGAAACGTAAAGATATATAAAAAAAAAATTTCTCGAAAAAATTAGGATCACTATAGCTCACACTACTATAGTATAGTAGTAGTGTGAGCTAAAAACATCCAACGCTATTATACTAGTCGCAGTTGGGTAAAAAATTATACAATAACCTCATTCATGAAAATATAAAACTATAATTTCGTAAGTGCGCTTTGGATGGGGCATCAAAATTAAAAGTTAAAGCATGTCGTACATTATAGGTATACCTATCAATTTTGGACGCAATTGCAACTAGTAGGTACAAGTAGATTTAGCAGTTGGGTGTTTCTTTATTAATTTTTTTTTATTTATTTTACTTTTAGACTATTACTACTGACTTGTTTAAAAACCACAATTTTTATAACAATATTCAAGTGATCTTTAGCTCGCTCTTTACCATGAGAGCCTCAACAAGATCCCAGAGTACAGAGTGTTATACTTCAGAATCCAACTCAAACAGCTCAGATACTACGACAGATCAGGTGAGTTTGCAGCAATTAGGCACCAGATGATCCTTCTGAGTGCCTCTTTTTGATTTCTGCAACATTAATTTTTTTGTCTCTTTCACAGAAAAATCCTCAAAAGGGAAGTAACAGTAGTTCCTAAACTAGCCTTGTTGGAGGGAACCTCTATCTATCTATGTGTTTCGCCTCCTTTGATCCATCTTTGGACATATGCCTCCCCGAATATCTTCCACTCTTCTGTGTCTGTCGCCGTGTTCATCGATCTAGTTCCCGCATGTTCCTTCAAATCATCCGCCCATCTCATTTAGGGTCTTCCCTGACTTCTTTTATGTTCCCAACAATACATTTGTTTCATCCATCGTCTTTTTGTCTGATATGACCGGCAAATTTTCATTTTAATTTTGCTACCTTTCTGACATCCCTTACTTTTATTTTATTTCTTATCCATGCATTCCTTTTTCTATCTGTTAGCTTTACATGTAACATTTGTCTTTCCATTGTTCATTGAGCTTTTGTTACCTTATCCATGTTTGATTTTATAAATGTCCAGGTCTGGGATCCATAGGTGAGTACAGGAAGGATACATTGGTTATACACTTTTGTTTTGAGGTAGGGATATTTTTTATTTTTTAATATGTAGCTTAATTTACGGAATGCTGCCCAGGCCAAACCTGCTCGTTTATTGATTTCAGCTATTTGGTTTTCTTTTTATAGTTTAATAATTTGTCCCAGATATATTTATATTCCTCTACTTAGTTTATTCCGATCGTGATACGTGATTATAATTTTAGTGTAGTTCATACTCAAGCCTATATTTTTAGCTGCTGTATCCCGTTATTTCCGTATTTTTATCAATTCTTTTTTATCTGTTATTAAGGCGATATTGTCAGGATATCTTAGGTGGTTTAAGTTGAAGACAGTGTTTCCAGAGTTTTCTGAATACTTTCCTTCAAATAAGTGACAAAAATCCTTCGTATCCTTCAAAACAGTAATGGGTAGGTGGTCGACACCAAACCAAAAAAAAAACTTTTTCCATTAACAAATTTTTTTAAATAAAAATGAAAAAAAAAATTAAACAAATAAAAGATTTATAACTTAAACCGTATATTATAAATACCAAAATTAAAAATAACTATTGGAATATTTGCAAAATATATAACATATCCTCAAAATAGTCAAAATTTTTGTTCAAAACCCTTCATATTTAAGGAAAATCTTCAGATCTGGCAACACTGGTTGGAGACATCACTTGAAGGAAATATGATACTGATATCCTTTTCAGACAGCATCATCTCCATTCATCGTCCCTTCACACTGGTTACGCTCGAACTAAGGAGTGCCCAATAAGGCGGAAACGAGCTACAGTTACTCCTTTTTGAGGATTTGTCCACAAACCTTTTTTTATTGTGTTAAATTATAATATAAATAGTTTGGTTGTATCTGAAATATTTATTACATTTCGTTTTAAAATAATTCTTAATAGAAAAGCCTATATTAATTCGATTAATTTTAATTTGCTGTTTTAGCAAATAAAAATACTTTGCCAATATATGGGTCCCTAAGCTCACTAGGTGCTATTGTCATAGTGTACGTGCGAGCTAATATAACTAAAAACTGAAATTTATTTTATTCAACTCCAGACTAAATTACCTTTCGTTTAATACCACACAAGCTATGTTTTGACTTAAACTCAAATTTTTGAAATTTACCCCCACCCTTAAAAAAAACAAAAACTAAAATGTATTTTGTTTAACTCCGGACTCAATTACCTTTCGTTTGAATCACACACGCCATATTTTCATGTAAACTCTAATTTTTGAAATCTACCCCCACCCTTAAAAAAAAACTGAAATGTATTTTGTTTAACTCCAGACTCAATTACCTTTCATTTGAATCACACACGCCATATTTTCACATAAACTCTAATTTTTGAAATTACCCCCACCCTTTTATTTGGCTTGTGTTCGGTGGATTTTGTTCATTTTTAAATGGGACCATCTCGACCCAAGACCCAGCCTAGGTTCCAAATTTCATTAAAATCGGCCAAGCGGTTTTTGAGTTATGCGCGTTGGTCGTTACAGACAGACAGACGGCGCAACAAAAAAATTTCAAAATCATCTAAAACGTAAAGATATATAAAAATTTTTGAAATCGGAGCAACTTTTTTTTTCTCGAGGTGAGCTAATAAGTAAGTCTTACTATCATATGATTCCCATTTAATTGTGACCTCTCTGTCTTTTTCAGGTAGTTCCTGTTACACCAGGACTCTTGAAAGCTGTTTGTAAATTGCTATTCTATCTTGAAAGTGTTATTTCAAATTTTATTGGAATTGAGCTTGAAGAAAGGGGATTGGTTAAGCTGATTTTCAGGTAGCGTTTTGAAAGCGGCTCTGGTCCAAAAGAACGAAATTTCAAACAGCGATATATTAAAAGAGCGATAATTCAAATAATATAACTAAACTGGTCAAAAATTGAAGTGAGCCTCATTTTTTTGGAAGTTTTTAAAATAAATTTATTCCCAAAAAATTCCAATTCCCTTAAAATTTTCTATGTAATTAACATCGATCATCCTCTTTTAATAATCAAACAAGTTTCGTGGCTAATCGGGCAAAAAGGAGTTTTTTGTTTCCCTTAAATTTTTCCGTGGGTAGCCTGAAAGCTTAACTTCATGGGGGTCCAAGATCTAATGGACACCTAATAAGTGTTGACAGTTAACCGTTTCGTCCTTATGGGACTCCTCAGAACACTGCTGGTCAATGTGACAAATCTTGCGAAGTTAATCAGACGGTTTTGTCTCTAATTAAATGTAATTAGTGAGCGAACTATAGCAAGAGGCGCCATCTACCGAGATACGAGAGAAACAAAAAACTAAAAGCAGGCGAAAACACTGCTATACAATATCGATCAATGAAAAGATCGAATGCAAATAAAAGAAAACAACTATAGTCCCTGACCTACGACAGCTCTTTGTCTTTCAGGCCGGATCAACACAGATTGCATTTTTACCCGTCTTCAAGACAGTGAGCGTCAACCAACGGAATTTTTAAGCCAAATAATATTAACAAACGTGGAATTTCGTACCCGTGAATTTAAAAATCAAACAAGTTTCGTGGCTAATCGGGCAAAAAGGAGTTTTTTGTTTCCCTTATATTTTTCCGTGGGTAGCCTGAAAGCTTAACCTCATGGGGGTCCAAGATCTAATGGACACCTAATAAGTGTTGACAGTTAACCGTTTCGTCCTTATGGGACTCCTCAGAACAGTGCTGGTCCATGTGACAAATCTTGCGAAGTTAATCAGAAGGTTTTGTCTCTAATTAAATGTAATTAGTGAGCGAACTATAGCAAGAGGCGCCTCTACCGAGATACGAGAGAAACAAAAAACTAAAAGCAGGCGAAAACACTGCTATACAATATCTATCAATGAAAAGATCGAATGCAAATAAAAGAAAACAACTATAGTCCGTGACCTACGACAGCTCTTTGTCTTTCAGGCGGTGTTTTTTTGATTTTCAGTGTGACGTTTCTACCAGGTTTGACCTATAGCCACCAAATTTGCTCTGCTCTACGATTTTTAGCTCACACATATACTATACTATAGTAGTGTGAGCTATGGTGATCCTAATTTTTTCGAGAAAAAAAAAGTTGCTCCGATTTCAAAAATTTTTATATATCTTTACGTTTCAGATGATTTTGAAACTTTTTTGTTGCGCCGTCTGTCTGTCTGTCTGTCTGTCTGTATGTCTGTCTGTCTGTATGTCTGTAACGACCAACGCGCATAACTCAAAAACCGCTTGGCCGATTTTAATGAAATTTGGTACCTAGGCTGGGTTTTGGGCCGAGATGGTCCCATTTAAAAATGAACAAAATCCAATGAGCACAAACCAAATAAAAGGGTGGGGGTAGATTTTAAAAATTAGAGTTTATGGGAAAATATGGCGTGTGTGACATCAAACGAAAGGTAATTGAGTCTGGAGTTCAACAAAATACATTTTAATTTATTTTAAAAAAAAAGGTGGGGGTATATTTCAAAAATTAGAGTTTAAGTGAAAATATGGCGTGTGTGATATCAAACGAAAGGTAATTGAGTCCGGAGTTTAACAAAATACATTTTAGTTTTTTTTTTAAGGGTGGGGGTAGATTTCAAAAATTTGAGTTTAAGTCAAAACATGGCTTGTGTGGTATCAAACAAAAGGTAATTTAGTCCGGAGTTGAATAAAATATATTTTAGTTTTTAGTTATATTAGCTTACACGTACACTATAACTATAGTACCTAGTGTGAGCTTAGGGGCCCATATATTGGCAGAGTATTTTACTGAGGTGGCAGCAAAATCATCTGTAGTAGAGTAAGAAAATTAGTTTGAATTCATGGACTTTGCAAAATAACTGGCATTTTTACAAAAAATCATTTGACGCCAATGGTGATATTTTAACAAAAATGAAACAACCGTCTCGGAATAAATCTTCAAACTTCAATAAAACGTGCTTTACACTTACCTAAAGTTGATATCAGATTACGCACAGAAGGTGAAACTCAGATTTGTTCATAAAAAGGGGAATTTATAAAAAATTATTTTTGCACGCCCCTGATTGTGCTCACTGGTTGTCTAGGGTACAATGGCTTACAAAGTTCGAAAAGGCCAATATTTGAGTTACCTCATAGCAAATTTGATGGCTATAGGTCAAACGGGGTAGAAACGTCAAACTAAAAATCAGAAAAAGTACAATTTTATGGAAAAAAAATCATATCTCGGAAACTAAAGAGAAATTTAAAAAACTGAGAAATATGCTTTTTTTGGCTTTAGCTGACTGTCATTTTGAGGCACTAAATTTTTTTTTTAATTGTACGTGAAATGGGAACCGTGCAAACTTTCGCACTTTTGTTACACTTGCGTTGTAGCCACCCTGTGAAGCTATTTGTTAAGCGCAGGACAACAAGAAAACTAAACATTTAAAGAGGATAATTAAAGCTATATCTCATAGAAAATTGTATGGGAATTGACCGGTTCGGTGGCTCACTTAAAATTTTTCAGCAGTTAAGACACCTTAAAAACTTCTTTAACTAGAAAACATTTTAAATAATAGGTATACAGGGTTTTTCTAAGTGAGTGCTGAAAGAACAACGTATGACTTACGTTAAAAATATAAACAAGTTTTCGTGGCTAATCGGGTAAAAAAATAAGGGTTTTTTGTTTCCCTCGTATTTTTCCGTGGGTAGCTCGAAAGCTTAACCTCACGGGGGTCCAAGATCTAATGGATATCTAATAAGTGTTGACAGTTAACTGTTTCGTTCTTATGGGACTCCTCAGAACACTGCTTGGTCAATGTGACACCCTTGCAGCGTTGCCAGATCAAATTTTAAGAAAACAGTAGATCATAGATAAAAAAAGCAGTAGATTTTGTAAAAAAACAGTAGATTTTTTTTTGCAGTTCAAAAAAGCATTCCATGTTTCCTTTAGTGATAAACAAAGAAAAAATGGCTGATTTAACCAATTCTCGAATGCAGCGTGACGACAACGGGGGGGGGGGATCCTCCGACGCGCACTTATAGCGATGTCGGCTTTTGCTCGAAAACTGCCCTCGAGTGCTCGAAAATTGCTCTAAAACGGATACAGTCGTTCTACTTAAAAACGAGTAGTGCTCTACAAAAGATTTGCGTGCTCGACTATTGCCCGCAAATCTTCGAGCGGATGCTCTGAATTGCTCCATCTCTTTTTACGGAGCAACGTTTTAGTTCAAAACAAACCCATAATCCCATTTTTTAGATTTGATTAATTTGTTTCTAATTTTGGTGTCTTTGTGTTTTAATAAGTGTTTTCTGTGTTTTTTATTTGTTCGCCCTTGCTCCGTAGGCGAGCAATCCCGCTCGATCTCAAATCAATTCCGGGGTGCTCGGAGAGAGATTCGTGACGTTAACGCTCTATCAGCAAGTGTTCAGAGCAGTGAAGCCGAAATCGCTATTAAATTCCACGATTTAGAGCGAAAATCAAAATCGACCACATATATAAAATACATCTTGAAGATGTTTTAACGGAAGTGGGCGTTTTCATATCATTTTTTTCACAGGCAAAAATTATAAATATTTTATATAGGTAACTAATTAGTTACCTAATAAATTATCTTGAAAAAGAAAAACAGTAGATCTACTGCTCATATTTCTTTAAAACCGAAAAAAGCAGTAGATTCCGCCGTAAAAACAGTATTCAGTAGACAAACACCCAAAAGCCGTAGATCTACTGAAAAATCAGTAGACCTGGCAACGCTGCACCCTTGCAAAATTAAGTACACGGTTTTGTCTCTCACCTTACATTTCTAGTGAGAAAACAAAATCGTATACCCCCACAAGAATCTCCATCTACCGAAGTACGAGAGAAACTAAAGCAGCAGTAGGCGAGTAAAACTGCTATATCATTGATCGGTGAAAATATCGATTGAAAGAAAGAATCCATCGCGTGACCTACGACACGCATTGCTTTTCTAGATCAGATCAACGCTAATTGCGTTTGTTCCGCTATCAAGACGTCGGCATCGAGTTTAAAGCCAAATATTAAAAAATGTAAAATTTAGTAGCCGTAAATTAAACCCGTAAATTAAACTTTACATATATAAAAATATACTCTGCAAAAGTTTGAGCTTCTTTTAATTCTACATTTACAAGGTGCAGAGTCGGCAATACACAAATAGTGTTGAATTTTTTTAGGACGATTTGCAACCCTGCAATGGAAATCAAAAACACTAAAGAACTAGTGCTGTATTCAGATATCCTTGAAATGGATATTAACGTCTTACAGCTTCTGAAAAAGGTAAACTGGCTTTTTTCTTGTATTATTTTTTAATTTATTTTCACAACATTTTTGTACATCAATTCAAACAATTGTAAATTTTTGTGATAGACAAACATGTTGTAACATGACATGCTTATTAAATTTTAGATTTAAATGAATGTCAAGAAAATTGAAAACTCTTAAGTCGTCCTTCACTAAATTTATTTAGATCATACTAGTTCGGCATATATGGCCATCATCAGTGATCAGTGGTTTACCTATTTATATCACAGAAAAAAACATAAAACAATGGTCAACGTTCAATAAATAGATGGCTGTATAAGCCGAAACTATTATTATCTAAATAAATTTAGTGGAGGCGACTTAAAGTTTTCAATTTTCTTGACTTGAACCTCCATTTAGAGATATGGATTACTTCTTCAATCATACTTGAATGTATTTTTGGCCTTATCTGAGGGCACGGCAGTGCCTCGCCAAGTTCGCGCGCCGCAACCATCTTTTCTTGAAACATTTCAGCCGATATTTGACCTACCTAAAACTCTACTTCGGAATGAGCTACAATTCTCAAACTTTGCACAGTCGTAGATCTCCATGGAGTTAACAACCCCTCCAAGTTTCATGGAATGCCATAAAGTAGTAAAGTAGTTACGAAATTTCAAAAAACGTCGAAATTGCCACTCACTCACTGACTCACTCATGTATAGATCATCAATATTCTACTGTACTTCCAGACATGCTACAAAGCTGAAATTTGGCAGGCTGATAGAAATTATGACCAAACCCCTGGAAAAAATGAAAAAACCCCAAAATTTTAATTTACTCCTCTCCCCTATACATTTAAAGTTATGTAAAAGTAGCATCGCCCACTTCCAGAAATGCTAGACAGTTGAGCTTTGGCAGACTGATGGGAACTATGATAAAACTATAGGAAAAAATCAAAAAACCCCAAAATTTTAATTTACTCCCCTCCCCTATACATTTACAGTTATATAAAAGTAGCATTGCCCACTTCCAGAAATGCTAGAGAGTTGAGCTTTGGCAGACTGATAGGAACTATGATAAAACTATAGGAAAAAATTAAAACACCCCAAAATTCTAATTTACTTCCCTCCCCTTTAAATGTAAAGTTAAGTAAAAGTCACATTGCCTACTTCCAGACATGCTAGAGAGCTGAGCTTTGGAAGACCGATAGTAACTATGATAAAGTTATAGAAAAGCAAAGTTTAAAAAAAACATTTCCAAACTAGTAAGAACCTTTCATTTTGAAATTTGTATTGGAGGACTTGGCTTTACTTTTATCTCAATTCTTTTTACGGAATGCCATTTTCGCGTACTTGGCTTTTTTTACATGAAATGTTTTTGTTATGATAAATATTTCAATAAGTTTTTCTTTATAACTCGGCAGTTTTCGAGATGTTTAGCTCAAATCTGGAACGTGTATTTAACTACAAGATATACACCATGAAAGATGCCAGTTGTTAAGAAAAAACTACAGGGTGATATGTTGACAGAACTTTTTTGCAGTGGCAGATTCAAAAATATAAAATAAATTCCTGTTGTTTTTTTTTTATGTTTTCTTCAGAAACTTTTTGTTTTTTGCAATTTATTGTCTCTATAACCGTTTTTGAGAAAAAAAAAACAATAATTATATATTATATAAAATATAATTTATATCCTCTATTGCTATTCAGATATTACATAAATACACGTTCCAAATTTGAGTCGAACTTTTTAAAAATTGCAGGAGCTATAAAGAAAAAAACACAAAAAATTTAAACTTTGACACCGTGTATCTCGAAAACTAAGCATTTACGGAACCATGTTTATTTGACATTTTTTTCTTAAAACCGCTCAAAAAATCATCCTCTGAAGATTGGTGACATACTTTATTAACGCCCTGTATACAGGGTGTTTCAAAATTTAATAACATAATTTTAGTGTTGAATTCCTTAAGTGATTTAAAGAGTTAATTTCATTTTTCTTTAAGTTTTTTGTTAATAGCTCGTGCAGTTTTTAAGAAATTAAGCTTCAATTTGGCGTGTATATTTAGCTATAGGCACTATACTATTAGATTAGCCAAATGGTAGTAGAATCTGCAGGCTGACACATTTTAATTAATCATGTCGCCTTTTCCCCAGGTTTTTTGTTTAGCGATAAGCCACTGGTAGATTTAAAAACAACAAATAAAATCCTTGTTTCATTTGCAACCCTTTTATCTCTTGCGATTTTTGCGCACCTCTAACCGTTATAGAGAAAATCGTTGTTGCACCCAAGGCTGCTATCATTTAAAAAAAAATGCTGCAGTATGGTATATGGCAAGTATATCAAAATAAACAAAACAAATATTATCTCCAAAACTAAGTTTTTGCGATCCTATGTTTATATCAACTTTTTTTCTTAAAATCAGTCAAGGAATTTAACATTAAAATGAAGTTATTGAATTTTGAAACACCCTGTAAAGTATTTCAAAATAGTGATCGTATGAGGGCAAATACTGTCAGTCATTTGATGAATAACTGGGGGCAGAGCCAAAGATTGATAGAAAAACTGACCATGTGAGGGTCAGACTGTCAATCAACCTAGTCATCAGTAAAAAGGTGCATACAGGTCTATGCCTGAATTATGGAACAGTAGTTTGCAAGAATATTAAGATAAATTGGTAAAAAAATTTTTTTAAGTCACAAGCTTTTTTAAAATGCACTATAAATTAAAAAATAATTTTCTGACATTCTAAGATTATCATAATAATAAAAGCGATAGCCAACTGATGGAAATGTTGACAATGTTAGCACGATAAGATATCCGTATCAATTAAATATCACTATTTGCAAGAATCAATCTAGCAGAAAAATGCAGAGGTACCAAACCCGACCCAAGATACCGCAGCATTTCTCTGACATAGGTCTAGCAATGGCGTAACATTGCGGCACATCAAACATATCTGTGATGACCTGCTATGTTGAATATTCTTTAAATGTTTAGATCACAAATTTAGATTAACTTATGCTTTGATTTGCGGCCATCGCTTTTATTATTATGATAATATTAGAATGTCAGAAAATTATTTTTTAATTTATAGTACATTTTATAAAAGCTTGTGACTTAAATATTTTTTTTTTACCACCGAACCGAACCGAACCGAACTCTATTAAATGAAAATATTTGTTCAATAACAGAACAGAAGAGTTTATTCTAGATTATAATGAAATCGCTGATCGTGAGTTATTTGGAAACTCATTTTTCTATTGGGGGAAGGAGAGGGTGGGGGTAGAGGTAGAAATATATGTTTTGTTTGGGCTGTATTGCCATCGGACCTTTATGCATATACCAAATTTTATAAAAGTCATTTGAAGTGAAGTGTGTCAAAAATGCATTTTTTATGGAAGAGGGTGGGGGGTAGGGGTGGGAGGACATTTTTTCATTATTGTTATATAGTCATCGGACCACTATATGTATACCAAATTTCATCCAAATCGGATAATGGGAAGTGTGTCAAAAGTCAAAAACGCATTTTTCCATAGATGGAGGTGGGGGTAGGATTTTTTTTTTCAATGTTGTATTATCATCGGACCACTATATGTATACCAAATTTCATCCAAATCGGATAACGGGAAGTGTGTCAAAAACACATTTTTCTATAGAAGGGGTGGGGGTAGGGGTGGGAGGATATTTTTTTCTTAATGTTGTATTGTCATGGGACCACTATGTGTGTACCAAATTTCATCCAAATCGGATAATGGGAAGTGTGTCAAAAACGCTTCACAAGATTTGATAGATAGTTGATTAGATAATTAGACAGAACATCTGAAGCTAAATAAAAGCTTGTAAAAAGAGACAAAAGGATGCTCCTCGTTTTTGTATATTTATATAACTTAACAAGTTCAAATTGATGCATTTTTAAAAAATAACAAAACGCACCCGCTTTATTTCCGGAAAATAACTTAACGATATAGCCATGTTGATACATTTGTTTTATTCCTTTCTTGTTTACCATCTAGTGTGCGAGTGAGCCAAAATAAACACAGGACTGCAACCGTGAGAGTTTTTCGGTTACTAGTGCGCATAATCAGAAACCGAGATAGCCACAGAAATCGATATTCACAGGTGATTTAGTGGATCAGAAAATCCCTACTCGTTTATTATCATTTACACTTTCAACAAAATAGCTAGCTGTTATAAAATGACAAGCGACGACGGGACGTCTTCTTGTCTAACTGATAAATTATTGAGAAACATACCGACAAATGACTGATAGTATTGAAGATTGTCAGTAACTCAGGGCCTCTTTAGACTTATATTTTTTTAAGCACCCTAGTAGATAAGCAAGAAAAATAATAAAAATAAAATATATATTTTTTATTGTCTTCCATTCTAGATGGCGTTGCACAGTGATACCATTCTGGGGACGATCCTTCATACGCAAGATTGTTTAAACATCGTTTTCGCTCTTTTTGATTGCGAAATATACCGTAAGTAATACTGCCATCCCTTAGAATAAAGCCGCATGTATAATATTTACGTTTTGAGAAAAACTGGTTTGAAGGTTATACTTTTTGTCTGTCCGTCTGATTCATTATATGAAGAAATGTCATATTGCTTTAAAAAACACATAGGTCAAGGACCAAATAGCCAGTTTTTAAGGTTTTAAGGCTTTTTATATAAACTAATAAATATACAAAAAATTAAGATAAGTTTTTATTTATCAAAAGATAAAAAATTTTTTGAACAAAATTTTGAGTATTTTTTTAAAATTATTACCTTTATTGTATGGATGGCTCCACAGAATTTCAACCGTCTGTGGTAATTTTAATTTGCAGTTAAAAAAAATTGTTAATTAAAAAATGTAAAAAGATTGGTTTTCTTCTTTTGCCCTTTCCCACCAGTCCTTAAAGTTTGGCGCATGGGTTATGATACACCCTATCTTTTAGATACTCATCTTGTTCAGCTGGCCTGCTTAAAGAACACCCTGTGGACCGAACTATTTTTTTTAATTGCGGTACTAAGTGGCTGCGACCGCGACCACGACGATCTGTCAATTTGCTTAGATGCCCAAGCAATCCTTACTAACACGATAGCCTTTGTGGGAACAGACTGCTTCTTTGGAGCTCTTTTTGAGGCTTTGAGTTCCATTGAGACACCAGGTAACAAACACAAGGTGATCGAAACTTTTGCACCAGTATTTACCAGAATCTTATAAGACTCTTTAGACCATCATCTAGGCGGCAGGGTAGTGCCGTGGTATGGTCGTCGGCTTCAAATGCGGAAGGTCCAGGCTCGCGTCTCGAACAACGATGCAAAAACAAAAAAAATCCGGAACCCTGTCGCCTACTTCCTTTTCAGCGTTCAACAGCCGTCATCAAATAAGCATGCGATGCGATACACGCAAAAATATAAGTTGACCTTGAACATCGAGAATATGTGTGTAGTCCACGGCCGACCCGCAGCCAGCCGAGGAACCAGGAATAATAACTCGGGAGCCTGCTATAAGTACTATATAGTCGGTACCAGGATGGTGCCATCATTAATCTCCTACTGTCAACTCTCGACGACCACGACTGTTGCGCTGAAAAGGAAGGAAGTCTATCGTCTATAACCAAGTTCTGCTGGGACGATAGATGCAAGTCTAATATGTAGCAGGACCACCTGTCGGAAGGGGTGTAAAAGCTTGGGTACAGTATACTTGCTACGCAGTATAAACTTCCCTGCCCTCGACAAAGAGGTTCTAGGCAAAATTAAGTCCTTGGCACGTGCATCAGTTTGGTATATGGTGTAGGGACAAATCGAGAATTGCGAAAATCAAATCAAAATATGCTTTATTGTCATAATAATCAAAAATTACATTGACAAAGCTTGGTATCCAATATTAAAGCAATTTAATTCTAGTAAATCTTAAATTCAAATCGGTCAGGATAAACCATAGCAGTCAGGAATAATAGGATATCTGACAGCAGCGAGAAAAGACAAAGGAGGTATGTTTATACTTAACCGATGCAAATATATATGAAACGTCGGATTCTCCGGTACAAAAATAATTGTTTTCTTGTAATAACAGTTACAAATAGATATTTTAACAAAATAAATTGTCCAAATTTATATGTTACGTCAGGCACATTTCATAAATAACATAAAATGATAAAGGTATATAACTAAACAAAATAAAGCCAAACAATAATATTAAATTAACAGCACGAATTTAAATAAAAGATATTACATATAAATAAAAATATATATAATCAACAAACGAGGTTAAAAAATAAATACAAAAAAACGAAGAGAACAAAAAAAATTTTCAAAAGTGACAGCATATGTAGCATGTAGCATATTGTCACAGAGTCTAAATAACTAAATGAGGATTATTTAAATACCTACATTTTTACTCAATGGAATATTGTTTAATATTGTAATTAAATAATTTACTGTTTTTCTTTAAAAGAAAATCAAGTAATCAATGTCGATCGATTAAGCTGACGAGGCATTATTTGCCTATAAAAACCGATCGACAAATTGCAATAATTAACCATTACACGGTTCAACTTTTGGTTTTCACCCTGAATAAGGGGTCCACCACTATACCTAAGGCCTGACCCTGAAGGAGGTGCTTGTCTAGGAGTTTCTGCCTGAAAAAGGAGATCCTTCCGAAGGGGAAGTCCAGCTCGAAAGAGAGGGATATTTCCATTAGGTATCCACGAAGTTGACTGTGTGATCGTTCACCGCTCACGCAAATCTACATTTAAAAATGACGTCATTTTTTTAAGTTAATTTAGTAGCGTGTGTTGCCACCTTTTTTTTACCAGAGATGAGGGGCCTTTGCCCACTAATTTTTTGGTTGGGACCAAAGGGCGAAATATTAATTCATTTGGGGGCTAGGGCCATTTTTTTATTATAAATAGGTTTATTTTGGGCACTTCACGTTTTATAATTATAGTTGAGTTTTACATATAAAAAAAAAACGTATTAAACTTTGTTCTGTATTTTTTTTACTCTTTTCGAAGAAAGGGTTTTACCAAGGGTTTGAAACCCACCTAAATTAACGTCCCTAGGCATGTATAAACTCGGGTGACGTCACGCATCGACGTTGCCCTTCTCATCCTCGCCTGCCAGGCATATTTTTATTTAACTAAAACATCTCGTAAACGTTCAATGTGACGTATTTAGGCGTATGCGCCTGTCCATCGTGAGAGTTCTTTAGAGATGCCATTTTTTTGACGTGACCTCTTACTGAGCTACCCCCCGTCACAAAAACAGCGTGACGTATTTGGTGGAGGCGCCATTGGCCCTTTGACAATATCATTAAAAACAAAAGAAAATAAAACCCAAAACAAAAATCATAACAATAACACAACGACAAAACGAATCAGCGCTATAATAACTATAAATTGACATTAAAATATTCGTCCAAGTCATAATAAGCCTTGTGTGCTAACATTGGTTTAACTTTTTTTCTAAATTCTCTACAGTCATTGACTATTCTCACACCGGATCACAGTGGAACGTTTGACTAATCTAGGTGGACATGGATAAGTACTATAAATTAACATTTCAGCTACCTACAATTAAAGAGCACATTCCATACATCCTAGATCCAAAATATTATTTTTTTATCCCCTCTGGTTGTCAAGATAATTTTCAGCTACCTACAATTAAAGAGCACATTCCATACATCCTAGATCCAAAATATTATTTTTTTATCCCCTCTGGTTGTCAAGATAATTGCATTGAAAGTTGCATCTTAAAAATTTTCTGCTTAGACATTTTAATCTTATGTATGGGCAATGCTTTAAAACAATATTGTTTTTTCCCGCGTAGTAGGCGCTGGAGTAAAACAAGTGCCAGGCATTTTTAGAGTGACATGTTCTCAAGACTAGGGAAGCATTTTGACTGTCATTGTTGCAGTGTTTTACTTGCTATGATTTTATGAATTCGCTGGTGTTTTGGTAAGGAAAATTTTATTCTTATATAGTTTTTGTTGGACTGAAACTTTAGTTTGTTAGAATTTGTTGATGTTAGTTTTATTATTTTCTAATTAACCGAAATCTCTACTTTCTGATGCAGTATTGAAATTTTGTCCTTTTTTTGCGGTACCTAAACTTGTACTTAATTATTTTGTTAGCCTGCAACTCTATAAATAGAAAACGTATTATTTGTGTTTAATGACATTTTCTTTTTGATACCTTCACAAATTTGCCCTTTGGGGATTTCTAACCTAAATTAGTCAATCTTCGTGCATTTTTCTATATCACGATGAGTCAATGTGTCTGTTTGTCTACAGGGTGTCCAGATAAAAGTAATACATAGGGCTTTGTGGGATTTTCAGAAACGGTAACACGATATTCGTTCAGAAGGAAAAAAGTGGCGCTATTGCGAGCTTAATCGGATGCAGTGTCGAAGTTAAAAATATCTACAGGGGGTTTCAAAATAATGCTTAAAAACTTAAATTGTGTTATTCGAAAAATTAAAATATTGTCGCCTTCTTTTCAACAACTTGAATAAAACTATATATATATATGAATAGGCCAATAAAATGACGTTAACAATTTTTTAGGACTTTATTTTTTTTCAAAAAGTTACGATTTTTAGTTTTTGCCTTCCTAGCCCGCATAGCAAAGTTATTATTAATAGGTATTATTTTTGAAGAAAATTTTTTTTTTAGATAACGCCGAAAATGTGTTATTTGGGTGTATTTTGACTTATCCTAGCAATATCGTCGTGATGTCTGTCTGTGTGTGTGTCTTATGTTCGTAACACGATAGCTCCTAAACCGCTGAACCGATTTTCATAAAATTTCCAGGTAAAATAGTGCTCGACACTCTTACGAGCTGATTAGATTTTGGTCAAAATCTATTTATGCTAATAAGAGTTTTTTGACAATTAAAATTTAAAAAAAATCTATCTTTTTAACGGAGCATCGTATCAATATACGGTTTTCGTAATATAGTAGACTATATTTTGTTCAATAATTCGTGTTATAATTAAAAACTTTGTAAGAGCTTCAGTTTCTCAGATATATACAAAAAACTTTTCAAAGCTGATATATTATCATGGCTTCACTTGAAGTATGCTAATAGGCTAGCTAGGAATGTATTAGATCCCTCATGGATCCATTTATTTCTCAATATTTTGAAAACGCATATAAATGTTTTCTTTGATACAGCTCGGAATAGCGACACTTTTTTACCAAAATTGGTATGTCTTACGGTCTCCTAAATCCTCATAAACCCCCTAGTAGTTACTTTTATCTGAGACACCCTATCCCATGTACCTATGTGTATGGGCCGATTCCTAAACTACGTAACGCTCAAGGGGGGAAGGGGGGTTCTTAACCTTGCGTTACACTGTCATGATTCTTGAATATATGTTTTCTTAAAAATGCATTGCGGTGGGGGGGAGGAGGGGTTACGTAATTTAATAATATGCCCTGTGTATGTCTGTACGATGGGTTTTTAAAACTCTCGACTTTCACGAATTTTTGTAAACAGTAACTTTTCACTCTGTCACAAGCTTAATAAAAATGCATCTGCACCAAACCCCAAGGGAAGCTTTTTGAGGTTAAAAAAATCCAAAAAATTAAGTTTTAAACGGAGCGAGTTATTATTATGCAGTTTTAGAAATATGATAATATATTTTTCTTGTCTTTTTTGTGTCAGATTTAGAAATTAATTAACACAGTTTAGTTTGCAAGATAATAATAAAATGGACTTGTGTTAGTTAATTATTCTATTATTTTTTATATTAAGTAATGATATTTTTCAAATAAAAATGGAATTTTCCAATTTAATAAATATTTTTTAAAACTTTCTTAGTTATATAAAATTAAAATCCAAATATCTCTTAAATTTTCTCACATTAAACCCCTTTAAAGATACTGCCATTCGATGAACATTTCCCATTATAATGTGAGAAGTTTAAAATTTTTAATGCATTTATTTTTCATATAGTGACAGATGAGAGCGGAATTTTTTTCTTGATCGTCCCTTACCGCCTAAAACGTCTTTATTTAAATTTTTCTGAAACAGCTTGTATATTGCAAAACTGTTTTATTTAAATTCCTTCTTGCAAAAACTAAAAAAAATAGATACCGTTACTTCATTGTTATAAAATTTGTTGAAACAATTTTCGTGAAAAACATACAGTATGACTACAAATCTTAAAATCGTTAAAATCTGAATCACCCTATATAAGAGGTGGGTAATATTGCAAATACTAAATGCTTTTAAATATTTTATGTTATTTTAAAGCTAAAAAAATCAAGCATTAAAGAGTGTTAATGTTGCTCAGGGGTTGTCCACCTAGATCTTCAAAACGTTCCACTGTGCGGATGGTAATTTGTATGCTTCTGTAAATGATAGAATTTTGTTTTAAAGATGATATGGCGATGGGCAATGGAATATTATTGCGGTTTCTTGTTGATGCAAATGATTGAAAGTGTGATTTTTATACTTCTTATGAATAAGGCTTACTGTTTCTAAAATAAAAAGGCTCGTTACTGTTAAGATTCCCTCCCTCTGAAAGAAAGGTCTGCAATGGTCTCTGAGTTTTGCTCCACATAAATAGCGAATGCAACGTTTTTGCAGAGTAAAAACTGATTTTAATAGTTGTTTGCTGCAGTGTCTCCAAAAGGTAAGTTAGCTTCTACTAGGGCATAGGATGCGGTTTTCGTCATATTTTTGCCAAGTTCAGAGTAAATTTGGCGCACGGCGTAACCATCTATTGCAATTTTTTTGGTAAGCCCAATAATAAGACCTAAAAATCGTGACCTAGACTAATTAATTGATTTGATAAATTTAGTTTATCAAAGTTTAAAGCTGAGTACCTTGGTTTTCTCTAAATTGAGAGCTAAAAAGTTTGCGTCACACCATCGTTTGATTTGTTTCATATCGTTATTCACTATTGTTCTGAGAAGGGTTTCATCTTTATGGTGCCACAGTATAGTCTTGTCATCTGCGAAAAGGGCATGCCGTGTGCCTAGTCGCTAGACCAAAAATGGTCTCTCCACCTCTACTATTACTATCTCTTCAAATAAGCGTAATAGACCTTGGTTGAAATATACAAAAACATCCGTTTGTTTTATTTGTTTTAGATATACAGCATGCAGCTCTCTCAGCTTTGCTGTCACTTTTGAAACCGGCCTGTCATGTTGTAGAAAACCCGAATCTGATAAATACCACAAACGAAGAAGCAACTGCCATTGTTTGTTGGTTAGACACCGTCCAATCTTCAAGAACAATTACAATGTTTACCGATGACGCTAAGGGAAATTATAGTAACGAACAAATGAATAATAAAAAGATTACCTCAAAGAATTTGGATGCTGAAACAAATCTTCTAGAAGAAGCCTATTTTGGAAAAACAATTAACGCCATGAAATCTAATAATTTAGAAGTTAGTGTGTCAGAAAATAAAAATGATGCTTTAATGATTGGAGCTGAAATCTGCAAAATTCTGCTGTATTTGTATGACATCGCTACTGTAGAAAACAATGCATCAAGTCGCTCAGTCACTATATCTGCATTGTCGTGCGTTCTCTGCGTTTCCAAGGAAGCAAAGAAGTATGCAAATCAAACAGGTTAGTAAGAAAACGGCTTCTTAAGAGGAAATTTTGCATCTTAAAACCTTATTACTGAAAAAGGCTTGGGAATAATACGTGTATAACAAGGCCAAGAAAAAATAAACTGACCATAAATAAAAAGGTAAATCTCAAATAAAAAACACTTAGGTACAGGGTGATTTTTTATAATTGCAAGATCGCTATAACTCGGTTATTATTGGGAGTAGAAAGTTCAAACAAAAACTGTTCGGTTTGGTAAATTATGGTTACTTTAGACCCACCATTAGTATTTTTTTATAGGTTATAATATACAGGGGGCGACAATCAGATCAATTTTTTTAAAGGGAACACCCTATATATTTTTGTATTTTTAAGTTCCGCAAAAAATTAGCTTTACAGATTATGGGGTCACCTTAAAGATAAAGTTTACAGATTAGAAGCGAGGAATACTCGAGAGCTCAGAGAATTAATATCACTGTCTGTCAATGAGCTTAATGAAAATTTTTCTAATTTAATAACCAGAACAATAAATAATTTAAGAGACCGGTTTCAAAAATGTATTGAAGTCAATGGTGATAGGGTTGAACATTTGTTACGTTAATTTTTATTTATTTATGGATTTAAAACAATTAAAACATTTAAAAAATTGTCGTCTTTTGATTTTAAATTTCTATGAAAATTGACAAAGATGATTATTTATATTTATCAAACTGTCAGTCAATATTGTTTCAGTTTGTTATTTACAGTCTATACGTTCAATACTCCGCACCATATACCTATTTAAAATTTGCTAATTTTCGGAATTTCAATCGTCAATATCTCGAAAACTAACAAAGATAGAGCCATAGTGTTATATATATCTGTAAAGCTAATTTTTTGCGGAACTTAAAAATACAATAATATATAGGATGTTCCCTTTAAAAAAATTGATCTGATTGTCGCCCCCTGTATATTATAACCTATAAAAAAATACTAATGGTGGGCCTAAAGTGGCCATAATTTACCAAACCGAATAGTTTTTGCTTGAACTTTCTACTCCCAATAATAACTGAGTTATAGCGATCTTGCAATTATAAAAAATCACCATGTACACCAAAATTTTTAACAACCTTTAATCACTTTCAAAATGACACTTAACTCAATCATCAAACAAATAACTCAATGTGTTAATGTACTGACCAGTTCGTTAACAATTTTGTCACGTGGGGAGTTGTCGTGCCTGTTTGTGTATGTTTTGCGCACAAATAAAGAGAGGATCGTGAGATAGTTTAAGGGTTTATTAAATAATTAGTACAAATATACTTACACACTAATCAGTCTATTGTCTGGCCCAGTTTTCTGATAATAATATTAACGTGTAGGTCGGGTTCAGCTCTCAACCAGACCTGTTTATTTCTTCTATACTTAACTATTGAAAACTTATTTGGCGTTCTTGATTGGTTTTATAGAAGCATGTGATTACAAACGTGTCTTAATCTTAAACAAAAATCGTTTGCACCACTTACTTCCTAGGTTGACGTCCTAATACCTTAAGATCAGGTCAACCAACTAAGTTTCGGATAGCATGCCTAAATGTCATACATTATAAAATATATATCCGATTATATTACAGCAAGCTTGGTAACAAGCACTCCGGTGTTTATTTATTGTAGAATAAAATAATTCTTTTTTTTTATTTAAACAATTTATTAAAAAATTACTCTAAAAAATAAAAAAATTATTTGACAGATATAGCATTAATGGCACATTATATATTTTTAAGTTTGATACAAAATCGTGGCGTGATTATTAAAGATACCCATAAACTTAAAATTGATGGGCATCTTAAAGAATTCTTATCGAACTTATATATATTCTATCTAATCTAGACTGTAGGAAACAAAAAATCTGCCATATTTTTTACTTTTTAGTTCAATTTCTTATTAAAATCGTTTAACTTACAAATTTTTTTTATTTTTAACTTCTTAGTCTTATCCAAAAAAGAAACAAAATGTAAGATATATAATTATTGCTTTCGCAGCCTTTCCATTTCTAGCAATGCCTGATTATTACAACGTTTCTTTTCTGTCAGTTTTGTACAATCCAATTTTTCATTCCTAAGTTTATTGAATTTACCCCTTTACACACCTCAATCATTCCTGTTTCTTTTTCACAAAATTGTATTATAACCAGAACAAATCATAAATCTGAAAACCCTATGTTCGCATCTGTTTTGATTCCATTTGATCATTTAACCTACCCCCTACCATCGTTTCTTTTTCATAAAATCATATTGTCACTGGATCAAATCATAAATCTGAAAACTGCATGTTTGTATCTGTTTTCATTACAAAGTTCTGAATTTACCCCCTTTACACTCTTCACCCACCTCCTAGGGGACCACCAATTTTTTTTTTATACAATTGTATTGTCACCAAATCAAATCATAAATCTGAAAACCGCTTATTCGTATCTGTTTTGGTTCCAAGGTTATGAATTTATCCCCTTTAAACCCCTTTAATACACTCAACCGACCTCTTACCCCAAAGTTTTTCATAATATTGTATCATCGAAGCTACATTACTGTGCCAAATTTCATTATTCAGACAGGCGACAGACAGCCAGGTTCTGTGAAAAATAATTAACTAAGACGCCCTTACCTCTGTGCACATTAAATCTATAAACAAAATTTGACAGCACCACCTCTAGTAGGTAGATTAGGTCTATGTATAACAAAGGCCTTTTAAGACAAATCAGTTTCTCTATAAGTTTGGCGTCAGGTTCTGAGATAAAAACCTTGTCTTCTTTTTAACCCGTCGCATTTTTTTCAGGATTAATGACCATAATTACAAAAGAACTTAGAGACATCCACATAAAATTAAGCCTGGAATCAGTCGAGAGCCTAAAACGAATACAAGAGAAGAAAAGAATATGTCCCATGTTGCAACATGTGGACGAATTGATTGGACTTCTGACGAATTTCATGCTACATAACATCGAAGTGAAACGGCTTGCCATTGAGTTTACTCTTGCTGACCTTCTACATAAACTGTGGATTTGGATTTCATTTCAAAATATTTTCGTCAAGGATGTTTTGAAATTGCTGGTGGTGTTTACATTGGATTGCTCCGAAGGTAACTAGATCTAACTACTCATTTTTCAGACATTTTGCAACATAATAAAGGTAATTTTCAGCTTTTTTGGACTTTAATTTTCCAATTCAACAGCCCATGTTTTGACGCGTCATCCTCAGGGCCAGAATATTAAAGTTATATTAGTATAGGTTTGTGTGCAGTTCCTCAAAAAGGGGCACAGGGTAGCTCGAAGACACCAGGGTTTCGTCCTCATTGGGACACATCAGTTCGAGCGTAACCATATGGGATGGAGATGGAATGAATGATGATATGATATCAGGCGTGACGGCCCGCCCCTTTTTTTTAATCATAAACGCTTGTTTTCCATAAGGAGTAGTTTTAATGTTTGGTATGTCCGTAGTTGTTTGACTAAAAACTTCTTTGTTCTGCTTAATAAATGCCGCTTTAATAAACTTTCGTTTTCGCTAATACGACTCCTTATGCAAACCTTTATGATCTGCTAAACCAGATTTTTCAATATCCCCTAATTGGGTACTTTTTTATGTTCCTTTACCCTTACTTAAAGAGGGCGGGCGTTTCGTTTCACCTACATATGATTTAACACACTCACACGAGATTTGGTATGCATTTCTTATTATTTGAGGGATTTTCTGGTTATGTTTTAGTTACAAAACTCCTTATCGTATATCCCGATGAAAATACTGTTTTTATATTATAGCTATTCGTCTTATTTTTTTTAAGATCCCTTGAACATATGGAATGTTCATAAAAGCCAACAGATTATTATTTTAAGAATTTGCTACAATTGGTTTGTTTTCAATTTTTGAGATCGTTAAGTTAGTTAATTTCTCAGAATAACCATTCTGTTGTGAGTCCTTTTTTTACAAATATTTACGGCTCTTAAATACAAATTTCTTATAACTTCTTGTTTTGTACCAACAGACTTACGACTTAAATTATGTGTTTTACTTTACATTGAATTGTTCTGGAGATAAAGAGATCTTACACCCACAACAACTCAACCTCACTTGTGTATCCATATGAGGGATTCTGAAGCAAGGAAACTAGTAATAACAGTTTCGCTACAATAGCTTTATAAACGCCTGACAAAATTTTGCCGATTTATTTTAGATTTTTTATTCCAATCAAGCCAAAATGATCGTTAATTTCAAGAATTATAAGACAATTGGCAACACTGATTTCCCTCTCCCTTAATTGTCTACTTTTAGCCTGCCAATCGCTAAGTTTGACGAGTGCTGTTGCTGGTTCAGGACCCAAGAAAACTTCGAGCACGACCTCACTGTTACACGTCCTCATCGGGATGATTGGTAAAGAACTCGACCAGATCAGTAAAACGCACGACCTGTCAACTTTGGAAATGACTTTCCAGATTTTAAGAAATTGCTTGAGCAGTTTTGAGTGCAGGATATTGATTTTAAAGGTGATTATTTGACTTATACCTAAAAACCCTCTAAGTTCTAAGTTTAATATGATTTTAATATTGCCCTAAACCTGAAAAGCTCAAAAATTCAGCGGTGTTGCCAAACAACGCACTGTTTCTTAATATTCTAAAAATATGGGAAAGAAAAGATCATAACAAAAACATTTCATGTAAAAAAAGCGTAGCCAAATTTAGAAAAACATTTCCAAACTAGGCAGAACTTTTCATTTGTATTTGTTGAATTTTCATTGTTTTTTTTACTAAGCTTTTTTTGAGCAGCCTCCTTGTTCGGAATTGAATCTAAACTAGGTCGCTGTATTTTTTTCGGGAGTTCAGTTGCACTAAAATATTGACACACACACTCGCGTGATGCAGCTCATTTTTGCTGATTGTTTTTTGCCATTCCAGGCGCTAATTTTTTACGTTTATTCTCCCGAAAATTAATTGTGACGACTGACTAACTTTTCCCCAGGGATCCCAAGAAGAGAAGAGACGAAGGAAGACCGACTGGCTCACATCGTAAGTTCGATAACCTTACTTTTCTAATCACAATTTTGACATAAACGCGGCACATAAAAACATTTCACTCTTCTGTTCAGTTTTGAAGAGCTAAAAATCTTCAGTATTGGAGAACTTGGCATTACAAATATCTCAATTCTTTTTATGGAATACCATTTTCGCGTACTTGGCTTTTTTTTACGTGGAATGTTTTTCAAACGTGGAAAACAAACGTGGAATTTCGTACCCGCAAATTTTTTTGTTATGATTTCACTCCTTTTTAAAGTATTTGCCTTCCAAAGCTCAGCTTCTAGCGTGTCTGGAAGCGAGCAATGTTACTTTAACATAACTTTAGATTTATAGGGGAGGAAAGTAAATTAAAATTTTGTTGTTTTTAAATTTTTTCCTATAATTTTTTTATATAGTTTTATCATAGTTTCTATCAGTGTTCCAAAGCTCTGCTCTTTAGCGTTTCTGGAAGTGGGCAATCTTACTTTTACATAACTTTACATTTATAAGGAAGAGAAGTAAATTAAAATTTAAGGTTTTTAATTTTTTTTCTATAGTTTTATCATAGTTTCTATTGGCCTTCCAAAGCTCGGCTCTCTAGCGTTTCTGGAATACATAAGTGAGTGAGTGAGTGTTTTTTAAAATTTCGTAACTACTTCACTACTTTATGGGAGTCCATGAAACTTAGAGGGATTGTTAACTTTATAAAGATCTACGACTGTGCAAGGTTTGAGTTTCGTAGCTCATTCGGAAGTACAGTTTTAGATACTTTAAATATGGGCTGAAATGTTTCAAGAAAAGATGGTACAGCAGTTTATTCAAAAAGTGGGAGATATTTAAAACATATATCTTTTTGTAGAGCAACCTCTTCCAGTCAAGCTGCAGGCTGCATCCTAGCATAACAAGAAAGTTGTCGCCCTGGGATTCTGTTGAAACCTTGTGGCTGCAATTCCTTCACGATTTCACTACACATCCTGAGGGTCAGTCTGCTGTTGCTAAAAACAATGAGGTTAGTTATCTTATATATGGTTATAAAACCAGTTCTTAGGGGACCAAAAAATAAAAACAATGAGGTTAGTTATTTGTTTGAAACTCGTCAACAATCAACAATGATTGTGTAGAAATAAAATTTCGGACTTCCATTGTCTTTATTTATAAATAAAGACAGTGGAAGTCCGAAATTTTATTTCTGAGGTTAGTTATCTTATACATGGTTATAAAACTAGTTCTTAGGGGACCAAAAAATAAAAACAATGAGGTTAGTTATCTTATACATGGTTATAAAACCAGTTCTTAGGGGACCAAAAAATAAAAACAATGAGGTTAGTTATCTTATACATGGTTATAAAACCAGTTCTTAGGGGACCAAAAAATAAAAACAATGAGGTTAGTTATCTTATACATGGTTATAAAACCAGTTCTTAGGGGACCAAAAAATAAAAACAATGAGGTTAGTTATCTTATACATGGTTATAAAACCAGTTCTTAGGGGACCAAAAAATAAAAACAATGAGGTTAGTTATTTGTTTGAAACTCGTCAACAATCAACAATGATTGTGTAGAAATAAAATTTCGGACTTCCATTGTCTTTATTTATAAATAAAGACAGTGGAAGTCCGAAATTTTATTTCTGAGGTTAGTTATCTTATACATGGTTATAAAACCAGTTCTTAGGGGACCAAAAAATAAAAACAATGAGGTTAGTTATCTTATACATGGTTATAAAACCAGTTCTTAGGGGACCAAAAAATAAAAACAATGAGGTTAGTTATCTTATACATGGTTATAAAACCAGTTCTTAGGGGACCAAAAAATAAAAACAATGAGGTTAGTTATTTGTTTGAAACTCGTCAACAATCAACAATGATTGTGTAGAAATAAAATTTCGGACTTCCATTGTCTTTATTTATAAATAAAGACAGTGGAAGTCCGAAATTTTATTTCTGAGGTTAGTTATCTTATACATGGTTATAAAACCAGTTCTTAGGGGACCAAAAAATAAAAACAATGAGGTTAGTTATCTTATACATGGTTATAAAACCAGTTCTTAGGGGACCAAAAAATAAAAACAATGAGGTTAGTTATCTTATACATGGTTATAAAACCAGTTCTTAGGGGACCAAAAAATAAAAACAATGAGGTTAGTTATTTGTTTGAAACTCGTCAACAATCAACAATGATTGTGTAGAAATAAAATTTCGGACTTCCATTGTCTTTATTTATAAATAAAGACAGTGGAAGTCCGAAATTTTATTTCTGAGGTTAGTTATCTTATACATGGTTATAAAACCAGTTCTTAGGGGACCAAAAAATAAAAACAATGAGGTTAGTTATCTTATACATGGTTATAAAACCAGTTCTTAGGGGACCAAAAAATAAAAACAATGAGGTTAGTTATCTTATACATGGTTATAAAACCAGTTCTTAGGGGACCAAAAAATAAAAACAATGAGGTTAGTTATTTGTTTGAAACTCGTCAACAATCAACAATGATTGTGTAGAAATAAAATTTCGGACTTCCATTGTCTTTATTTATAAATAAAGACAGTGGAAGTCCGAAATTTTATTTCTGAGGTTAGTTATCTTATACATGGTTATAAAACCAGTTCTTAGGGGACCAAAAAATAAAAACAATGAGGTTAGTTATCTTATACATGGTTATAAAACCAGTTCTTAGGGGACCAAAAAAACTATGTGGGCAGACAATTAATATCATTTTCGATCAACACTGCTCCCGACTGCTTAGATCCTTGTTACGGCAGATCACTGTGGAAGCAACTGCGAATTGATCCAAGATCGATCAAAATCCTCCCAATCGAACGCGAATTTAGCACAAAAAAATTTTCAACAACCAAAACAATAAAGTATTGTTACAAATTTAAGTTATTTAAATTTTATAATGGGAATTTATTTAGGTTTAGTGTAGTATTAGGTTGATTTATCTTAAGGTTGTATTCTTAATCTAGGTTTTAGTTGCGTTATCTGTGACAAACTGGTATGCGAAAGTCTAGAAAAGGGCTGGAATGATTGCGAATCGAACAAAGATGGAAGGGTTCTCGAATAGTAGGCAGCCCTCATATATAAGGCCGGACGTCGTGCATCAGAGTCAGTCAGTCACAGATAACGTACTGAAGTGGTCGTGAGATATAATAATAAGAACACGAAGTTAATAGACCGATTATAGTGGTGAATTATTAGTAAGTTGGAGTGTGTTTTTTTGTACATAATTTGTGGAAATAAATTGACGTATCGTTTTCAACAATTGCGAGTTTTTAATTTGTCGTTGTGAACCCGTAACAGTATTCTAAACCTATTTTTGCGCAGAAAATAACTCCATTTCTTGAGACAACAACAATACATCCTATGGTATTCTTGTTTGTCTTTTAGAACTTGAAGGTCTCCGTAACTCTTACTTTCAAGTGAAAGATAAGTTTTACGCGCAAAATGATGGACTTCCGATGGGTTCGTCTCTTTCGCCAATGGTAGCAAACATCTACATGGAGTGGTTCGAGGACCATGCGATCAACACAGCAAGAGTCAAACCAAAACTATGGCTACGATACATGGATGACACATTTATTATATGGCCGGAAAATGATGACGAACTACAGAATTTTCTACACCATCTAAACGGTATTAGACCAACAATCAAATGCACCATGGAAATTGAAAAGGATTCGGCCTTACCTTTTTTGGATGTTCTTGTCAAACGATTAGACAGAAACATTCAAACCACTGTATATAGGAAAGCTACACACACGGGACAATACCTAAATTTTGCTACAAAACAAGGAGTTACAAGAAGTTTATCTTTAAGAGCCGTAAATATTTGTAGTAATAATGAAGAATTAACCACAGAAATTTAGAACATTAAAAAGGACTTACATCAGAATGGTTATTCCGAGAAATTAATAAACTCAACGATCTCTAAAATTAAAAACAAACCAAATGTAACAAATTCTCAAAGTAATAATCCGTTGGGTGTTATTAACATTCCATGTATTCAAGGGATTTCAGAAAACATAAGACGAATAGCCAAGCACTATAATATAAAAACAGTATTTTCGTCAGGAAATACGATAAGGAGTTTTGTAACTAAAACAAAACCAGAAAATCCCTAAAATAATAAGGAATGTATTTACTAAATCCCGTGTGAGTGTGGTAAATCATATGTAGGTCAAACGAAACGCCCAGGTTAGAATAAATGAACATCTAAAAAGTACCCAATTAGGGGATATTGAAAAATCCGGCTTAGCGGAACATGCATGGTCAAATGATCATAGGATTCAGTGGTCGGAAGCTAAAGTTTTGCATAAGGAGTCGCATTGGCGGAAACGAAAGTTTATTGAAGCTGCGTTTGTAATGCAGAATAAAGAAGTTTTTAGTCAACCAAGCACAGACATACCAAATATATGGAAACCACTCCTTAAGGAAAACAGGCGTCTTAGGGTTAAAAAGGGGGCGGTCCGTCACACCTGACTGCACACCAAGTAGTATAAGTAGTAGCCTAGAGACTAGATTGTTTAGTTTACACTTGAAAACGGTTAGAGATACTGACTAACCGAAACGTCGTGTTTAAAATAAATAAAGACAATGGAAGTCCGAAATTTTATTTCTATGTCTGCATTTATTTCCTTATAAATTCATTACTACTGAACCGATTTTGATGAAGTAAAACAGAGAATATTGCTTTTTAAAGATCATAATCAAAATTTATCGCCATATTAAAATTTAAGATGGCGGACAGAATCATACTTGATTCTTCAAAATGGCGTGTTTATTCTTATTTTCTCTAAATGTTGTTGTTTTTTTTTTGATTATAGAAAAGCACTACTTTTCCAGCGCAGAACGAGGGACAACTTAGTAAAATCTCAAAAAAACCATTTGAGCCATTGTTTTACAAATAATACGATTGCATTGCCAATCTTGTCTGCATTCATTTCCTTATAAACTCATTATTACTGAACCGATCTTAGTGAAATAAAAAAATTATGGTGAGAATTGAGTGTTCTTTATAGATTATAATCGAAATTTGCCGCCATCTTAAAAGTTAAAATCAGACAGAATCATACTTGACCCTTCAAAGTAATAAAATCGGTTAAGTGGTTCTCACAAAATCTGATTTTGTTTTAACCATTGTTTTACAAATTATACGATTGGATTGCCAATCCTGTCTGCATCCAGTTCTTTATAAATTCATTATTACTAAACCGATTTTAGACGATCGTAATAGCCCAATAGTTGATGGTTAAAAAACAACTTCAGAAAGGGATTAGGTTCATGTAAGATCCATTTATTAATTTCTTACAGGTCCTGGAAATGACCTTCAGCATGACAAGTGGCATAAAACTGTCAAACAGGATTTTGGCCATGGAAGTAATCAGAAACATTGCTTTCTATCAGTCGAACAGGGCCAGATTATTAGCATCGGGTAAGTGTAAATACACGATAGATATAGAAAAATAATTAGCGCTTTGACTACTGCGCAATCTCCAATAGGGGTAACGGAACGTCGCACAGTGGGCCAGGGAGACTAGGAGTTTGACTAATTCGATTTATTTTGGTAAATTAATTAATTTTATAAAAACATTGATAACCAAACATCAATAAAAAGTTAAAAGTAAGACCACAGTCAAACTTTTAAAATATATTTATTATATAGGGTATTCACAAAAACCTCTATATTTCAAATTTTTTTTAACTAAATCGTAAAATCGATTTCATAATACTACTTTCGCAAAATTCGGAAACGATAGGAAATTTTATTTAGGAAAATAGAAAAAACATAATACATAATACATAAGTAGGGGAGAGTCGTCCTAAATAATCGCCGTAAAACATTTTAATTTTTTTCAACAGATAGGTAATTTTTTTAATTTTTTTTGTCAGAGTATTCATTAATCAAGATCAAAAAAAATTACGATATTTTTTTAAAATCTCCAAAAAAATTCAAGAAATACAAAAACTCGGAAGGATCATTTTAGCCCACGGATGAAGGTGATATGATCCCCATAACATTTACTAACTAGGAAACATAAAAAATTAATAGTTAATTATACTAAGATCATGAGCTATACTAATTGTTTTTCATTGTCCCATTTCTCACTATCGCCGAATTGCTTATTGCCGGGTCGCTAAAGTGTTGCATTTTTTGGTTTGTTTGTCTCCAGTCCTGGATGGAACAAATTGGTGAAATTTGAGATGGATAAATTAGCCATAATTTGAGATGGATAAATTAGCCATTGGTAAGTACTTCTAGTGTATAATATTAATAATACTATTATAGATACTTAATAGTAAAAAGCGATTTTTTTTTTAATGAGTGATAATTTAATAAGAATTTAAGATTCAAGTTAATATATCTTTAGAGCTTCACCTAGCTCACCTTTAAAATTAATAACATTTAAACCCTATATATTACTGCTTTTATTGCTTATAATATCTCACCCGTCCTTTTAAGATATATCTTTTAATATAGATAAGTTAAAAATAGAAAATTTTATGTTAAACCCTTTATTATACAAAGAATTGCAGTCCTTGCTAGGCTGCTTGTGCTACAAACTTTTTGCCTCGGGGAAAGATGCATCCTAACTAATACTTTTAAACGGATTAGATATCAATTTTAAGTAAAAAAATCCTGTTTCGTTCTAAGTTTGACTCTTTAGATTTTAGAGCACCTTAAATTGTCAAAAGTTTCAATATTTACATGTCAATATCTAAAAAGCTATACTTAAGTTTTAGCTATTTCAGCCACCCTGTACGCTAAAAACTAATGTGCATTATCAATACCGTCAAATTAATAAAAGAAAAATATAATTATATTAGAGAATTATTGAAATACAGCCAGGCTATAAATGTGCCAGACACTATTTTGACACATTCACATTGAAACCTGACAGTTGATCCTTCAAAATTGACATACCATAGTCAAATTTAAAACTTTCGTCGTTTATTTTCAATTAATAAAAGAAGGCACTATTTATTCCGGTTCATATAGTAAACAAAGGCCGTGTGTTGAAAGACCACAGCTAATATTACAATGTGAAGGTGTCAAAACTGTGCCTGGCACTATTATAGCCTGGCTTTATTTCAATAATTCTCTAGTATTATTTCATTTGCAATTCGGATGTTTTATATTTGAATACGGTTTCGGTTCGGTTCGCTTTAATGGCAAAGAAAATTAAATGCGTCAGTTTTACAGGGTTTTGAATCACTGTGGAATCACAGGTCGCTACTGCGCCGTCTCAGAACCACGAACTATGATTTTACCAAAAACACTTTATTATGATTGGTAAATATGTCGATTTTAATGATTTTTGTAGCTAAAAGTCACCCTTTTCATTTCGTTCTGTCTTTTTTAACAAAACGTTTGCCATCTTTAATTTTAGCAAAATGTCAATTTTGGTAATGGGGTCGTAAAGCTTAATGCTTTAGCTTCTCAACACGGCCCAAAGTCTTTGAAATCGGTCCAGTAGTAACGAATTTATACCCAAAGAAAATGAATGCGGCAGTTTTATGTGGTTTTGAACAACTGTGCGGCATTCCATTACACCCATCCTGAAATAAATTTTGTTTTTAATTTAATTCATGTTGCAAAGCAGTGGTGTAGCGTGGGGGGGCGGGGGGTTTGTCGCCCCCCCCCCCGCCCCGAGGGTACTGGCGTCCCATGGGTGGCCGAAGCGACCAAGTAGCAGGGCCAGCAACGGCAAATTGAAAGGGCGGCAAAGGAAACAAAAGAGATAATGACCTTTTTTTATTTATTTTTTTTTTTGGTCGCAAGATTTTTGAGGCGCTGTTTTTAGCTGTCGGCCCCCCCCCCTCGCCCCTTCAGGCACGCTACGCCGCTGTTACAAAGCACAGTTGGTCTGAAGACTGTTTTTAACAAAAAAATATAATGCTTATTAAACAAATATTATGGTGATGTACTAGTTAAAGTTCCCCACGGCCCTTTAAGAAATGTACCAAAATGAATTTTTTCTTTAAATTAATAACACTCAAATTTTATATGTCAATAATTATATTATAACAAAACCATTTCATGTTAAAAAAAGACGCGAAAATGGTATTCCGTAAAAACAATTGAGATACAAGTAAAGTCAAGTTCTCCAATACAAATTTCAAAATGAAAGGTTCTTACCACTTTGGAAATACTTTTTTTAAACTTTGCTATTAAATAAATCGATTATTTCATTTCTCAAAAAAGACAATACACAAGATTTTCGTTTTTTAATTTAACTATTTAACATTACCTATTAAAAAATATTTGTTACAAAAGTGTTATATTTTTTTGGTTGAAAACGCTCCTGAGACCAACTGTGATATTATATTATTTATCAATCAGGCGCAACGTTACCACAAACGAAATTTTTAAAATAGAATGTTTGTAAAAAAAAGGAGTGGTGTTCCAATTTTTTTAGCCACGACATATGGTGGGCCCTCCAAACATATTTTATGGGCGCGCCAATGTTATGAGAAAGAAGTTTTGTTCTAACTTTCTTCTTTCTTATTTTGTTAAGTGTATATTAAAAAATGTTATTTGTAAGTTTCGTTTATTCCTTTTCAGAAAGCTTCCTCAGTATACTTCAATCGAAACTAACGACGGGAGCCAAAAAGGAGAAACAAATCAGCATCGTAACGATTTGGGCATTAGCTGCCAACAATCAAAAAGCGAAGTTGATTTTCAAAGCTGCACAGTTTGACGTCGAACTTGAAAAGTTGCTGAAACAGAGTCAAGTTCTAAAAGAACAAACCAACTCCTTGGATCGAGAGGACATTGATAGGATACAGTTAGTATTAGATATGATTCGAAGTTGACAATTGTAAAAGTGCGTTTACATTTGAGCATTCGCAGTGGATTAGTAGTTACGGACTCACGTTAGATTGGCGCTTAAGAATTTTTGGGCAAGTTAAGAAATTTGGTTTGTAGACCCATTTGTTTGCAGACAAGATTTAAATCGTATCTATTTTAAAAAACACTTGATCTACAGTTTGACGTCAACAGAAAGAGAATTAGATTCAAATTGTAATTGTTTTGAAACAGTCTAGTACGAATGAGAGTTCTCAACTGACATTTAAAGCTTAAATTTTTTTATTTAAGCAAAGTTATCCAAACTTTTCTTATGTTTGTGTAGGGTGGTTTTTTATAACTGGAACACTCAGTAACTTCTTTATTATTGAAAATAAAGGGCTATAATAAATTGGCGATTTTTTTGGACAATTATGACGACTTTAACAGCCATAATATTTTTTTTGTCCCGCATCATCTACAGGATGTGAAAATAAAGTCGATTTTTTTAGAGGAAAGCTATTTTTTTAGGAAATCCAAAAATATATAGGGTGTTCCTTTTAAAAAAATAGACTTCATTGCCACATCCTCTACATGGTGTAAGACACAGAAAAAAAATATTATGGCTCTTAAACTCGTCATAATTACCCTTCGAAAATTTCCATTTTCTAAGTAATTACCCAAAAAAATCGTCATTTTATTATTTTCAATAATAAAGAAGTTACTGAGTGTTCCAGTTTTAAAAACCATGCTGTACTTTTCATATGTCATGGAGATTAAGCGTGATGTCAGCGTTTTTTCTCATTAAGAATTGTGTTGAGAGAAGGGTCACAAATTTGAACTATTTTGTACAAATCGTTTTTAATCAAATATTTTCGAACAAAATTCCACGACTTTTTTTTAGATTTTAGAAGAGTAGATTAAATGTTTTTAAATAAATATAATCTTTTGTATAAACTAGAGTTTTTTATTTTTTAAATTATTTTACACGTTATTTTGCTGCATGAAAGACCAATTGAGAAATTGCAGCTTCAATCACGACAGCTTTGGTTTTAAGGGAAAACTTAACCTTACCTACTCACAGCCCTCTGAAATTAACAAGCACGATCCTTCTTTGAAATACAACACTATCGTCGAAGGCTGACTGACATTTCCATTATTTCCTTGTCAGCCTATATTTTTTGTTTTCAAAATAGTCAAAATTTTAAATTTGTCGGCCTTCGAAACTGTTGTCATTTGAAAGAGAATCAGGCTTGATATATAGGGGGTGTGCTTTACTACTTAAATGGAATGACAGGTTGACTATAACCCTTCATAAATACAGGCCACTCCTGCATAAATACAGGCCATTCTTTATGTTCGTTTTTCGGGTAGACAAAACTTTGGTTTGGTTGGCATACGTTAGTTTTAATTGTTTTGGAACATACTCCGTTCCAGGTGACCAAATTTGACAACAAGTTTCCTAAGAAAGTATAAAAGGCAAGTTCAAAGGGGCAAAGTCAACCGCGGACACCGGTGTTTCGGAAAAAGGTATTTCCATCCTCAGCGTGGCCTGCTTTGAAGTTACCTTTTATACTTTGTTAACTCATTGTTTTCGGTTCCGAACCGACGCCGTGAAGACGGTGATAGCATGGTCTGGTTGAACTGTGATGAAATGTCTTTCTTCCTTATAGACCGGTGGACGTTTTCGTCCCGCCATGGACTTCGCTGTCGTTTCACTCGTTGAATGAAAAATATAGTCTAAGAGCCCAGTAGGATTTTGGGCTTGAATTGCAAACCGATACTCATATATTTTAATCGATTCGTCATAAGACCATGTCTCAAAAAAAATGGAGATACCTGCGAAAATCCTGCATAAACAACCCGCCATCTTTGTTTAAAGATGGCGACAAGGAGTTTGAATCAAATGTACGTAACTTTTTTATTATGACATCGATTTTACCCAAAAAAATTGTGATTAGCTTCTACTATAATGGCCTCTCCAAATCACTATCAATACTTTGTTTTTTATTTGTCTCCATACCATAAATTCTGTAAGTTCCTCAAATACACAATTTTTTTTTAGGTTTTTTGATTTTTTCAAGAAAACTACTGGTTTTACAAAAAAAACATAAAATATAAAAAATATGCAGATTGTTAAGATGTATTCATGGTGGGTCTAATATTTGTTGTAGATTAAGCGGTTCTCGAGTTACACTCAAAAAACCACTAAATTGGCCTATACCTACCCCCAGGTACAAAATTTTCATATTTTCACCAAAGTCATGAAAGTTACTAAAAAACTATACAGAACGAAAAAGGATGTCAAGCTAAATAAGAAACGGCTATTAGTTTCAAACAGAAACTTATACTGAGGTAGATATGGCGGCTTAAACATGGCCAAAGCGTAATTTACAATTTTATTTTTGAGGGTAATTTTTTTATGTAAAATGAACCCCTGCGGGGTTAAAATGTACCTCAGCTAAAAGACAATTTAATTATCTTTAAAAAAAATAGTACACTTTTTGTCGTAAAGTTAATAGTTTTTTTGAAAAAAAAATATGCGGCATACATAATTCTATGTTTTCGTTCCATAGAAGTACGACAATGGCATGGGTCCATTAAGGGAAAAAACAATTTATGCACAGATAAGCGAATCCTAGTTACATATTTAAACTAAGCGTCAAAAATCTTACAAAAAACATATTTGATACTTTTCTGTTAAATTGACAGGTGGTCACGTGATTTGGACAACTTCTTAATGGTTTGAGCTAGAGACTTGGTTCTTTTTTTGATTTGTAGACAAAATTATCCAATTTTGACGACAAAACATATTTTTAAAAATTTTGAATACGGTGCCGCCTGGCGCCCATAACAAATTTTATAACTAGTCGAATCCGCATTTCGATATTTTAACTGTTGCATAATTAAAATTTTATACTTTTCCAAATTAATTTTTTGAAATTTTCTGATAAAAATGTTGATATTGGTGTATTTCCCTTTGTTCTTGCGGTAGTATTTCTGAAGTGAAACTTTTATTTAAAACTGGTGTCACCCTCTACAATTCGCCAAGAAAAAAAAATGCTTTATACGCTACCTTTCGTACTTCTTTTTAGGCCCGATATCCCTGATTGTCACTTTTCATCTCCACTTCAATTGGCACTATTTCTAACTTCGTTATCCATGAATTTTTAACACTAAGATAATATACAGGGTGTCCTAGATAAAGTTCGATTTCGAAAACTGTATAAGATATACAATTTTGATTAAAATGCTCCACATGCTCTATAGGTGTTAAAAATATTTACAGGGATTTTTGTAATGTCGAGCAATAAATAAATATATAATAATAAAGACAATTTTTAGTTTTTTCTTTTTTTACATTTATCCAAAGTTGTATTTCTTACATAAATCTCCATAAAATAAGTAGGTAAATGTATCTGGAATACATACTATATTTAATAGGCCTAAACTTTTCTTTTGGTTTTAGTACCTGCTTATCTACAGGTAAATATTTGCTTTATTTCACCTAAAAAAGTAAATTCGTAGTATTTTCCCTGATAAATGGATAAAACGAAACAGCCATCGATCATTTCGTTTACGAGTTACATCAGTTTAAAAGGTTTTTTTTCATGTACCTGCTCAGAGAGGCAAACACAAAAACTTATACTAACGCTGTTGGTATCATATACCTCTATTTCTATATGACGTTTTTTTGAACCCATTAAAAATTATTATAAAATAAGTCATGTTAATATGTTTTGGTTTATTGAAAATCCAATCTTCTAGTGTACCCTTTTCAACTGAATTTGCCGCTAACTTTTTGAGGGCTCTTTATTTTTACTGTTTGTTAAAACGGCCGGGAATGCAGTCTTGCCCGAGGTCTTTCCTTTCCTGAGATGGTTACTAAGATTAAAATCCCTTGTTTTTTTTATTAGGGACTTATTGCAATAGTGCCAGGCACTAATTGATATGATAAAAAACATGTCAATTCTATCGACTATCAAACTTATTCTTTTACCATTTTTTACAAATTTTTAAATATAGCTATACCCGCCATCCCCCATACGTGGGAATTTTTGACACATTTTTTTGTTGGTATTGCCATGTAGTTTAAGGCTTTGGTTGTTTGCCTCTTGTCAATTACAGCATACCCTGGAAAAACATGGAAAAGCACGGAAATATGGATAAAATTACTTATACAGTCTGTGTCTATGCAAGGTCAGTACAATTAAAAGCCACCTACTTTAGTCCGACATTGCTCCGTTTTCGAAATACAGGGTGTTTTTTAGAAAATAAATAGCTAAAATATAAATATAACTTTTTTCTTAATGTATTTTTTAAACTTTTTTGTTAATGTATGCATAAAATAAATCTCTCGATGTCATCGATCACTACCAAATATGGTTCAGTTATCTGCAATAGTTCAGCAGATATTTGGGTAGGCCCGGATTTTTAGGACACCCTGTATATACTTTCACAAATTTAGAAACATGCCAGTGGTGATTAATTTTGATCGGACATTTTTGTCTACAAATCAAAAAAAGAACCAAGTCTCTAGCTCAAACCGTTAAGAAGTTGCCAAAATCACTTGACCACCTGTCTGTGCATAAATTGTTTTTTCCCTTAATGGACCCATGCCATTGTCGTACTTCTATGGAACGAAAACATCGAATTATGTATGCCGCATATTTTTTGTTTTTTTCAGGAAAACTATTAACTTTACGACAAAAAGTGTACCATCCTTTTTTGAAGATAATTAAATTGCCTTTTAGCGGGGGTACACTTTGACCCCGTAGGGGTTCGTTTTACATAAAAAAATTACCCTCAAAAATAAAATTGTAAATTACGCTTTGGCCATGTTTAAGCCGCCATATCTACCTGAGTATCAGTTTCTGTTTGAAACTAATAGCCGTTTCTTATTAAGCTTGACATCCTTTTTCGATCTGTATAGTTTTTTAGTAACTTTCATGACTTTGGTGAAAATATGAAAATTTTGTACCTGGGGGTAGGTATAGGCCAATTTAGTGGTTTTTTAAGTGTAACTCGAGAACCGCTTAATCTACAGCAAATATTAGACCCACAATGAATACATCTTAACAATCTGCATATTTTTTATTTTTAATGTTTTTTTGTAAATCCAGATTTCTTTAAAAAATCAAAAAACCTAAAAAAAAAACAGCATATTTGAGGATCTTACAGAATTTATAGTATAGAGACAAATAAAAAACAAAGTATTGATAGTGATTTGGAGAGACCATTATAGTAAAAGCTAATCACGATTTGTTTGACTAAAATCGATGTCATAATAAAAAAGTTACGTACATTTGATTCAAACTCCTTTTCGCCATCTTTAAACAAAGATGGCGGGTTGTTTATGCAGGATTTTCGCAGGTATCTCCATTTTTTTTTGGGACATGGTCTTATGACGAATCGATTAAAATATATGAGTATTGGTTTGCAATTCAAGCCCAAAATCCTACTGGGCTCTTATACTAATAGGTTTCGCATATTTTTTCATTCTTTTTGATTTAACAAGTTTCTTATTTTACATAAATACCATGTTTATTACATTTTTATTGTTATATCGTGTCTTATCAAACAAGTTTTCGTGGCTAATCGGGTAAAAATAAGTTTTTGTTTCTCTCATATTCCATGGTGGGGAGCTCGACAGCTTAACCTTATGAGGGTCCAAGATCTACTGGAAACCTAATAGGTGTTGACAGTTAACAGTTTCGTCCTTATGGGACTCCTCAGAACACTGCTTGGTCAATGTGACACCCTTGCGAAGTTAATTAATTAAGTATTATAGTATTAGGTGTCCATTAGATCTTGGGCCCCCGTGAGGATAAGCTTTCGAGCTACCCACGGAAAACTATGAGAGAAACAAAAACTTTTTTTTACCCGATAAGCCACGAAAATTTGTTTGATTTTTAACACGGGTACTAATATTTACGTTTGTTAAAAATTATTAAATAAACTATACTTCAGTGGCTAACACTTCAGCCTGCAATATAGTAGCTGAAAATGTCCGAAACTTAAAGCTACGGGTTCAGTCTACTCACAGTGCTTCTTGCATCGGTAAACGTAAAGCGGCCTTCACACGAGTAGTATTTCGTTGTATGGTCGTTTTTGTGTATGTTCTAACAAGGCCAACAAAAATATACAGGCCACGACCCTGCAAAAATCAGCTGTTCTCTGGGGGCTGACTTTTACATTGGGTCTTATGGGAGGTCAGACGTTTTTTTAGGATATTTTCAAAATGGCACTACAGATTTCCGCGAAATTTCAGTGAAATATTCTTAGACGGCATCCCGATATTCTACCAAACTTTTGTAAGGATGCAAGATGATTAAAAGGTTAAAATCTTCAAGGTTTAGCATTTCTTATTTTGAATTCAAATTACCCGCCATATACCGCATGCCAACAGTTATATTTGACATGTATTTGACTTTGTCATCTGTGTTTGTCACATTCGCGTCTGCTTTAAATTTAATTTTTGTGTGAGCTAATGAAGCGACTCTGAAAAATTAAGGATTACTATACATTAAAAAAAAAAGTTCTGCAAGAACATAGTAAAAACAATCTCAAAACCGGCTTTATTTTAAAAAAAATTAAATATTCATGAACCGTCATTCCAACTTCAATATTTTAAAGAATCAGCTGTGTCGTAATGTGACCATCAAAAAAAATCAGCCCCGGATGCGACGTCAACAAAGTGGAGGATCGTGGCCCGTCCGTTTTGATAGCCTGGTTCTAACAGGGATTTTTGATTGCCCCCACTTTTATAGATATTCATTTTTTTATTGCAGGTATTTTTTTTTACTAAATAAAATTGACTTCAGCCGTTTTAAGCTATTTTCCATATGACAAAAATCAATTTGTTAAATATTTTGTAATAAAATACAGCTCAAAGAATATTTTTATTATATAAACAAAATACTTATAGCTTTTGGTTGAGTCAAAGGGTCTTTTCAAAAAAAATTTTTTGTCATTATATAATTTTTAATTTATTTTTGGAAAACCGCTCGGTGAATTTTAATTAAACTAGCGTCACACTAGGAAAAAAAATGTGTTTTTTTCTGTCCAGTGTTGAAGATATTAATTTTGGTAGCTCTAACTATTCTTATATTTACAGACGGCGACAAAAAAAAGCTATTTAACGTCCAATTTTTGCTGTACGTACCAAAACTCTACACAAATAAGAGCCAAAACAGTAGAAAAATAAAAAATATACAGGGTGTCTCACCTCACCTCTCTTACAAAGAGAACAAAAAAAGCCATTTAAAAAATAAGTATTAAAGTTGGCCAAAAATTTTTGATTATTTACAATTTAGGTGCACACAATCCGTGGACACACTGTATAAAAGTTCTTGTCTTGTCCAAGATCTTTGATAGTAAGGACTTATTGCAATAAGGCCAGGCAGTAATAGTACCGGGCACTATTCTGACAGTTTTCCATTGAAAACTGACAGTAGATCTTTCAAAATTGACATACCAAAGTTAAATCTATAAATCTACAAAAGTAAGGGGGGTGGTTGCGTGCACGTGACTTTAAATGCAAACAAGGCTTTTGTACTTCGTGCAAAATTTATTGAAAAATTCTTGGCAAAGCGCTTTCGGTCTATACGACCATCATCAGTGCCTTAAAGCTAGTTAAAATCTTAAAATCTGGTTCTTCATCGGACATCACAGGACAGCACAATTTTAAAAACTTAGAAACTACTTAAAATATTTAAAAATTGTCAGGTACATTTTACATTTATAGTACTATTCTTTATTTAAAATTGACTAGCAAAATAATGACTCTGTTTATCTGTCTATAAATCTAGTTGTTTATTTTCTACTAATAATACGCCTAATTTTTAAACAGCTGTTTTTATAATGCGAAACTGTCAGAATAGTGTCCGGCACTATTACTACCTGGCTTTATTGCAAGTCCCTAGTGTAAAACGACTAGCCTTATATCTTAAAAAAAAAACACAAGTCAATTATAATTTGAACTATATTTGTATCTATTTACAATTTTCTACAGTATTGCTCTAAAAATTACATCTTATATTTTAGACTCGTAAACCTAAAGTTGTGCTTCCTATAATTAATAATTAATTCATTAAATTTAATAGTTATCAGTTTGTTGATCTAAGAAGAAAAAAGTTTTCAAACTATTCTCTAAGTAGGGAATGTCTTGAATACGACTAATAGTCTCAATTTAAATTTTGTTGTAAACCCTATTAAAGTTAGTTTGACAAGTTTAACATTGGAGGCTAGGTTTACACCACCAATCTGTCAAATTAAATTCAAAATGGCACACAACAAAATCTGAATTGAGTATACTTAAATTTTTTTACATTTACGTCACAATCGAAAGTTTAATCTTCAAAAATTTATTTATTCATCGTTACCATAGTTTTCAAAAAATTGTTTTTTAAAAGAAAATTCTGAAAAATTGTTTAATAAAAAAAATTACAATTAAAAACAAATTGTGAACTAAATATTTGTAACAGGGCGTTTGTATGTAAAAAACCTATTTTACTGACTAATAGTCTCAATTCAAATTTTGTTGTGAACCCTGTTAAAATTAGTTTGACAAGTTTAACGTTGAAAGCTAGGTTTAAACCACCAATCTGTCAAATTAACTTCAAAATGGAACAAAACAAAATCTGAATTGAGTATACTTAATTTTTTTTACAGTTACGTCACAATCGAAAGTTTAATCTTCGAAAATTTATTTATTCATAGTTTCCATAGTTTTCAAAAATTAGTTATTTAAAAGAAAATTTTAAAAATTGATTAATAAAAAAACTTTGCAATTAAAAACAAATTGTGAACTAAATATTTGTAACAGGGCGTTTGTATGTAAAAAAAACCTATTTTACTGACTAATAGTCTCAATTCAAATTTTGTTGTGAACCCTATTAAAGTTAGTTTGACAAGTTTTACATTGAGGGCTAGGTTTAAACCACCAATCTGTCAAATTAACTTCAAAATGACACACAACAAAATCTGAATTAAGTACTTAATTTTTTTACAGTTACGTCCCTCTAGGAAGTTTAATCTTAAAAAAATTATTTATTCATAGTTACCATAGTTTTCAAAAAACAGTTTTTTCAAAGAAAATTCAAAAAATTTTTAATAAAAGAAATTACAATTAAAAAACAAATTGAAAACTAAATATTTGTAACAGGGCGTTTGTATGTAAATAATTATATTTTACTAACTAAACGAATAGAGATAAAGCAAAATTCTATACTAGAATTTTTATGGATATGGAGTTACATCATTATTTACATATTTATGTGTCATTGTTTATTACATTGATAACATTTTTACGTCACTACATATCAATAAAAATTCTACAGCTCATTTTATTTTTTTGTATCGGTTTTTGTGGATCGCACAGTAAAATCCCAGGCAGCACAAAGGATATTTTTAATCACAATAATTTTATAAATTTTATGTTGCTAAAATTTAGCAGGAAAAGATTGCCAGACATATTAAAAATATAATCAATATGTAGTCAAATTTATACAGATTTGATTTGATTGACATTAAACTGAACAGACGACATTTTTTTAAATATTTTATCGTCATTTGATATAAGACAAATAAACAAAAATTACGTTATTATAAATGTGTATTAATTTGACTAGAGAATTGGTCTTCTTAAGTTCGTAGAATATAAACTTTTCATAAAAAGCTTTGCATAGTCTAAAACCTAGAATAAAATAATGACACCAAATTTTTTTATTCATTTACAAAATTGTCAAAAAATGTAAGTTTTGCAAAGTAAATTTATTTTTGACAGTATACTAGATTTCTCAAAAAAGAGAACCAAAAGAAAAGAAAAGTTATTTAAAATGGTAAATTAGATTTAAAACCAATGAATTATTGAAAAAATATATTTTATTTTAAGCAAAAAACTATTTTTAAGCAAATCGCAATTTTGGTTTTAGATGATGCATAACTTTTGATAAAAAATGTTTATTTTTTTGTAAAACTAATAAAAAACCAGTTTCCAATATGCTAGACACACTATTTGCTATGTTTAAGGCCATCCATAAATTACGTAACATAGCATTACACTTGATGACTTTCTAATGTAGTTTTTCTTGAAATTCGGTTATCAATGGAGAAGAAAAAGTAAAAACTTTTATTTTTATTGTGTTAAGTAGTTTATGAATGGTCCTTTTTTATTGGCATATTGTTTTAAATTTTCGGTAACGCATTTGTATTCAGCATTAAACTATGTATAAAAAAACTTTCGAAGAAACCTTCGAGACATTTCAGGACTTTTAGGAATTTATACAAATTATTAAATTTTACAGGCAATTTTTTTTAGAAATAGTTATTGGTAAAAACTAAATCTTAACATTAAAAACCTTGGTTCTGAATTACAGGATTTTTTTTTGAGGGTTATTCAGGGTAGCATATAGGTCAAAATTAACCTAAACCGACCTGACAACCTAGTCTCAAGCGACCCTCAAACGATCAGTATTATTGATAATAATTTTATAACTTTGTTTATACATATATAGTCTTCGGAATTAATACTGATCGTTTGAGGACCACTTTACATATGGTTTTCATAAGTTTTTTAAAATACCCAAAACGTCGAAATTTTACGAATTGGCTACTTTGTACAGGTTGTCATAAAACAAATAAAAATTTTATAAATGTTGTTAAAATCAATTATGACCAAGTATGACAGTGAATAATTTTTACTTGGAATGTAGTAAGTGAAAAATAAACATAGAAGCACGCAATATAAGGTTTGCATACGAAGCAACGAAACGCTAAGGAGGGTATTCAATGTTTCCTGTTTCTTTTTGTGATTTCCGTTTTTACCGGTGGAACATCTACGCTTTTGCAGAAACCCCCTTTATCAACAATGGAAAAATTCTTTATTTATTTAACATTTCAAAAAAGATTGGTTCGAAATTATAGCATATTTTTGTACGATACGACGCAACGCTAAGAAGAATACTTAATGTTTCATGTCTCTTTTTGTGATTTACGTTTTTACCTCTGGAAGCTCTACGCTTCTGCAGAAACCCGTATACCAATAATAAACTTTACACCATTTTAATTAATGTCGGATTATTAACAAACCAGATCAGGCGAAGATAACACAATAAGAGTGGTATTCGAAATTTGACAGGCAAATTTTTTAGAAATTAAAATACTGCATCTTAACATTAAAAACTAATCTTGGTTAGAAATTAGAGGATATTTTTGTACGATACTACGCAACGCCAAGAAGGATACTTAATGTTCCTGTGTTTTTTTGTAATTTTCGTTTCTATCCCTAACACCTCTTCGCTTCCACAAAAACCCCGTATGCTAACAATAAATCTTACACCACTTTAATTATTTACCTTGTCAATGCTGGACTATTACAAAACCGAGGAATTAAAAGACGGATAGACATAAAAATCACTTACACTATCAGTGTTATGTGAATGTCTGATCCTCTTTGTTAATTCTGCCGATCATGACAAAATGAGGATAAGTTTTGAAATTTTACAGGCAAAAATTTTTTTATAAATAGAAAAACTGCATCTTAACATTTAAAAAAATCGTGGTTTGAAATTACAGGATATCTTTTGTACGATATGACGCAACGCTAAGAAGGATACTTAATGTTTTCTCTGTCTTTTTGTGATTTCCGTTTTTACCCCTGAAACCTTTTCGCTTCCAGAGAAGCCCAAACAATAAATTTTACACCACTTTTCAATGCTGGATTATTACAAAACCGAGGAATTACATTTCATAATTTATATAACGATATTTTTCTTTAAAATCGAGAAAAGATTCATTAAGCCAAAGACTGAATTTATACGGATAGACATAAAAATCAATTACTCTATTTGTGTTATGTGAAGGTCTAATCCCCTTTGTTAATTCTGCCGATCATGAGAAAATGAGGATAAGTTTTAAAATTTTACAGGCAAAAAATTTTTCATAAATGGAAAAACTGCATCTTAACATTTAAAAAAATCGTGGTTCGAAATTACAGGATATCTTTTGTACGATACAACACAACGCTATGAAGGATACTTATTGTTTTCTCTTTCTTTTTGTGATTTCCGCTTTTACCCCTGAAACCTTTTCGCTTCCAGAGAAGCCCAAACAATAAATTTTATACCACTTTTCAATGCTGGATTATTACAAAACCCAGGAATTACATTTCATAATTTATATAACGATATTTTTCTTTAAAACCGAGAAAAGATTCATTAAGCCAAAGACTGAATTTATACGGATAGACATAAAAATCAATTACTCTATTTGTGTTATGTGAAGGTCTAATCCCCTTTGTTAATTCTGCCGATCATGAGAAAATGAGGATAAGTTGTAAAATTTTACAGGCAACAAATTTTTCATAAATGGAAAAACTGCATCTTAACATTTAAAAAAATCGTGGTTCGAAATTACAGGATATCTTTTGTACGATACGACACAACGCTATGAAGGATACTTATTGTTTTCTCTTTCTTTTTGTGTTTTCCGTTTTTACCCCTGAAACCTTTTCGCTTCCAGAGAAGCCCAAACAATAAATTTTACACCACTTTACAATGCTGGATTATTACAAAACCGAGGAATTACATTTCATAACTTATATAACGATATTTTTCTTTAAAACCGAGAAAAGATTCATTAAACCAAAGACTGAATTTATACTGATATACATAAAAATCACTTACTCTATCATTGTTATGTGAAGGTCTAATCCCCTTTGTTAATTCTGACGATCACAAGAAAATGAGGATAAGTTTTGAAATTTTACAGGCAAAAAACTGCATCTTAACATTTAAAAAAATCGTGGTTCGAAATTATAGGATATCTTTTGTACGATACGACGCAACGCTAAGAATGATACTTAATGTTTTCTCTTTCTTTTTGTGATTTCCGTTTTTACCCCTAAAACCTTTTCGCTTCCAGAGAAGCCCAAACAATAAATTTTATTTACCGAGGAATTACATTTCATAATATATATAACAATATTTTTCTTTAAAACCGAGAAAAGATTCATTAAGCCAAAGACTTAATTTATACGAATAGACATAAAAATCACCTACACTACCAGTGTTATGTGAATGTCTGATCCCCTTTGTTCGTGGTTCGAAATTACAGGATATATTTTGTACGATACGACGCAACGCTAAGGAGGATACTTAATGTTTTCTGTTTTTGTCAATGCTGGACTATTACAAAACCGAGCAATTATATTTTATAATTTATATAACGATGTTATTATTTAAAATCGAGGAAAAATTCATCAAATCAAAGAAGGAATCTGATTGATATAAAAACTACTTTATCACTGTTATGATGACAAAATAAGAAAGGTTTTCGAAATTTTATAGGCAAATGTTTCAGAAATGAAAAACCACAAATTAGGAAAAAACAAATTAAAATACGTAAAGTACGAAATAGAAGGTTTAAATATAACGCAACGTAAGCAGAATACTGAATGTTTTTAACGCTGGAACCTCTCAACTTCCATAGAAGCCCCGTATAGCAACAATATTTTACACCACTTTAATTAATTACCTTGTCAATGCTGGACTATTACAAAACCGAGGAATTACATTTCATAATTTATATAACGATATTTTTTTTTAAATCATGGAAAAATGTATCCAATCAAAGACGGAATTTATACGGATAGACATAAAAGTCACTTACGCTATCACTGTTATGTCAATGTTTAATCCCACTTTGTTAATTCTGCTGATCGCGAAAAAATGAGAATAATTTTTAAAATTTAACAAGCAAAAAATGTTTCATAAATAGAAAAACTGCATCTTAACATTAAAAAAACACATGGTTGGAAATTACATGATATTTTTGTACGATACGACGCAACGCTAAGGAGGATACTTAATGTTTTCTGTTTCTTGTCAATGCTGGACTATTACAAAACCGAGCAATTACATTTTATAATTTATATAACGATGTTTTTATTTAAAATCGAGGAAAAATGCATCAAATCAAAGAAGGAATTTGATTGATATAAAAACTACTTAATCACTGTTATGATGACTAAATAAGAAAGGTTTTTGAAATTTTACAGGCAAATTTTTCAGAAATGAAAAACCACAAATTAGGAAAAAACAAATTAAAGCACGAAATAGAAGGTTTGAATATAACGCAACGCAAGCAGAATAAACTAAATATTATAAAACCGAGAAGCAAGATTCCATAATTTGTAATTTTCTTTAAAATTGAGGAGATTTATCAAATAAAAGACGGAATTTATGATTATATCACCGTTATGATATGTCCAAATTTTTTAGAAATAAAAAATTTGCATCTTCCTCCAATAAAGATCAAACTTTGAGGAGACAAGTCGGCACAATATTAAGTTTTGTTGAACTTAAACTAAAACCTCTAAATTAATTGTCAGTTAAGAAAGATAAGATTTGTTTATATGAAGAACATTTTGCAGTTTGTTATTTTGGTATGTTTTTATTCTAATATTTTGGGTCTTGCTGGTCTTATAGGTCATGATAAAAGTGTTGTAACAATTTGTAAATCGCAATAAATTCCAAAAGATCTATACAACAGCACAAGTTATCGCCAGCCGAATCCAACCGAAGTTTTCGCTTAGTTTATGAGTTAAAACAAAATGACAGCAAACATAACCAAACGAAAAGGACATCACCAAACCAAAAGGACATGACCAAACCAAAAGGACCTAACCAAACCCTCCTCCCATGAGCCCGGCACTCTTAGAGGTATTTCGCCACACCACCCTCCTCCTCTTTGCGTTTTTCATCATCCTCCGGTCCGCTTACAACCTGCCTCACGCCTTTGCCAACATCACCACCCTTAAATCGGTTTCCCTCCATCTACCGTACCCTCCACTTTAATAGCATTTTATTGATGGGATCTTCTTGATGTATTTTATTGTTTCTTTCTAAGTTGATTGCAGCAATTTATTTATAGTATTTTATTATACATTTAAAATAGTATTTTCGTCTAAATTTAAAGTAAATATCTTAAAATTTTGAGTTCGCGACTTAAAGAGCGAAGTAATGCCACATTACATGTTCATCAATTGATTGATGGGAATGGAGCAAATAATAAAATTCCCAAATAATTATGTGTTTTATTTTTAAGCTTTTTCCAGAAAACAAAAGCTGCGAAATTTGATGAAATTATATGTAAACTTAATTTCTGTTTATTATTTATTTCAACGGCCATGCCACTTATAAATGGTTATCACTATGGATATATTTTGGTTTTGACTCATGAAGAAACATAATTGAGGAAAAACTACCCACATTTTAGACATTATTGCCGAAGATTTACAGATGTAAAATACAGTATTCAAATACTTTTTATTTTTAAGGAAATAACAATTTTAAACACATATTCCAATGAAGTTTGACACCATATGGCTAATGGAAAACAAATAATCAAAAGTTTCTAATAAGTGGATAGTTTATTTAAGTACGCATACTGTAATTAATTAGCAATCAATGTATACAATTCTGCGTTTACGGATACCTTAATTAATGGGATTTTATTATAAATTGATGGGATTATCTTGATATATTTTATTGTTTCTTATAAGTTGATTTTTTTTTATTATTATTGAATATATTTTTATTTTATTGTTTCTTATAAGTTGATTTTTTTTTATTATTATTAGTGAATATATTTTTTGTTTAGTTAACTAATTATATAAAACAAGGTATAATTAATGTATAACAATTGATTAAATTAATAATAAAATCAAAGAAATAAATAAAACTAAAAAAAAAATAAAAAAAAGGAAACATCAACAATAAAAATTTTTATAGTATTTTATTTATATTATTTAATTTAAGTATTTTCGTCAAAATGTTAAAAGTGAATGTCTCACAATCTTGAGTTCACTTTAGTGAGCCAAATAAGCACCAAAAATATGTAATTATTGGTCGACTAAAATTGACTGTGAGCTAGAAGAACTTTTAAAAGAGACAAGTTATGAAAACTTATTTTTTATTTATTTATTTCAAGGGTCTATTTATTTCGAACAAAGTCGGTCAAGGAAAAAAACTGAAAAGGAAAAAAAAATGGACAGAATCAGCATCGCAGTCCCGCTCTCTAGCCTGATTCTAGTCTTATCCGTGAAGGCCCAGCTAAGAGAATGTAACTTAACCTTCCCTGCTGTGGAATCTATAGGAGGCCAAAGCTGTTACAGTCAGGTGTGGGCTTTAGGCCCTGAAGACTGTGTGACTTTACTCACAGACAAGGGAAAATTTTACGATGAACGGACCAACACATTCAATGAAGACTTGGATTCCTGCTTCGGGGTTGACAAAGGAGCCACTTGTTCCAAGAACTCTGAAAGCGAAGTCCCAGATTGTGCAAAAGCTGCCTTGTCAGTGATGCGGCCGAATTATTGTAGCATAGGTACAAGGGGAGATATCTGTGATGAGAAACTAAAGTCCACAGTTGAAACACCCTTCATAGTTGACACCAAGGGACAAAAGCATTGGATAAATAACTTAAAAGTCACCTTCTCTCAGAGTGTCACTAAGAGCCAGATTTACATTCTGAAAACTAAGTCGTGTCCCAGACCAGGGAAAGCCTTTTGTTCTGATGACGCCATCAGAGTGGTCTACCCAGACGCGAACTGCAACACAAGGAACATTAGTGAAGCCTGCACTTCTTATTTACTAAAGGGTAACCAGGAGCAGATGAGCATCAGTGTTGGGAACTGCAAAATTCCAATAAACTGCCATGGGACTGAGAGAGTACTGGTTTGGAGATACGCAGAGCCCCAAAATTCAGTGTCTGTGAAAGACAAAGAGATGATGGTCACTTGTAAGGACGATAAACTAGAAGTAGAGACCTTCACACTAGTGGCAAATATGGTCAAAGCTTGTTCTGATTCACAATGCATACTGGCTAGCATAAAAGACAAAGCTGCAATTCTTAAGCGACCTTTGAGTGAGCTAGTAAGGGAAGTCCACTATGCGGTTTTCCTGCTCTCTGATGAAGGGACACTTAGCAAGAAAACCATACTGTGTCATCCAGAAGAACTCTGTAAGGCCATCAGCTGCACTTTCTGTTACGAGTGGCTATTCAATCCGAAATGTTGGAGTGCTCTTCATTGGACTGGTGTGCTATTTTTAGTTTATCTGGTCCTCAGCATCCTGGCCTCTACTCTACTATGGATATATTTTGGTTTTGACTCATGAAGATATATAATTGAGGAAAAACTACCCACATTTTTACACATTATTGCCAAAGATTTGCAGATGTAAAATAAAATGTAAAATACAAACACTTTTTATTTTTAAGGAAATAGCTATTTTAAACACATATTCCAATGAAGTTCGACACCATATGGCTAACGAAAAACAAATAGATAAATATTTATTAGTAAGTGAATAGTTTATGTAATTAAGCATACTGTAATGTTAGCAATGGATTCTGAATTTACGGATACCTTATATGATGATATTTTATTGTAAATTGATAGGATTTTATTGATGGTATTTTCTTGATGTAGAGGTAAGTGGCATAATTTCGCATAGGTTTCTAATATCGGATAGTCAAGTATTTCCTAAACTAGTGGCCCCATCTAACTGCGTGTGCATGTACCGATGCTACACCAAGCTGTACAGATTCTACATAAATTACAGATTTATGTGGCAAGTTTTTATTTGCTGTTCAGTTGTTTACGTGAAATCATAGTGCACGAAAATTTTACCGCTGCTGATTATAGGCAATCTATTCTTAGAAGGTAAGAGAAATTATTAATTTGATATACATCATTTGATTAAGCATATTGTAAGGTTTTATTTAATGTATAATTTATTAGGTTTAGTGCAGTTTTGTCTTTTTGAAAAGGTTGATAACCTCACATATAATGCAAGTATGCCCTAATATTTAAAATGGTGAATTTTGTATTCCAAAATATATTTTTATCTGTCTCAGAAAAGAATTAAGTTTGACATTTGGCATTTCAGAATATTGAAAAATATAGGTTACGTAATTGTATGCCAACACGTACTTCTGATATATCGTCGTTGATCTTACAAACTGACGTATCTCAAAAAAAAGTAGTTTTGAGATAAGACCATAATAGAGTCGTTTGGGGTAACTGTACGCAGCGGGTAAGTGAACGCAGTGACGAAATAAACGTAAAGGTAGAAGGGGATCGGTCCGATGTTATTTGGTACTCAGTACGCTCACATAGGCGGCAAGAATCAGTCGTTGCGTGACGTGTTGCTGCATCGCTTAAGAACTTACAGTCGATCATTTAAAATTGCGAGTTTTCTTAAAATATTTGGTGAATTTCAATTAGTTGTAGCTCTCTGGGGATCACCACTATCAATGTAAATATTTTTGTGAGATAAACTATAAATATTAGTGTGTCGTATCAGGTATAAACTTTGAATGAATGTTATTTGGAAAATATTTGTTTTGGTATTTTTTCTTAATGTCTCATGTTGGGCTAAGTGTACGGGGTTAAGTGTACGCATGCGAACACTTGATGCGATGCGCACACTTAACCCAAGGATGTGTTCTTCTGTTTCAGAATAATGCCCCGGAATTACCAAAGAAAAAGACCAAACAAGAAACCCGTTACACAGGCTCAAATTGACAAAGACAAGCAGTTCATGCAAGAAGGAATGAGCCAACGGAGAGCCGCTGAGAGAGTAGGCATCTCGGAAGGAGGCCTGAGGAAAAGGCTTGCATTAAATAGTGTTGCTACTTCCCTAGGTCGCTTCAGACCAACGTTTACCGAGGTGCAAGAAAATGAACTAACAATGGCCAACATGTTTTATCGGATCAAGATCCAAAGTCTCGTCAACTAGTTTATTGATATGCTGAGATTAACAAAATTCCAAATCGATTTGAAAAAGTGTGTAAAATGGCTAAGCGAGACTGGGTAGAAGGATTTTTAAAACGTCATGAGAGGCAACGTCTCCGTCAAACCACACCTACAAGTCTAGCTAGAGCAAGTGGTTTTAATAAGATTCAGGTGGATAGGTTTTTCAAAAATTTAAAAGAACTGTATGACAGATACAAGTTCGAGCCCAATCGTCTGTACAATATGGACGAGACGAGGATGAGTACGCTACCAAAGAAAACACCGAGAGTCGTCTCTGTTAAAGGCAAAAAGGTTGTAGGAAAGATTGTGTCTGGGGAGAGAAGAGTGACTGTGACGGCTGTCTGCTGCATGAGCGCTACAGGGAATTTCATCCCGCCAGCATTTATTTTCCCAAGAAAGAGGTTGAAAGGGGAGCTATTTGATGGTGGCCCGACAGGATGTGTTGGAATGGCCTCCGATTCTGGATTTATAAACACAGACTTGTTTGTTCAATGGTTGCATCAATATCAAAGAGTTTCCGGTGTTACTGATTATAGAAAACAATTCGTTTCATATCAGGTTGGAAGCTACTAGTTATTGTAGAGAGCATGGTACTTCAGTTTTAACACTAGCCCCACATAGTACTCATAAAATCCAGCCACTCGATATGAGTTACTTTGGCCCCCTTAAAGCTAAATACTCGATTGAATGTGACCGGTGGATGACCCAGCATCCAGGAAGGGCAATCACTCAGTACCAAGTAAGGACACTACTGTGATATAAACGAGAAAAAAGGCGGTTCTGATCGTTAAAATGTTTGTCAGGTTAACTTTTCTGATAAAGCAGGTCAAGATAGCTCCTCAAAACACAAGCGCCTCAAAAATTCAGAATAATAAAGGTTTTTTTTGGTGTTTGTTTTTAGGTTAGAAATTATTTTATTACAATTATCCTCTAAATACCTGATAAATCAATTCTTAGTCATATTTTATTGAATTTAGAACTTTCTAGAATTTATTTAGGGCCGGGATCACCTGGAAATTGATATTTTTTAGTCCATAAATTAAAAAAATATATATTGGAAATCTATCATGGCCGCTTCGGCCGTCTCATTGGTTTCAGCAATTTTACTGTAAACGAGCTATTTTTTAATATTTAAGCCGAAATAATGTTGATTTCTAGCTAACTTGCGTTCTAACAATTGGCCCAATAGGTAATATGAAAAAAAGAAGAGTTTCACAGGTGTTATCTGTCACCTTGGGCGCTGTCACAACATAAACCATATTTGTCTCTGACATAAACAAATTTCTCAAAAAGGACAGTGGTTAATCAAAACCAACAATCAAAATGTCGTTTAAAATTGTACAAACTATAGACAAAGGTGCCACATGCTTGACCACTGTACCCTACCAGTGGGAAACAAAAAATTGTTATATTGGCCACCGCCATCGAAAAACCTTAGAGTTTTAAGAAAATATGCCACCTCCAAACCAGAAGCCTCTTGGAGCACACAAGAGTGTGTTATTAAAAGAAGCGGTTTTTCTTCATTTGAGGAAGCAGTAGAGGAGGAGAAAAAAATGGCTATTTTTAGCGATAGGGTAAAGTAAGGTTATTCAATCGACATAAAATGGTTTGCGCATATATCTACAGATAGCGCTGAATGTCTTCCATGCGATCGTGGAGTATGCGGCAGCCGTTTTTTAATTTTGCGTGTTCTATGGTGAAATATAACCAAACTAAATGCACCGGTGTGTCTGTTGAAGTGTTCACTTGTTACTGGAAACTAAAAAGGCCGTAACTAAGGTAATACTAAATACAGATTCATTTTTAATATCAGGATTTGCTGATAATAAGTTGAATTAGATGTTAGAAGTGCTAAAAAAGTTGTAGCAGTTAAATATTGGAATTAAGACCCTTAGCAATCTTGTAAACAATCTTATTATATGTCAACGTTTTTCAACATTCCATTTTACCGCGCTAAATATATATTTTTATTTATTATTATATTTATATTATATTAGTTGTTAGGTCCCATATTTTCAGTATAAATACGCCGTAGCCTAGATTTAAGTGTTTGCAAGGGATCTTTATCATTTTAAACAACGAAATTGCAGTTTTTGTTTATCACGACTTTTGTTTCTATCGCGACATTACCTATATTAGTTTTTATCACGACAATGCCTATATCACTTTTCGAGCTTCTTACTACATCTTTGTCTTTCTCTTACAGAAAGTAATCTCAAATGAAATGCTTCCGAAGAAAACAATTAAAAGGTAAGGAACGTCAGTCCGAATACGGCAGTCTTCTTCAAGCAGCTCGAATGGTCCGAAACGAAAATTCGAGTTTATATCGGGCATCTAAAACTACAGTTCGACTCCATATGGCTAATAACGCAGCCAACGATCAAGTCTTTCTCGTGGGCTGCGGGCTAATAAAAAATAAATAGGCAAAAGTTTATTAGTAAGTGGATAGCTTATTTAATTAAGCATACTGTAATGCATTAGCAATGGATGGAGTTTACGGATACCTACCTTAATTGATGGTATTTTATTATAAATTCATAACATTTTATTGATGGAATTTTCTTGACGTATTTTGTTGTTTGTTTTAAGTTGATAGTATTTAATTTAAAGTATTTTATTATTAATTGATAATACTCGTATTCTCGCCCAAATGTTAAAAATAAATATCTAACAATTTTTAGTTTACTTTTGTGTGCCAAAAAAAGCACCAAAAGTATGAAATTATTGGTCGACTAAAATTAACTGTGAGCTAGAAGAACTTTTAAAAAAGACAAGTTATGAAAACTGACTTTTTATTTATTTATTTTTTTTTATTTATTTATTTCAATGTGTGAAGTGTCATGCCACTTATAAATGATTAACACAATAAGTAAGGTGCGTGTAGGAAATAACGCCCGGTGGGTAATAACGCCCAGTTTTAAATTTTCCGCCATATTAGCACTTGCGGATTCGATATGCGGCTGCGTCAGTAATAACCGAACCGAACCTTTAGTTCGTTCTCTGTAAGCAAAGAAGCTTGACGAACGTGGCTGCCGTTTATTTTTATTATATTCACGACGCAAAAAAAACGTAAGTACGCAGTTGCTGATTGTTTTATTTGTGAAATATTTCTATAGGGTCTTGCATAGGCACTTAGATATTGATTTTTGGTACCGAAATTAAGAAATTTACCTTCATATTTTTTTAACCTAAACATATGTGTTTACATTGTAATGTGGCGAATACCGCCCAGTGTATCTGTCAATGGGCGTTAATAAACGCATTTCTGGGCGTAATTAAACACACCTTTGGGCGATTAGAAACAAACATTTGCATACCAGTTTCTGTTTTGTTTTAAGGGGATGAATAGAAGTAAAGCGGCGAGTCCGAAAGTAAGAGATCTATGGACTGAAGAAGCAATGCAATTGGCCCTTAATGCAATATCCAGGGGGAGATGTAGGGAAAGTCCGGACAAGACGAACATACCGGGCAAGACGATGTTTCTGTTACAATTCCTAAAAATATGCAAGCGCGTTAGCTCCGTTTCGCCAACGACGCGAAGTTTTTGTAGATATTTCGGTTTTGTACCGGCATGATGAATATCTTTTTTCCTCGTTATTTTGTATAAGTGCGCTTAACAATGTACAACCTTTATTGGTCAGTTTAAGTTTTGATAAAAATTTAATTTAGCATTTTAAAAGTTGAGAAGTGCCAATGGGCAAGACGGACATGGGTAAGATGAACATAGGTTCATCTTGCCCGTGTTATGTTCATCTTACCCGTGCAGGTATAATAAACCTTCATTTTTTTTAGAGATGGTTTACAATTACAAAAGAAAACCCTCGCGTGGGTCCTGGTCAAAAGAGAGTATGGCTTTTGCCCTTGAAGAAGTCAGAAAGGGTGCTTCTATCAGGAGTATCTCTATAAGATATGGTATTCCACGCATTACGTTACTTAGACATGTCAAGAAGGGCACCAGCCAAAAAAAACTTCGAAGGTTCTCCGAAACTTTTACAAAACAACAAGAAGTTGAACTTTGCAATTATCTTAAGAAAATGGATAATCTTTTTTTTTGGATTAACTGGGTCGGAGTTTAAGAGCCTGGAATATGATTTTGCAACCAGAAACAAAATTTAACATCCCATGGCTTGGAAAAAACACCATTCCGCAATTAGGAACACCAGGGCCAACTTCGATTGGGAGAGTCCGGGGATTCAACCGAACAGAAGTAACCAAATTTTACGGAATTTTGGATCATCAATTTCAGAGGCATAAGATCGAACCTGAAGCATTTTTTAATATGGATGAAATAGGTGTTATGTCGTCGACCAACAAGCCTCCCAAAATCTTATCTGTATCTGAAAAAAAACAAGTGGGTGTTATATCCAGTGCTGAAAGCGGTCAACTAACCACAGTAATTTGCTGTGGTAACTCTACAGGATCGTACATTCCGCCATTCATGATCTTTGCCAGAAAAAGAATGCAAGATCGTCTTCCCTATGGTGCTCCTCCTGGTACTGAGGGTACTTGCACTCCCAATGGATGGACCAATGGTGAATCTTTCCTTATGTGGTTAAAATTTTTTAACAAGCATGTCCGCCCAGCAAAAGACAAGCCAATTGACCATTTTCCAAGGCTGTCAAAGTGGTCCGGAGAATGGTTCCCAACCGTTCAAAACCAAATATCTGAGAGAGATAGGTAGAAAAAAAAAGAAAGAAAATCGAAAAATTTTAATGCCAACCGGGTGGCAACACTGATTTTCACGTCTGACATTTTAACCTCACTTTTTGTTTATTTGCTAGTGAATTTTTGTATCAGGTTTGCTGAAGAACATTTGCACTGGACTTCAGAGCAGTGGAAAAATATTTTGTGGTCAGATGAAAGCAAGTTTAATTTGTTTGGATCAGATGGTGTGAAGTGGGTAAGACGTCCAGCCAATGAAAGATTTAATCCAAAGTACACCATTCCCACTGTAAAGCATGGAGGTGGGAATGTCATGATTTGGGGATGCTTTTCCAGTCAAGGGACAGGCCCACTGGTAAGGATTGAGGGAAAAATGGATCGACATCAGTATTTTTCAATTCTAAGAGATCATATGCTTCCTTATGCTGAAGAAAATTTACCAGTAATTTGGGCTTTTCAACATGATAACGATCCGAAGCATACAGCAAAGATTGTAAAAAAAATTTTGGAAGATCAAGTAGTGGATGTTTTGAAATGGCCGGCTCAAAGCCCAGATTTGAATCCCATAGAAAATTTGTGGGATAAATTGGAAGGTGATCTAAGGCGAAAATATCCTCAAAAATTTACAAACAAGGACGACCATCACTTTCAGGTTCAAGGGCAGATGGCAGTGACTGGAGTAAAACAAGTGTGATTTTTTGGTAGATAGTGGTACTGATTTTGAATTAATAAACATAGGATTTGACGAACATTTTTGGATTAACGTTTGTCTGCCAAAATTAACACTTTTTTATTTCAGTCACCATGAATAGAAAAAGTCTATACAATAGGTAATACGAAAAAAATAGAAGAGTTTATCTGTCACCTTGGGCGCTGTCACAACATAAACCAACAATCAAAATGTTTAAAATTGTACAAACTATAGACAAAGGTGCCTCATGCTTGACCACTGTACCCCACCAGTGGGAAACAAAAAATTTGTTATATTGGCCACCGCCAGCGAAAAACCTTGGAGTTTTAAGAAAAGATGCCACCTCCAAACCAGAAGCCTCTTGGAGCACACAAGGGTGTGTTGTTAAAAGAAGCGGTTTTTCTTCCTTTGAGGAAACTGAAAAAAAATAGCTATTTTTAGCGATACCTACTGATGAAGAAATTGAGTGAGTTTTTCATAGAAGTAACTGTTCCCTTGCACTACTTACTATTGCTTCTACACACTACTTAAATTGATTTTGACACTGATTCTTTGTGTAGAGCCTGACTGACCCAGCTATGTAATGTACATCTGACAGGGGGTAACAACTGACACAAAATTTATAGGTACATGTATTGCCTGCAACTGACAAATTTGATGCTTAATTTGGCCATACTAAGCAGGGCGAAAAAAGACAGACACCTAAATTGAGCATTACATTACTGGTTAATATACCTACATAACTGAGGAAAAACTACCCACATTTCACACCTTATTGCCGATTTACAGATGTAAAATCGCAGCCAACGATAAAGACCGGATATGGCGCGTTATAAGCAAGTCGGCGGTCACGTGATCTTAGAAGTATTCTTATTGCATTGCTTAATATATTATCTGTTTTTACACAATTTAAATAAATTGACAAAAATTTTTTGTTCTCATATAGGCAAAAATTTAAAAAAATATTTTGCTGATGTATGTGTTTATTATAGATAAAAGAACTGAATCTATAAAATAAAAAATTATATAAAATTTGCACTCTAATATCTTCAGGTATATTAGGTACATAATATCGTTAGTTACTTCAAACCTATACAAGTCTTTTAAAATTGGACATAACAAACCTAAGCTTTAAGTTTTTTAATTTTTCTTTGAGTGTCATCATCTTGTCTGTGTTCTTATTTAAAGATTTATTAGCAGACACTAAATCATTATGCTTTTTAATAAAATTATTTAAAAAAACTTTACATGCCCTTAAACTAATTTTTTCAAAATTTGTCAATAGTTTTTCTCAACAAAAACACTCGCTAGAGTTATCTAAAGAAAATTTTTTAATATAAAACATTTCACAATAATTTATTAAAAAGAAACAAGTGATTTTGTGAATAAGTGAGATGGTTTTTATGTTCAATAAACTGAATGTATTGGTCGTCAATAATTTTTTGAAAAATTACCCAGTTTTATATATATTTCATCAATGTGTAAGTTAACTACCAACTCATGTTCTTTTAAAAGCTGTATCTTACTTTTTAAATATTGCACACTACCGGAGAGATTACTATCTGTTAGCGATATTTTACAAATCAGTTTTTTAATATTGCGAGGGTGCAGAAGACATATTACCTTAGTTTTGTAAATTGACATGTATGCACTGGATGACTGGATAAACAAAGATGAAGCCAACATTAAAGTGTATCCACAATATCTTCGATTTTCAGGTGACCTTTTCAAGAGACCTAATTGTTCAATAAGAAATGACAATTGAACACATTTTTCACTCTCACTATCGAAAATGTCACTAAGGATGTCTATTACTTGATCAATCTTATCTTTTACCACTTCTTTCCCGTTTGCAACTTTCATTTCAATAAACTACATTAGCTCTTCAAGTGTATCGGTGCTGTCCAAAAATAAAACTCCAACTTTTTTTGGCAGCTTGTTTTTTGGTATGGACACATTAACATTTAAGATGCTAACAGTGATGGACTGTTGTTCAAAAATGTCATCAGGCACAGGCAGACTGTGTCACGTTCTTGGATAAAAAATCCAATTTTTGTTTATTTTAGTATTAGAACAATAAAATTTTGAAATGTCCTCTATATTGGATAAAACTTTTGATTTCTTATGAGCTTAAGGTGTTTCAAGACTTTCTTGTATTGCAGTTTCCAGTTACTGCCTCTCGACATCAGCTAATCAACAGTAGATACAGGTTGTCTACTTAGGTATTTCGGAACATTTTCAACACGCTCCATTTACAACACACTTATCAAACCAAATAACTCGACGTTTTAAGATACTTAAATCATTAGGAATTTTTCGCAACCAAATTTTATGCATTTGTTTATCCACTGGCAAATTAAAAGTTGACACATATTCGGTTTCAGTTTTATAGTTGGACCGATAACCAACAACACTACACGTTCGCGGCATTGTTGTCTTTTTCGTGGGCTGCCTTATTTTAATAACTTTGATAAAATTCACATAAAATTCATGCCCGAATTTAAAAATAATTGACGTAAACAAACATACCAAAACTGAAAACACACATGTTTTATAATGACAGCTGGCCGGGAGGCGTTCTTTTGTGACCCTCCTACGGTCACATGTTCAAATACTTTTATTTTAAAGGAAATAGCAATTTTAAACACATATTCCAATGAAGTTCGACTCCATATAGCTAATAAAAAACAACAGGATTTTGAATGCATGTAATGAAATTATAGTTGCGACAACAGAAGTAGCCAGCACAAAGTTAAGATTTACTAAAAAACACCAGTTAACCGTAGCCGAAAATGTGGACGCGATAGAAAAGACAGTTGAAGAGATGAAAACTAAAATAGATCAAAAGGCAACTAAGAAAGTAGAAAAAAAACTAAGAATTTTAAGACAGGTTAAAGAGGACCAAAAAGTATATCATGATAATCTAAAAAGGGAGATAAATGAAGAACTGGTCAAAGCAATAACAGGAAAGAAACAAAAGGACTACATTATGAAAGCTAACAATGCGGTACCAGATCCAAGGGAATTAGATACAGATACTGACAGAAATCATGATAATGAGACAGTAGATGATAAAGAAATAGAGACAAGTAATGATGAACAATGGATAAAAACTAGAAAAAAGAAAAGAGCAATAGGTAGAAAAGAGGCTATAGATAATATAAGAAAGAAGCATGAGAACATAAAAACAAGACAACAAGTAGAAGGGAGCGAAAGACAAAATGGAGAAAACAGACAGGTCGGTGGGCGTGAGGGTATGAATGGACAGATGAAAGGGTATGCGTATGTTTCACCACCAGCGAGGAAGAACTACTCACTAGTAGTTAAAATGGGTGAGGAAAAAGATTCGGTGAAGGTCATGGCGGAAGTAAAGAAAAGCCTAAAGGAAAACGAATTTAAAGGGAATCTGGAAAGGGTAAACAGGTTAAACAATGGAGTTGTGACAATAGAAATGAAGACCCAGGAAGAAAGGGATAGAGTAAGGGAAATAATTACGAGAGCGAATGATGGTAAGATTGATTGTAAGAATGACGAATTGAGAAGACACACAGAAGAAGAATTTGGTGTTTGCGGACATATTAGGAAGCGAGAAGACTATAAAGGTAATAAGGAAAATACCGTGCAGGGATAGAGGAAAGAATAATTGGTTATGTGAGACAAGTGCGAGTGTGTTTAGAGCGTTGATGAAACACGAAAGAGTGAGCCTAGGATACGAGAAACTATTTGTTGAAGAGTATTTGGATGTCTTGGTATGTTATAAATGTTGTGGGGGCATAGAGTGTTGGTATGTAAGGAAAAGCCTAAATGCAGATTTTGTGCAGGTGAGCATGAAGGAAGGGACTGTGGAACGATAGAAGGAAGTGTATAAACTGTACGAAGGTAGGAAAGAATGGGGAGGGACACTGGGCGATGAGTTATGAATGCCCGGTTTACATGAGAAGGATGGATCTAAAAAGGCGACAAATAAGAGTGTAGATGGGATTTAATGTATTGCAATTAAATTTGGGGAGATGTGAGGCTGCGACAATCGAATGCATGGAATATATGAGGAATAATGAGATTGAAGTTGCATTAGTACAAGAACCGTATATCAGAGAGGGAGAATTAGTGGGAATACCTGAGGGAATGAGAGTGATCAGTGGGAGTAATGGATTTAAGGCAGCAATAATTGTGGATGTGGGGGTGAAGGATATACTAGTGATGGAGAACATGAGCAATGAGTGGATGGTGTGCATTAGGGCATGGATAAGCGGAGTTCGGCTTGCATTCTGTTCCCTCTATTGCGTCTGGGGTGAGGGTATTGACGCCTACCTGGAGGCATTGGAGAGGGTGGTGGACGCCTGCAGAGATGGGGCTTTGTTGGTGGGTATGGACGCAAATGCGGTTTCACCAATGTGGCACAGTAAGAATGTTAGAGCTAATGAAGTTGAGAAAGTTAGACGAGGTGAAAGATGGTGTGAATTTATATTAACTAAGGATATGAGGGTAATTAATGAACCTAGTGATGAATATACATTTATGTCAGGAAGAGGAATGAGTGATATAGATGTAACGTTGGTAAACAACAAATGGAACTGGATAACTGAATGGAAAGTGGATGGTGAAAGTAGTGTGAGTGACCACAATGCCCTAGTAATAAAAGTGAGATTAGAGCGTGAAGGGAGAGAAATGAATGATCTAGCAACGACGTGGAATGTTAAAACTTACTTTTTATTTATTTATTTCAATGGTCATGCCACTTATGGATATATTTTGGTTTTGACTCATGAAGATACATAATTGAGGAAAAACTACCCACATTTTATACCTTATTGCCGAAGATTTACAGATGTAAAATAAAGTATTCAAATACTATTTTAAACACCTATTCCAAGGAAGTTCGACTTCATATGGCTAATGAAAAACAAATAGACAAAAATTTATTAGTAAGTGGATATTAATTGATATATGTAATTGACACAAAGTTGACCCACTTTCACAAACTTTCTTCTTTGAATAATATAACTATCTAAAATCTTCAATACTGATTTTATTATAATTTATATTTTCAAATTAAAATAAATAGCGAAAATGGCAATTGTTAAGATCGAAGATTTTCTAAAAGAGTTTTCTCTTGAAGATTTGATTACAACTGAAAATCGTGCTAACTTGAAGTTTACTGGATACAATCCATCTGCGATAATGAATAAACTGATTAAAGCTGGTCTAGAAACATCAGATCTAGGTACCATGTGTTATCTTTTCTTAACACGTGGTAATAATGTTAAAGATATGATGACAAAGACAAATGGAGAAGGCAAAGCTGTCATAGAAACTTTAGTCGAAAAGTATGATTTAGTTTCTAAAGTTAAAGGCTCTGGTTCAGATGCAGTCAATTTAGCTAGAGTTGCTGGATTGTCTCCATCTGCTTGTTATCTCATTTTGACTAATACTGATGCTGCTGATTTTCGTCCAGTTCCACATTCTGATCTTAAGAAAATACACCCTAAATGGATGTGTTTCTTAGGATTTGCCAGTATCTTGCCACCATCAGGAAAATATATTAGTCCAGAGGATGAAGCTTATGTTAAAGGATCTCTATTAATTTATGCCATACAAGAATCCAAGATATTGGATGTTAACAACCAGAGGACTTTCAAAGAAGCTTCTGCATTAGTCAAAAGATTCTTCAATGCCGCATTTTCATCCAATCATTTTAAATTTGATGACAGAGTAAAATTTACAAAAACTCACTTTAAGGAAATTGTACAACATAAGGTGGGAGGTTTCCAAGCAACTGCATTAGCCATAGATCTAGCAGATAAACTAGCAAAACAGACAGAATTAGATGAATATTTCTTCTAATTTGGAATATGTTAATCTAATATTATGACGACTTGGCTAATAATAAATTCTAGAATATTCCATAACATTCTACGACGTTCTATTCGGGAACCAGAAGAGATATCCAAAAATCGACTTCGACATTAGCTTAGTTAGTTAAAAAATAAGAATTAAAAAGAATTTCTAGAATATTCCATAACATTCTACGACGTTCTATTCAAGAACCAGAAGAGATATCCAAAAAGCGACTTCTATTAGTTTAGTTAGTTAAAAAGTAAGAATCAGAAAGAATTTCTAGAATATTCCATAACATTCTACGACGTTCTATTCGAGAACTAAAAGAGATAATAAAAAAAAGACTTCTACATTTGCCTAGTAATCAATAGAGTGATAAATTACTGCATTTACTAGAAAATTCCAGAACATTCCATTAGGTTCTATTTAAAAATCCGAAGAGATATTGAAAAACCGACTTCGACATTCGCTTTATAGCCCTAAAATAAACGTTTTAAGTGATTTATCAGGAAGTTGATGCTTACAAGACAAGGATCGGCAAAGATGGAAGATCTAACTAAAATGATGCAGGCTCTAGCAGCTCAAATGGCTCAAAACCAGAACGATATAAGACAGACCATTGAGCAAAACTAGAACAATATGAGACAGACCATTGAACAAAACCAGGGTGATATGAAACGGACCATGGACGACATGAAACAGACCATGGAACAAACCCAGAACGACATGAGACAGACATTAGATAGCATGCAAGAAAATTTCGATCAGATAAAGAGCAACTCCAAACAGCTGAGAGAAGAGTTCAAGACTGCAACCGAAGATCTTAGGGAAGAAATAACCCAAAGAATACATAGTGTAGAACAAAAGGTACAAAATAAATTGCAAAATGTTGAAGAAAAGGTACAACATGTTGAAGAAAAATCACAATAATAATTTAGTAATCTTAGTAAAATGGCACAGATAAGAGAATTACCTCCAGCTCAAAATCAAGAGTTTTTCAATAAATATCTTTCTACAACCAAAGCCTTCGAGAAATTAATATTTAGTAATGGTAAACTTATCACGTCCTTGCAATGCAACTATAGGTAAATTTAGTGGGAATAAGGACACTGTTGTTCTGGTAAATATACGTTTTAATCCATCGGTAACGTTTCGACAATGGTTTTTGTCTTCATAGTCTGAAGGTCTGATGAAGACAAAAACCATTGTCGAAACGTTACCGATGGATTAAAACGTATATTTACCAGAACAACAGTGTCCTTATTCCCACTAAATTTACCTATATTTAGTAATGTTAATATTTATTCTTTCACCGGAGCTTGGGCTGGTACTCATGCTCCCACGATGGCTTTACTGATTTATCTGGGTGAATTAAGCGAGCCAGGTCATCAAATAAATCGAGAAGATGCAATGACCTTAGTTTTAGCAGTTTTCATGGGCCAGTATTTACCTCAAACCAAGTTTATGACGAGAGATGAAGGCCGTACAAAGATTATTTCTGTTATACAAAAATTAATAAGAGATGAGCAGCTGAGAAATCGATTATCACCTAATGTGAATCAGGTTGATTTTATTGACGAAGTAGCTAGAGGCATAGATGGGAAGTTTAACGCTCAAGTTGTTCAGAGATTTGGAGCGTTTATAGATGGTGACTGGCCAATTAAGGAGAATGATATACAAGGGATGGATATTCACGAAGCCATTCGAATCTTGTTCTATCTCTCCACTAAGGTTTTAAATGCTAACTCGTTAACAGGTCTTGATGTAATAATGCATGTTGGAGTTTCCATTGCAAAACGCGGTAATCTTACTGACGATTTCAAAGCTAAAATAGAACGTGGCCTATTAGATGACATCAATCAGACTATTAATCTTAATGAAGAAGTAATTAAAACATTCTATAGGTTCTTTGGAAATAATATCAATGCAGCTCGTGCCGAGACTTTCAAGACATTATGGGAAGCACTAATCCCTCAGGAAGCATTACGTCTTAAATTGACTATTCAGCAGCTAGTAGGTAGTGGGCTTACTGCGTTTATGATTATCGGTAGGGCAATGAGACTTTTTCAAGATTTTCCATGGGATATTGTAGGAAATATATATCCCACTGATGTACGCAATTTTGTAGCTGCCGTCAATGCAGTTAATGGTAATTTGTACTACGGATTTAATCAAGACTTAGGTCCAGTAAAAAGCACTAATTATCCAAACCTCGCATGGGTTGCCAGAGAATTATTAATTAGAATTAACGGTGAGAGGTCATTAACAAACTATCGTGGATGGAAAGCAACAGTACCAGAACGTCAAACAATTGATGCTGCGATCAATGCATATGCTGCTAGAAGAGCAGAAAGACATCAGGCAGTTGGGGATAATCTGGCACGTCATGCTAATGGAGATATCATACATCAAAACATTGATATTAATAATGCGATTGAAACTATTAATGCAGGTCATAATGCTCATTTGTTTGCTTAAATTGCTTGAGATAATGACTAAGCTAATCAACAGTAGATACAGGTTGTCTACTTAGGTATTTCGGAACATTTTCAACACGCTCCATTTACAACACACTTATCAAACCAAATAACTCGACGTTTTAAGATACTTAAATCATTAGGAATTTTTCGCAACCAAATTTTATGCATTTGTTTATCCACTGGCAAATTAAAAGTTGACACATATTCGGTTTCAGTTTTATAGTTGGACCGAAAGCCAACAACACTACACGTTCGCGGCATTGTTGTCTTTTTCGTGGGCTGCCTTATTTTAATAACTTTGATAAAATTCACATAAAATTTATGCCCGAATTTAAAAAAAATTGACGTAAACAAACATACCAAAACTGAAAACACACATGTTTTATAATGACAGCTGGCCGGGAGGCGTTCTTTTGTGACCCTCCTACGGTCACATGTTCAAATACTTTTATTTTTAAGGAAATAGCAATTTTAAACACATATTCCAATGAAGTTCGACTCCATATAGCTAATAAAAAACAAATAGGCAAAAGTTTATGAGTAAGTGGATAGTTTATTTAATTAAGCATACTGTAATATATTAGCAGTGGATGTAAACAATTCTGAGTTTACGGATACCTTATATGATGGGATTTTATTATAAATTGATAACATTTTATTTATGGGATTTTCTCGATATATTTTATTGTTTCTTATAAGTTGATAGTATTCTATTTAGTATTTCATTTAAGTATTTTATTATAAATTGATAATACTCGTATTTTCGTCTAAATGTTAAAAGTGAATGTTCAACAATTTTGAGTTCACTCTAGTGTGCCAAATAAGCACCAAAAGTATGTAATTATTGGTCGACTAAAACTGACTGTGAGCTAGAAAAACTTTTAAAAAAGACAAGTTATGAAAACTTACTTTTTATTTATTTATTTATTTATTTCAATGGTCATGCCACTTATAAATGTTTATCACTATGGTTTTGACTCATGAAGATACATAATTGACGAAAAACTACCCACATTTTACACATTAATGCCGAAGATTTGTAGATCTAAAATAAAGTATTCAAATACTTTTTATTTGTAAGAAATAGCTATTTTAGACACATATTCTAGTTCGGCACCATATGGCTAATGAAAAACAAATAGACAAAAGTTTATTAGTAAGTGGCTAGTTTATTTAATTAAGCATACTGTAATGTATTAGCATTGGATGTAAACAATTCTGAGTTTACGAATACCTTAATTCAGAGTATTTTATTAAAAATTTATAGCATTTTATTGATGGGATTTTCTTGATGTATTTTATTGTTTCTCATAAGTTGATAGTATTTTATTTATAAATTAATAATACTCGTATTCTCGTCTAAATGTTAAAAAAGAATATCTCACAATTTTTAGTTTACTTTTGTGTGCCAAAAAAGCACCAAAAGTATGAAATTATTGGTCGACTAAAATTAACTGTGAGCTAGAAGAACTTTTAAAAAAGACAAGTTATGAAAACTTACTTTTTATTTATATATTTATTTATTTATTTCAATGGTCATGCCGCTTATAAATGGTTATCACTATGGATATATTTTGGTTTTGACTCATGAAGATACATAATTGACGAAAAACTACCCACATTTTACACATTAATGCCGAAGATTTGTAGATCTAAAATAAAGTATTCAAATACTTTTTATTTGTAAGAAATAGCTATTTTAGACACATATTCTAGTTCGGCACCATATGGCTAATGAAAAACAAATAGACAAAAGTTTATTAGTAAGTGGCTAGTTTATTTAATTAAGCATACTGTAATGTATTAGCATTGGATGTAAACAATTCTGAGTTTACGGATACCTTAATTGAGAGTATTTTATTAAAAATTTATAGCGTTTTACTGATGGGATTTTCTTGATGTATTTTATTGTTTCTGATAAGTTGATAGTATTTTATTTATAAATTAATAATACTCTAGTAGTATTCTCGTCTAAATGTTAAAAATGAATATCTCACATTTTTTAGTTTACTTTTGTGTGCCAAAAAAGCACCAAAAGTATGAAATTATTGGTAGACTAAAATTGACTGTGAGCTAGAAGAACTTTTAAAAAAGACAAGTTATGAAAACTTACTTTTTATTTATTTATTTCAATGGTCATGCCACTTATAAATGGTTATCACTATGGATATATTTTGGTTTTGACTCATGAAGATACATAATTGAGGAAAAACTACCCACATTTTATACCTTATTGCCGAAGATTTACAGATGTAAAATAAAGTATTCAAATACTATTTTAAACATATTCCAAGGAAGTTCGACTTCATATGGCTAATGAAAAACAAATAGACAAAAATTTATTAGTAAGTGGATATTAGCAATGGATGTAAATAATTCTGAGTTTACCTTACCTTAATTGATGGAATTTTATTATAAATTGATAGCATTTTGATGTATTTTATTGTTTCTTATTAAGTTAATTGTATTTTATTTATAGTTATTTCATTTAAGTATTTTATTATAAATTGATAATACTCGTATTTTTGTCTAAATTTTAAAAGTGAACGTCTCACAATTTTGAATTCACTTTAGTGTACCAAAAAGCACCAAAAGTATGTAATTATTGGTCGTTCTAAATTGACTGTGAGCTAGAAGAACTTCTAAAAGAGAAAAGTGATGAAAACTTATTATTTATTTCGCCGGTCATGCCACTTATAAATGGATATATTTTGGTTTTGACTCATGAAGATACATAATTGAGGAAAAACTACCCAAATTATTGCAGAATATGTGCAGATGTAAAATAAAATGTATAGCGCCGCCTGTCTGGTATAACGCGTCTCATGTGACAAAGAAAGTTTGCGAAAAATGTGTACAAAAATTAATGCCACTTTTAATGGAAGGAATTTATATCAGAGCAATTGAACGCAGTACTCAGTGGGCAACAAACAATATGAGTTAGAAGTTCGAGAAAAAATCTGGAAGCACATTTATCCACTAAATGTTTTAAACAAGGCATGTCATGGAATTTTTAACATGACATTGACAGGCCAGCCCCACACTGACTTAGTGACATTATTTAGTAACTGCTCTCCTGTGTTAGAATCTCCTTTACATGAAGGCGTTCCGAATTACACTTACAATGCGTCTGAAGACATTAGTAATAGGTTACACAGTAAAATTAGTTTTTTCGTAATTGTAAACTTACAATTCAGTTCAGTTTTAAGGTTTTGTAAAGTCAGAAGTAGGTTTTTTAAACATTAGCGCAGGCGACGTTTTGGATCAGTTTCACTTTGGTTATATATAGCGCCGCCGCCTGTCTACTTATAATGCGTCTCATGTGACAGAGAAAGATAGCGAAAATGTGTATAAAAATTATTGCCACTTTTAATGGAAGGAATTTATATCAGAGCAATTGAACGCAGTACTCAGTGGGGAACAAAAAATATGAGTTAGAAGTTCGAGAAAAAATCTGGAAGCACATTTATCCACTAAATGTTTTAAACAAGGCATGTCATGGAATTTTTAACATGACATTGACAGGCCAGCCCCACACTGACTTAGTCACATTATTTAGTAACTGCTCTCCTGTGTTAGAATCTCCTTTAAATGAAGGCGTTCAGAATTACACTTACAATGCGTCTGAAGACATTAGTAATAGGTTACACAGTAAAATCAGTTTTTTCGTAATTGTAAACTTAACTAAAAATTATTGCCACTTTTAATGGAAGGAATATCAGAGCAATTGAACGCAGTACTAAGTGGGCAACAAACGCCCAGATTCTTTTCTACAGACGCCCAGATTTGCCATCAAACGCCCAGATTATTTTAAATTTTTACTCATAAAGTTTCACATAGTTCTTTCAACACTTGGTAAATAGCTTTTTTCTTTTTGACAGACGCCGCTTCACGTGCCACCAACCTGCTACATTCTTTGCTGGTCAACTACATTCCTGTAAAGATAGGTTCTTTTTTTTCTTTTAAAAAATTACCTACTTTGAATTTTTACTCATAAAGTTTCACATAGTTCTTTCAACACTTGGTAAACAGCTTTTTTCTTTTTGACAGACGCTGCTTCACGTGCCACCAACCTGCTACATTCTTTGCAGGTCAACTGCCTTCCTGTAAAGATAGGTTCTTTTTTTTCTTTTAAAAAATTACCTACTTTGAATTTTTACTCATAAAGTTTCACATAGGACTTTCGACACTTTGAAGTGAAATCTGTTCTTCTGTCCCGTACCGACTGAACGTTTCTCTTTCCCGGCTCGTAGGAGAAGCTTGTGCAATGGTTTTTGCCCGAGATTTTTCCGGGGTGGGAATCGACATCTTTTTTCCTGCCCCGTACCAACCAATGTCGCCCGTTTCTTCAGATTTAATGAATTTTACGCGTTCGAAGTAAAATCTGTTTTCCCGCCCCGTTCCAACTGAAGGTTTCTCAGTCGGATTGTAGGAGAAGCTTGCGCAAGGGAGGTCTAGTGATGGGAATTATTACATTGTTAGATACCCCAAGTACAAGAATCAAGTGCGTGATATTCCGAAAATGGCAAAACTTAAAATTTACGGCACGCCCGTGCGTTAATATCTCACATTTAGGGCCGGTTTCTCCTTTGATAGCTGTCTTTTTTTAGCCTGTGGTCAGTCATCTCTTTTTTTTTAACCCACGGCTTAGGGCTAACCCTCTCCGGCCCTTAGTTTAAATGCTACCAAAAGTATGGAACGTGGACAGATGTGAAGGGAGCTTCACCGGGTGTACCGAAAAGTCCTCATCCCACTGTCCCTTCATTACCCGTGTAGGGCCGGGTGTATAAAAGAATAGCCCTACGGTACGTCCCGCCCGTCGTAAAAGGCGACTAAAGGGACACATACACACACACACATACATACACACACAGTAGGGAAGGGTCGGGCCACCGTGGGTTTCTGGCGCGGGGATCGCCCGGGATCCACGGTGGGGCGGTCCTTGCTGATCATAGATGTTGGATGTTGATGGGGGATGGGCCGGGCCATCCTGGGACCCTGGTGCCAGGGGTCGCCGGGGTTCCATGATGGGGCGGTCCGTTGGATTCTTTCTTGTTCTTGTTTGGTATGGCGGTAGGGAAGGGTCGGGCCACCGTGGGTCTCTGGCGCGGGGGATCGCCGGAGATCCATGGTGGGGCGGTCCTTGCTGATCATAGATGTTGGATGTTGATGGGGAGATGGGCCGGGTCATCCTGGGTCCCTGGTGCCAGGGGTCGCCGGGGATCCATGATGGGGCGGACCGTTGAGTTCTGTGTTTTTCTTGTTTTGTATTGTTTTGTTTCGTAGTGGTTGTTGTTGTTACGTCTTGGTGTTGTTGATGTGGGGTTGGGAGGGGACTGACATAGGGGGGCACTTACATGACGGTTGAACACACAGGGACATATACACACTCAAGCATACACACACGCACACGTACACACACGTACATACACACACACTTACATACACACATACACGCACACAGGCATGCACATACACGGACGTACAGGGTGGATCGGCTGACACGGAGGAACACGGGGAGTGCCCCGACCCTCAAGGGGAGGGCTGATGTGGGCAACCTGCCAAAGTGGGAGACCGTGTCAGGCCAGGGACCAGCCACTTCGGGCCCTGATCGGGAAGTGTGGGATGGCCGTGGAGGTCGGGCTCCAAAAAAAACTGGGAGAGGGAAAGGGAACAGAGCAGGATAAGGAGGTGTTCACTCCGAGGAGTTCAATCTCTAGGACGCCGCCGGATATGGACAGGTACAGGAGGAGTAGCGTAGGGACGACACCCTTCAGGTATAGTGGAGAGGAAGAGGACAGTGCGACTGACAAAAGCGAGAAGAGGAAGAGAGAGGAGGGACCGGCAAGCCCAGGGAAGACAGAGAAGAAAAAACCCAGGGAGGAGCGACGGGGCACTAGGAAGAGAAGGGAGGAAAAAGAAGAAGACGTAACAAACAAGGAGGAAGAGGACCAGCAGAAGGAAGAGGAGACAGATGAAGAAAAAGCAAAGGCAGACGAAGAAAGAAGAAAGAAGATAGAGGAAGAAGTAAAACGCAGATTTGAAGAGGATAGAGAACGTGAACATTTAAGGAGAAAAAAGAGAGAGGAAGAAAACAGAGTAGAGGAAGAGAACAGAAAATAAGAGGAGAAAAGAAGAGAGGAAGAAAAGAGAATAGAAGAGGAGAATAGGAAAGAAAAAGAACACACTGATCTTGATAAAGATGATGAAACTGAAGGAAATGGGGAAAAGGATAATCTGTGTGTCTTATTGTTTGATATAAACGCAAAGGAAAAAGAGAATTTAACGAAGCCTGATGAGGCAATAGAGACTATGATAGACAGGATTTTGAATGCATGTAATGAAATTATAGTTGCGACAACAGAAGTAGCCAGCACAAAGTTAAGATTTACTAAAAAACACCAGTTAACCGTAGCCGAAAATGTGGACGCGATAGAAAAGACAGTTGAAGAGATGAAAACTAAAATAGATCAAAAGGCAACTAAGAAAGTAGAAAAAAAACCTGAAGAGAAAGGAAATGCTGTAATCTTAGAAGACACTGAACTAAGAATTTTGCAAGCATTGGAAACTAGGTATCCTTTCGAAAACTCTGGATTTTCCAATTTTATCAGTACTGTTTTTTTTTATGTTATAATTTAATTTAATCAGTGGCACAAACCAGCTGATCACCGAGAGAAACCAAAACACAACTGAAGCTAGCGGCGCATTCGATTTAATGACCGTGCGATTTACTGCCCACGAACCCGTAGAACCGACTCCACCGAGAGCAGGGCTGTGTTCAGTTTCAACTGCAGAACACTAGACCCCTATTCTTGAACATGTCTGGCACTTGCCACAAGTGTTCAACGCAAGTGACCTTTACCGAACCTAAGGGCGGTGATACATTTGGCTACCCTTGCGATCACTGCCAACAAATCATCTGCAGGACATGCTGTGGCATCAGTCCCACAGAAATTCGCTCAATCATCCTTAAAAAGCGGATCATCCAGTTTTTGTGTCCTGATTGCCTAGACAATGCAAAACAACTACTTGGCCTGGTTAAACGGGTTAACAAAATGGAAGACGACATTTCTTTATTGCAACAAAATGTTTCACAAATTCCTTTAATAACTGATCAGTTGCAGACCCTTAAAGAAACTGTTGACTCTCTCTGTAAAACTCACAAAATACTTGAAACCCGAATCAACAACATGGACCAAAACCTAAGCCAAAACTCCTCAACAACGACGACCATACAACAAAATCCAGCTCTTGACAATAATGAGCTATGGCACGAACTCCAAGACCGCCAGACCCGCTCCAATAACGTCATGATTTTCAATGCTCCTGAAAAAGGCACTGATGATAGAGATATTGCTACAATTTTAAAAATCCTGACTGACAATCCACCCACAGTGTTAAATTCCTCCAGAGTTGGCAAACCCAATTCAAAAGGGGCTCGCTCTATAAGGCTATGTCTCCAGTCCCACGATGACACTATAGCCCTAATTCGTAACCGCAAGAAACTGAAAAACAAGAATATATACATAAGCCTAGACCTTACACGGAAGCAACAGGAAATAGACAAACGGGTTTGGAGTGATTATAAATCCCGAGTGGCTAAGGGAGAGAAAAACATACAAGTTAAGTACACCAAAGGTACTCCCCAAATTGTTCCGGGTTCGGAAAACTTAAAAGAGGCCAATGTCGAAATAAATTAGAGAATTTAAGCACGTATTACCAAAACGTTCGTGGTCTTCGAACCAAACTTCGAAAATTACTATGTAACATTTCTGTTTATGACTACCACATCATAATGCTAACAGAAACAAATCTTTCCGATGACATCTCAGATGACGAACTTGCCTTAAATAACTACTGTATCTTTAGAAAGGACCGCTGCCGACAAACCAGCCACAAAGAAAGTATGGGCGGTGTTCTAATTGCTGTACATAGATCAATTCCTTCTGCCAAACTGAACACAACTTACCCATTAGAACAAATCTTTGTCTCAATTGGCACCCCCAAATTACTATCCATCATCGGATGTGTCTACTTACCACCTGATTCTCCAGTTGAATGCTACCAAATGTTTAGTGATTCAGTAGACTACATAACCGATTGTTACCCGAATGTAGAGCTATGCATAGCGGGAGACTTCAACCTACCAAAGGCTAGATGGACCAACGAGGATATATGCGCATGTGCACATCCACGTGCTGACACCTACGTCTCTCCACTTAATATCCAGAAGATCGCGATTATATCTGATTGCTGCGCCTTTAAAAATTTCTTTCAGTCTAACTCTATTGTAAATTCAAATAATTTAATTCTAGACCTAATTTTATGTCACACACACCTATCAGTCTCTCAATGTGACCCTCTGGTAACCCCTTTAGACCAACAGCACCCTCCCTTACATTTTAACCTCACTATCGCTACTTCGTATCACACAGTAGTCAATCCAACACCAGAAAGATTCTACTATGATTTCAAATCGGCAGACTTTACTTTTGTGAATGAATACTTGGGAACGTTTCAGTGGGACGACTTGCTCAATAACCTAGATGTAAACGACATGATCAACAAGTTCTACGAAATAATCTACGATTGCCTGGATCTCTTTGTTCCAACAAAAAAAGTCCCAACTGGGAAGTTTCCAAGATGGTTCAGTCGTGAACTTATAAACCTCACGATTCAGAAAAAAATAGCTCATGCAAACTTCAAAAGCTCTGAATCAGAGCAAGATTATCTTATATTTTCTGAATTAAGGTCTCATCTTTCCAGAGAATGCCACATAGATTTTGTACAAAACACTGAGAGAAGTCTTAGCAGCAATCCCAAGCAGTTCTGGAACTATGTCAATTCGCAACGGAAATCTCCTAGCATTCCAAATGTTCTTCATCTAGACAACCAAAGCGTGAACATGGGACCCGAAGCGGCAAACCTATTTGCATCTTACTTCTCTGTCTACTCATCAGACAACCCTGACAGCCCTAATGAGGTGTCATCCATTCACCTAAATTTGACTAAATACTCACCATCTATCTCTGAAATCTTCACTGAACTTAGCGAACTCAACCCCCACAAAGGCCCAGGCCCTGACAACATTCATCCCTTATTCCTCAAAAACTGTTCATTCATCTTAGCCCGTCCACTCCATATAATTTTTAACAAATCACTCGAAAGTGGCCACTTTCCTTCATTCTGGAAATCGAGTTATGTCGTTCCCATCCATAAGTCTGGTGATAAATCCAATGTTAAGAACTATAGACCAATTTCTATCATAAGCACCATCCCAAAACTCTTTGAAAAAATTGTTGCCAAATATTTCAGTTCCTGCCTTTCATCTCTTATCATCGACCAACAATTTGGTTTCTGCACAGGCCGCAACACCGAGCTCAATCTTCTAACGTATACTAACTCCCTGTTACAAGCTTTGGAGAAGGGAGCCGAGATTCATGCCATCTATACGGACTTCTCCAAAGCCTTCGATAAACTCCCACACAACATAACCATCACTACGCTTAAATCACTGGGAGTGGATGGTTCTTTACTTTCCTGGGTTGAGAGCCTACTAACTGGACGCACACAAATAGTCAAGGTGAACAATTTCCTGTCCAAAGAAATAGTCGTGTCCTCTGGAGTTCCACAAGGCTCCCACATTGCCCCACTTCTATTCAACCTTGTTATAAACAGTGTTGCACCGTGCTTCAATTCAAGTGACGTCCTGCAGTTTGCTGACGACTTCAAAACGTTTAAAATTATAATGAATTCAGAAGACTGCACAGCACTGCAGGGGGACCTTGATAGGTTTGCTTCATGGTGCCGCAAATACGGTATGCATCTCAATACATCTAAATGTCATGTCATCAAATTCTCTCGCCGCCAAATTAAAACAGACTTCATCTACCATCTTGAAGGCACACCACTCTCTACTGTTGACAACATCCGAGATCTTGGAGTAATTGTGGACGACAGATTGTCCTTGGTGCCCCACATTGATTGTATCATTAGTAAATCTCTGCGTATGTTGGGTTTTATCAAAAGATCTACCCAAGACTTTCAGACCATCCAGGCACTAAAGACTCTTTACTGTTCATTAGTCCGCAGCTATTTAGAATATGCCCCATCGGTATGGGACCCTCAATATGCCTACCATATTAACCGACTAGAGAGAGTTCAGAAGAAGTTTTTACATCACATTCATTTTAACTTATTTCGTGATAGTAACTACAATTATACTGAGCTATGTAAGCAATTACATCTATCAACCTTACAGGATAGACGCAAATATCATGACCTCATCACCCTCTTCAAAATCCTAAACTCCGTCTCGGACTGTCCAGTTCTTACCTCCTCAATCGGTCTACATGTACCCCCTGTTAATACTAGACGAATTTTGTCATGTCCCATTCCATCGTACCAATTATGGACGCAATTGTTTTATTTCAAGGGCAACATCATTAGCTAATCAACACCCATCCCTTGATTTCTTTTGCGACTTAAAAACCTTCCAAAGACAACTGAGGGTCCTGTTGTCAGACTGAACATGAACTAGTTACTTATAACATTTCATGACAGGATAGTGTTTCCATGCTTCACTTTTGCTACCTACTATCAGCTTGATACGTGGTCATAGACGAAAAACTAATAACTAAAAACTAGAACGTGAACTTAAATTAAAAATTTTTTCTTTTTAAATTTAAACTTCGTAAACTTGAATTTTTGAACTTAAAACTTGTACTCTAGTTAACTAAGTATAAAATGTAAATTGTGTTCTAGTATATGTATGATATCATAGATTTAAGTAATTTTATAGATTGAAGTAATATCCAATTTTATTTCCTAATTAATATTTACTTTGTATTATGTAGTTTTGATTAATAATCAAATTTGTAAAATGGCATTGGCCGTAAATAAATAAATAAAAAAATAATAAATAAGACAGGTTAAAGAGGACCAAAAAGTATATCATGATAATCTAAAAAGGGAGATAAATGAAATAAAAGAACTGGTCAAAGCAATAACGGGAAAGAAACAAAAGGACTACATTATGAAAGCTAACAATGCGGTACCAGATCCAAGGGAATTAGATACAGATACTGACAGAAATCATGATAATGAGACAGTAGATGATAAAGACATAGAGACAAGTAATGATGAACAATGGATAAAAACTAGAAAAAAGAAAAGAGCAATAGGTAGAAAAGAGGCTATAGATAATATAAGAAAGAAGCATGAGAACATAAAAACAAGACAACAAGTAGAAGGGAGCGAAAGACAAAATGGAGAAAACAGACAGGTCGGTGGGCGTGAGGGTATGAATGGACAGATGAAAGGGTATGCGTATGTTTCACCACCAGCGAGGAAGAACTACTCACTAGTAGTTAAAATGGGTGAGGAAAAAGATTCGGTGAAGGTCATGGCGGAAGTAAAGAAAAGCCTAAAGGAAAACGAATTTAAAGGGAATCTGGAAAGGGTAAACAGGTTAAACAATGGAGTTGTGACAATAGAAATGAAGACCCAGGAAGAAAGGGATAGAGTAAGGGAAATAATTACGAGAGCGAATGATGGTAAGATTGATTGTAAGAATGACGAATTGAGAAGACACACAGAAGAAGAATTTGGTGTGGACATATGGGATGAAAATGAGAGAATGTTTGCGGACATATTAGGAAGCGAGAAGACTATTAAGGTAATAAGGAAAATACAGTGCAGGGATAGAGGAAAGAATAATTGGTTATGTGAGACAAGTGCGAGTGTGTTTAGAGCGTTGATGAAACACGAAAGAGTGAGCCTAGGATACGAGAAACTATTTGTTGAAGAGTATTTGGATGTCTTGGTATGTTATAAATGTTGTGGGGGCATAGAGTGTTGGTATGTAAGGAAAAGCCTAAATGCAGATTTTGTGCAGGTGAGCATGAAGGAAGGGACTGTGGAACGAAAGATAGAAGGAAGTGTATAAACTGTACGAAGGTAGGAAAGAATGGGGAGGGACACTGGGCGATGAGTTATGAATGCCCGGTTTACATGAGAAGGATGGATCTAAAAAGGCGACAAATAAGAGTGTAGATGGGATTTAATGTATTGCAATTAAATTTGGGGAGATGTGAGGCTGCGACAATCGAATGCATGGAATATATGAGGAATAATGAGATTGAAGTTGCATTAGTACAAGAACCGTATATCAGAGAGGGAGAATTAGTGGGAATACCTGAGGGAATGAGAGTGATCAGTGGGAGTAATGGATTTAAGGCAGCAATAATTGTGGATGTGGGGGTGAAGGATATAATAGTGATGGAGAACATGAGCAATGAGTGGATGGTGTGCATTAGGGCATGGATAAGCGGAGTTCGGCTTGCATTCTGTTCCCTCTATTGCGTCTGGGGTGAGGGTATTGACGCCTACCTGGAGGCATTGGAGAGGGTGGTGGACGCCTGCAGAGACGGGGCTTTGTTGGTGGGTACGGACGCAAATGCGGTTTCACCAATGTGGCACAGTAAGAACGTTAGAGCTAATGAAGTTGAGAAAGTTAGACGAGGTGAAAGATGGTGTGAATTTATATTAACTAAGGATATGAGGGTAATTAATGAACCTAGTGATGAATATACATTTATGTCAGGAAGAGGAATGAGTGATATAGATGTAACATTGGTAAACAACAAATGGAACTGGATAACTGAATGGAAAGTGGATGGTGAAAGTAGTGTGAGTGACCACAATGCCCTAGTAATAAAAGTGAGATTAGAGCGTGAAGGGAGAGAAATGAATGATCTAGCAACGACGTGGAATGTTAAAACTTACTTTTTATTTATTTATTTCAATGGTCATGCCACTTATGGATATATTTTGGTTTTGACTCATGAAGATACATAATTGAGGAAAAACTACCCACATTTTATACCTTATTGCCGAAGATTTACAGATGTAAAAGAAAGTATTCAAATACTATTTTAAACACCTATTCCAAGGAAGTTCGACTTCATATGGCTAATAAAAAACAAATAGACAAAAATTTATTAGTAAGTGGATATTAATTGATATATGTAATTGACACAAAGATGACCCACTTTCACAAACTTTCTTCTTTGAAATCTTCAATACTGATTTTATTATAATTTATATTTTCAAATTAAAATAAATAGCGAAAATGGCAATTGTTAAGATCGAAGATTTTCTAAAAGAGTTTTCTCTTGAAGATTTGATTACAACTGAAAATCGTGCTAACTTAAAGTTTACTGGATACAATCCATCTGCGATAATGAATAAACTGATTAAAGCTGGTCTAGAAACATCAGATCTAGGTACCATGTGTTATCTTTTCTTAACACGTGGTAATAATGTTAAAGACATGATGACAAAGACAAATGGAGAAGGCAAAGCTGTCATAGAAACTTTAGTCGAAAAGTATGATTTAGTTTCTAAAGTTAAAGGCTCTGGTTCAGATGCAGTCAATTTAGCTAGAGTTGCTGGATTGTCTCCATCTGCTTGTTATCTCATTTTGACTAATACTGATGCTGCTGATTTTCGTCCAGTTCCACATTCTGATCTTAAGAAAATACACCCTAAATGGATGTGTTTCTTAGGATTTGCCAGTATCTTGCTACCATCAGGAAAATATATTAGTCCAGAGAATGAAGCTTATGTTAAAGGATCTCTATTAATTTATGCCATACAAGAATCCAAGATATTGGATGTTAACAACAAGAGGACTTTCAAAGAAGCTTCTGCATTAGTCAAAAGATTCTTCAATGGTAATAATGTTAAAGACATGATGACAAAGACAAATGGAGAAGGCAAAGCTGTCATAGAAACTTTAGTCGAAAAGTATGATTTAGTTTCTAAAGTTAAAGGCTCTGGTTCAGATGCAGTCAATTTAGCTAGAGTTGCTGGATTGTCTCCATCTGCTTGTTATCTCATTTTGACTAATACTGATGCTGCTGATTTTCGTCCAGTTCCACATTCTGATCTTAAGAAAATACACCCTAAATGGATGTGTTTCTTAGGATTTGCCAGTATCTTGCTACCATCAGGAAAATATATTAGTCCAGAGAATGAAGCTTATGTTAAAGGATCTCTATTAATTTATGCCATACAAGAATCCAAGATATTGGATGCTAACAACAAGAGGACTTTCAAAGAAGCTTCTGCATTAGTCAAAAGATTCTTCAATGCCGCATTTTCATCCAATCATTTTAAATTTGATGACAGAGTAAAATTTACAAAAACTCACTTTAAGGAAATTGTACAACATAAGGTGGGAGGTTTCCAAGCAACTGCATTAGCCATAGATCTAGCAGATAAACTAGCAAAACAGACAGAATTAGATGAATATTTCTTCTAATTTGGAATATGTTAATCTAATATTATGACGACTTGGCTTGCCGCATTTTCATCCAATCATTTTAAATTTGATGACAGAGTAAAATTTACAAAAACTCACTTTAAGGAAATTGTACAACATAAGGTGGGAGGTTTCCAAGCAACTGCATTAGCCATAGATCTAGCAGATAAACTAGCAAAACAGACAGAATTAGATGAATATTTCTTCTAATTTGGAATATGTTAATCTAATATTATGACGACTTGGCTAATAATAAATTCTAGAATATTCCATAACATTCTACGACGTTCTATTCGGGAACCAGAAGAGATATCCAAAGATCGACTTCGACATTAGCTTAGTTAGTTAAAAAATAAGAATTAAAAAGAATTTCTAGAATATTCCATAACATTCTACGACGTTCTATTCAAGAACCAGAAGAGATATCCAAAAAGCGACTTCTATTAGTTTAGTTAGTTAAAAAGTAAGAATCAGAAAGAATTTCTAGAATATTCCATAACATTATACGACGTTCTATTCGAGAACTAAAAGAGATAATAAAAAAAAGACTTCTACATTTGCCTAGTAATCAATAGAGTGATAAATTACTGCATTTACTAGAAAATTCCAGAACATTCCATTAGGTTCTATTTAAGAATCCGAAGAGATATTGAAAAACCGACTTCGACATTCGCTTTATAGCCCTAAAATAAACGTTTTAAGTGATTTATCAGGAAGTTGATGCTTACAAGACAAGGATCGGCAAAGATGGAAGATCTAACTAAAATGATGCAGGCTCTAGCAGCTCAAATGGCTCAAAACCAGAACGATATAAGACAGACCATTGAGCAAAACTAGAACAATATGAGACAGACCATTGAACAAAACCAGGGTGATATGAAACGGACCATGGACGACATGAAACAGACCATGGAACAAACCCAGAACGACATGAGACAGACATTAGATAGCATGCAAGAAAACTTTGATCAGATAAAGAGCAACTCCAAACAGCTGAGAGAAGAGTTCAAGACTGCAACCGAAGATCTTAGGGAAGAAATAACCCAAATAATACATAGTGTAGAACAAAAGGTACAAAATAAATTGCAAAATGTTGAAGAAAAGGTACAACATGTTGAAGAAAAATCACAATAATAATTTAGTAATCTTAGTAAAATGGCACAGATAAGAGAATTACCTCCAGCTCAAAATCAAGAGTTTTTCAATAAATATCTTTCTACAACCAAAGCCTTCGAGAAATTAATATTTAGTAATGGTAAACTTATCACGTCCTTGCAATGCAACTATAGGTAAATTTAGTGGGAATAAGGACACTGTTGTTCTGGTAAATATACGTTTTAATCCATCGGTAACGTTTCGACAATGGTTTTTGTCTTCATAGTCTGAAGGTCTGATGAAGACAAAAACCATTGTCGAAACGTTACCGATGGATTAAAACGTATATTTACCAGAACAACAGTGTCCTTATTCCCACTAAATTTACCTATATTTAGTAATGTTAATATTTATTCTTTCACCGGAGCTTGGGCTGGTACTCATGCTCCCACGATGGCTTTACTGATTTATCTGGGTGAATTAAGCGAGCCAGGTCATCAAATAAATCGAGAAGATGCAATGACCTTAGTTTTAGCAGTTTTCATGGGCCAGTATTTACCTCAAACCAAGTTTATGACGAGAGATGAAGGCCGTACAAAGATTATTTCTGTTATACAAAAATTAATAAGAGATGAGCAGCTGAGAAATCGATTACCACCTAATGTGAATCAGGTTGATTTTATTGACGAAGTAGCTAGAGGCATAGATGGGAAGTTTAACGCTCAAGTTGTTCAGAGATTTGGAGCGTTTATAGATGCTGACTGGCCAATTAAGGAGAATGATGGGATGGGATGGATATTCACGAAGCCATTCGAATCTTGTTCTATCTCTCCACTACGGTTTTAAATGCTAACTCGTTAACAGGTCTTGATGTAATAATGCATGTTGGAGTTTCCATTGCAAAACGCGGTAATCTTACTGACGATTTCAAAGCTAAAATAGAACGTGGCCTATTAGATGACATCAATCAGACTATTAATCTTAATGAAGAAGTAATTAAAACATTCTATAAGTTCTTTGGAAATAATATCAATGCAGCTCGTGCCGAGACTTTCAAGACATTATGGGAAGCACTAATCCCTCAGGAAGCATTACGTCTTAAATTGACTATTCAGCAGCTAGTAGGTAGTGGGCTTACTGCGTTTATGATTATCGGTAGGGCAATGAGACTTTTTCAAGATTTTCCATGGGATATTGTAGGAAATATATATCCCACTGATGTAAGTAATTTTGTAGCTGCCGTCAATGCAGTTAATGGTAATTTGTACTACGGATTTAATCAAGACTTAGGTCCAGTAAAAAGCACTAATTATCCAAACCTCGCATGGGTTGCCAGAGAATTATTAATTAGAATTAACGGTGAGAGGTCATTAACAAACTATCGTGGATGGAAAGCAACAGTACCAGAACGTCAAACAATTGATGCTGCGATCAATGCATATGCTGCTAGAAGAGCAGAAAGACATCAGGCAGCTGGGGATAATCTGGCACGTCATGCTAATGGAGATATCATACATCAAAACATTGATATTAATAATGCGATTGAAACTATTAATGCAGGTCATAATGCTCATTTGTTTGCTTAAATTGCTTGAGATAATGACGCAGAATTAGAATATTTACATTTAGAGTTTCTTGAGATGAATGGTTTCTATTTAATGATAGTTAGATGATAAATTATCATATATCATATAAACTTTTGATTTCTTATGAGCTTAAGGTGTTTCAAGACTTTCTTGTATTGCAGTTTCCAGTTACTGCCTCTCGACATCAGCTAATCAACAGTAGATACAGGTTGTCTACTTAGGTATTTCGGAACATTTTCAACACGCTCCATTTATAACACACTTATCAAACCAAATAACTCGACGTTTTAAGATACTTAAATCATTAGGAATTTTTCGCAACCAAATTTTATGCATTTGTTTATCCACTGGCAAATTAAAAGTTGACACATATTCGGTTTCAGTATAGTTGGACCGAAAGCCAACAACACTACACGTTCGCGGCATTGTTGTTTTTTTCGTGGGCTGCCTTATTTTAATAACTTTGATAAAATTCACATAAAATTCATGCCCGAATTTAAAAAAAATTGACGTAAACAAACATACCAAAACTGAAAACACACATGTTTTATAATGACAGCTGGCCGGGAGGCGTTCTTTTGTGACCCTCCTACGGTCACATGTTCAAATACTTTTATTTTTAAGGAAATAGCAATTTTAAACACATATTCCAATGAAGTTCGACTCCATATAGCTAATAAAAAACAAATAGGCAAAAGTTTATGAGTAAGTGGATAGTTTATTTAATTAAGCATACTGTAATATATTAGCAGTGGATGTAAACAATTCTGAGTTTACGGATACCTTATATGATGGGATTTTATTATAAATTGATAACATTTTATTTATGGGATTTTCTCGATATATTTTATTGTTTCTTATAAGTTGATAGTATTCGATTTAGTATTTCATTTAAGTATTTTATTATAAATTGATAATACTCGTATTTTCAAATGTCTCAGATGTGACGAATTAATCTTTTGTACTACTTTCGCAGCACATATGAAAACGAAGTATTCCTATGTAACTGAACTTTCGTCAGTGTGCTGTGTTTGTTTTGCACCAGATATCAAAAATTTACTCAGACATTTTAGGTGCCACAAAATTTCGATCTTACCGGCAATGTTACTCAATTTGCCGCTGTTTCGACAATTTTACAATGAACTTGTTGTCAGGGCTACTGAAAAACATAGATTGGATTTGCCGATCCAAGACTTATATCAAACACAGGAACGCATTGCCAATCTAGGTAATTTTAACCTTTTATCCTACTCATCGATTGACTTTTTTCCTTTTCTGTTCGTTCAAGTAATTTGTTGTTTTTTTTCAGTTTTTCTTGTCCGACGCATTTTGAGTCTGCCGCGTTCTGAACTACCGGGACAAGATCGTAAAAGTTTCCAAATGAAAATAAACAACATTCTCATTTTGAAGAAAGGGAATGTCGGTTTAGATGTCGATTACTCAGCCAACTACTTGCCTTATATTGCCATTACTTTAAAAACACAGGCAAGGCAATGATTATTTGAAAGAGAAACAACAGAAACAGTACAAGAGACAACGTTGGCGAGTACTAGCGGTAGTTCATTGGTAATTGGCCAAAAAGACAAAATAAGATGTCTCTCGTGTACAAAATTTGTAATGTCCGAGACATTTGCTCACCATCAGAAAAATGTAAAGGTACCACTTGTACAACCTGCAACGCCACCTTTTTTCGAAAAGGTAGTCTGCGACGACATATTTTGGCTAAACATGCTGTAGTACAAGTACAACCACCAAATACCTACTTGGAAAAGTTTGAAAAAAGTTATAACCAAACAAATAAACAAATATATTATAAGAAGTCAAGCAAAATATAAATGTTAAAAAAATTGCCAATGGTAATATCATAAAACAAAAAATCTCGCGGCGAATTGTCCCTGCGGCGAATTGTCCCCGCGGCGAAACGGCTGCGGCGAATTGGCCGCAGCGAATTGTCCCCTACCCACCAGAAATTGTCTAGGTTATTATTAGTTTAAAAGTTTTTAAAAACCTTAAAGTTTTTACATTGAATATAGAAAAAAGATAACTAAATTATTTTGAATTGAATTGAAAGTGGTTCGGTTTGAAAGTTTGTAAAAAATGGTGTTCAAAGCCAGTTGACGAAGCAATTTAGTAAGAATCAAGCAAAAGAACGTCAAGATGAGCGCAACCAGTTTCGATCAAATGTATATTGTGGACGTGCAAGGTTTTGAATACAAAGATTCAGATTTTATTTGTAAGGAAATAGCCATCGTTAAGTTTAAGCCTAGAGAAGTTATCCACAATTTTGTTAATTTTCCAATTAGCAGAAAATGGCTTAGTTATGAATTCGGAGCGCAGGTGGACAAAAAGACCGAGCTTCATGGACTGCAATGGACCTCGTTTAACTGCAGCTACGTCCCTATGAAAACTTAGCCTTATTTTTAAAAGAACTTATAGCAAATAAGCCGATATATGTAAAGGGTCACAACAAAACACGGTGGATCTCAAATTTAATTAATGACGACACAGTAGATGTCCAGAACTTAGGATGTCCAAGTTTTGACAAACTAAAACAAAAACAATCTTCTGAAAATCTCCACTGTGGAAGGCACAAAACTAATGATTTAACTTGCGCAAAAGAAAACGCACTGTTACTGCCACATTGGTTAGAAAGCAAAAACCACTAACCAAACTATATATATATATATATATATATATATATATATATATATATATATATATATATAAATATATATATATATATATATATATATATATATATAAATATATATATATATATATATATATATATATATATATATATATATATATATATATATATATATATATATATATATATATATATATATACAGGGTGTTCCTTAAGGGTTTGCGAATATTTAAGGAGGTGATTCTACATTAAAAAATAATGGTAATTTGTCGTATAAACTATGGTCGAAAAATGCACCGTTATAAAAATACAGGGTGTTAAAGTTTTCAAAAAAAAATTGAAATTTATTAATAATTTCAAAATCATTAGGGATATTTTATTTAAATTTGGTACATAACCATAAATGTCTAAGGCGCATATTTTCCAAGAAGAAAATGATTTTTAACTTTGACAGTGGCGTGCGTACGGGCACTAGCTTTTTTATTTTTTTAGAAAAAATAGTACGCCACTTGTTTTTTTCAAAAAAGTTTTACTTTTTAAATTATCCACTTAATTCTAAAGAAAAAAGGTCTCTTAATTTTTTTCTCTACAGGGCGTCGTTCTTGAGTAAAAAAATAAAATCCGTTGTTCTGCAAAAGCAAAATAATGTGACCATTTAAAGAATACAATTGATCAAGTTGCCTTAGAAATATCTCGATTTAATTTAAATTTAGTACGTAATAATAGGCTATTAAGATGCGTTTTTCTCAATAAAAAAATAATGTTTAGCTTCATCAGCGGCGTGCGTACGGGTACTAAATTTTAAATTTTTAAAGAAAAAATAGTACGCCACTGGTTTTTTTTAAAACATTTTTCTTCTTTCGAATTCCTCGTTTCATTTAAAAAAAAAGTATCTAGTTTTTTTTCTACAGGGCGTCGTTTTTGAGTAAAAAAATAAAAACCGTTGTGTTGCCAAAGAATGTAATTTATTTAAGAATACATTAATCTAGTTGCCTTGGAAATACTTAAAATAAGACACGTATTCAATTGTTTTTATATGTATTTGTCATTTTGTAGCATTAGTTTATGATCGGTTAGGTCTGTTTGCTGTAAATTATTTTTTTTGCTAATTTATTTTTACAATCTTTCCAAAAATGGTTATTTATTCCAATGCAGAAATGGCGGAAATGCATTACATGTATGGTCTCGCCGATGGTAATCTCTGTCTGCACCACCAAAGGTATCCAAACCGTGTTTTGCCAGACAGCCGAACCTTTTCTAATATCCATCGGCGTCTAGTTGAAACTGGCAGTGTTAGATAGGGTACAGCTGAAGGTAGACCTCAAATTGTAAGAACACCTGAAATTGAGGAAGCGGTATTGCAGGAAGTGGAGGAACATCCTGAAACCAGCACGAGGAAAATCGCAAGAAACCTAAACATTTGCCACCAAATTGTATGGAGGATTTTAGTGGATTTTTTATTGTATCCTTACCATATTTTAAGAGTCCAGGCTTTATTGCCAAGAGATTTTCCAGGGCGAGTAACTTTCTGCCAGTGGTATGTCCATAATATTGAACGAAATCCGCAATTCGAAAATTTAATTATGTTTACAGACGAAGCCAATTTTTCAAGAAATGCCATTCAAAATGTACGTAATAATCATTTGTGGGCAGAAGAAAATCCTCATGCGGTAAGTCAAACGCATTTTCAGCAACAATTTTCGGTTAACGTGTGGGCAGGCATTATTCATAATTATTTAATTGGTCCGTTCTTCTTGCCAGGACGGCTTAACGGGCAATCTTATCTAAACTTTCTACAAGAACAATTGCCCTTACTGTTATATGATATTCCACTGGCCACAAGAAATCAAATGTGGTACATGCACGATGGTGCACCTGCCCATTTCAGCCTTGAAGTTCGTAATCATTTAGATACTGTTTATCCAAATCGTTGGATAGGCCGTGGTGGAACCCAAGAATGGCCACCAAGGTCCCCCGACCTTAACAGTTTAGACATTTTCTTGTGGGGACATCTTAAAACCCTGGTCTATACAAATCCGCCTATTAATACCGTTGAAGAATTAAGAGAAAGAATAGTTCTGTCCTGCGACAGAATAAGAAATACTGCAGGAATATTCCAAAGAGTACGTAGTTCTATGAGGAGGCGGGCAGAAGCATGCATTTTAAGTGGAGGGGGCCATTTTCAGCAATTTTTGTAAAAACGTTATTTGTAATATGTATTGTATTAAATTATTGATTTAAAATTATTCTAATTTTGCAAGCCTTTTTTTGCGTTCCTGTAAAATTTATACAACTGCACATAGCAGGTTTTGGATTGTCAATGACGATATTCAAATGCATGATTAATTGCAAAATTGTATTTAATAAATTACATTACTTTCCTTTGGCAAAACAAAGGTTTTTATTTTTTTACTCAAAAACGACGCCCTGTAGAAAAAAAAATAAAGAGACTTTTTTTCTTTAGAATTAAGTGCACTATTCAAAAAGTAAAAATGTTTTTAAAAAAACCAGTGGCGTACTATTTTTTCTTTAAAAATTTAAAATTTAGTACCCGTACGCACGCCACTGATGAAGCTAAACATTATTTTTTTATTGAGAAAAACGCATCTTCATAGCCTATTATTACGTACTAAATTTGAATTCAATCGAGATATTTCTAAGGCAACTTGATCAATTGTATTCTTTAAATGGTCACATTATTTTGCTTTTGCAGAACAACGGTTTTGATTTTTTTACTCAAGAACGACGCCCTGTAGAGAAAAAAATTAAGAAACCTTTTTTCTTTCGAATTAAGTGGATAATTCAAAAAGTAAAACTTTTTTGAAAAAAACCAGTGGCGTACTATTTTTTTCTGTAAAAATAAAACAGCTAGTGCCCGTACGCACGCCACTGTCGAAGTTAACAATCATTTTCTTCTTGGAAAATATGCGCCTTAGACATTTATGGTTATGTGCCAAATTTGAATAAAATATCCCCAATGATTTCGAAATTATTAATAAATTTCAATTTTTTTTTGAAAAGTTTAACACCCTGTATTTTTATAACGGTGTATTTTTCGACCATAGTTTATACGACAAATTATCATTATTTTTTAATGTAGAATCACCTCCTTAAGTATTCGCAAACCTTTAAGGAACACCCTGTATATATATATATATATATATATATATATGAGTGAGGGGGGTCGTTTCAACGAATCGTCTATGGCATGATTCATGTTATAAACATGACCCCCCTCACGGGGTCTCCCACGCAGCCGTTGCTGCTGTGGGTATAAACCAAAGGTTTCTCTTAATTCCCAATTAGTTACTTTAGAATCGTTATAAAAATGACTTCAAAGAATAAAATAATACAAGTGTATCACAAACTAATGTCTCAGAAAAATTAGTGGTGAAAGTTCTAGTTCGCAAGAAAGTGAAAATTTTGAGAAAAATGTAAGTGATTTAGAATTGGATCGGTGCATTATTGGAACCGTAAGAGATTTTATATTTGCTCAAACATTATTTTTTGAGCAAATTTCTCTTGACAATGGACCACGAAAAATTTTACGGACTCCCTGTAAGGGTGTCCCAGAAAACATTGATTTTTGGACTGACTTCGATAATACTTACAGTGATAATCATTACTGTGGTAGTGATTACACAAGCTGCAACAAATTTTTCTGTCTATGGACAGAGGAATTAAAGTCTGGAATAATATTTTGTAAAAAATGTGCATCAGAAGCACACGATAACGAAAGAATTATTAATTATTTCAATCAAATTCAATATGTGAGTTATTACAAAATGCATGTACACAAAGAAGGTCATTTTCATTGCTCTATATATCGTTTTGACGTAATCAATTTTAAAAATTGTCAAAGCGCAAAAGCTAAAATTTACAAACATGCAAAATGTTTGTTAACATCTACATAAATTGTTTAAAATGAAAGAAAGCTAAAGTATTATATTATTATACTAAACTATTTTGAATTGAATTGAAAGTGGTTCGGTTTGAAAGTTTGTAAAAAGTGGTGTTCAAAGCCAGTTGACGAAGCAATTTAGTAAGAATCAAGTAAAAGAGCGTCACGATGAGCGCAGTTTCGATCAAATGTATATTGTGGACGTGCAAGGTTTTCAATACAAAGATTCAGATTTTATTTGTAAGGAAATAGCCATCGTTAAGTTTAAGCCTAGAAAAGTTATCCACAATTTTGTTAATTTTCCAATTACCACAAAATGGCTTAGTTATGAATTCGGAGCGCAGGTGGACAAAAAGACCGAGCTTCATGGACTGCAATGGACCTCGTTTAACTGCAGCTACGTCCCTATTGAAAACTTAGCCTTATTTTTAAAAGAACTTATAGCAAATAAGCCGATATATGTAAAGGGTCACAACAAAACACGGTGGATCTCAAATTAATTTAATTAATAACGACACAGTAGATGTCCAGAACTTAGGATGTCCAAGTTTTGACAAACTAAAACAAAAACAATCTTCTGAAAATCTCCACTGTGGAAGGCACAAAACTAATGATTTAACTTGCGCAAAAGAAAACGCACTGTTACTGCCACATTGGTTAGAAAGCAAAAACCACTAACCAAACTATATATATATATATATATATATATATATATATATATATATATATATATATATATATATATATATATATATATATATATATATATATGAGTGAGGGGGGTCGTTTCAACGAATCGCCTATGGCATGATTCATGTTATAAACATGACCCCCCTCACGGGGTCTCCCACGCAGCCGTTGCTGCTGTGGGTATAAACCAAAGGTTTCTCTTAATTCCCAATTAGTTACTTTAGAATCGTTATAAAAATGACTTCAAAGAATAAAATAATACAAGTGTATCACAAACTAATGTCTCTGAAAAATTAGTGGTGAAAGTTCTAGTTCGCAAGAAAGTGAAAATTTTGAGAAAAATGTAAGTGATTTAGAATTGGATCGGTGCATTATTGGAACCGTAAGAGATTTTATATTTGCTCAAACATTATTTTTTGAGCAAATTTCTCTTGACAATGGACCACGAAAAATTTTACGGACTCCCTGTAAGGGTGTCCCAGAAAACATTGATTTTTGGACTGACTTCGATAATACTTACAGTGATAATCATTACTGTGGTAGTGATTACACAAGCTGCAACAAATTTTTCTGTCTATGGACAGAGGAATTAAAGTCTGGAATAATATTTTGTAAAAAATGTGCATCAGAAGCACACGACAACGAAAGAATTATTAATTACTTCAATCAAATTCAATATGTGAGTTATTACAAAATGCATGTACACAAAGAAGGTCATTTTCATTGCTCTATATGTCGTTTTGACGTAATCAATTTTAAAAATTGTCAAAGCGCAAAAGCTAAAATTTACAAACATGCAAAATGTTTGTTAACATCTACATAAATTGTTTAAAATGAAAGAAAGCTAAAGTATTATATTATTATACTAAACTATTTTGAATTGAATTGAAAGTGGTTCGGTTTGAAAGTTTGTAAAAAGTGGTGTTCAAAGCCAGTTGACGAAGCAATTTAGTAAGAATCAAGTAAAAGAGCGTCACGATGAGCGCAGTTTCGATCAAATGTATATTGTGGACGTGCAAGGTTTTCAATACAAAGATTCAGATTTTATTTGTAAGGAAATAGCCATCGTCAAGTTTAAGCCTAGAAAAGTTATCCACAATTTTGTTAATTTTCCAATTACCACAAAATGGCTTAGTTATGAATTCGGAGCGCAGGTGGACAAAAAGACCGATCTTCATGGACTGCAATGGACCTCGTTTAACTGCAGCTACGTCCCTATTGAAAACTTAGCCTTATTTTTAAAAGAACTTATAGCAAATAAGCCGATATATGTAAAGGGTCACAACAAAACACGGTGGATCTCAAATTAATTTAATTAATAACGACACAGTAGATGTCCAGAACTTAGGATGTCCAAGTTTTGACAAACTAAAACAAAAACAATCTTCTGAAAATCTCCACTGTGGAAGGCACAAAACTAATGATTTAACTTGCGCAAAAGAAAACGCACTGTTACTGCCACATTGGTTAGAAAGCAAAAACCACTAACCAAACTATATATATATATATATATATATATATATATATATATATATATATATATATATATATATATATATATATCTATATATATATATATATGAGTGAGGGGGGTCGTTTCAACGAATCGCCTATGGCATGATTCATGTTATAAACATGACCCCCCTCACGGGGTCTCCCACGCAGCCGTTGCTGCTGTGGGTATAAACCAAAGGTTTCTCTTAATTCCCAATTAGTTACTTTAGAATCGTTATAAAAATGACTTCAAAGAATAAAATAATACAAGTGTATCACAAAATAATGTCTCTGAAAAATTAGTGGTGAAAGTTCTAGTTCGCAAGAAAGTGAAAATTTTGAGAAAAATGTAAGTGATTTAGAATTGGATCGGTGCATTATTGGAACCGTAAGAGATTTTATATTTGCTCAAACATTATTTTTTGAGCAAATTTCTCTTGACAATGGACCACGAAAAATTTTACGGACTCCCTGTAAGGGTGTCCCAGAAAACATTGATTTTTGGACTGACTTCGATAATACTTACAGTGATAATCATTACTGTGGTAGTGATTACACAAGCTGCAACAAATTTTTGTCTATGGACAGAGGAATTAAAGTCTGGAATAATATTTTGTAAAAAATGTGTATCAGAAGCACACGATAACGAAAGAATTATTAATTATTTCAATCAAATTCAATATGTGAGTTATTACAAAATGCATGTACACAAAGAAGGTCATTTTCATAGCTCTATATGTCGTTTTGACGTAATCAATTTTAAAAATTGTCAAAGCGCAAAAGCTAAAATTTACAAACATGCAAAAAGTTTGTTAACATCTACATAAATTGTTTAAAATGAAAGAAAGCTAAAGTATTATATTATTATACTAAACTATTTTGAATTGAATTGAAAGTGGTTCGGTTTGAAAGTTTGTAAAAAGTGGTGTTCAAAGCCAGTTGACGAAGCAATTTAGTAAGAATCAAGTAAAAGAGCGTCAAGATGAGCGCAGTTTCGATCAAATGTATATTGTGGACGTGCAAGGTTTTCAATACAAAGATTCAGATTTTATTTGTAAGGAAATAGCCATCGTTAAGTTTAAGCCTAGAAAAGTTATCCACAATTTTGTTAATTTTCCAATTACCACAAAATGGCTTAGTTATGAATTCGGAGCGCAGGTGGACAAAAAGACCGAGCTTCATGGACTGCAATGGACCTCGTTTAACTGCAGCTACGTCCCTATTGAAAACTTAGCCTTATTTTTAAAAGAACTTATAGCAAATAAGCCGATATATGTAAAGGGTCACAACAAAACACGGTGGATCTCAAATTTAATTAATAACGACACAGTAGATGTCCAGAACTTAGGATGTCCAAGTTTTGACAAACTAAAACAAAAACAATCTTCTGAAAATCTCCACTGTGGAAGGCACAAAACTAATGATTTAACTTGCGCAAAAGAAAACGCACTGTTACTGCCACATTGGTTAGAAAGCAAAAACCACTAACCAAACTATATATATATATATATATATATATATATATATATATATATATATATGCATGCAAAAATATCGCACGTCTTTTATATGGACGATCTCAAACTGTACGGAAGAGGACAACAACAGTTAGAGGGAGAGCTGGAGCTTGTTAGAAGCTTCAGTGAAGGCATACAAATGAAATTTGGACTTGACAAGTGTGCGGTCGTCCATGTAAGGAGAGGTAAACTGGTGGAGCAAGGCGATATCACACTGAGGGATGGAGGTCGGATCAAGGAACTAGGGACAGAAGCCACTTACAGGTATTTGGGTATCCAACAAACCTACGAGATACGACAAAAGGAAAACAAGGAAGGGGCAGAGCGCGAACTTATCCGGAGGGTACAGAAGATACTAAAAACGCAATTAAATGCTAAAAACAAGATAGCAGCAATAAATACCTGGGCAGTACCAGCTTTTACATACACCGCCGGAGTACTTTCATGGTCAAAAACTGACCTGGAAAGATTAGATCAGAGGATCAGAAAACTCCTCACTAAGAACGGATTACTGCACCCTAACTCAGCAATCGAACGACTGTACCTATCTCGTAGGGAAGGAGGGCGTGGACTGAGCAGTCTGCAAGCCTCAAATATCAAAGAAAGAAAAATGCTCAGAAAATACTTTAATAAACACAATCAGCCAGTACACAGAAGTATACGAAACTGGGATAAAAAGATCACTCCACTGAACCTGGCAAATCCGGAGGAGCCAGAGGAAGATAATCTTTCTGAGCAGCTTAAATCCAACTGGCAAAGAAAAGTGTTGCACGGGAGGTTCTACACAAGTCTGCATCAACCTGAACTAGATATTGCCGCATCTAACTCCTACCTAACAACAGGGTACCTTTTCCCAGAGACCGAAGGAACTCTCCTCGCGATCCAAGATCAGGTCGTTAAAACGAGAACATATACCCGACATATCCTCAAGCAGGAGGTAGAAACAACCAAGTGCAGACTTTGTAATATAGCTGAGGAAACCGTACAACACTTGGCATCGGGTTGCTCTGCCATTGCTAACACCAAATATCTGGAAAGACACAATAACATGAGTAAAGTGGTTCATCAGATGGTCAGTCTAAGTAAGGGTTTGCTGGAGAAATTCACTCCTCACGATATGTACAGTCCACAGCCACTGCTTGAAAATAATACCACGAAGATCTACTGGGACGTTACCGTAGAAACAGATAGAGCAGTGGAGCACAACCGACCGGATATGGTTGTGTGGAACAAAACGGGAAAAACGGCAATTATAATTGATTTTACTGTTCCGCAAGATTATAACTTGGCTAAAGCCTATGGAGAAAAAATAACGAAATATCAAGCATTGGCTCAGGAAGTAAAAACCATCTGGAACTTACAAAAGGTGACAATAATGCCAATAGTCATCAGCGCCAACGGCTTGGTACACAGAAAAACCATGCAACATATAACAGAGCTTAGCATGCCAAATAGTGCTATCACATGGATGCAGAAAGCCGTTGTACTTGGGACCGTTGGAATTATTCGACGGACTGTCTCGCCGTATTGACACTAGCAGTGTCCTTGGCGACAAGGAGCGCCCGGACACTGTTAGCCAAAACCACGTAGGTGTGAATAAAAAAAATATATATATATATATGAGTGTGGGGGGTCGTTTCAACGAATCGCCTATGGCATGATTCATGTTATAAACATGACCCCCCCTCACGGGCGGGTCTCCCACGCAGCCGTTGCTACTGTGGGTATAAACCAAAGGTTTCTCTTAATTCCCAATTAGTTACTTTAGAATCGTTATAAAAATGACTTCAAAGTATAAAATAATACAAGTGTATCACAAACTAATGTCTCAGAAAAATTAGTGGTGAAAGTTCTAGTTCGCAAGAAAGTGAAAATTTTGAGAAAAATGTAAGTGATTTAGAATTGGATCGGTGCATTATTTTCATGGCACCATATTTTAAGGCGGCTTTGATTTCAGGCCCCGAACGTCATCTGACGTTTTAGTATTTACTGTTGGTGCTTGTTTGTTTGCGTATATATATATATATATATAGTATACATATATATTAAAATCCTTCGTTTCTTGAATTGTTTGAATCACGTTTGTGAGTGTTTGTTATAGAACTTTTACGTCAAATTAGTTTTGGTTAAAAATTACATATATTTTATTATTATTCTTGTTTATTATTCATATGTATTGAATTTTTTTTTTATTTTATCTTAACAACACACAGTTTCTTATTATACTACGTCTCGAGAACCAAGATGAGGGATCTTTTCAATGATGAAAAGTCAATGCTCAGAAGAGCTATTACTGATGAAAATATCGTTATAATGTGTCAGTTTTATGAATACTTTGGCGGTAGCCATTACTATCACAAGTTTATAAGATCGTTAGGAATCCATAATATGCGAGAAAGATACATCCAGTTCGCTGGATCTCTTCAAATGTATCCCGGAGAATACCAAGAGATTATGACGCAGGACGTTGATTATGTTGGTCCTTTAGATAATGATTTAGATGAAAACATCTTTGAATATGATGGAGATGGCGGTGTTGATTTTGCAATCTACATTGACATTGAAGTAGATGAGCATGTAGCTGAAATGACTGCTACTAAACCGCTAGCCATTATGGGATTAGGATACTTGGATAGTGAAGTAAACGATAAATACCATCTTGATGAATCTCAGATGCCTGATTACAGTTGGTGTTATGACATCATGCCAGCAGACGAGTTGTATGCTGAGAACCTAACGCCCAGGCTTACTTAATAGTGAACAAGTAGTACAATAGTCAAGTATAAGAAGTTAAGCGTATCAAAGAAGATTTGTAGACAAGATGTATTTAAGTACAATGTAAGTAGTAAATATAAGTATTATAATAAAACCATTACACCTAACTTAAACTGTGTTCGTCACGATAAAACCCCCTCGTGACATATGGTTGTTTCAAATCGAATTGAAAGAACAAAAAGATTTATTCTCCCTTCAAATCGGCGAAAAAGTTAATGCAAACATTGTCAATTGTGGCTCCGGCGAATAAAAAATTCGTCGTATAATTAAATGCCGGTATATTTTATTTAAACACGTGCTCAATGTAATTATAAAAACCGCATAGATTACATAACCGTATACTATGCCGGTAGTTTTGTATAATAAATAATTTTTATAAATGTTTACGACCTGCACTGCGCGTCGTAGTCCGCAAATGGAAGAACTCATTTTTACCGTGATATTTCATGTCAAAGTCTACGCGAAAAGATTATTGAAGAAATATTATAGTAAATGATAGGAGCTAACCCATTTGCCGACAAGCTAATTGCCACATAGAAGAGATCGCCAAGTATAATTGTATATTATTACAATGTTAATAATTTTTATGAATCACATCAGGAACACAACTATATTCAGAACAGAGAACCACATCAACCATCTTAATCTGCTGCCTTCTTGTAAAGGTAGGTTCTTTTTTTTGCGTTTCAAAAAATACCTACTTTGAATTTTTACGCGTTTCACAGAGTTCTATCGACCCTTGGTAAATAGCCTTTTCTTTTTAACAGAACTAAATCCAGAACACTACATCCAGAACAGAGAACCACATCACCCTGCTGCCTGCCCGTTGAGTTTGTTTGTGTAAGGTAAGTTCTTTTTTTTTGCGTTTGAAAAATTACCTACTTTGAATTTTTACGCGTTTCACAGAGTTCTATCGACCCTTGGTAAATAACCTTTTCTTTTTAACAGAACTACATCCAGAATACTACATCCAGAACAGAGAACCACATCAACCTGCTCATTGCAGTCCTGTAAAGGTAGGTTCTTTTTTTTGCGTTTCAAAAATTACCTACTTTGAATTTTTACGCCTAGAGTTTCACATCGACCATTGGTAAATAGCCTTTTCTTTTTAACAGAACCACATCCAGAACCACATCACACATCCAGAACAGAGAACCACATCAACCTGCTGCCTGCCCGTTGAGTTTGTTTGTGTAAGGTAAGTTTTTGCGTTTCAAAAATTACCTACTTTGAATTTTTACGCCTAGAGTTTCACATCGACCATTGGTAAATAGCCTTTTCTTTTGAACAGAACCACATCCAGAACCACATCACACATCCAGAACAGAGAACCACACCAACTTGCTGCCTGCCCGTTGAGTTTGTTTGTGTAAGGTAGGTTCTTTTTTTTTGCGTTTCAAAAATTACCTACTTTGAATTTTTACGCGTTTCACAGAGTTCTATCGACCCTTGGTAAATAACCTTTTCTTTTTAACAGAACTACATCTAGAACACTACATCCAGAACAGAGAACCACATCAACCTGCTCATTGCAGTCCTGTAAAGGTAGGTTCTCTTTTTTGCGTTTCAAAAATTACCTACTTTGAATTTTTACGTCTAGAGTTTCACATAGTTCTATCGACCCTTGGTAAATAGCCTTTTCTTTTTAACAGAACTACATCCAGAACACTACATCCAGAACAGAGAACCACATCAACCTGCTGCCTGCCCGTTGAGTTTGTTTGTGTAAGGTAAGTTTTTGCGAAAGGGTAGTGCTAAAGATCGCAAAGAACCAAAAATCTCACAAAAAGATCTCAAAGAAGCCGCTCCAGTAGTATTCTCAAAATTTAAACAAGGTCCAATTTTCGTTGCACAGAGTAAGGTTCAATCCAATTCGACAACCCCTAAAATTAGTCAAAAAGGACTTTTGGAGAATTTTTCGTTTTACAAATTTTCGTTGCGCCGCTTCAGGGAACTAAGTCTTTATACACAGTAGTAAAAATACTCTGCCAATATTTGGGGCCCCTAAGCTCACACTAGGTACTATAGTTAGAGTGTACGTGTGAGCTAATATACCTAAAAACTGAAATATATTTAAACTGTAAACAAAATTATCAAAGACGTGGGTCCAAGAACCGGGTAACGCCACATTTTTAAATTATTCGATATAAGATGGGGAGTTACCCGGCGGCTTTTGCTGCTGCTGCATCTTAATTCACACGACAACATAAAGCGTGACAAGTTACTGAAAAAGTGACCTTAGAAAAAGTTACCTAAATATTTGAAAAATTTGAAACTGTAAACAAAATTTTGTAATTAAAAAAAAAGTTTAAAAAATTAAAACTATAATGAAAATTTGGCAAGGGACTGGAAAACTAAAAAAATTCTAAACATTAACGTACTTACTTCGTTTTTCTGAGATGTGGTGAAGACACCGCCTTCTACTTCGTTCAAAACAAGTGTGATTTAGTGTAGCATATATCTCGACATTTATACGGTTTGCCAAACTTGTTGGAACGGGGGCGGGCGACCTTAGCTTCCATTACCTTCGATCGAGTTAAGTTCGGAAGACGTTGTTCTTTTCTTGCCGTTTTTTTGTTTAACATTATTATTTTTGTTTAGTGTGAACAAAACGTGTACATTGAGTCAAAATACTATGGTTTTTTTTTAGATGAATAAGATGACGCCAAGCGACCAAGATATGAGTGTCGCAGATTTAACCCAAATTGCCGGTAAAGTTGATAAGGAGCTTTTGCAGCGCAAATCTAGATTGTATGAAGAAAGGGGAACTCCGTTTGTTCTTGACAATTACAGGTCAATAGAGGAAGTTATTGCTAAATCAACATCCACTAAAAAAGATTTTTTGAAACATCAGGCTGCCCAAGTATTGCTACATGATAAGATTTTCAGCAATGAGCCCAATCGAGAAAAAGCGCAGTCTATAATGACCAAGTTTATTGAACAAGCTTGTGAAAATCAACTGCGCGATTGTGGCAAATATACCTATTTTGCTGATAGCCAGTCAGCTCAGCCGATTTATGGTACGATCCGGAAGGAACTTCAAGTTGAAATTTTAAAAAATGAAAAACTAAATTCAAAAAATTATACCATCGAAACGATCATGGAAGAAATTATTAATAATCAAAAATTCTCCCTTGACGCTAACGATTTTCCAGTGGCGTCGGTACATAACTACACAGAGTCCATTTTAGAATTTACAGGCTTTGCGACAATAACCGAATTCACAGAGGCTATGCGTATATGCCCACAAAATGACAAAGATCAGCACGCACGAAAGATTTTACTTGAAAAGCTATATTCTTTTATTTTAAATAAACTTCTAACGGCTGAGTGGCATAATATATATTTTGATAATATTAACATCAACTTAGATAACTCAAAACGGGGATTCAAAGGTATCTTGGATAAATTGGCAGCAAGTGCAGGCTTCTTAGGTGAACTAACTGACAAGAAGTCTTATTTATCAAAAGGCCTTGAATCCGACCAAGATGATGGTACAACAAGCAATAACACCAAGATTTAGGAAGGGATAGACCGCTCAACATTTTATGTGGCTGCACCAGCGTCAGCCACCTTGATACATATTGAGGATGGTTATTATTCTTCCCTCAATACAATTTATACAGGAGCGCCTAAACTGTGGTTATGCATTAATCGGGAGTATAATGATCAATTAAACGAACTTATTTTAGACGAACTTGAATCCGGTCGTACCAAACTGCCATTTAATGTGTGCAGTAATATTTTTCGACATAAATGTCTTGTTTTAACTCCAAAATTTTTAATGAAACATCAAATTCAATTCAAAATTTTTATACAGCCCGCAGGAACAACAGTTTTTCTACGAGAAAATGTACTCCATCAAGTTATAAACTTGGGCTATAACTTGGCGGAAGCTATAAACTTTGTTAGCCACATTTCGAATATCGTGACGAGCAGAGGCTACACGCCACAATGTTTCTGTGACAATTCGGTCGCAATTTTACCAAGCCTACAATTGGACTATAGGATAGTCCCGTGGACTTCTGGCGCTTCCTGTGAGATTTGCGCTGCAAAATTCAGATGCAAAAGTGGCCTTTTAGAGCACTATTTACTTCGTCACAAGGCTCTAAAAACTAAAATCAAATGTCTAAGATGTAACGACTTAATCTTTTGTACTACTTTCGCGGCACATATGAAGACGAAGCATTCTTATGTAACTGAACTTTCGTCAGTGTGCTGTGTTTGTTTTGCACCAGATATCAAAAATTTACTCAGACATTTTAGGTGCCACAAAATTTCGATCTTACCGGCAATATTACTCAATTTGCCGCTGTTTCGACAATTTTACAATCAACTTGTTGTCAGGGCTACTGAAAAACATAGATTGGATTTGCCGATCCAAGACTTATATCAAACACAGGAGCGCATTGCCAATCTAGGTAATTTTAACCTTTTATCCTACTCATCGATTGACTTTTTTCCTTTTCTGTTCGTTCAAGTAATTTGTTGTTTTTTTTTCAGTTTTTCTTGTCCGACGCATTTTGAGTCTGCCGCGTTCTGAACTACCGGGACAAGACCGTAAAGGTTTCCAAATGACAATAAACAACCTTCTCATTTTGAAGAGAGGGAAGGGCGGTTTAGATGTCGATTACTCAGCCAACTACTTGCCTTATATTGCCAGTTCTTCAAACACAAAGCAATGGTTATTTGAACAAGAAACAACCGAAACAGCACAAGAGTTGGCGAGTACTAGCGGTAGTTCAGTGGGAATTGGCCAAAAAGGCAAAATTAGATGTCTCTCGTGTAACAAATTTGTAACGTCTGCGACAATTGCTCAACATCAGAAAAAATGTAAAGGTACCACTTGTACAACTTGCAACGCCACCTTTTTTCGAAAAGATAGTCTTAAACGACATATTTTGGCTAAACATGCTGTATAGGTTCCTTTAAATTTTGTCTGTTACTAAATTTGTACACAAGAGAGTCTAGTCTTGCTGCTTTATCTCCAAACGAACGCTGGCAATCCTGAAAAAGTCGTCAAAACAACACATCTTGGTAAAGAGCTGCTGCCACTTTTTGGAAAAGCACCGCAACCGAACCAGCCACTGCGATTATTTTGGTTTACCTTTGCCGCCACCAATCACAAGTGGCAACAATTCGTTTGACATTTAAGAAAAAGCCCACAGTCCGAGAAAACTGACAAGAACAAGAATTTACAAGCACTTGGGACATTTTCTGCTTGGTACGCTCCACCACGGGCGTTTGAATAATTGAAATGAAAATTTTTGGTTTTTAAATTTTCTAATCGTTCGTTTAATGTTCTAAACTTAATTTCTCTGAACTTCAGTTGCATAGCCTTTTGAAAAAAATTTTAAATTGTCTTTTCGGGGTACTTTCTCTTAGCTGAGCATTTTTGAAAAAATTCAAAATTTTATTTTACTAAATTTTAGGGTTTTCGTAGGTTTTACAATTTTAATTTTTTTTTTAAATTTTGAAAAACAAAGAACGTTTTGAAGTAAGTTTGTTAAAAAACTTTGTGTTTTGTATATCGTCTCTCACAGGGTTTCATTTTCGGTACTTTCAATGCCCTTCTTAGCTGAGCATTTTTCAAAATTCTCGGTTCGGGTCGGTTCGGGTAGGTTCGGGTCGGGTCGGGTGAGTTCAGCTCATTTTAGGGTTTTGCAATTTTTAATTTTTTTTTGGCCAGTGAAATGTGACATGTGGCGCCATCTAGTGGCTAACTTAGTAAACAGTACTATTTACTATGTACATAGTACTGTTTACATTTAACAATTAACTATGTATATTTAACTATTTACTATGTACATTTAACAATTAACTGTTTAAAAGATAAAAGAAAAAAGATAAAAGATACAGAAAAGATAATTATTATTTTTGTTTAGTGTGAACAAAACGTGTACATTGAGTCAAAATACTATGGTTTTTTTTAGATGAATAAGATGACGCCAAGCGACCAAGATATGAGTGTCGCAGATTTAACCCAAATTGCCGGTAAAGTTGATAAGGAGCTTTTGCAGCGCAAATCTAGATTGTATGAAGAAAGGGGAACTCCGTTTGTTCTTGACAATTACAGCTCAATAGAGGAAGTTATTGCTAAATCAACATCCACTAAAAAAGATTTTTTGAAACATCAGGCTGCCCAAGTATTGCTACATGATAAGATTTTCAGCAATGAGCCCAATCGAGAAAAAGCGCAGTCTATAATGACCAAGTTTATTGAACAAGCTTGTGAAAATCAACTGCGCGATTGTGGCAAATATACCTATTTTGCTGATAGCCAGTCAGCTCAGCCGATTTATGGTACGATCCGGAAGGAACTTCAAGTTAAAATTTTAAAAAATGAAAAACTAAATTCAAAAAATTATACCATCGAAACGATCATGGAAGAAATTATTAATAATCAAAAATTCTCCCTTGACGCTAACGATTTTCCAGTGGCGTCGGTACATAACTACACAGAGTCCATTTTAGAATTTACAGGCTTTGCGACAATAACCGAATTCACAGAGGCTATGCGTATATGCCCACAAAATGGCAAAGATCAGCACGCACGAAAGATTTTACTTGAAAAGCATTCTTTTATTTTAATTAAACTTCTAACGGCTGAGTGGCATAATATATATTTTGATAATATTAACATCAACTTAGATAACTCAAAACGGGGATTCAAAGGTATCTTGGATAAATTGGCAGCAAGTGCAGGCTTCTTAGGTGAACTAACTGACAAGAAGTCTTATTTATCAAAAGGCCTTGAATCCGACCAAGATGATGGTACAACAAGCAATAACACCAAGATTTAGGAAGGGATAGACCGCTCAACATTTTATGTGGCTGCACCAGCGTCAGCCACCTTGATACATATTGAGGATGGTTATTATTCTTCCCTCAATACAATTTATACAGGAGCGCCTAAACTGTGGTTATGCATTAATCGGGAGTATAATGATCAATTAAACGAACTTATTTTAGACGAACTTGAATCCGGTCGTACCAAACTGCCATTTAATGTGTGCAGTAATATTTTTCGACATAAATGTCTTGTTTTAACTCCAAAATTTTTAATGAAACATCAAATTCAATTCAAAATTTTTATACAGCCCGCAGGAACAACAGTTTTTCTACGAGAAAATGTACTCCATCAAGTTATAAACTTGGGCTATAACTTGGCGGAAGCTATAAACTTTGTTAGCCACATTTCGAATATCGTGACGAGTAGAGGCTACACGCCACAATGTTTCTGTGACAATTCGGTCGCAATTTTACCAAGCCTACAATTGGACTATAGGATAGTCCCGTGGACTTCTGGCGCTTCCTGTGAGATTTGCGCTGCAAAATTCAGATGCAAAAGTGGCCTTTTAGAGCACTATTTACTTCGTCACAAGGCTCTAAAAACTAAAATCAAATGTCTAAGATGTAACGACTTAATCTCTTGTACTACTTTCGCGGCACATATGAAGACGAAGCATTCTTATGTAACTGAACTTTCGTCAGTGTGCTGTGTTTGTTTTGCACCAGATATCAAAAATTTACTCAGACATTTTAGGTGCCACAAAATTTCGATCTTACCGGCAATGTTACTTAATTTGCCGCTGTTTCGACAATTTTACAATCAACTTGTTGTCAGGGCTACTGAAAAACATAGATTGGATTTGCCGATCCAAGACTTATATCAAACACAGGAGCGCATTGCCAATCTAGGTAATTTTAACCTTTTATCCTACTCATCGATTGACTTTTTTCCTTTTCTGTTCGTTCAAGTAATTTGTTGTTTTTTTTTCAGTTTTTCTTGTCCGACGCATTTTGAGTCTGCCGCGTTCTGAACTACCGGGACAAGACCGTAAAGGTTTCCAAATGACAATAAACAACCTTCTCATTTTGAAGAGAGGGAAGGGCGGTTTAGATGTCGATTACTCAGCCAACTACTTGCCTTATATTGCCAGTTCTTCAAACACAAAGCAATGGTTATTTGTGTTAGCTCCCGCTAAATTTCGCGGTTGTTTATATATATTTTTAAAAACACACAACTGTATGAAGGACAAAGCGCATTCCGCGTATTTGGACATGCGCGCCAACAACCAGTGAGATCATTGTCAATCGCCTAGAGAAAAAGGCGTGTTAATTTCGTTCTCCAACTATTTCAAATATCTACACCTGAAAGTGCTCGATTTTTGTGTACTGAAGCATAGAACTAGAAACTTCAGCCCTTCAGCTACGTGGTGACATCCTTAGATCCATCAGGGGCCCCTTGGAACGAGAAGAATTTTGGCTGCAAAGGAGGTGAGTGCACTTGTCTGATTACCGTTGTGTTGTTCCAACAATTTTACCTATGGACGTCTGATTATTTCGTAATTTCATATCAATATTTATGTTTGCTCGCGATATCATTAATAATATTTACAGTCCATTCCATAACGTTAACAACACTTTTCTTATCACTCAAGCAAAACGATGCCAAAGAGTGCATATTCAAAGACTCCCAAAGATGCCAAGACAAAGATGGACTGCTCTCCCTCATAATACATGCTTGTGATGAGACATTTCATGTAATCAGCCCTGCCCAAGAAGTACACCTGTGCAATTTCTTAGAAACATGTGATGAGCATCCAGAAAAATGGAAATGTAGTGTGGCAAACACAAAGATATCCTGTCACCTCTGTTTAACCCAACCCATGTTCTTAAATTCCATATCTCTGAACTCCCACAAAACAATTGAGGTTTCCAGCGACAGTGTTCATTACTTAAGCGTTGCAAACATTCATCCTACAAAGGTTGATGAAGTCATGATGATGGTCCTCTCAATATTAGGAATTTTGTCATCTGCAACAATCATCTATAACTATAGGAAAAAAAGAGTCAATAATTTTGCAATTCCCACTATTCTACTACTTCTTCAATCAATAATCTTTTTGGCAGCCAGCACATTCGACTATTTTTCCAAAGACAATATCTCTTGACACCTCCCGCTTTGTCATATTGGCTGGTCTCTGCAACTGTATTGAAATGTGAGATGAAATTGAAAATTTGGAAAAAAAAAAAAAAACTTTATGTTAACTCGCGGATAGAAAAACGTTAAAGGCAATGGACTGTAAATATTTTAATTAATGATATCGCGAGCAAACATAAATATATTGATATGATTACGAAATTAATCAGACGTCCATAGGTAAAATTGTTGGAACCACACAACGGTAATCAGATAAGCGCACTCACCTCCTTTGCAGCCAAATTCTTCTCGTTCCCAGGGGCCCCTGATGGATCTAATGATGTCACCACGTAGCTGAAGGGTTGACGTTTCTAGTTCTATGCTTCAGTACACAAAAATCGAGCACTTTCAGGTGTAGATATTTGAAATAGTTGGAGAACGAAATTAACACGCCTTTTTCTCTAGGCGATTGACAATGATCTCACTGGTTGTTGGCGCGCATGTCCAAATACGCGGAATGCGCTTTGTCCTTCATACAGTTGTGTGTTTTTAAAAATATATATAAACAACCGCGAAATTTAGCGGGAGCTAACATAACTGCCCTCCAAAACACACAAATTTAGAATCTCAACCGGACAGATATAGATATAAGAAAAAGAATCGACCGATAAATATAAATGAATGAAAACAGATAAGTATCGTAAGTTTATTTAGATATAACGAAATCCCGAAAAAAGGCAAAACAAACAAACAAAAAATTCAAAAAAAAAATTAAAAATAAAAAACCTATTGTAATACCCGGTAAAAGGTAGAAAATTAAAATTACTTTTAATTTGGCAAGAGGCACAGTTTTACAACTGGCCGCTTATAAACACCGGTAACCGTTTTTACCGTCGCAACACGCACCTGACCGTCCCCGCCGGGATGCAGTTCGATGACCCGACCGACCGGCCATTTCAAAGGCGTTTGAATGTGATCACTTGTTATGATAACCAAATCATTTAATTTGATATTTGGGGACAAATCAGCCCACTTGTGTCGCTGTTGTAGCGTATGCAAATACTCTATAGAATACCGTTTCCAAAAATCATTATGTAGTTTTTGGATTAGTTGCCATCTCGAGAGCCGATTTAGGGGAACCTCGGACAAATCTGACTCCGGAATTTCAGAGTTAAGGGGTTCAAGTGTCAAAAAATGCCCAGGGGTAAGAGGTTGAAGATCGTGTGGGTCTGAAGAGGCAGGAGATAAAGGGCGACTATTAAGTACGGCTTCTATGCGACAGGTAAGGGTGGACATCTCCATGATAGACAACTTCTGGTCGCCGACAACTCGAACAAAGTGAGTTTTAAAACTTTTGACGCCAGCTTCTGCCAGGCCATTGAAATGTGGACTGAGAGGAGGTCCCAGATGCCAACGAATAGAAAGTCTGGTGGCAGCACTTCTTGCGTAATCCAGTAATTGGTTACGAAACCCTATAAAATTACTGCCTTGATCTGACCTTCATTGCGTCACGCTTCCGCGTCTAGAAATGAATCGATGGAATGCACCTACGAACCCTTCGGTGGACAGTTCCATGGTTAATTCCAAATGCACGCAATGTGTGGCCGTACAGACAAATACACAGACATACGATTTGAAAGCTTTACAACCACGGTAACGATGAGGAATCACAAAGAAAGGTCCACAAAAGTCGATAGCTACACTCGAAAAAGGTTTAAGTTGATTGATTCGATGAGCGGGAAGTGAACTCATTATGGGCGGTCTATAGGGTTTAGGGTTGATTCTAAAACATTGCAAGCACTTGGATATGGTTCTTTGAATTGCCCGTCTGGCAGATAATATCCAAAATTGCTGTAAAAGCAGATTATGTAATGTTTTAAACCCAGGATGAAGATATTGTCGATGAGCGGACTCGATAAGAAGTGTAGTTAAACGATGGTCACTCGAAAGTAAGACGGGGTGTTTTGCAGAATAAGACAAAAGGTCAGATTTTTGTAATCTGCCACCCACTCTAATGATATTATTCTCATCAAGAAAAGGTGAAAGTTTTCGCAAAGGTTTCGGTATTGGTTTATCCTTAGATAACGCGGAAAAAAGCTCAGAAAAACAAGAACCTTGAACGCGTTTGATAAGAAGGTGTAACGCACTTTGCATCTCACCGGTGGTAGGAAAAACAATATTCTCAAAAATAACTTTTTGTTCGGGCGGCTTAGTGGGTTTTTGATAGGAATGGTTTTGAAAAAGGTTAACTATTCGAAGGACATAACAAATGATACGTTGAATTTTTGATATAGATGAATATTTGATAAGAAGCTGATCTAAGAAGTTAACATCAATTATCGCATTGCAACAGACTTTTGGCTTTTCCTCCAGATTAATATCTCCGAAATCAATCGGCATTTTTGATTTATGAAAATCGGGCCATTCGTTTTCGGGAGACCACAAAAACGACGGTGCGTTCCACCACATGTCATGTGACATGAGCTGTGAAGGGGTGGCCCCTCGTGACGCAATATCGGCTGCATTCAAAGCAGAAGGAATGTAGCGCCACGAGTTTGAGGGAATGATTTCTTGGATTCTACTGACGCGATTTCCAACAAAGGTTTGCCAGCGATTAGGAGGGGATGAAAGCCAGTGCAATACGACTTGCGAATCGCAGAAAGTAACGATATTTGTAAAAGTTATTTTTCCTTCATAGCTAGATAAAACGAAGTCAATTAATTCGCTTAAAAGAAATGCGCCTAGGAGTTCTAGCCTAGCCAAAGTTTGTGACTTTATAGGCGCGACCCTAGATTTTGCAGATATGAGAGAAACAGATATATTGTTTTCCTCTTCTACACGAAAATATACGACGCCTGCGTAGCCTCGAATTGAAGCGTCACAGAAGCCGATGATTTGACAGGTATTGGTTTTTGACAGTTTGATTTGTCGGGGTAATTGAAAATTGGAAAGAAGCGGGAATTCAGAACGAAGTTTGTTCCAAGAGTCGATGATAGAAGAATCTGGTTCTTCGTCCCAGCCTATTTTCGATATCCACAACTGTTGCAAAATAAATTTTGCTTGTAGCAACAAGGGACAAAGAAAACCTAAGGGATCGAAGATTGCTCCTATGATAGATAAAATAGAACGTTTGGTTGGGGGTTTGTCCTTCATTCGGCATTGATAAGAAAAAATGTCGTTTTTTGGATGCCATTGAAGTCCTAAAACTTTGATAAAGTGGGGTTCCTCCTTGTCGAAAGAGAGAGGCATTTGACGATCGGACTCTGGCAATGTTGCCAATAACTCAGGACAATTGCTTGCCCATTTTTTAAGTTCAAATCCTCCCGACTTCAACAAATCATTGAGTTCTGTTTGAAGGGAGAGAGCTTCAGAAAGCGAAGGGCTAGTTCCCAAGATATCGTCGATATAGATTGACGTTTTTAGAACAGTACTAGCCATAGGAAAACGTTCCTTTTCTCTCTCTGCCAGCTCATTTAAGGTACGCATGGCTAGAAAAGGTGAGCATGTCATGCCAAAAGTGACAGTAGAAAGTTCCCACACTGAAAGTGGGTCCTGTGGAGAAAACCTCCACAATATCCTTTGATAAGGACGGTGATAAGGATTGATAAGGACTTGACGGAACATCTGTTTGATATCAGCAATGTAGGCAATAGGATTAAGACGAAATGTAAGGAGTAAAGAAGCAATATCTTTTTGAAGTTTCGGTCCAGATAACAATGTGTCATTGAGACTAATATTTTTTGGGGTGACTGCTGAACAATCCCAGACTACCCTTAATTTTGTACTCAAGCTTTCCGGCTTTAATACGCAATGGTGTGCTAAAAAACACGATACGTCGACCTTTGGTTGACTAGATAAAACTAAACTCATATGATTAGAATCGATATAGTCTTGCATGAAACTTGAATAGGCAGTGTACAGATCAGGATTTTTGATTAATCTATTTTCTAGAAGTAAAAATCTACGATAAGCTTGCGGATAAGTATTTCCTAGGTCAGGGTTTATTTTATCTTTAAACGGAAGATCTACCATGAATCTACCGCTCGGTTGCCGTACTACACTAGCAGTAAAAATTGATTCTGCCTGTTTTTCTTCCTTTGATAAGATTTGTTTTTTAGGCAAATGTTCGATTTCCCAAAACCTAGGGAGAATGACCTCTAAAGGATGTGAATGACTCGTTAAAAAACAACTGGTTCGTTCCGTAAGACTACCTACTTCGTCAACCATTCCCATGACGACCCAGCCAAAGATAGTTTCAAGGGCTGAAGGCTGCCTTACCTGTCCAAGAACCCTGCCCTCCTTGAAAATCTGTGCGAATAGCTCGCAACCAATAACCAGGTCCACAGGTCTAGATTTGAAATAAGATGGGTCGGCAAGTTTAAGGTTTCCCAAGTGTTTCCACTGATTATCGTTCAAAGAGAATGTAGGCATATTGGAACATAGTTGTGGAACAACAATTGCTTCGAAATTAAGTAAAGGAGTGACTTGTCCTTGTGGCTTAATGTGACATTGAACGAGCCCTTTTGAAGTGAAAGAAGACATCTGATTTAATCCGAATATTTCAGTGGTGTAACTTCGCCTAGGAAGATTAAGACGCTGAATACACTTTTCACTGATGAATCCTGTCTGTGATCCAGAATCAAGCAGTGCCCTTACGGGTTGAAAATTTCCGCAACCGTCCATAACATCTATTATGGCGGTGCATAAAAGAAAGGTACCTGAAGGTCCTGAGGCATTTAATGACACATGAAGATTATTGACAGGTGGTGTGTGAATGACAGGACTAGTATCTTGGCTTCCAGACTCTTGATTAGTTTCTAAGATATGAGTTAAAGTGTGGTGCCTTTTACTATTGCAAGTCCTGCATGAATATTTTGATTTGCACGTATCTACATTATGCAAGGGATGAAAACACGCTAGACATAATTTTTTCTGTTTTACGAAAGATAGGCGATCGATAGGTGAGAGATCAAGAAATGTTTGACATTTCGAAAGCACGTGACCTTGATTACACCGGAAACATTTTATTCCCGTACTCGAATTAGTTGAGGTGCCAGCCAGTCCTATAAAAGGCGAATTGGATGATTTATAGGTAGGCTTTTGCCCAAACTGATTTCGCATAGAATTTGAATTTTGATAGGTAGGCTTTTGCCCAGACTGATTTTGCATAGAATTTGATTTTTGATAGATAGGCACCTTTTTGGGTGCTGTTGATTGAGGAAGTGATTCCAAAACTTTACATCTTTTTTCTAGAAATTGAAAAAGTGACTGAAAAGTGGGAATTTCGGTATTAGTATTGGCGTGACTCATTTCGAAATTTGAACGCGTTGGAATATCCAATTTTTCTAATAAAATGAAAAAAATAATAAAGTCCCAACTGTCAACGTCAAAGCTAAGTGATTTTAAAATTTCTAGGGATTCAGAAAAGGTGTCAATTAAATTACGCAATTCTTTAGCTGACTCGTTTTTTAAGGTGGAGTTCATAATTGAGCTTAAAGCATCATTTGCGAGGTCTCGCTTGTATTGATATCTATTGACTAATTTGTCGTAAGCAATTTTATAATTTTGATCAGATAAGCTAATCCCTGATATCAATTTTAAAGGCTCATCCTCGAGATATGAAAATAAATATTGGAGTTTTCGGACGTTACTTAGACTTTGATCTATAATGTTATTAAAAAGATCGAAAAAGCTTGGCCATAATTTTTTATCACCTCGAAATATGGGAATACCTAACTCTTTGAGTTTTGGAGTTTCAGATTCGTTTTGTCTAACATATGATCCCGAAAAGGATGGGGCCTCAACCGGAAATATTTTAGAGTAAACCCCCTTACACGCATAAAAATATTTACGAGCTTCTGAAAGGATCGCATCCTGCGTTTTAAATTCCTCGTCGTCCGTGTCGTCTATCAACATAATGACGTCATTATGTGCCAGCATGCATTTATCGAAGGTTTCATCCAAATCGGCATACCTCACTTGAAACTCGTTTCTCGCTCTTTCATCTTTTTCCGCAGTCTGCGACAACACATAACACTCGGTGATCGCAGATAAAAAACCCTTGCGTTTTTGTACGGCTTTTTTGACAGACATGATTTTACCTTTGAAATGACGAAATTGTCGGTAAATATACAATTAACGCTAAATTAATGCTTCTGAAATAGAAAAATGACGAATTGTCGAAAATATGCACTAATTTTTCGCAATTTGATGAAAATTGTTTTAAATATCGAAATGATATGATACACCACTGAACTTTTATTTTGTTTGTTTTGATTCCTACTCGTTTTGTTTACACCACGCGGAGTAGACCCGTTACCATGGCAGCGGACCAAAACCAAGTACTGCGCCGACTACTTTCTCTGGTCGACGTTTCAACGACGATGCTGCGAAAAAATTCAAGGCCGCCGTCTTATTGCAAATAATTATTAATACCGTCGTATGGATTTATTATTTAAAAATAATCCGGTTCGAAGGACCACTTTATGTTAACTCGCGGATAGAAAAACGTTAAAGGCAATGGACTGTAAATATTTTAATTAATGATATCGCGAGCAAACATAAATATATTGATATGATTACGAAATTAATCAGACGTCCATAGGTAAAATTGTTGGAACCACACAACGGTAATCAGATAAGCGCACTCACCTCCTTTGCAGCCAAATTCTTCTCGTTCCCAGGGGCCCCTGATGGATCTAATGATGTCACCACGTAGCTGAAGGGTTGACGTTTCTAGTTCTATGCTTCAGTACACAAAAATCGAGCACTTTCAGGTGTAGATATTTGAAATAGTTGGAGAACGAAATTAACACGCCTTTTTCTCTAGGCGATTGACAATGATCTCACTGGTTGTTGGCGCGCATGTCCAAATACGCGGAATGCGCTTTGTCCTTCATACAGTTGTGTGTTTTTAAAAATATATATAAACAACCGCGAAATTTAGCGGGAGCTAACAAGTTGTTCTTGACTATTACAGCTCAATAGAGGAAGTTATTGTTAAATCAACATCCACTAAAAAAGATTTTTTGAAACATCAGGCTGCCCAAGTATTGCTACATGATAAGATTTTTCAGCAATGAGCCCAATCGAGAAAAAGCGCAGTCTATAATGACCAAGTTTATTGAACAAGCTTGTGAAAATCAACTGCGCGATTGTGGCAAATATACCTATTTTGCCGATAGCCAGTCAGCTCAGCCGATTTATGGTACGATCCGGAAGGAACTTCAAGTTGAAATTTTAAAAAATGAAAAACTAAATTCAAAAAATTATACCATCGAAACGATCATGGAAGAAATTATTAATAATCAAAAATTCTCCCTTGACGCTAACGATTTTCCAGTGGCGTCGGTACATAACTAGACAGAGTCCATTTTAGAATTTACAGGCTTTGCGACAATAACCGAATTCACAGAGGCTATGCGTATATGCCCACAAAATGGCAAAGATCAGCACGCACTGTTAGCTCCCGCTAAATTTCGCGGTTGTTTATATATATTTTTAAAAACACACAACTGTATGAAGGACAAAGCGCATTCCGCGTATTTGGACATGCGCACCAACAACCAGTGAGATCATTGTCAATCGCCTAGAAAAAAAAGGCGTGTTAATTTCGTTCTCCAACTATTTTAAATATCTACACCTGAAAGTGCTCGATTTTTGTGTACTGAAGCATAGAACTAGAAACTTCAACCCTTCAGCTACGTGGTGACATCATTAGATCCATTCGGGGGCCCCTGGGAACGAGAAGAATTTGGCTGCAAAGGAGGTGAGTGCGCTTATCTGATTACCGTTGTGTTGTTCCAACAATTTTACCTATGGACGTCTGATTATTTCGTAATTTCATATCAATATTTATGTTTGCTCGCGATATCATTAAAATATTTACAGTCCATTGCCTTTAACGTTTTTCTATCCGCGAGTTAACAAAAAGTGTTCCTTCGAACCGAATTATTTTAAATAATAAATCCATACGACGGTATTAATAATTATTTACCAATCTGTGGCCAAGCCAAACAACGGCCTTGAATTTTTTCGCGCATCGTCGCTGAAACGTCGACCAGAGAAAGTAGCCGGCGCAGTACCTGCCTTTGGTCCGCTGCCATGGTAACGGGTCTACTCCGCGTGGTGTAAACAAAACGAGTAGGAATCAAAACAAAACAAAACAAAAGTTCAGTGGTGTATCATATCATTTCGATATTTAAAACAATTTTTATCAATTGGCGATAAATTAGTGCATATTTTCGACAATTCGTCATTTTTCTATTTCAGAAGCATTAATTTAGCGTTAATTGTATATTTACCGACAATTTCGTCATTTCAAAGGTAAAATCATGTCTGTCAAAAAAGCCGTACAAAAACGCAAGGGTTTTTTATCTGCGATCACCGAGTGTTATGTGTTGTCGCAGACTGCGGAAAAAGATGAAAGAGCGAGAAACGAGTTTCAAGTGAGGTATGCCGATTTGGATGAAACCTTCGATAAATGCATGCTGGCACATAATGACGTCATTATGTTGCTAGACGACTCGGACGATGAGGAATTTAAAACGCAGGATGCGATCCTTTCAGAAGCTCGTAAATATTTTTAGGGGGTTTACTCTAAAATATTTCCGGTTGAGGCCCCATCCTTTTCGGGATCATATGTTCGACAAAACGAAACTCCAAAACTCAAAGAGTTAGGTATTCCCATATTTCGAGGTGATAAAAAATTATGGCCAAGCTTTTTCGATCTTTTTAATAACATTATAGATCAAAATCAAAGTCTAAGTAACGTTCGAAAACTTCAATATTTATTTTCATATCTCGAGGATGAGCCTTTAAAATTGATATCAGGGATTAGCTTATCTGATCAAAATTATAAAATTGCTTACGACAAATTAGTCAATAGATATCAAAACAAGCGAGACCTCGCAAATGATGCTTTAAGCTCAATTATGAACTCCACCTTAAAAAACGAGTCAGCTAAAGAATTGCGTAATTTAATTGACACCTTTTCTGAATCCCTAGAAATTTTAAAATCACTTAGCTTTGACGTTGACAGTTGGGACTTTATTATTTTTTTCATTTTATTAGAAAAATTGGATATTCCAACGCGTTCAAATTTCGAAATGAGTCACGCCAATACTAATACCGAAATTCCCACTTTTCAGTCACTTTTTCAATTTCTAGAAAAAAGATGTAAAGTTTTGGAATCACTTCCTCAATCAACAGCACCCAAAAGGGTGCCTATATATCAAAAATCAAATTCTATGCAAAATCAGTCTGGGCAAAAGCCTACCTATCAAAATTCAAATTCTATGCGAAATCAGTTTGGGCAAAAGCCTACCTATAAATCATCCAATTCGCCTTTTATAGGACTGGCTGGCACCTCAACTAATTCGAGTACGGGAATAAAATGTTTCCGGTGTAATCAAGGTCACGTGCTTTCGAAATGTCAAACATTTCTTGATCTCTCACCTATCGATCGCCTATCTTTCGTAAAACAGAAAAAATTATGTCTAGCGTGTTTTCATCCCTTGCATAATGTAGATACGTGCAAATCAAAATATTCATGCAGGACTTGCAATAGTAAAAGGCACCACACTTTAACTCATATCTTAGAAACTAATCAAGAGTCTGGAAGCCAAGATACTAGTCCTGTCATTCACACACCACCTGTCAATAATCTTCATGTGTCATTAAATGCCTCAGGACCTTCAGGTACCTTTCTTTTATGCACCGCCATAATAGATGTTATGGACGGTTGCGGAAATTTTCAACCCGTAAGGGCACTGCTTGATTCTGGATCACAGACAGGATTCATCAGTGAAAAGTGTATTCAGCGTCTTAATCTTCCTAGGCGAAGTTACACCACTGAAATATTCGGATTAAATCAGATGTCTTCTTTCACTTCAAAAGGGCTCGTTCAATGTCACATTAAGCCACAAGGACAAGTCACTCCTTTACTTAATTTCGAAGCAATTGTTGTTCCACAACTATGTTCCAATATGCCTACATTCTCTTTGAACGATAATCAGTGGAAACACTTGGGAAACCTTAAACTTGCCGACCCATCTTATTTCAAATCTAGACCTGTGGACCTGGTTATTGGTTGCGAGCTATTCGCACAGATTTTCAAGGAGGGCAGGGTTCTTGGACAGGTAAGGCAGCCTTCAGCCCTTGAAACTATCTTTGGCTGGGTCGTCATGGGAATGGTTGACGAAGTAGGTAGTCTTACGGAACGAACCAGTTGTTTTTTAACGAGTCATTCACATCCTTTAGAGGTCATTCTCCCTAGGTTTTGGGAAATCGAATATTTGCCTAAAAAACAAATCTTATCAAAGGAAGAAAAACAGGCAGAATCAATTTTTACTACTAGTGTAGTACGGCAACCGAGCGGTAGATTCATGGTAGATCTTCCGTTTAAAGACAAAATAAACCCTGACCTAGGAAATACTTATCCGCAAGCTTATCGTAGATTTTTACTTCTAGAAAATAGATTAATCAAAAATCCTGATCTGTACACTGCCTATTCAAGTTTCATGCAAGACTATATCGATTCTAATCATATGAGTTTAGTTTTATCTAGTCAACCAAAGGTCGACGTATCGTGTTTTTTAGCACACCATTGCGTATTAAAGCCGGAAAGCTTGAGTACAAAATTAAGGGTAGTCTGGGATTGTTCAGCAGTCACCCCAAAAAATATTAGTCTCAATGACACATTGTTATCTGGACCGAAACTTCAAAAAGATATTGCTTCTTTACTCCTTACATTTCGTCTTAATCCTATTGCCTACATTGCTGATATCAAACAGATGTTCCGTCAAGTCCTTATCAATCCTTATCACCGTCCTTATCAAAGGATATTGTGGAGGTTTTCTCCACAGGACCCACTTTCAGTGTGGGAACTTTCTACTGTCACTTTTGGCATGACATGCTCACCTTTTCTAGCCATGCGTACCTTAAATGAGCTGGCAGAGAGAGAAAAGGAACGTTTTCCTATGGCTAGTACTGTTCTAAAAACGTCAATCTATATCGACGATATCTTGGGAACTAGCCCTTCGCTTTCTGAAGCTCTCTCCCTTCAGAACTCAATGATTTGTTGAAGTCGGGAGGATTTGAACTTAAAAAATGGGCAAGCAATTGTCCTGAGTTATTGGCAACATTGCCAGAGTCCGATCGTCAAATGCCTCTCTCTTTCGACAAGGAGGAACCCCACTTTATCAAAGTTTTAGGACTTCAATGGCATCCAAAAAACGACATTTTTTCTTATCAATGCCGAATGAAGGACAAACCCCCAACCAAACGTTCTATTTTATCTATCATAGGAACAATCTTCGATCCCTTAGGTTTTCTTTGTCCCTTGTTGCTACAAGCAAAATTTATTTTGCAACAGTTGTGGATATCGAAAATAGGCTGGGACGAAGAACCAGATTCTTCTATCATCGACTCTTGGAACAAACTTCGTTCTGAATTCCCGCTTCTTTCCAATTTTCAATTACCCCGACAAATCAAACTGTCAAAAACCAATACCTGTCAAATCATCGGCTTCTGTGACGCTTCAATTCGAGGCTACGCAGGCGTCGTATATTTTCGTGTAGAAGAGGAAAACAATATATCTGTTTCTCTCATATCTGCAAAATCTAGGGTCGCGCCTATAAAGTCACAAACTTTGGCTAGGCTAGAACTCCTAGGCGCATTTCTTTTAAGCGAATTAATTGACTTCGTTTTATCTAGCTATGAAGGAAAAATAACTTTTACAAATATCGTTACTTTCTGCGATTCGCAAGTCGTATTGCACTGGCTTTCATCCCCTCCTAATCGCTGGCAAACCTTTGTTGGAAATCGCGTCAGTAGAATCCAAGAAATCATTCCCTCAAACTCGTGGCGCTACATTCCTTCTGCTTTGAATGCAGCCGATATTGCGTCACGAGGGGCCACCCCTTCACAGCTCATGTCACATGACATGTGGTGGAACGCACCGTCGTTTTTGTGGTCTCCCGAAAACGAATGGCCCGATTTTCATAAATCAAAAATGCCGATTGATTTCGGAGATATTAATCTGGAGGAAAAGCCAAAGGTCTGTTGCAATGCGATAATTGATGTCAACTTCTTAGATCAGCTTCTTATCAAATATTCATCTATATCCAAAATTCAACGTATCATTTGTTATGTCCTTCGAATAGTTAACCTTTTTCAAAACCATTCCTATCAAAAACCCACTAAGCCGCCGGACCAAAAAGTTATTTTTGAGAATATTGTTTTTCCTACCACCGGTGAGATGCAAAGGGCGTTACACCTTCTTATCAAACGCGTTCAAGGTTCTTGTTTTTCTGAGCTTTTTTACGCGTTATCTAAGGATAAACCAATACCGAAACCTTTGCGAAAACTTTCACCTTTTCTTGATGAGAATAATATCATTAGAGTCGGTGGCAGATTACAAAAATCTGACCTTTTGTCTTATTCTGCAAAACACCCCGTCTTAATTTCGAGTGACCATCGTTTAACTACACTTCTTATCGAGTCCGCTCATCGACAATATCTTCATCCTGGGTTTAAAACATTACATAATCTGCTTTTACAGCAATTTTGGATATTATCTGCCAGACGGGCAATTCAAAGAACCATATCCAAGTGCTTGCAATGTTTTAGAATCAACCCTAAGCCCTATAGACCGCCCATAATGAGTTCACTTCCCGCTCATCGAATCAATCAACTTAAACCTTTTTCGAGTGTAGCTATCGACTTTTGTGGACCTTTCTTTGTGATTCCTCATCGTTACCGTGGTTGTAAAGCTTTCAAATCGTATGTCTGTGTGTTTGTCTGTACGGCCACACATTGCGTGCATTTGGAATTAACCATGGAACTGTCCACCGAAGGGTTCGTAGGTGCATTCCATCGATTCATTTCTAGACGCGGAAGCGTGACGCAATGCTGGTCAGATCAAGGCAGTAATTTTATAGGGTTTCGTAACCAATTACTGGATTACGCAAGAAGTGCTGCCACCAGACTTTCTATTCGTTGGCATCTGGGACCTCCTCTCAGTCCACATTTCAATGGCCTGGCAGAAGCTGGCGTCAAAAGTTTTAAAACTCACTTTGTACGAGTTGTCGGCGACCAGAAGTTGTCTATCATGGAGATGTCCACCCTTACCTGTCGCATAGAAGCCGTACTTAATAGTCGCCCTTTATCTCCTGCCTCTTCAGACCCACACGATCTTCAACCTCTTACCCCTGGGCATTTTTTGACACTTGAACCCCTTAATTCGGAAATTCCGGAGTCAGATTTGTCCGAGGTTCCCCTAAATCGGCTCTCGAGATGGCAACTAATCCAAAAACTACATAATGATTTTTGGAAACGGTATTCTATAGAGTATTTGCATACGCTACAACAGCGACACAAGTGGGCTGATTTGTTCCCAAATATCAAATTAAATGATTTGGTTATCATAACAAGTGATCACATTCAAACGCCTTTGAAATGGCCGGTCGGTCGGGTCATCGAACTGCATCCCGGCGGGGACGGTCAGGTGCGTGTTGCGACGGTAAAAACGGTTACCGGTGTTTATAAGCGGCCAGTTGTAAAACTGTGCCTCTTGCCAAATTAAAAGTAATTTTAATTTTCTACCTTTTACCGGGTATTACAATAGGTTTTTTTATTTTTAATTTTTTTTGAATTTTTTGTTTGTTTGTTTTGCCTTTTTTCGGGATTTCGTTATCTCTAAATAAACTTACGATACTTATCTATTTTCATTCATTTATATTTATCGGTCGATTCTTTTTCTTATATCTATATCTGTCCGGTTGAGATTCTAAATTTGTGTGTTTTGGAGGGCAGTTATGTTAGCTCCCGCTAAATTTCGCGGTTGTTTATATATATTTTTAAAAACACACAACTGTATGAAGGACAAAGCGCATTCCGCGTATTTGGACATGCGCACCAACAACCAGTGAGATCATTGTCAATCGCCTAGAAAAAAAAGGCGTGTTAATTTCGTTCTCCAACTATTTTAAATATCTACACCTGAAAGTGCTCGATTTTTGTGTACTGAAGCATAGAACTAGAAACTTCAACCCTTCAGCTACGTGGTGACATCATTAGATCCATTCGGGGGCCCCTGGGAACGAGAAGAATTTGGCTGCAAAGGAGGTGAGTGCGCTTATCTGATTACCGTTGTGTGGTTCCAACAATTTTACCTATGGACGTCTGATTAATTTCGTAATCATATCAATATATTTATGTTTGCTCGCGATATCATTAATTAAAATATTTACAGTCCATTGCCTTTAACGTTTTTCTATCCGCGAGTTAACACGCCCGAAAGATTTTACTTGAAAAGCTATATTCTTTTATTTTAAATAAACTTCTAACGGCTGAGTGGCATAATATATATTTTGATAATATTAACATCGACTTAGATAACTCAAAACGGGGATTCAAAGGTATCTTGGATAAATTGGCAGCAAGTGCAGGCTTCTTAGGTGAACTAACTGACAAGAAGTCTTATTTATCAAAAGGCCTTGAATCCGACCAAGATGATGGTACAACAAGCAATAACACCAAGATTTAGGAAGGGATAGACCGCTCAACATTTTATGTGGCTGCACCAGCGTCAGCCACCTTGATACATATTGAGGATGGTTATTATTCTTCCCTCAATACAATTTATACAGGAGCGCCTAAACTGTGGTTATGCATTAATCGGGAGTATAATGATCAATTAAACGAACTTATTTTAGACGAACTTGAATCCGGTCGTACCAAACTGTCATTTAATGTGTGCAGTAATATTTTTCGACATAAATGTCTTGTTTTAACTCCAAAATTTTTAATGAAACATCAAATTCAATTCAAAATTTTTATACAGCCCGCAGGAACAACAGTTTTTCTACGAGAAAATGTACTCCATCAAGTTATAAACTTGGGCTATAACTTGGCGGAAGCTATAAACTTTGTTAGCCACATTTCGAATATCGTGACGAGCAGAGGCTACACGCCACAATGTTTCTGTGACAATTCGGTCGCAATTTTACCAAGCCTACAATTGGACTATAGGATAGTCCCGTGGACTTCTGGCGCTTACTGTGAGATTTGCGCTGCAAAATTCAGATGCAAAAGTGGCCTTTTAGAGCACTATTTACTTCGTCACAAGGCTCTAAAAACTAAAATCAAATGTCTAAGATGTGACGACTTAATCTTTTGTACTACTTTCGCGGCACATATGAAGACGAAGCATTCTTATGTAACTGAACTTTCGTCAGTGTGCTGTGTTTGTTTTGCACCAGATATCAAAAATTTACTCAGACATTTTAGGTGCCACAAAATTTCGATCTTACCGGCAATGTTACTCAATTTGCCGCTGTTTCGACAATTTTACAATCAACTTGTTGTCAGGGCTACTGAAAAACATAGATTGGATTTGCCGATCCAAGACTTATATCAAACACAGGAGCGCATTGCCAATCGAGGTAATTTTAACCTTTTATCCTACTCATCGATTGACTTTTTTCCTTTTCTGTTCGTTCAAGTAATTTGTTGTTTTTTTTTCAGTTTTTCTTGTCCGACGCATTTTGAGTCTGCCGCGTTCTGAACTACCGGGACAAGACCGTAAAGGTTTCCAAATGACAATAAACAACCTTCTCATTTTGAAGAGAGGGAAGGGCGGTTTAGATGTCGATTACTCAGCCAACTACTTGCCTTATATTGCCAGTTCTTCAAACACGAAGCAATGGTTATTTGAACAAGAAACAACCGAAACAGCACAAGAGTTGGCGAGTACTAGCGGTAGTTCAGTGGGAATTGGCCAAAAAGGCAAAATTAGATGTCTCTCGTGTAACAAATTTGTAACGTCTGCGACAATTGCTCAACATCAGAAAAAATGTAAAGGTACCACTTGTACAACTTGCAACGCCACCTTTTTTCGAAAAGATAGTCTTAAACGACATATTTTGGCTAAACATGCTGTATAGGTTCCTTTAAATTTTGTCTGTTACTAAATTTGTACACAAGAGAGTCTAGTCTTGCTGCTTTATCTCCAAACGAACGCTGGCAATCCTGAAAAAGTCGTCAAAACAACACATCTTGGTCCATTTTTCGTCTGAAAGAGCTGCTGCCACTTTTTGGAAAAGCACCGCAACCGAACCAGCCACTGCGATTATTTTGGTTTACCTTTGCCGCCACCAATCACAAGTGGCAACAATTCGTTTGACATTTAAGAAAAAGCCCACAGTCCGAGAAAACTGACAAGAACAAGAATTTACAAGCACTTGGGACATTTTCTGCTTGGTACGCTCCACCACGGGCGTTTGAATAATTGAAATGAAAATTTTTGGTTTTTAAATTTTCTAATCGTTCGTTTAATGTTCTAAACTTAATTTCTCTGAACTTCAGTTGCATAGCCTTTTGAAAAAAATTTAAAATTGTCTTTTCGGGATACTTTCTCTTAGCTGAGCATTTTTGAAAAAATTCAAAATTTTATTTTACTAAATTTTAGGGTTTTCGTAGGTTTTACAATTTTAATTTTTTTTTTAAATTTTGAAAAACAAAGAACGTTTTGAAGTAAGTTTGTTAAAAAACTTTGTGTTTTGTATATCGTCTCTCACAGGGTTTCATTTTCGGTACTTTCAATGCCCTTCTTAGCTGAGCATTTTTCAAAATTCTCGGTTCGGGTCGGTTCGGGTAGGTTCGGGTGAGTTCAGCTCATTTTAGGGTTTTGCAATTTTTAATTTTTTTTTTTTAAATTTGAAAATTTTTTTTAAAAAAGTTTCTGGTCATTGATGTGAAAAAGTTTTCGAACAAAACCTTGAACTGGAAAATCGAAAACTATCAATTTTGACGTATATATATATAATAAAATATATATATATATATATATATATATATATATATATATATATATATATATATATATATATATATATATATATATATATATATATATATATATATATATATATATATATATATATATATATATATATATATATATATATATATATACGCTCCAACGTTGTCTTCCGGTATACTAACTATTTACTGCTCTGCTCTCCAATTTATAGAAAACTGAAAAGGGGCGTGGCCAGTGAAATGTGACATGTGGCGCCATCTAGTGGCTAACTTAGTAAACAGTACTATTTACTATGTACATAGTACTGTTTACATTTAACAATTAACTATGTATATTTAACTATTTACTATGTACATTTAACAATTAACTGTTTAAAAGATAAAAGATACAGAAAAGATAAAGTTTAAAAATTAAATTTAAAATTTTAGATTATCTTTGATCTTTTAAATTTTAAAAATTTTAGATTTTCTTTTATCTTTTAAAATTTTAGATTTTTGTTTTATCTTTTAAAATTTTAGATTTTTGTTTTATCTTTTAAAAATTTAAAAATTTACTATGTAAATAGTACTGTTTCCTATTTTCGATGTAAATTTGTACTACTGAACTAGTACTAGGTACTTTATAATGTATATTTTATATTTAATTTGTCTTATGTACTTTTTTCTTGTAAATTAATAATAAACTGTTTTACTACTGAACTAGTACTAGGTAATTTTTACTTTTTTTCTGGTAAATTCCTTTATAATGTAAATGTTATTGTATCTATAATGAACTTTTAAAAGTTTACATAATTGTAAAAAAAAATTAAATTGTACAAGATTAAAATGTAAAATATTAAAAAATTTTAAATTGAAAAGTTTTGCCTTTTTCCTATTTACTGGTTCCGGTTTAGTTTGTTTATAAATTTCAAAGAAAACTGCAAAACACGAGTTAAAAAATGTCTCGCTCGTGAAAAGATGAAGAATTTCGTTTGCTTTGATGAAAATTTTGCAAGAAATCAAACAGCCTCACTTGTTTTTGCTTTTTACGTTTGAAATAAATTCATGGTGGTTCGCGTCTTCAAACAGTTTCGCGAACCCACTTGTAAAGTGCAGACCAACTACCAGTGCTGCAGTGTTAATTTAGAAAAAAGTTACGAGACTGATTGTTTGTTGTGGTGAACTAGCTGTGAGACAATTTTTTTTTGAATATTTAACTTTTCAATGTTTTGCAGTTAATTTTGACAAAAGTTAAGAGACTGATTGTTTGTGTTTGATTTTTTAATATTTCACTTTTCAATGTTTTGTAGTTAATTTAGAAAAAAGATTGTTGACTGACTGTTTTTGTAATAGCTGTGAAACAATTTCAAAACAAATGTAGTTAGTTTAGTTGCTTTTCTAAAATGTTCAATATTTTGTTTTTAAAATAGATCCCTTTCAGTTGAGCGATAAACAGCTCCGCGCTCATTCGACAGATTGATTGAACAAGATGACACTGTTACAGACCTGTTAACCCCTAAAATATACACAATGAAAATTAATTTTGTTTTTTAATTTACCTAACAGTCAGGGACATTTTAACTTTCAGCCTGTCTCAAATATGTAAAAACGTAAAATTTTAACAGAGAAAAAATATAGGTAATTTAAAAAGTGCCTGACTGGACACAAAGTGTCAGATCCATTAAAAAAAGTTAAACTCCATTTTTTTTCAACTTCATTAAATTCCAATTTTGTTTTTGACTTTTCAACAATTTAAAAAACTGTAGTTACTCGGTTCTTGTACAGTCGGGGACTTTTTAAATGGCCGCCCTCGAAAATAAAAAATGTTCATATTTAAAATTCGGCAAAGTATTTTAAACCAAAACAAAAAGATTGTAAACCTTTTCTCTGTCTGTATACATACATATTTAAAAATTTGTTTTTTTTAAATGATTAATTTTGAAAGAAAAAAAATACAACGGCAATTTAAAAAGTGTCCGACTGTACCAATTAGTGTTTTTACGCCCAGATAGGCCACTTGAACAAACGACGACGCAATCACAAGCAAAACTGTGTATTATGCAACTATTTGACAAACTAAAAAACTGGCATATTTGTCAATTTTCATATTTCTAGTAGAAACGCAGTGGTTTCAGCTAGACATAGTTTTGTTTGTGATTGCATTCAAAACGTCCATGCTAAGTGCGCTGTGAAAGTTTGAAAGACCCCAAGAGTTAAAGTTAAGTTTATTAGGGCCGGTTTATCAATAGAGGGTTAGCCCAGACCCGTGGGTTAAAAAAGGAGATGACTGACATATCTACCACATTCCAAAAAAAAGGCAGCTATCAAAGATAACCCACGGGTCCGGGCTAACCTTCGATTGATAAACCGACCCCTAACTGATTTTCTTCTATTGAATTCCTTAACTGATTTTAACACTAAATTGGTCCGTTGTTAGCTTGAGCAGTTTTTGAGATATTAAATTTGATGTTCGGTTTTAGTTTGTATTTTGTCATACTTTCTCTATTTTAGAAACCTGTAAAAGTTGCGGGGAGGATCCATCCACCCACCGCTATTATCAAAAAACCGAAAACTGTGGACCTTTTTGTCTTAAAATCACTCACTAAATTCAACGTGAAAATTAGGTTATTAAATTTTTTAATACCCTGTATAACTCCAAGTGCAATTTAAATTACCAAAACCACAAACTACAAGTTCACTTGAACTGTAGTTTGTGGTGCCTGAATGCCCTGTTATTTTGCCACAGCGAGGTAACATTTTAAAATGTTACCACGATGTGTTATGGGATCCCAATGAAACGAGAAATACGTCATAGTTTGCAAGGGTTCCATACCAAAGCGATTGAACAGAGGAATAACAAAAACATTTTTAAAGTGTATTGCCTTGAAGGAAAAGATTTGGACTGCCGAAATGGCTCCCCCCCTGTCAACAAAAAGGATGTGGAAAAAAAAGAAACTAAAAATTTCGAAATTGTTTAAACATAGAGGAGGAAAAAAGATGTAAAAAAAAATTTCAAAAATTTTTCAAACGTAAATTATTTTAGCATCAGTAAAAATTAGTTTGCTGCTAATGTTTCTCTTTTATTTTTCCGTGGGTATTTGAGAGCTTATTGACATTAGTTTGTTACTAATGTTTCTCTTGTATTTTTCCGTGGGTAGTTGACTGACTGCCCGTGAGCAAACTTTCCCTCACGAAAAAAAAAATGAAAAAAATTTTCAAACTTCATTTATTTTAGAAAATTAGTTTGTTGCTAATGTTTCTCTTGTATTTTTCCGTGGGTAGTTGAAAGCTTCTTAACTGCCCGTGAGCGAACTTTCCCTCACGAAAAAAAATTAAAAAATTTTTCAAACATCAATTATTTTAGCTTCATTAAAAATTAGTTTGTTACTAATGTTTCTCTTGTATTTTTCCGTGGGTAGTTGACTTGACTGCCCGTGAGCGAACTTTCCCTCACAAAAAAAAAATAAAAACTTTTTTTAAACTTCATTTATTTTAGAAAATTAGTTTGTTGCTAATGTTTCTCTTGTATTTTTCCGTGGGTAGTTGAAAGCTTCTTAACTGCCCGTGAGCGAACTTTCCCTCACGAAAAAAAATTAAAAAATTTTTCAAACGTCAATTATTTTAGCTTCATTAAAAATTAGGTTGTTACTAATGTTTCTCTTGTATTTTTCCGTGGGTAGTTGACTTGACTGCCCGTGAGCGAACTTTCCCTCACAAAAAAAAATATAAACTTTTTTTAAACTTCATTTATTTTAGAAAATTAGTTTGTTGCTAATGTTTCTCTTGTATTTTTCCGTGGGTAGTTGAAAGCTTCTTGCCTGCCCGTCAGCGAACTTTCCCTCACGAACAAATTTTTTTAAAATTTTTTAAACGTCAATTATTGTAGCATCAGTAAAAATTAGTTTGCTGCTAATGTTTCTCTTGTATTTTTCCGTGGGTAGTTGACTTGACTGCCCGTGAGCGAACTTTGCCTCACAAAAAAAATAAAAACTTTTTTAAACTTCATTTATTTTAGAAAATTAGTTTGTTGCTAATGTTTCTCTTGTATTTTTCCGTGGGTAGTTGAAAGCTTCTTAACTGCCCGTGAGCGAACTTTCCCTCACGAAAAAAAATAAAAAAAATTTTCAAACCTCAATTATTTTAGCTTTATTAAAAATTAGTTTGCTGCTAATGTTTCTCTTGTATTTTTCCGTGGGTAGTTGAAAGCTTCTTGCCTGTCCGTGAGCGAAATTTCCCTCACGAACAAATTTTTTGAAAATTTTTGTCACAACCCGTTTGTTTGGAGGTGGGAGTAGGTTGGATTGATAAAAGATATTTTGAATTTATTTATTATAATTTATTATAATTTTTAATATAGTCAGAGCAATTAAAATAGTTAGTCCTTTTCATCTATGTTTGAAGTACCTGGATGTTTGAAGTACCTGGACGGCACATGCTTAAACCCATTTGGATTGGTAAGCTCTTTTGAAACAGACATGGTACACACAACACATTTGGAAGCTCAGTTTGTCCTTTACATTTAGGGCACGTATATTTAACGCCAAACAGCCAGTTGCATTCTTTAAATTCTTAAAATTTTTCGCTACTCCAAACATTCTTTCTAAAGCAAACGCAAACTTTGACATTCTTGAAATTCTTAAGATTTTTTTAGACGCCAAACAGCCAGTTGCATTCTTTAAATTCTTAAAATTTTTCAAACCCCATGACTACTGAAATCATTGCGTCGTCGGTTTCTCTTGGCCGTGGTGGATTTAGATTTTCAAACATTGTTTTTACGCTGTCAATTAGCCAGTTGCATTCTTTAAATTCTTAAAATTTTTCGCTACTCCAAACATTCTTTCGAAAGCAAACGCAAACTTTGACATTCTTGAAATTCTTAAGATTTTTTTAGACGCCAAACAGCCAGTTGCGTTCTGTACATTCTTTAAATTTTTTGCATTGATCGTTGGACATGGGTAAAATTATTTTGCCTCTACGGACTGGTCGGCAGGTTTATACAATTTTGTTGTGAAACGTGTAAGGTGAACGTGGAAAAGGTGAAACTAGAAAGTTGCGAACAACGTTTTAGCGACCAAGTTAAACATTTGTGCTTCTGTCCAGAACACGCTGGATTTCAGGAAGTTTAAAGATAACTCACCAAGCTTTTTGATTTACTACTTTGCACATTTCTTAAAGAGATCGTGGACAAGTTGCAACCAATTGAGTTCATCATGAAATGTGTTTATTCAATTGAGGGAAATATTGGTAGTGGTAAATCATCCTTATTAAATAGTTTAGAGGATGTTTTAAAATCAAAGTGCTGGTCATTTGAAACGGAACCGATTGAATTGTGGCAGAATTACCAAGGGGTAAACTACCTCGAACGTATGTATTCATGTCCGAAAGAAAACACTGTTGATTTTGAAATTGTCGTTTTGGCCTCCTACAAAGATATTTTTCGCAAGAAAAAGATACTGTTTATAGAATTTTGGAGCGTTCCTTTTTAGGAACTAAGCTTTTTATCCAACATGCTTTTGATAACGAGCTCCTGTCCAAACAGCAGTGGCAAGCTTTAAATTTGTTGGTAACTAGTATGGAAAAAATTGCACCTCTAAATGGAATCATTTATATGAGAAGTTCTCCAGCAGTAGTTTATAAACGTTTACGTGAACGAAACCGCAAAGAGGAGAGTTCGGTATCTTTGAAATATTTGGAACAACTTCATGAATTACACGACCAAGTTTTATTGTCAAGGGCTGATGTTTTTGTTTTTGATGGCGACATTGAGATCAACCAGCGTGATGAAATGATTTCTGACCTTATTTCATGGATGCAGAACAAAGCACAGAAAAACAAAGAAGAGCCAAGAATCCTAACAGCTTAAGTTTTTTTTTGAAAAGTTTTATATAAAAATTAAATTACAAATTAAGCACAGTGCAAGGTTATCTCATTTCCTTTCACAAATTGTTGTTTTTGTAATTCTCAGTAAAGGTTAATTATTCATCAATCATTTCGAAAAACAGCTCATGAGCTCACCTTTAGTTTGTTTGTGTTAGAATTCTCGGAAAAGTTTAATTACAACATCATTCATTTCTAAACGATGAATAATTAAACAGGCACGATTTATGATATCATTTTAACCTTCAAGTCGAATGTTTAATTGCAGTCATGTTTATTGTGTATTTAACAATAATTATATTTTGGTTATTATTTCATGGTCTTCATCAATACTCAAACTTTAATCCAATTCACACCAATACAGAATACGAAAAGCCTTTCAAATTTGAGACAAATGAAAAAATGAGACAGGGTCAAATTATTTTGTATGGAAATGTAGATGGAAACAGTAAACTTTTAGACGCTAATTGGTTAGATCGAGCACGTGTTATTTGGTCTAAAAAGTATCGAGTTCGTAGAGACGCATTTGTGGAAAACTTTTTGAATGACAGAGACAATTTGACATGGGACTCATTATGGAGCGACTGGAAAACTAACATTCAAACGTTTAATACTTTATGTATAGATTTGGCTAGATTAAGCAAAAGTTTTGCATTAAAATCTAGTGTTTTTTTTGAAAATGAAAAACTTGGTGCATTTTTAAAAATGGCTTTAACAGAAATACATAAACATGTTAAATTTCATGGCGAAAAAGCGAATTGGAAAGGTATTTATTAGGGAAATAACTGGTATGAAACATCGGTCACATACCCTTCAATTCTATGTTCAATTTATAGCGATTTCAATTTGGTAAAAGATGATGTTCCGCTGAAATGGTTTTCTGAAATCCTTCATGACGTCGAAAAAATAATTGAATCGCCACAGAAAGCACAAGGTTTTACAAGAGAGGGATATAATCGTATTTTAATTGGGGTAAATTATATTGCGGCTAAAAGAATTTTGGATCGCACAATCAGTACAACCGATTTTGAAATACTGGAAAAAGAGCTTAATCCCGAGTTTGTAACAAGTGGAGAGGGTGTGTACAGAGATTTTACATACAAGTTCCATACAGCAGTAAGAGCATATGGCTATATTACGTCATGTGTTTATGACAGCGAAATTTTAGGTTTGTTTAAATCAAATAGCTTCCGAAATCTCTACACACAGCTAGGACAAATAATGGCTCATCCAAATATTAATAACAACAATCAGTGTCTCTGGTCCCGCGAGATAATGACAGGACGTCGAATGGAGGGTCGGTCATTCGGAGTTCACATACAAAATTATGGACGAATTTTAAACGTGAAAAAGCAAAAGTATTTGGCTCAAATTATCGGACCAACGGCAGACTTTGCATATTTTGAAAGCGATGTTAGCGGAAGGAATTTTGTTTCAAAATCGACTTTATTCGGCTGAAACATGCCGTTACCTAAGAGGTGTCGTGCACAACGGTGAGCAGTTTATCCTAAAGGAAGAAACATCATCTAACAGTTACGCGTGGATGTCAAATCAAAATAGTTCCTCGGCCTGTATCGACCTAGGATCATGTGCAGTAATTTTTAAAAAATATGCAATCAATGAGCTCAACGATTATTTTAATACTTCATCGAAATGGAGACAGAAGGATAAATATTCTGAAAGACAAAAATCGTTGGAGCTCAAAACAGTGATGTGGACGTCAAATGCAATCGAAAAAGATAAGTGGAAAACTCTTCATAATTCTAGTGAAAAGGGTCCGTTTACAATGTTTTCCCAAGTTCCTGAGACAGTAGAAGAGAACTACAAGTCTCGCTACTTATTAAAAGAACATTGCCTAAAAACGCACACTTGTATTACAGACGTATGCTTAGACGAAGGAGTTTATTCGTTCTTTAGTTCGACAGAGCCTTATCAAACAATATAAAAGAATTTGTGGATAACATTGGAAACGGGTGTGTTAATTTACGAGTCGACGAGAATAATAAATGAAATTCCTGTAGGTGTGTTTGAGTTTGAAGATAGGACATTATATGTTTTACATGGTCAATATGGAAGGCTAGACATTAAAAATAAAATAATTTATGATGACGACAAAGAAAGCGAAATAACTGAAACGACAATCCAGGCAAAACCTTTTTCCATGAACATTAGTGGGACTGAGTCTGTCGTAGCCGTTTGCATTTGGGTTTCCTTGGTCGATAAAATGCACAATTTATCAATGGATAATATCAGGTTGTCGTTTTCAGCAGCGCAAAATAATTTTATTCAACCAATTCTGTCCTTGTCAATTCGAAATTATACATTTATTGGACAATCTTTAATTGTTTTATTGCAAAAACTAAATAATGATCTTTTCAAGGCTAAAATAGTCGACTGTTGCGATCAATTTTCACTCGAACATTTTTGTCAATGTATAGGGGAAATGGGCCTACTTGAAAACTATTTCAAAGAAAAGTTTTTCCTTGACTTTAGACATACAAGTGTTCCTTTCAAATGGTTGTTTGAAAACTACTATAAAAAGAATGTGAAAAGTGCTTTATTATTATGGCAACCAAATCCCATTAGAGTACCTTTTGAATTTATGCTTTACCGCGGTAAATATCCCTGGGTAACGTTCAAGCAAAATGACACTGGTTCTGTAGAAGGTTGTTTTCAATTAAACGAAGGAAAACCTTTCCTCTATCCTGGTTTTGTCAAAGAGGGTATTGATCAAGTCAAAACATATGAAACTCACGACGAGTGGCTAACAGCTCTTAATGCTTTACAAAGCAAAAGTTATGCACCGCAGTTAAAAATGTGAACAAGTACGAAATATTTTTTCCGCTAAACTATAAAAAGCCAGTCTAATCTCTTTATCTGATCTGTACGAAAAATGTAACTAAGCTGTCCTAAGTGTGTCTCGGTTCGGTTAAATTTTGAAAATGTTTAAATCGCGAACAATTGTGAAAAAACTTCAAAAACTGAAAAAAGAAACAATGAAAAGTTTAGATTTGCATACACAAAAAACCTTTTCTTTTAAAACAGCTCACCCAGAAAAAATTAGGTGTAGTTTAGGACCGATCAATAAATTTCAGTTCACGGACAAGTGTCGCTTATTTATTGATCAACTAATGAATACCTTATGCCCCTCACGTGTAAGCTTTTGGTATACCATTTTAATTGCCGACACGGAAAAAGTTTTTGTCGCTATGGAAAAAAATAAACTAAATGAACCGCCGCAGCCGCAGTCGCCGTCGTCATGTTCTTCTAACAGTCTGCTTACCTTGGACTTAACAATTGACAAAATAACAGAATTGCAGGGAACAATTATAATTCAGTTAAATCGTGTGTTTTTGTATGAAGATATAAGGCGATATGTGTGTTCCTGGTTCTTGTTAATTGACTACCTAAAATTTATACATGGTTTAATAAAAAATGAGGATCCAAGGAGGCAATTAACTTTTCTCTATGATAATTCCATGTTGCAAATTTTGGCTACTTGTGTCGATTATCTTCAGTGGTTCCAATTCAAAAAGATTTTAAAGTGGCGTGATTTGCAATTACATTTTAAATTCGCGTCAGCAATTCTGGATGAGTGTTCTAAACGATTAACAAAAAAAGACCTAATTTTAAACGAGTATCCATTAATACCATTTTTTAGCAAACATTGTACAAAAAAATTTAAGGTCAATTTAATTGCTAAAGAGAAACCCTATAATTCCATCTTAGCGTTACAACTAATTGAGCAATTAGTGGGTCGATCAATCTTGAAAACTCCTTTATAAACATGAAGTTAAAATTATCTAAGGAAGGGCTTGAAGTTACAGATATCACTACAATCACTACTAAAATGACCGATTTAGTTGAAACCTTTTTCTTGGAGGAGATTTTGGATAATAAAATATGTCGTATCTGTCATAGGTATTGGGTTCCAAAAATATTTCAAAATTTGAATTTTGGCTACATTTTCCCCACATATGATTTTCTAAGCTTTTTATGTTTCGAAGGTCAGCCATGTGAGAGTGAACAAATTGCATAACATAACAACAACCTTCGCGCGTCCGGAGCAATCCCTACCAACCATTATGTTTTGCTATAAAAATGAAAACACGTCTAAATTTTTTCAATTGAATGAGTAACATTGACTGCTAACATTAAAATGTGTGATACCGAAATGTGCGGTGCCGAAATGTGTAAAACTAAAATGTGTGATGCCGAAATGTGTAACCAACAAGATGCCGAAATGTGTAACCAACAAGATGCCGAAATGTGTACCCAACAAGATGCCGAAATGTGTAATAAAACTAAAATCTGTGAACCAATTGACAGTGATCCAATCGACAATGAAATGGATGAAGAAAAGCAGCCCATTGAAAATCAAAACGGTAAAAGAACAATTGAAAATCAACAAAAAAGTGAAAAGCAGCCAATTGAAAATCAAGAAAAAAGTGAAAAGCAGCCCATTGAAAATCAAAACGGTAAAAGAACAATTAAAAATCAACAAAAAAGTGAAACGCAGCCCATTGAAAATCAAAACGGTAAAAGAACAATTGAAAATCAACAAAAAAGTGAAAATCAAAACGGTAAAAGAACAATTGAAAATCAACAAAAAAGTGAAAATCAAAACGGTAAAAGAACAATTGAAAATCAACAAAAAAGTGAAAGTCAACCCTTTGAACTCAATCAGTTTAAAATTTTTGACAAAAGACTGGCATCTTTTAAAATGTGGAGCCGTAAAAGCCCAAGTGCGTCTACTTTGGCAAGAGCGGGGTTTTTTTATACAAACATATCAAATATAGTTGATTGTGTTTTTTGCAATTTTCGCATTCATTCGTGGAAAAGCAAAGCGGATCCAATGATGTTGCACAATTAAAAGCGGCTGGGATGAGTTCAACGCAGCAGACATCAAATTTAGTGCTACCAACTTACAAAATTGCGCCCCTTCAACCATTAAATTTAACAACAAGAGCTAAAGTTCCAAGTTTAACGGAAAGATTATCTTTGGAGTTGTACTCAAATAGAGTACAAACTTTTTGGAATTGGAGCTGGGAACATTTTCCCGGTGCAAATGTACAAAATCTAGCAATGGCTGGATTTTTTTATACAGGCGTTTTTTCCAATATTGAATGTTTTGCATGGCATGTGAAAGGGCCCTGGAACCAAAAGACGCAAGGACCTCCATTTACTGATTGGGAACTACACGACTTGTGGTCGCCCCATTGTCCATTTCTGCGAGGCCCATTGGGAGTGAATTTTAAACATTACCTACAGTTTCGGTTATCACAATATTGTCACATGTGCTTAAATCCCTCTAGAATTCTAGTACTGTATCTACCTTGTAATTGCCTTAGATATTGTTTGAATTGCACTAAAGGCAACACAAGTTGTCGGAATTGTAAAACTGACATTCAATGTACCTTAGAGGTCGATATGGCCTCTGTAAAAAAAATAAAGTAACAAATATATTGTTTCCCTTAATGCATTTTTTTATTTCAACCGGTTCTGAAACCAGGACTATCAAGCTTCAAAGTGATTGTTGAAAAAGTTTTTCGAAAGCACTTTTAGCGAGTTCAATTTCAAAGTAAAAATTTTTAAGCTTCTATCTTTCGAATCACTTTTTATCAAACTTTTTAAGCTTGAGTCCTTTGAATAGAACTGAAAGTTTGAAAATCACTTTTTAGCGAGTTCGAATAGAACAGAAAGTTTGAAAAATTTTTCGAAAGCACTTTTTAGCGAGTTCAAGTAAAAAATTTTCAAGCTTGAGTCCTGCGCGAATAGAACAGAAAGTTTGAAAAATTTTTCGAAAGCACTTTTTAGCGAGTCCTTTGAATAGAACAAAAATTTTGAAACTTTTTAGCGAGTTTAAGTAAAAATTTTCAAGTTTGAGTCCTTCGAAGAGAACAGAAAGTGTTTCAAACTTTTTCGCGAGTTCAAGTAAAAATTTTCAAGCTTGAGTCCCCTTCGAAGAGAACAGAAACTTTTCAAGCTTGAGTCCTGCGCGAATAGAACAAAAAGTTTGAAAATTAAAAATCACTTTTTCGCGAGTTCAAGTAAAAATTAAAACTTTTCAAGCTTGAGTCCTTTGAATAGAACAAAAAGCTTGAAAATTTTTTCAAAAGCACTTTTTAGTGCGTGCAAGTAAAAATTTTCAAGCTAGAGTCCTTCGAAGAGAACAGAAAGCTTGAAAATTTTTTCTAAATCACTTTTTAGCAAGTGCAAGTATAAAAATAAGACAAACAAGTCGTTTAATCTTTTATTATTAGCACCATCGCCATATACCAATTGAAAAATCTGCATGGTATTTTTAATTCGTTCTTTAAAAATTGTTAAAACTGTATTTAGTATAGTAGGTTGTGTAGAAGTTTTAGCTTTCTCAGCTATATTAAATGACTGAAATCTACGAGGCCTACCAGACTTACAAGTTTTTTGAACTGGTCGTCAAATGACAGTTTTGTTTTGATGCAACTGATGAATCCGAACTTGACACCACAGAATATTCTGATTCAGTCCTACAAGGTTGGATCGCTTTTCTTTCTGGCGCTGTTGTAAAATAACTGTCTTGATCTGGGTTTTTACTGGTGAACATATTCCTGCTGGGCCTGGTACGGTACTTCAATTTCTTGGACTGAAGCGTTTTGAGTTTGATTAAATGTATATTCACCAGTTTCTGGTTGTGCAGAAGAATTTGCCTGAAATTGCAAATACTGCTCGTCGGTCGTTTGAAAATTATTGGTTGTGTTCAAAGACATTTTCTGAAAATTAAAAACTGTAATCAAAATTTGGCAAGAAGGACCTAAAGCCTGATAACTTACTGAAAAACTGTAATCAAAATTTGGCAAGTAAAAAAACGACCTAAAGATTGAAAAATTAAAAACTCTTGAACTTAAAATTTACTATAATAAAATACTATTAATTAAAACGTTATTAAACTCGAAATTATCGAGATCTATAGTCGGTAAATTAACCTTTGCTAAGTTACACAACATATCAAATAGAGCCCTTGTTTGTTTTAGTTGTACCTGCTCTATAATGATAAAATAGACAATCCAGACAATAATGAACTTAAAATTCTCGCCTTCTTCTCGTAATCCGGCGATAGCGACCGGTAACAATAAACTTGCCTGTTTATTTAAGTGTCTTTTTGCCTTATATTCAAGGTATGAAATAAGATTAGGTTCAAAATTGACATAATTTTTGTGTTCGGTAATTCCCAACTCTCGCAAGCTCGTCAAATTTTGGAGCTTTTGTCTTAGAAAAAAATTTAAAATAAGACAAACAAGTATTTTAATATTTTATTATTAGCACCTTCGCCATATACCAATTGAAAAATCTGCATGTTATTTTTAATTCGTTCTTTAAAAATTGATAGTGCTGTATTTAGTATAGTAGATTGTGTAGAACTTTTAGCTTTCTCAGCTGTATTAAATGGCTGAAATCTACGAGGCCTACCACTTACAATTTTTTTGAACTGTTCGTCAAATTTCTACAGCGTTGTATCGCTTTTCTTCCTGGCGTTGTGTAAAATAACTTTGTCTTGATCTGGGTTCTTGCTGGTGAACATATTCCTGCTGGGCCTGGTACGGTACTTCAATTTCTTGGACTGGAGCGTTTTCAGTTTGATTAAATGTATATTTACCAGTTTCCGGTTGTGCAGAAGAATTTCCCTGAAATTGCAAATACTGCTCGTCGGTCGCTTGAAAATTGTTGGTTGTGTTAAAAGACATTTTCTGAAAATTAAAAACTCTACTCAAAATTTTGGCAAGTAGGACCCAAAGCTTGGAAACTTACCGAAAAACTGTAATCAAAATTTGCCAAGGAAAAAAAACGACCTAAAGATTGAAAAATTAAAAACTCTTGAACTTGACCTTCACTATAATAAAATACTATTAATCAAAACGTTATTAAGCTCGAAAGTATGGAGATCTATAGTCGGTAAATTAACCTTTGCTAAGTTACACAACATATCAAATTTTTGTACATGCTCTATAAATATAAAATAGACAATCCAGACACTAATTAACTTGGAATTCTCGTAATCCGGCGATCGCGGCCGGTAACAATAAACTTGCCTGTTTATTTAAGTGTATTTTTGCCTTATATTCAAGGTATGAAATAAGATTAGGTTCCAAATTGACATAACTTTTTTGTTCTGTAATTTCCAACTCTCTTTCAAGCTCGTCAAATTTTGGTGCTTTTGTCTTTAAAAAAATTAAAAATAAGACAATCAAGTCGTTTAATACTTTATTATTAGCACCGTCGCCATATACCAATTGAAAAATCTGCGTGTTATAAGCTCTCAGAGTATTTTTAATTCGTTCTTTAAAAATTGTTAGAGCTGTCGCTTTCAGAGAGGAACGGTGAAGGCTTTCGAGATTTCCTTCTCTTGGTAGGTTTAACTACCAAGGAAGTCGACTGCGTCTTTAAGTCAGTCTGTTTGTTTGTCGGTGAGTTGGGTTCGTCGTCTTTGGCAAGCAATTTTTGTAAAAGGTTGTTTTGTGTAATCATCTGTGTTGTCTGTTGAGTCAGTTTTTCTGTAAGGTCAGTTATTTGTTTTTTCAGGTTGTCATTGTCTTCTTGCAGTCGTGTAAATTTGTTTAGAAGTCGGTCGTATTTAGTCTTTACTTTTTTGTCTGGTGGTCTTGTAGGGGCATGGAGTTTCCCCATGATGGGGACAAGGTATAAAATAAGTTTGTCAAAGATACAACAGTATGGCTACTCACCTGCAGCAGGACACTACACACACTAACTAAAACACCCATTTTCGAAAGTAAAAGCGCGCTCAGTCGATTACAACACCAAGCTAAGAGACCTCTTAGTTTGGCTGCTTCTGACTGAATTCTTGGACTAGAGCGTTTTGAGTTTGACTAAATGTATCGGTATACAAACTTTCATTCTCTAGTTTGATTGCTTCCTGTGCGTACACAGGTATATCTTTTAGGTCGCTCGCCATGTCTACATCCATGATTAAGTCGGATGAATTAGACTCTGCCATCTTAAACGTTACCAGTTTTGTTGTCCTTGAGCACACGCGTGCCAACGACATCTGTTTTCGCTGTAACGATTACATTACGGACTATTTTAAAACATCGCTAGAAAGTCACATAGAATGTTGTGCAAATAATGTGGTAAATGCTGTAAGGCTAAAGAACTTTGACGAACTTCAAATTGCCGTACAATATAACAATGTTTCGATATACTTTCCCGTGGAAGCTTTTACAAATCATCGAGAAAAAATTTGTCAAATTTGCATTTTAGCAAACCGCGAATCATATCTTATTGAACCGTTTGACATTGGACTTTGCTACAAATTGTATGACGACGATGGAAAAATCGTAACATGTGAATATGCTCATGCTAAATGTTGTCAAAATGTAGTCACAATTATATCAGACGACAATAAAAAATTGGGATATTGGGCTTCGCTTTTAGCAAAAAGTCAGTTCATTATTGAAAAACCATTATTATTGCTTGTGAGCACAAATCATGTAAAAGATGAAATTTTGCAAAAAAGCCTCACGCAAATAATAAAGAAATTGCCATCGAAATGGCGTCAACAGTTGGTTGTCCAAGCTAAATGGATGCTAGTCTCTACAATACCGCACAAGTTTAATTTACTCCAGACGAATACAGAAATGCTGGTTGCCGAAGAAGACTTTGAAAATAAAATCATCTTTGTTGCGTGCCTAAAATCGACACAAGAACTTATTGCAATAAACCCATTTATTAAACTCGATCAATTTTTTGACGACAATACAAAAGATAATAATCTGAGCGCCGTGCAAAAACTTGTTAGCATTATAGAGAACGAACTGAACGGTATTTATGAAAATGTCAATTTAGATGATTGTGAATTAACTCATGCATTTGAAATTTTAGATCGAAAAAAAACCGACGTTTTATTTAGGTACATCCTATCAATTTTTAGAAAGCGCCGATGTTGTTCATTCTGCTGTTGATTTTTTAACGTGGGAAGAACGTTTTTTTCTGGAACTAATTAAACATCCCGATAGACAAAATGAATTTTACAAGGACCTATGTTTTCAAAAAGTGTCCGAAAACCCAAGATTGGCAAAATTCTTTACATACGAGGAAAAAGTACAAACTGGATCATTTGGAGTACTTTGTCCATATGTCCACTTTCTCAAAATGTTTCAACTGTGTAAAAGACAACGATCCATAAAGATCTCCCTTTTAAATTTGTTTGCGGTATTGGATTCGAAAAATCGAATTATAGTTATGGTCGGTGAACATGGCTTTCAATATTTTAGTGAATTAAATGCAAATCAATTTAAATGTGCTCAAATTGGTAATGTGCCTCTCCGACAATACATGTCACAAAGTTTAAATACATTCATGCAAACTTTCAGATCCAAATTTCCATATTCTGGTTTTTACGAAATTTTATTTCATAAAAACAATTGGTATGTATTAAGCCAATGCGACCTAAACGGATCACAAAAGAAATTTTATACCTTACCAAAACAAGTTACAATCGAACAACTTTCTGGTGGTGGTGGTGGTGTTGAGGACAATTTTTATCAGCGTTCTAAAGAAGATGGAGGCTGGGTAAAAAGTCAATGTAAAAACTTTTACAAACTAGCTGCAGATTTGAAAGTTTTGCCAGTGAAACAAAACACAATTTACGTAAATAATGTAGCAACCAAGTTTAAAGGGATTGGTGATATCGCAACCTGTTCAGTTTTACTAGACGGCAACAAAGTTATATTTTTAGAACGTCGCCATTTCGATGTGTCACGTAGCGGCGAACGACAAATGAAGAAAGCACTGTTGGAAAAATATAGTAATTCCAATGGCTGGTGTTGTTGTGACAGTTGCATGCCATATGTTTATGATGAAAAATTAGTACTGAATAATGCAAAATGTATAAAGTTAGATTAGGACTAATAAACAAAGACTTAAAGTAATTTAATTAGAAATAATTAACTGTGCCATCTCCCGATAGGCCTCTTTGTACTTTTCAATTAATTCTAAATTCGATGCGATACATATTTGACGAGTATCCTTCGAAATTGAATTGTGAAAAAGGACAAGTTGCTTTTCAGCTTCGTCATGAAACCGTTGCTCACCACCTTCGGCGGCGGCGGAAACAACCACAATCTTTTTAGCAAGTAGTGGCCAATTATTTTTGTATTCATGAATGCAGCTCGGACACGTTAGAAACCAATGAAAGTGTTCTAGGAGCTTTAAAAATTATTTTTCCGCACAACCATTTATTTTAACTAAAGCAATTGTAACATGTAAATACATCCAATAAAGTTGACTGATTCCTTCTTGAAAAGCTCGAATCCTATGGGGCAAAGGCAAATATCGAAATTTGAAGCCGTAACACTGTTGCAAAGCTTTGATATAATTCTCAAACTGAAGGATCTGCTTATCGCCGACACGGCCGACACCCGGAACGGGTTCTGCACGTTTTTCATTTTGTACATTCCAAATTTGCCATTCTTTAATTTTATCAATTTCGGCACGCAACTTTTTTTCTTTATTATTAATAATGTCAATGTGGCTTTCAGGAGTTTTTGGGATATTTTCCATAAATTCAAATGTCCAGATTTGTTTAAGTCGATCTTCGGACACTTTTTGAATTTGAAACTTGGTGGCTAAAAGAGCGACATAAATTGGCAAAGTTTGAACAATATAACGAGCGTCCTTTTTTTGATTTGAAATGTCTGGAATGTGTCCCGAATTTATTAGAGAAATGTAGATAGCACATGAAAGATATCCATCCCTAGTTGATAAACAGCGACGATAAATTTCTCCAATTTGCGGTACAATCGTGGGCCACTTATCAAGCACTGAATATAGTGGTATGCTTGACAACTTTGTACCATCAATCGGCTCAAATGGTTGTACTTTCTTAAAAGCTGGTAGAGTAGAGTTCATACTCCAAAAAAACCTTATATAATGATTCTTAAGCGCGCAAACTGATTCAAAACGCAATGTCATCTTCCACGCAGCAATACGATCCCCAAACAATTTTACAAAGTATACGATCAAGAAATTGGCATGCTGACCAATTTATTGGAAATATGAACAAATTTTATCGCGAAATTTCGGCGTATGTATGTAAGAGTGTTTCAGTGAATGTAGAAGAAACTTTTTCAGGCTCGGAATCTTACATGTGCTGTTTTAATGTGGCCAAAAATCATTTCTGTAAAATTTTATATATTGTTATTGGATCTGAACTTGACACATTTTCACCACCAAATATTCGCCAAGGTTTTGTCGGTTCGATAAAGGACCGCGACTATTGTCATGTACCATATTTCATTTGCAATAATGTCAAACAAATCCATATGTATGTACACAATGTTGGAGGTATCACTAGTAGGGAACCAAGAGCCTTTTATTACGGAGAAGGATCTGATGGATATATACTTTTACAGGCATCCGAAGAAACTATCTGGTGTCGTTTTCCAAATGCTTTTGAACGGATTTTAAAAATCGATGAACTTTATGACCCGCTTACAAGAAGCTTGGGTGTGAAATTTCCCCAATTGATTGAGCACGAGCCAAAAAGATGGGCAGCCCTTTTTAATGCTATTCGAAATGAGAACCTAGATATTGACGCCATGGATAACAAATTTGTAATTACGTATCCGTATCTTCTCCAGCTCTGGTACATACAATTAACCTATAGAGTTCAAAAATGCAATTGTATGCGGGTGAAAGATTTTCGTACCGTTTTACGTACAGGTAATTTAGCCTTTCTTATTTCAAAAATAAACCAAATTCAAACAAAAACTCAAAAAGAAATGTCAAAAAATATTCTGGATACGATGAAACGGGGCGGCGGCGGCGGAGGTGGTGCAGTGAAGCCAGATAATGGAAATAGATTAATTCCACGCAGCAGTTATGGAAACCGTGGTACTGTAGTTCCGGTAGGTATGCAAACCCTCTTTGAAAAATCCTACTACAAAAAAATTCCCTTTGATACCGTGAAAAGACAATCATCTCAGAGAAAAAAGAAAACGTCGGCCATGTGTATTCCCCAAATGCATGAAAGAATTTTATCGAATACAAATATCGGAAATATATCTTCAGCCGGTAAAAAAATGAATCTTGTTTATAGCACACACATAACATACTGTTCGGATTACGAAAGTTCAGCTCTTTGGGAAAAATTGTTAAACTTTTACAAATCCGATGGTAAATGGCAAATTGTCTTTAACTCAGTAGTGACTGTTTACCGAACTGATTTAAACTTTAAAGAATTTTATTTTCGTGCAAAATCATTCAATCCACAATGTGTGGTCAAACAGTTGGGTGACTCATTTATTCAGATCTATTTACAAAGTGGTATATTTTTTTTTCCACTGACGATAAACGAACAAGAGCCATGTACTTTAGTAAACATCCCTATTTTGTCGAGGCAAATTACGAACCACCGGAAAAATGGTGTCGGCGCCATATCTTAACAAATTACAGCGAATTTAATTTTAAATATATACCCTATTATTTTTTTGAAAACTGTGACGTTCACACGTTGCAGCTGGGACATCTTAACAATACAGAACTAAGCAAGCTGCATGTATCAATTACGTCTATTAAACGTCAATTTACAGTATCAGAAGAAGAGTTTACTTTTACAACAGCTCACGAACAAACCCAGGGCTCTTACCAAAAAGTACTGAAATTATTTACAGTTTTCTACGACCTTCAAATCATGAATGTAGAAGACCAATATGTATTAGGCAAACATGTCAATTTTGACGTAAAATTAACAACGAAATTTACATGTGATTTCACAAAAAAATACCTTAAGAAACCAATTACCTTTTTAGAAAATAAACAAGTTTGGTCAATCTCGTCAGTTGGTCACAAAATTTATTTTGGTTACATTTTATGTTCGACGCCATGAGAGATTGTCCAGAAAAAGTTCAATATTGTAGACGTAAGTGATGCAAAGGCCCCACCATATAGATACGAAATTTATTTGGAACTTGTAAATGACATTCCGTTTAACGATATTTTATTTGCTCTAAAAAAATTAGACAAAGTGTTTATTTTCACCGTTTTGGTACAGTACGAGAATCCCAAATACAATGCAAAGTTAATTAATTGTTACGGCAGCAAAGGTATGATTGTGTATTCGGATTTTAGCAAGTTACTAAGAAAAAATGGTCGTATGGTAGATGTAACAATTAACCCTGGATCACTAATTGCTAAAGGATCGCTAGGCTGCTTTGTCGAACTTATGGAAACAGCAGAACCAGTTTATCATGATGGTGTGTACATTGGTATTGGTGGCTATGTTTCGTTCAAGTTATTAAATGAATTTCCCTGGGATAACTTTCAATGTTCAGAAACTGCCACACCTATGCGAATTGATAAAAATACCTCCAAGACATTGTCAAGCTTAATTCCAAATTCACTCTATCAAAAGTCAAGTGAACATTATAATTCAACGCAGGGTCACGTCCAGATACCTCATTCACTTCAGATGATCTTCGAGTGGACCAAATGTTGTAGGCAGTCACTAATTTTTAACTATATTTCGGTACGTAAAAATAAATTAAAAGAAATGTTAGAAAATGAAGAGGAAGCTGATGTAAAAAGTAGTAGTAAAAAGAGAAAACTGAAATAGGAAATTGACTTTTTTGTAATTTCTTTGTGTACTTTCTTTGATAAACTTTTGAATAAAGTTATAGATTGACAAAGACAAAACCTAATTATTTACGAGAACAAAAACACACTGGACCAATGTCAAATCAAAAGAACTTTTCGTTTCATGCGCCGCATTTTGATTGTGCTTTATTTGTTTTTTCTTTGTACCTCCGACGACGCAAAGACCCTCACACAATAAGAGGAGATATGAGAAACCTCTTGGCGAGTGAAAAATATCTTTTACTTTTAAAGGCTCTGGAAAAAGGTCTAGATAATGACGATGAACGAATTCACTACGTTTGTCAATTATCTTTGCTTTGTGCAGGTACAGGCAAACGCATTTCAGATATTCGAAAGTTTACTAAAGGGCAAATTAAAATGTTGCATGAATACGGAATGTTTTCCTTTAGGGTGCAAAAAACTAGAACATTAGGAATTGTCGTTTGGTATGGTACTTTTGAACAATTGGAAAAAATACTTTCTAACTGGTTAGATTTTAAGTGTTCGAGGGCATCCATTTATCGTTATCTAAATAAATTTTTAAGAGATTGTGGAATAAAACAAACTGGTGTCAAGTTTCACGAGTTTCGTTTCAAGTTGGCAGGTAGACTTTATAATGAAATGCATACACGTCAACAAGTTAAAGAGTTACTTGATCACAAATCTGTTAAGGTAACAAACCATTACATTGCACAAGAGTTGTTTAATATTTATAAGGAAAAAACCGAAGGCACCGACGACCCTGAAATGTAACCTTTTCGCTCGCCGCGCACAAATTAACATTTGCTCACAAATTTAACCTTTACTGAAACTGGTACGCGATCCATTCCTTTCGTTGTACCAATAAGTCATCTCTCATTAGCTTTTGCAATGTACTTTACAAGTTTATTTATTAGTTTCATTGTGGGTTTTCTATTAGTTCAAATGAGTTATTACATTGATACCAGGGTAACTATAAACAAACAGACTCAAATTTCTTATGTAAGTTCTGATTTACCTCGTTCGGATCTTGAGTATTTCTTAGCTGTTTTTAATTTACAAAACAAATTTTCGAAATATATTAATGCATTTTATAGTCAGTATAGTATGTTGAAAACAAAACAAGAATAGTTGTTACTAGATCCCTACCTTTTTTCTTGCGTAGTAAATAGAGTAAATACAATTTCGGCTCTTCTTTATAGTTTGTCGTCGTCGTGTTCTTTAAAGTGAACAATGTTGTTGAACTTGGCAAACAATCAAAGCCAGCTAAAGCCTTAAAAGAACAAAATAAGTTCAGAGAACAGGTATTGTTCTACCTGCTGCGATTTTGTTCTACCTGCGATTTTGTTTTACCTGCGATTTTGTTTTACTTGGGATTTTGTTTTACCTGCGATTTTGTTTTACCTGCGATTTTGAGGCTTACTTCAAAGGACGACTCCGAAATTAGTTTTTTCAAAAGCTCCTTTGAACTTAAAATTTTTACTTATTTTGTTGTGTATTTTTTGACTGTTTTGTTTTTAAAGGGGAAAAGTTAGAGAAAAATTAATTTGCAAGAAATGACGTGTAACCATCTGCTTGCCGAGAGAATGGCGTGTGTGTGTGTGTGAAAGATGTGCCGCAATACAAAAAGCAGTCGCGCACCCAGAACGAGACAAAAATAAATAGGTGCAAAGAGGAAGGACTATTACGCTATATAATGAGGAGACGGAATTTAGTAGGTCTTAGTTTGCGAGGCGACATTTAGTTCCTCAGTGTGTTTTAACCAACAAAAATGTTATTTAACTTGAAAAATAAAGAGAAAAGAAATATGACGTTGTGGCACGCTCACAAGTCACTGAAACAAGCACCAATATATTTTCAAAGGATTTGGTTTGAATTTTTAAAACCAAATATACTCAATTTAAAATTTTCCAGTTTTAAAACAAGTGCAAAATATTTTACCTCATCTAGTTCGAGATTGGATTATAAACGCGCAACAAATTTGCAATTTAAACCCATGCTAGATACATCCCTGGATGCAAAAATTAAATTGAGAGAACAGGTGTTTTTTTATTTTGTTGAGTTTTGCCAGTTTTACCAAAAGTCTTCAATAATTTTTAGACTTTTACTTGAGTATGAAAGGACTCTTTTCAGGCAACTCTTATATGATAAATTTCTTGCTGCTGGAACAGCTGGAAAAACTGAAATTCCTAATCAGTTAATTTGTCATGCTATTAGACAAATGTTTCGACATGGACAATTTTACAGAATTTTTGTAAAGGATATGCACCTGTTTATACAATTGCTCGTCCTAGATCCCAGTGACACACCACTTGTCAATCAGCTGTTATGGATTGTACTTGAATTTTGCCGCAAGGATACAACTCGAAAAATGTATCTGAAAGAACCCATTTACGCATCTGTTGCTGCAGCTGTTGCCGCTGACTTAATTATAATTTTAATACAGAGAAAAGTGCCAAAACTCGTTCTTGACTACATACAAATAAAACTACTAAATAAACGGTACTTAGGTTGTTGTTTTTTTGTTGTTTTGTATCTAATTATATCGCAGTTAAGGTTAACAAATGGATGCCAAGAACAGGTCTTTTAGCCATTAAAATAGCTTTTAATTTTGCTACGTATACGCATACGTCAACGTACGAACCAGATAGTAGTATTTTAAAGAGTTCCTTTGAACTCGAACTTTTTAATTATTTTAAAGATATTTTTCAAGATTACCAAAGTTGGTTGTTTCATCCCAAAGATAAGGCTAGAAATTTAAGAAATAAAACAAACTTTAATCTGCAAGCTATAGTGTTAAACAAATTACCATGGTTCAATACATATATTTTGAATATAGAGGACTATTGTTTGGCGAAAGAACTACGTATTTAGGACTATGCGAAATCGAAAGGAGACAAATTGCTTATACACTAAGACAAACATTATTTACAAAAGTGAAGACTAAAACAAAAAAATTTAAATTGGCTGGAATGATGCGCTACCAGAACTATGTCGCTTCTCTTGGAACTACTACTACACTAGTTTAATTGTTACAATTTAAAAATACATTTGTTTCAATTCCGCCACATCCTAGTACCTGTCCTGTCCCTCACCTCACTGTTTTTCGTTTCTATCCCACACAATTAAGATAGAAACCAAAAACAGTGTGCAGAAGTAAGCCAAAATTACAAATAGACGAGGCTTTGCGCATATAATCTACGTATTTTAAATTAGCTGTATCCAAAATCATTTTATATATATATATATATATATATAAGTGTGCTTAAGATGGATGAAACTGATAAAACAAAAAAAGGGTCAAACATTTGGGAGACCACAAGGCAGCAAGGAGAAAAGTTTAGGATGCTTTTAAAAGATTGCGGTTTTGTTTTAACACAAAACCAATACATGAGTTTTATTCAGATTGTTTTCTCTGTTATTTTATGGTTTGGTTTTCTTCTAAACTGGAATAACAATCTTAAAATGTTGCTTGTTTCTGGCATGTCAATGATAGCCATTTTTCAAACATTACTAATTTCAAATAACCGATGCTATGATATCAAGAGAATTCTGGCAGCGGCTCAGCCTAATGCAGTGACGGCCTTGTTAGTTGGCAGTAAATAAAACTCGCAAGAACCTTGAGCAAAAAACAATCGTCGTCGGCGTCGTTGGTTCGGTGCAAAATTTTTTGTCAATGTTGAAGAAAAAAAGACAATTAAAAAAGAACTTTTATTTAAAAAAAAAACAGTTATTCGTCCACATTCACCACTTGATGGTTTTTAACTATTGTTTTTGCCCCGTCGTGCACACTAAACATACTTCTGGACTGACTAAAAGCGAGAGACTTTGGTCCCAAACGACACATTTTACCAAGTTAGGGGTGCAACAGTTTTGAGATCCTTCAAAATGGGTCATCACATGCTGATAGTTACCATTGGGAATAGGTGTGAGTTGTTGACCAACACAGAAATTGCACAGTTGGTACTTTCCACCCGAAAAGGTTTCATAGATAATATAATATTGAAGGTGACACATTTTTCTATTATTGAAACTCTCTTCATCGAAAGTCGGAGAAATATGATTCACAAATACAGTTCGACTTCTTCAAATCCATCATCATCTTCTTCGAAACTGGTAAAAAGATGCGCATTCAAGTCGCTCAGTGTCTCAGCTCGAACTTACATTTTATCTTTCAACTTATCCGCCTGATATATTATAATACATTCAGTTTCATTCATAGCCTCAATTTTATCATAAGACGAATCAAGCTGAAGGACGACTTCTGTCTCATCACACATTTTTTTATAAGTTTACGTCGTGTCGACATACATTCGCGAGAAAATTTCTTATATAGGAAATTTGTATCCCCCCCCCTCTTTTAACTTTTTGATATAAATGTAGCTCGAAATAAATTCTGAACATTAGTTCGCAATGTTTACTGTTTCAATTTTTAGTGCAAGAATGATAAACTAAGAAACAAGACGCTATGTGCTTGTGTCGGTTGAAACTTTCGGGCTCAATGAATCGTGTCTAAACAATGACGTCCAGAAAACAATTACATGAGGAGCTCCAGAAGAAGCTATTTTTAGCGTTTTTGCTGGAACACCCAGAATTGTTGACAACAGAAGTTTCTACTGAGGAGGACAGGGTAAAAAAAACCTGGAAAGTCAACAAAAAACATCTGAAGAGAAGCGAGATACAATAAAGCCATCGACCACTACTGACGATCAACGGTGGACAGTACAGGTAATATTTTACACTAGTTTTCGATCTCCAGAAGAAGCTATTTCAGTTTCAGTGCTTGTTGCTGCGGTCACCAACAAAACAAAAACTCACTAAGCTACGTGGTCTGAAATCAAATCTTACAGTAATTAACAATTTTTTTTTTACAGTACCTCTATCGAAAGAAAGAAGGAGAAGTAGAAAAAGAGTCAGAGGGAACTGAAAAGGTCAAAAAGAAGAAGAGAAAACGAAAAGCTAAAAGATCAACTTCTCCAATACCACAACCTGAAAGTAACATAAACGAAGAAATTCTAGTAAAGGGATGGGCTCTCAAATTCAATCGTTTAGCGATAGACCAGAGAGTGTATGCTGACAAAATAATTAATGATACGCTTTTTGAAGGTGAAATAGGTAACTTGACCAAACATGGAGTGTGTTTCAATTGTTTTAGTGACAAACAAAGAGTGCGTTCTAGTAGTTCTAGTAGTTCTGGTAGTTCACTACAAATTTGTATACTTGATTGATTTTTCGGTTCTCCAGCCATTGCCGCAAGGCATAGGAAGGTAGAAAAATAAAATTAGTGTGCATTGAATCTCTTGTTTTATTGTAGCCCTACCTTTCTTTCGTCTACGTTTTCGTAGAGCATTTCAATTTTTAATTTGAAAAAGACTTCAAAATTTTTTACTTTGGCCTCTGTCTGCCTGCGCGTTAGCTTTCGAAGGACTCAAGCTTGAAAATTTTTACTTGAACTCGCTAAAAAGTGTGTTAATTTTCAAACTTTCAGTTCTATTCGAAAGACAATTGACTCTACAAGCTCTCTGTTTTATTCGCAGGACTCTAGCTTGAAAATTTTTACTTGCATTTGCTAAAAAGTGATTTAGAAAAATGAATGAATGTCTATACCACTATATTCAGTGCTTGATAAGTGGCCCACGATTGTACCGCAAATTGGAGAAATTTATCGTCGCTGTTTATCAACTAGGGATGGATATCTTTCATGTGCTATTTACATTTCTCTAATAAATTCGGGACACATTCCAGAAATTTCAAATCAAAAAAAGGACGCTCGTTATATTGCCAATTTATGTCGCTCTTTTAGCCACCAAGTCTCAAATTCAAAAAGTGTCCGAAGATCGACTTAAACAAATCTGGACATTTGAATTTATGGAAAATATCCCAAAAACTCCTGAAAGCCACATTGACATTATTAATAATAAAGAAAAAAAGTTGCGTGCCGAAATTGATAAAATTAAAGAATGGCAAATTTGGAATGTACAAAATGAAAAACGTGCAGAACCCGTTCCGGGTGTCGGCCGTGTCGGCGATAAGCAGATCCTTCAGTTTGAGAATTATATCAAAGCTTTGCAACAGTGTTACGGCTTCAAATTTCGATATTTGCCTTTGCCCCATAGGATTCGAGCTTTTCAAGAAGGAATCAGTCAACTTTATTGGATGTATTTACATGTTACAATTGCTTTAGTTAAAATAAATGGTTGTGCGGAAAAATAATTTTTAAAGCTCCTAGAACACTTTCATTGGTTTCTAACGTGTCCGAGCTGCATTCATGAATACAAAAATAATTGGCCACTACTTGCTAAAAAGATTGTGGTTGTTTCCGCCGCCGCCGAAGGTGGTGAGCAACGGTTTCATGACGAAGGTGAAAAGCAACTTGTCCTTTTTCACAATTCAATTTCGAAGGATACTCGTCAAATATGTACCGCATCGAATTTAGAATTAATTGAAAAGTACAAAGAGGCCTATCGGGAGATGGCACAGTTAATTATGTCTAATTAAATTACTTTAAGTCTTTGTTTATTAGTCCTAATCTAACTTTATACATTTTGCATTATTCAGTACTAATTTTTCATCATAAACATATGGCATGCAACTGTCACAACAACACCAGCCATTGGAATTACTATATTTTTCCAACAGTGCTTTCTTCATTTGTCGTTCGCCGCTACGTGACACATCGAAATGGCGACGTTCTAAAAATAAAACTTTGTTACCGTCTAGTAAAACTGAACAGGTTGCGATATCACCAATCCCTTTAAACTTGGTTGCTACATTATTTACGTAAATTGTGTTTTGTTTCACTGGCAAAACTTTCAAATCTGCAGCTAGTTTGTAAAAGTTTTTACACTGACTACCCAGCCTCCATCTTCTTTAGAACGCTGATAAAAATTGTCCTCAACACCACCACCACCACCAGAAAGTTGTTCGATTGTAACTTGTTTTGGTAAGGTATAAAATTTCTTTTGTGATCCGTTTAGGTCGCATTGGCTTAATACATACCAATTGTTTTTATGAAATAAAATTTCGTAAAAACCAGAATATGGAAATTTGGATCTGAAAGTTTGCATGAATGTATTTAAACTTTGTGACATGTATTGTCGGAGAGGCACATTACCAATTTGAGCACATTTAAATTGATTTGCATTTAATTCACTAAAATATTGAAAGCCATGTTCACCGACCATAACTATAATTCGATTTTTCGAATCCAATACCGCAAACAAATTTAAAAGGGAGATCTTTATGGATCGTTGTCTTTTACACAGTTGAAACATTTTGAGAAAGTCGACATATGGACAAAGTACTCCAAATGATCCAGTTTGTACTTTTTCCTCGTATGTAAAGAATTTTGCCAATCTTGGGTTTTCGGACACTTTTTGAAAACATAGGTCCTTGTAAAATTCATTTTGTCTATCGGGATGTTTAATTAGTTCCAGAAAAAAACGTTCTTCCCACGTTAAAAAATCAACAGCAGAATGAACAACATCGGCGCTTTCTAAAAATTGATAGGATGTACCAAATAAAACGTCGGTTTTTTTCGATCTAAAATTTCAAATGCATGAGTTAATTCACAATCATCTAAATTGACATTTTCATAAATACCGTTCAGTTCGTTCTCTATAATGCTAACAAGTTTTTGCACGGCGCTCAGATTATTATCTTTTGTAATGTCGTCAAAAAATTGATCGAGTTTAATAAATGGGTTTATTGCAATAAGTTCTTGTGTCGATTTTAGGGACGCAACAAAGATGATTTTATTTTCAAAGTCTTCTTCGGCAACCAGCATTTCTGTATTCGTCTGGAGTAAATTAAACTTGTGCGGTATTGTAGAGACTAGCATCCATTTAGCTTGGACAACCAACTCTTGACGCCATTTCGATGGCAATTTCTTTATTATTTGCGTGAGGCTTTTTTGCAAAATTTCAACTTTTACATGATTTGTGCTCACAAGCAAAAATAATGGTTTTTCAATAATGAACTGACTTTTTGCTAAAAGCGAAGCCCAATATCCCAATTTTTTATTGTCGTCTGATATAATTGTGACTACATTTTGACAACATTTAGCATGAGCATATTCACATGTTACGATTTTTCCATCGTCGTCATACAATTTGTAGCAAAGTCCAATGTCAAACGGTTCAATAAGATATGATTCGCGGTTTGCTAAAATGCAAATTTGACAAATTTTTTCTCGATGATTTGTAAAAGCTTCCACGGGAAAGTATATCGAAACATTGTTATATTGTACGGCAATTTGAAGTTCGTCAAAGTTCTTTAGCCTTACAGCATTTACCACATTATTTGCACAACATTCTATGTGACTTTCTAGCGATGTTTTAAAATAGTCCGTAATGTAATCGTTACAGCGAAAACAGATGTCGTTGGCACGCGTGTGCTCAAGGACAACAAAACTGGTAACGTTTAAGATGGCAGAGTCTAATTCATCCGACTTAATCATGGATGTAGACATGGCGAGCGACCTAAAAGATATACTTGTGTACGCACAGGAAGCAATCAAACTAGAGAATGAAAGTTTGTATACCGATACATTTAGTCAAACTCAAAACGCTCTAGTCCAAGAATTCAGTCAGAAGCAGCCAAACTAAGAGGTCTCTTAGCTTGGTGTTGTAATCGACTGAGCGCGCTTTTACTTTCGAAAACGGGTGTTTTAGTTAGTGTGTGTAGTGTCCTGCTGCAGGTGAGTAGCCATACTGTTGTATCTTTGACAAACTTATTTTATACCTTGTCCCCATCATGGGGAAACTCCATGCCCCTACAAGACCACCAGACAAAAAAGTAAAGACTAAATACGACCGACTTCTAAACAAATTTACACGACTGCAAGAAGACAATGACAACCTGAAAAAACAAATAACTGACCTTACAGAAAAACTGACTCAACAGACAACACAGATGATTACACAAAACAACCTTTTACAAAAATTGCTTGCCAAAGACGACGAACCCAACTCACCGACAAACAAACAGACTGACTTAAAGACGCAGTCGACTTCCTTGGTAGTTAAACCTACCAAGAGAAGGAAATCTCGAAAGCCTTCACCGTTCCTCTCTGAAAGCGACAGCTCTAACAATTTTTAAAGAACGAATTAAAAATACTCTGAGAGCTTATAACACGCAGATTTTTCAATTGGTATATGTCGACGGTGCTAATAATAAAGTATTAAACGACTTGATTGTCTTATTTTTAATTTTTTTAAAGACAAAAGCACCAAAATTTGACGAGCTTGAAAGAGAGTTGGAAATTACAGAACAAAAAAGTTATGTCAATTTGGAACCTAATCTTATTTCATACCTTGAATATAAGGCAAAAATACACTTAAATAAACAGGCAAGTTTATTGTTACCGGCCGCGATCGCCGGATTACGAGAATTCCAAGTTAATTAGTGTCTGGATTGTCTATTTTATATTTATAGAGCATGTACAAAAATTTGATATGTTGTGTAACTTAGCAAAGGTTAATTTAACGACTATAGATCTACATACTTTCGAGCTTAATAACGTTTTGATTAATAGTATTTTATTATAGTGAAGGTCAAGTTCAAGAGTTTTTAATTTTTCAATCTTTAGGTCGTTTTTTTTTCCTTGGCAAATTTTGATTACAGTTTTTCGGTAAGTTTCCAAGCTTTGGGTCCTACTTGCCAAAATTTTGATTAGAGTTTTTAATTTTCAGAAAATGTCTTTTAACACAACCAACAATTTTCAAGCGACCGACGAGCAGTATTTGCAATTTCAGGCAAATTCTTCTGCACAACCAGAAACTGGTAAATATACATTTAATCAAACTGAAAACGCTCCAGTCCAAGAAATTGAAGTACCGTACCAGGCCCAGCAGGAATATGTTCACCAGCAAGAACCCAAATCAAGACAAAGTTATTTTACACAACGCCAGGAAGAAAAGCAATACAACGCTGTAGAAATGAACCAGAACATTCTATGGCGTCAAGTTCGGATTCATCAGATGCATCAAAACAAAAACTGTAATTTGACGAACAGTTCAAAAAAATTGTAAGTGGTAGGCCTCGTAGATTTCAGTCATTTAATATAGCTGAGAAAGCTAAAAGTTCTACACAATCTACTATACTAAATACAGCACTATCAATTTTTAAAGAACGAATTAAAAATAACATGCAGATTTTTCAATTGGTATATGGCGAAGGTGCTAATAATAAAATATTAAAATACTTGTTTGTCTTATTTTAAATTTTTTTCTAAGACAAAAGCTCCAAAATTTGAAGAGCTTGCGAGAGTTGGGAATTACCGAACACAAAAATTATGTCAATTTTGAACCTAATCTTATTTCATACCTTGAATATAAGGCAAAAAGACACTTAAATAAACAGGCAAGTTTATTGTTACCGGTCGCTATCGCCGGATTACGAGACGAAGGCGAGAATTTTAAGTTCATTATTGTCTGGATTGTCTATTTTATCATTATAGAGCAGGTACAACTAAAACAAACAAGGGCTCTATTTGATATGTTGTGTAACTTAGCAAAGGTTAATTTACCGACTATAGATCTCGATAATTTCGAGTTTAATAACGTTTTAATTAATAGTATTTTATTATAGTAAATTTTAAGTTCAAGAGTTTTTAATTTTTCAATCTTTAGGTCGTTTTTTTACTTGCCAAATTTTGATTACAGTTTTTCAGTAAGTTTTCAGGCTTTAGGTCCTTCTTGCCAAATTTTGATTACAGTTTTTAATTTTCAGAAAATGTCTTTGAACACAACCAATAATTTTCAAACGACCAACGAGCAGTATTTGCAATTTCAGGCAAATTCTTCTGCACAACCAGAAACTGGTGAATATACATTTAATCAAACTCAAAACGCTTCAGTCCAAGAAATTGAAGTACCGTACCAGGCCCAGCAGGAATATGTTCACCAGTAAAAACCCAGATCAAGACAGTTATTTTACAACAGCGCCAGAAAGAAAAGCGATCCAACCTTGTAGGACTGAATCAGAATATTCTGTGGTGTCAAGTTCGGATTCATCAGTTGCATCAAAACAAAACTGTCGTTTGACGACCAGTTCAAAAAACTTGTAAGTCTGGTAGGCCTCGTAGATTTCAGCCATTTAATATACCTGAGAAAGCTAAAACTTCTACACAACCTACTATACTAAATACAGTTTTAACAATTTTTAAAGAACGAATTAAAAATACCATGCAGATTTTTCAATTGGTATATGGCGATGGTGCTAATAATAAAAGATTAAACGACTTGTTTGTCTTATTTTTATTTTTCTTAAGACAAAAGCACAAAAATTTGACGAGCTTGCGAGAGTTGGGAATTACAGAACACAAAAGTTAAGTCAATTTGGAACCTAATCTTATTTCATACCTTGAATTTATATTCAAGGTCATAAAGAAAACTGAGCTGCGCCACCAGAATGCCTCGCCAATTACATTACTATAGCCGACATTTGGCTGGAGCCTTGGCACCTGACAAAATTGATTTTTATAGAAATCACCCAGAGTTCATCAAAAGCCGATTCCGTGATCTTGAAGCAGGCTGGTTTAGGGACCTGAGCACAGGAATAGTTGGTAAAACTGTGGTCTTTTCATGGCTGGAGGATTACATAATAAGGCAAAGCATTCTGCTGCCAAATAACTTCCCCGTGATTTGGGACCTAACCTGGAATGTGGTGAGAGAAAGTATATCTAATCAAATTCAGTACTTGACAAAGAACCTAACTACCACTGACAGTCAAGCAGCATTGTCTGTTATTGCTAAGCTCAAATCCAACAGGGATTTAAAGAATGCCGGTATCAACAAACGCTTTGTTCTTAATGTCCACAATGAGATTACTAGTGAAACCGAGAACGGGGTGCATCCCTTTTCCATATCATCTCTGCCAGGAATCATGTTTGTAGGAGATCTTGTTGTATTACAACAATTTTTAAAGAACGAATTAAAAATAAGATGCAGATTTCTCAAAAGACAAAAGCTCCAAAATTTGACTAGCTTGCGGGAGAGTTGGGAACTACAGAACACAAACGTTATGTCAATTTCAATTATAATATAATAATTTCATGAATATAAGGCAAAAAAACACTTAAATAAACAGGCAAGTTTATTGTTACCGGCCGCGATCGCCGGATTACAAGACGAAGACGAGAAGTCCAAGTTCATTATTGTCTGGATTGTCTATTTTATCCAACGCTGTAGAACTGAATCAGAATATTCTATGGCGTCAAGTTCGGATTCATCAGAGGCATCAAAACAAAAACTGTCATTTAACGAACAGTTCAAAAAACTTGTAAGTGGTAGATTTCAGCCATTTAATATAGCTGAGAAAGCTAAAGTTCTACACAACCTACTATACTAAATATAGCTCTAACAATTTTTAAAGGACGGTATATGGCGACGGTGCTAATAATAAAATATTAAAAGACTTGTTTGTCTCATTTTTTTTTTCTAAAACAACACCTCCAAAATTTGACGAGCTTGCGAGAGAGTTGGGAATTATAGAACACAAAAGTTATGTCAATTTGGAACCTAACCTTATTTCATATCTTGAATATAAGGCAAAAAAGACACTTAAATAAACAGGCAAGTTTATTGTTACCGGCCGCGATCGCCGGATTACGAGACGAAGTCGAGAATTTCAAGTTCATTAGTGTCTGAATTGTCTATTTTATCATTATAGAGCATGTACAAATAAGGGTTCTATTTGATATGTTGTGCAACTTAGCAAAGGTTAATTTACAGACTATAGATCTCGATAATTTCGAGTTTAATAACGTTTTAGTTAATAGTATTTTATTATAGTGAAGTTCAAGTTCAAGAGTTTTTCATTTTTCAATCTTTAGGTCGTTTTTTTACTTGTCAAATTTTGTAGTTTTATAATTTTTCATTAATTTTTCAAGCTTTAGGTCATTTTTTTCACTTGTCAAATTTTGATTACAGTTTTTGATTTTTCATTAATTTTTCAATTTTTACTTGCCAAATATTGACTACAGTTTTTAATTTTTCATTAATTTTTCAATTTTTACTTGCCAAATTTTGATTACAGTTTTAAATTTTTTTAGAAAATGTCTTTTAACACAACCAAGAATTTTCAAGCGACCGACGAGCAGAATTTGCAATTTCAGGCAAATTCTTCTGCACAACGAGAAACTGGTAAATATACATTTAATCAAACTCAAAACGCTACAGTCCAAGAAATTGAAGTACCGTACCAGGCCCAGCAGGAATATGTTCACCGGCAAGAACCCTGATCAAGACAAAGTTAGTATATAAAAACGCCAGGAAGAAAAGCGATCCAACGCTGTAGGACTGAATCAGAACATTCTATGGCGTCAAGTTCGGATTCATAAGTTGCATCAAAATAAACACTGTTATTTGACGAACAGTTCAAAAAACTTGTTAGTGGTCGGCCTCGTAGATTTCAGCCATTTAATATTGCTGAGAAAGCTAAAAGTTCTACACAACCTACTATACTAAATACAGCTCTAACAATTTTTAAAGAACAAATTAAAAATAACATGCAGATTTTTCATTTGGTATATGGCGACGGTGCTAATAATAAAATATTAAGACTTGTTAGTCTTATTTCTAATTTATTTTCTAAGACAAAAGCTCCAAAATTTGACGAGCTTGCGAGAGAGTTGGGAATTATAGAACACAAAAGTTATGTCAATTTGAAACCTAATCTTATTTCATACCTTGAATATAAGGCAAAAAGACACTTAAATAAACAGGCAAGATTATTGTTACCGGCCGCGATCACCGGATTATGAGACGAAGTTGAGAATTTTAAGATCATTGTTGTTTGGATTGTCTATTTTATCATTATAAAGCATATACAACTTAAACAAATAAGGGCTCTATTTTGATATGTTCTGTAACTTAGCAAAGGTTAATTTACCGACTATAAATTCAGTTAAATCGTGTGTTTTTGTATGAAGATATAAGGCGACATGTGTGTTCCTGGTTCCTGTTAATTGACTACCTAAAATTTATACATGGTTCTCTATGATAATTCCATGTTGCAAATTTTGGCTATTTGTGTCGATTATCTTCAGTGGTTCCAATTCAAAAAGATTTTAAAGTGGCGTGATTTGCAATTACATTTTAAATTCGCGTCAGCAATTCTGGATGAGTGTTCTAAACGATTAACAAAAAAAGACCTAATTTTAAACGAGTATCCATTAATACCATTTTTTAGCAAACATTGTACAAAAAAATTTAAGGTCAATTTAATTGCTAAAGAGAAACCCTATAATTCCATCTTAGCGTTACAACTAATTGAGCAATTAGTGGGTCGATCAATCTTGAAAACTCCTTTATAAACATGAAGTTAAATTTATCTAAGGAAGGGCTTGAAGTTACAGATATCACTACAACCACTACTAAAATGACCGATTTAGTTGAAACCTTTTTCTTGGAGGAGATTTTGGATAATAAAATATGTCGTATCTGTCATAGGTATTGGGTTCCAAAAATATTTCAAAATTTGAATTTTGGCTACATTTTCCCCACATATGATTTTCTAAGCTTTTTATGTTTCGAAGGTCAGCCATGTGAGAGTGAACAAATTGCATAACATAACAACAACCTTCGCGCGTCCGGAGCAATCCCTACCAACCATTATGTTTTGCTATAAAAATGAAAACACGTCTAAATTTTTTCAATTGAATGAGTAACATTGACTGCTAACATTAAAATGTGTGATACCGAAATGTGCGGTGCCGAAATGTGTAAAACTAAAATGTGTGATGCCGAAATGTGTAACCAACAAGATGCCGAAATGTGTAACTAACAAGATGCCGAAATGTGTACCCAACAAGATGCCGAAATGTGTAATAAAACTAAAATCTGTGAACCAATTGACAGTGATCCAATCGACAATGAAATGGATGAAGAAAAGCAGCCCATTGAAAATCAAAACGGTAAAAGAACAATTGAAAATCAACAAAAAAGTGAAACGCAGCCCATTGAAAATCAAAACGGTAAAAGAACAATTGAAAATCAACAAAAAAGTGAAAATCAAAACGGTAAAAGAACAATTGAAAATCAACAAAAAAGTGAAAATCAACCCTTTGACCTCAATCAATTTAAAATTTTTGACAAAAGACTGGCATCTTTTAAAATGTGGAGCCGTAAAAGCCCAAGTGCGTCTACTTTGGCAAGAGCGGGGTTTTTTTATACAAACATATCTGATATAGTTGAATGTGTTTTTTGCAATCTTCGCATTCATTCGTGGAAAAGCAAAGCGGATCCAATGATGTTGCACAAACATTTCAATTCAAAATGTGAGTTTGTACAATTAAACGCGACTGGGATGAGTTCAACGCAGCAGACATCAAATTTAGTGCTACCAACTTACAAAATTGCGCCCCTTCAACCATTAAATTTAACAACAAGAGCTAAAGTTCCAAGTTTAACGGAAAGATTATCTTTGGAGTTGTACTCAAATAGAGTACAAACTTTTTGGAATTGGAGCTGGGAACATTTTCCCGGTGCAAATGTACAAAATCTAGCAATGGCTGGATTTTTTTATACAGGCGTTTTTTCCAATATTGAATGTTTTGCATGCCATGTGAAAGGGCCCTGGAACCAAAAGACGCAAGGACCTCCATTTACTGATTGGGAACTACACGCCTTGTGGTCGCCCCATTGTCCATTTCTGCGAGACACATTGGGAGTGAATTTTAAACATTACCTACAGTTTCGGTTATCACAATATTGTCACATGTGCTTAAATCCCTCTAGAATTCTAGTACTGTATCTACCTTGTAATTGCCTTAGATATTGTTTGAATTGCACTAAAGGCAACACAAGTTGTCGGAATTGTAAAACTGACATTCAATGTACCTTAGAGGTCGATATGGCCTCTGTAAAAAAAATAAAGTAACAAATATATTGTTTCTCTTAATGCATTTTTTTATTTCAACCGGTTCTGAAACCAGGACTATCAAGCTTCAAAGTGATTGTTGAAAAAGTTTTTCGAAAGCACTTTTAGCGAGTTCAATTTCAAAGTAAAAATTTTCAAGCTTCTATCGAATCTTTCGAATCACTTTTTATCAAACTTTTTAAGCTTGAGTCCTTTGAATAGAACTGAAAGTTTAAAAATCACTTTTTAGCGAGTTCGAATAGAACAGAAAGTTTGAAAAATTTTTCGAAAGCACTTTTTAGCGAGTCCTTTGAATAGAACAAAAATTTTGAAACTTTTTAGCGAGTTTAAGTAAAAATTTTCAAGTTTGAGTCCTTCGAAGAGAACAGAAATTGTTTCAAACTTTTTCGCGAGTTCAAGTAAAAATTTTCAAGCTTGAGTCCCCTTCGAAGAGAACAGAAACTTTTCAAGCTTGAGTCCTGCGCGAATAGAACAAAAAGTTTGAAAATTAAAAATCACTTTTTCGCGAGTTCAAGTAAAAATTAAAACTTTTCAAGCTTGAGTCCTTTGAATAGAACAAAAAGCTTGAAAATTTTTTTGAAAGCACTTTTTAGTGCGTGCAAGTAAAAATTTTCAAGCTAGAGTCCTTCGAAGAGAACAGAAAGCTTGAAAATTTTTTCTAAATCACTTTTTAGCAAGTGCAAGTAAAAATTTTCAAGCTAGAGTCCTGCGAATAAGACAGAAAGCTTGTAGAGTCAATTGTCTTTCGAATAGAACTGAAAGTTTGAAAATTAACACACTTTTTAGCGAGTTCAAGTAAAAATTTTCAAGCTTGAGTCCTTCGAAAGCTAACGCGCAGGCAGACAGAGGCCAAAGTAAAAAATTTTGAAGTCTTTTTCAAATTAAAAATTGAAATGCTCTACGAAAACGTAGACGAAAGAAAGGTAGGCCTACAATAAAACAAGAGATTCAATGCACACTAATTTTATTTTTCTACCTTCCTATGCCTTGCGGCAATGGCTGGAGAACCGAAAAATCAATCAAGTATACAAATTTGTAGTGAACTACCAGAACTACTAGAACGCACTCTTTGTTTGTCACTAAAACAATTGAAACACACTCCATGTTTGGTTAAGTTACCTATTTCACCTTCAAAAAGCGTATCATTAATTATTTTGTCAGCATACACTCTCTGGTCTATCGCTATCGATATGCGAGTGGCGTCGGTGCATGACTACACCGAGTCCATTTTAGAATTTACAGGCTTTGCGACAACAACCGAATTCACAGAGGCTATGCGTATATGCCCACAAAATGGCAAAGATCACCATGCACGTGACATCTTACTTGAAAAGCTCTATTCATTTAATCTTTGTAAACTTATAATGGCTGAGTGGCATAATATCTATTTTGATAATATTAATATCAACTTAGATAAATCAAAACGGGGTTATAAAGGTATCTTGGATAAATTGGCAGCAAATGCAGGCTCCCTAGGCGAACTAACCGGCAAGCAGTCCTATTTATCAAAAGATTTTGAATCCGACCAAGATAATGGCACAACTAACAATAACGCCGATATTTTGGAAGAGATAAACCGCTCAAAATTTTATGTGGTTGCACCAGCGTCAGCCACCTTGATACATATTGAGGATGGTTAATACTCTTCCCTAAATAACATTTATACAGGACGCCTAAATTGTGGTTATGCATTAATAGAGAGTATAATGATAAATTAAATTATTTTGAAAGAAATTGATCCCGGTCGTACCAAACTGCCATTCAATCTATGCAGTAATATTTTTCGACACAAATGTCTGGTTTTGACTCCCAACTTTTTAAACAAACATCAAATTCAATTCAATATTTTTATACAAACCGCAGGAACAACAGTTTTTCTACGAGAAAACGTACTCCATCAAGTTATAAACTTCGGCTATAACTTCGCAGAAGCTGTAAACTTTGTAAGCCACATTTCTAATTTCGTAACGAGCAGTACAGGCCACAATTTTTCTGTGACAATTCGGTCGCAATATTACCAAGCCTACAAATGGATTATAATCTAATCCCTAGGACTTCTGGCGCCCGCCGAAAAAACTGGCAAAAACAAATTGACAAGCACTTCGAGCATTTTGGATTTGCTGCTTTAAATACACAAAGCATGGTGCGCTCCACCACGGGCGTTTGAATTATTGAAATGGAAATTGTTGGTTTTTGTAATCGAAACTTTTCGTTTATTGTACTGAAATTACCTTCAAAACTGACTGGCTGAAAAAGAACAACTTTTAAATTTAGAGTTGCTTAGCATTTTCAAAAAAATTCAAAATATTATTAATTTAGGCTTTTTTAGGTTGTTTCTTTAAAAATTTTTCAAAATTTATTTTGGTAATTTTAGGGTCTTTGCAGATTCTGCGTTTCTATTTTTGTCGAAAAAGCGGATTTAATGATGTTGCATAAACATTACAATGCAAAGTATGAGTTTGTACAATTAAATTCGGCTGGAATGACTGGTTCAACGCAGCAGACAACATGCTCAAATTTAGTATCGCCAAATTACAATGTAAAGTGTGAGTTTGTACAAATAAATTCGGCTGGAATGAGTGCTTCAACGCAGCAGACAACATCCTTAAATTTAAAGTCGCCAAATGATAAAATTGCGCCGATTCAGCCGTTAAATTTAGTAACACGAGCTAAAAGTGAACGTACAACGGAAACATTATATTTGCAGTTGTACTCAAATAGGGTCCAAAGCTTTTGGAATTGGAGCTGGGAACATTTTCCCGGGGGCAAACGTTCAAAATTTAACAATGGATTTTTATATACAGGCGTATTTTCAAATATTCAGTCTTTTGCATGCCATGCGACAGAGCCCTGGAACCAAAAGGTGCAGGGGCCCCCTTTTACTGATTGGGAACTACACGCCTTGTAGTCGCCACATTGTCCATTTCTACGAAAAACATTGGCAGTTAATTTTAAACATTATATTCAGTATCGATTATATTTTGTAACTTGTGCTTGAAACCATCCAGAATTCAATTACAATTTTTTTTAAAAAATTATTTTAAAACAAACTCCTCCTACCTAAGGTAGACCTAGATAATCTAATTAAACTATATCGTTGGTCCACATTAAAAATCAATCTGAGACAACAAGAATATTATAACAGTTTAATAGATATTATTGGGGAGGTCGCCTTGCCTTTACAGTTTGATTTGTATGCGCGCCTAATTTACAGGACGGTGCGTAATGTAAGACCATATCCAACTTTGCCAGCATCTATCGACAGGCTTGAAAGCAACAAATTACAGGCTATTGCACTTTCACCGCGTTTCGAAAATCCTGTTACAAATTTTAATATTATTGCATGGGACGAAAAGGAGTTTTAATGAGGCGCCAAAAATTAAAGTGCATGGCTCTGCTATTTTTCATGTGCACCGTATATGTTGGCAAACATTGGTGTCAGTTTGGTGTACATTGGAAAATCATTCACTTTTAACACTCCTGGTGTGATTCAAACGAAAGTAGAAAACTCTGGTCGAAAATGGCATGGCCTCGAGAATGATGTCATATCCTCTTGTTGGAAATGAAATTACTAATATTACCGTTAGTGAATGCGTTACGTATGAAATAAAAACACTCATTAATGAGAGTATTATAAACCAAATTAGTCCGACAGAGGTCACAGTAAAACCGAAAAAGACAAACGATTGGTTAATTGCTGTGTTTGGAGACTCAATCCCTACAATAACTTTAAACGAAAATTCCAATATTATGGTGGAACTGTGGTAAATAAAAACCAGTACTACAATTTAAAAAAAAATCGCTTTTGCCACATTTTAATTCTTATCTCGACAGCAAGCTTAAATTGTTGCCAAGCCTACAGTAAGCAGATGTAAAAAAATTAAAAGTAAATGTACATTTTCGAACGAGAGTAGTTGCTGTGCAAAATTTTCAAGGTAATCCGATGCGAACATTACCTAAGCGAAAATTAAAACACAGTTCCCTTTCCCGGCAGCGTATATAAATATCAGTTCGAGTTCCTTTTTAAGCAGTCCTGTTCTTGAGCAGTCCAAGTCAGAAAGTAAACATGTATTTAACAACAACTCAAGATGTAACAACATTAACTGACGAAACTTCAACAACAAGAAAAGTACAAAGAAAAGTGCCACTGTTCAGTGTTGATTCGAATAGTGAGCAGGAGCAATATAGGTGCTACATAGGAAGACAACTAGGGACTGTTGCAATGACAATATGGTTTTTTTCCAGAATTTTCCCGATGTTCATGGTACAATACTCAAAACAAGACAAAGTACGTCTTTTGACAAACCAAAAATTGCAAACTTTTGGACCATATTTGAGACTTATAGTAAATCTTTACAGTGTCTGGATTCAGAGACTTGTATCGATCGCGGTCTGGACTTTTGTAATGTATTTTATCTAGTGTGGTATGAAGAACTGACAACTGGCATCATGTTGTGCGTAAGGTGTTATAAAAACTCTGATAAGCAGTTGTACAATGTGTGGATGCAATTAAATCATATTCATGTTTTAAAAATTCATTATCATTTTAAAGGCCATTTGCATTGCATCTCCTGTTCTGTGTTCAACAACAAGAAAAGTACAAAGAAACGTGCCAGTGTTAAATGTTCATTCGAATAGTGAGCAGGAGCAATATAGGTGCTACATAGGAAGACAACTAGAGACTGTTGCAACGACAATATGGTTTTTTTTTTCCAGAATTTTCCCGAGGTTAATGTTACAATACTCAAAACAAGACAAAGTACGTCTTTTGGCAAACCAAAAATTGCAAACTTTTGGTCCATATTTGAGACTTATAATAAATCTTTAGAGTGTCTGGATTCAGACACTTGTATCGATCGCGGTCTGGATATTTGTAATGTATTTTATCTAGTGTGGTATGAAGAACTGACAACTGGCATCATGTTGTGCGCAAGGTGTTATAAAAACTCTGATAGGCAGTTGTACAATGTGTGGATGCAATTAAATCATATTCATGTTTTAAAAATTCATTATCACTTCAAGGGCCATTTTCATTGCATCTCCTGTTCTGTGTTCAACAACAAGAAAAGTACAAAGAAAAGTGCCAGTGTTAAGTGTTGATTCGAATAGTGAGCAGGAGCAATATAGGTGCTACATAGGAAGACAACTAGGGACTGTGGCAACGACAATATGGTTTTTTTCCAGAATTTTCCCGAGGTTAATGATACAATACTCAAAACAAGACAAAGTACGTCTTTTGGCAAACCAAAAATTGCAAACTTTTGGACCATATTTTAGACTTATAGTAAATCTTTACAATGTATTGATTCAGACACTTGTATCGATCGCGGTCTGGACTTTTGTAATGTATTTTATCTAGTGTGGTAGAAGAACTGACAACTGGCATCATGTTGTGCGCAAGGTTTTATAAAAACTCTGATAGGCAGTTGTACAATGTGTGGATGCAATTAAATCATATTCATGTTTTAAAAATTCATTATCACTTCAAGGGCCATTTTCATTGCATCTCTTGTTCTGTGTTCAACAACAAGAAAAGTACCAGTTTTAAGTGTTGATTCGAATAGTGAGCAGGAGCAATATAAGTGCTACATAGGAAGACAACTAGGGACTGTTGCAACGACAATATGGTTTTTTTTCCAGAATTTTCCCGAGGTTAATGGTACAATACTCAAAACAAGACAAAGTACGTTTTTTGGCAAACCAAAAATTGCAAACTTTTGAACCATATTTGAGACTTATAGTAAATCTTTACAGTGTCTGGATTCAGACACTTGTATCGATAGCGGTCTGGACTTTTGTAATGTACTTTATCTAGTGTGGTATGAAGAACTGACAACTGGCATCATGTTGTGCGCAAGGTGTTATAAAAACTCTGATAGGCAGTTGTACAATGTGTGGGTGCAATTAAATCATATTCATGTTTTAAAAATTTATTATCATTTCAAGGGCCATTTTCATTGCATCTCCTGTTCTGTGTTTAACAACAAGAAAAGTACAAATAAAAGTGCCAGTGTTAAGTGTTGATTCGAATAGTGAGCAGGAGCAATATAAGTGCTACATAGGAAGACAACTAGGGACTGTTGCAACGACAATATGGTATTTTTTCCAGAATTTTCCCAAGGTTAATGGTACAATACTCAAAACAAGACAAAGTATGTCTTTTGGCAAACCAAACATTGCAAACCTTGGACCATATTTGAGACTTATAGTAAATATTTACAGTGTCTGGATTCAGAGACTTGTATGGATCGCGGTCTGGACTTTTGTCATGTATTTTATCTAGTGTGGTATGAAGAACTGACAACTAGCATCATGTTGTGCGCAAGGTGTTATAAAAACTCTGATAGGCAGTTGTACAATGTGTGGATGCAATTAAATCATATTCATGTTTTAAAAATTCATTATCATTTTAAGGGCCATTTTTATTGCATCTATTGTTCTGTGTTTAACAACAAGAAAAGTACAAAGAAAAGTGCCAGTGTTAAGTGTTGATTCGAATAGTGAGCAGGAGCAATATAGGTGCTACATAGGAAGACAACTAGGGACTGTTGCAACGACAATATGGTTTTTTTTCCAGAATTTTCCCGAGGTTAATGGTACAATACTCAAAACAAGACAAAGTACGTCTTTTGGCAAACCGAAAATTGCAAACTTTTGGACCATATTTGAGACTTATAGTAAATCTTTACAGTGTCTAGATTCAGACACTTGTATCGATCGCGGTCTGGACTTTTGTCTCTAGTGTGGTTTGAAGAACTGACAACTGACATTATGTTGTGCGCAAGGTGTTATAAAAACTCTGATAGGCAGTTGTACAATGTGTGGATGCAATTAAATCACATTCATGTTTTAAAAATTCATTATCATTTCAAGGGCCATTTTCATTAGATCTCCTGTTTAGGAGATCTCATTTCGTTACCGTGCGAAATGGTTTTCACAGATGATTATAGAAATGCAAAATGTATCTTTTATGTTTAAAATATTCGTTTTCATTTCGATTTTAGTAAATCCTTACTGGATTAGTAGTCTTGTAGCTTTTTGATTGGTTTTGGCGTATTGCTTAAAAAGGAACAAGGTGTGGTTTAAAGAACTGCTTTTTTAGTCCTGTTATTTTCTTTCTTTCTCTTTCGCTACTCATCTTTATTAACGGCGTTCGGCTTCGGATTCGTTATCTGATTTAAATTGCCGTCTAATATTTTAGTTTTCAATAATTCTCTATGTGTTCCGAGATCCAATTTATAATTATCTTGGAACGCGCTATAATAATGCGATAAATCTGAATTAATACTAGTTTTTAGATAAAACTTCTTGCAGCTTGGCGTTCGGCTTCGGATTCGTTATCTGCTTCTGATTCAGATGTATTCTCCGCGCATCGTTTTTTGACGCTTGTTTCTGATGAATCAGACGAGCAGCTCTTCGTTCATGACCGCAGTTATATAAAATTCATCTCATTTTCATTTCAAGGGACATTTTGCATCTCTCTAGAAATGTTACATTTCTACAGAAATGTAAAATGTGTATTTTATATTCATTTTCCTTTCGAGGGCCATATGCCCAAAGTGCTATAAAAAGTCAGACATTAAGTTTTAAAATTTGTGGACACAGTTATTATAAAAACTCATTTGAAGGCCATTTTCATTTGTTTATCAGTTCGTTTTTATAGGAAGGGTAAAAGGCGTGGCCTGCGAAATGTTACACGTTGCGCCATCTAGTGTCGGACTTGTAATTAAATGCGAAATGGCCTTCACAGATAATTATAGAAATGCAAAATGTATATTTTATGTTTATATTTTTCAAGTTTTTGGTATTTAAAAAAAATCTTTGTTCACAAGCCAGGATTTTTGTAAATTTGTAAACATCAGAACGAATGTAGTTTTATTAAACATTTTTCTAGTATATTATATCAGGTTAGTTTTAATTAGTATCGTTCTAGTTGCTAGTCAGCTGTTTTTTTTCAAGTCTTGTAAGATTTCCTATTCTCCGATATTTCGTACGTAAAGTAAACTTAGATTTTAGTGGTATGTTCCTTGTATTGTTTTTTTTTTCTCTTAAATTTTAAATTGGTTCAATAAAGCAATTTCATTAAAAAACTGTGTAATTTTAGTTTTAAACTAACAGTTTTGTAATATTTGTAAACTGTACATTTTATGTATACCGCGCCTGTAACATTGTACTGCCATTAAAGTTTATTTAAAATGGGCTGGTTAGTTTTTTTCTAACTAAAACAGAGGGTTAGTCTTTTTTTGGCATGTGGTAAATCAGCTTTTTTTTTCACCCACTGGTCAGAACTCCCACTAAGGTCACTCATAGTAAAGCAAGCTAGGTAGCGAAACCTGACTTTGCTTTTTTATTTTTGAGTTACAATTCTTGACATCGGTTTCGCATTTGCGACTCGTTTTTAGTTTAAAAATGTGGTCTTAACACAGTCTAAAGATCTATTAATAGAGTTTTAAGATATGTCGCAGCATAACTTTATTTCTAAAGACATAATTAGGTGTACCTTCAGACTGTGTAAAACAACATTTTTAAAATAAAAGCGATACGCCAAGGCAAAACGTCAAGCTTCGCTTCCTAGAAACCTTACCTTTACTTTCTTACTAGGCGAACGCTAGGCGAAAAAAATCAAGACAGCCTGAGTAAAAGTTAAAATGCTTCAAAATTAAAGGCTTCGAAGTTAAAGTGCTTCAAAGGCTTCAAAGTTAAAGTGCTTTTACTGAGCCAGGGCGAACATACAATTTGTTTAGTTTTAAGTGATATTTCAGATTGGTCGAGCGAAATTTATGTTTTATTTTTTGTATCATTAAGCGATCCATCTTTATTCATTTCATTGGGCAGAATGATTGAATCTTTTGTAATCATTCCACGGTACAAAGCCGGCAGCATAGGGAGTCCTTCAAATATATCTAGATCAATTCGATCTTTTAAAAAATACCACAAAGATAAATTTTCAAGAAATATTTTACCGCTAAGGTCGGCTTTCTTTAAAGCCTCCATCGGAAAACGATTTACTGTAGGTGGTAAATGGAACTCGTCGCATGCTAAAAGGGCCAGTTGTTGCAAGAACCATGAACGTCGAATCGACGGTGGTTAGATTACGTTTTGAACCAAACACAATGTTCATGCATGAGGTCACTAAATTGCTATAAATTGGACTAGGTCGGTAAACACAACCCGCTAAAATATCTGTTACATTTTCTTTGTTTGGAACCAATCGTCCTATACGAAGTTCTGGGAAAAATTTTTCCGAACGTTCCCACTCATGAGTATTTAGAAGCCTTTTCTGTTTGCTGCAAAAGTTCTTCCTTTCCCAATTCTTCATATTGCCTCAGCGTTTCTAATGTGATACTTGCTGGCTTCTCTTGAAAGGCACTTATTAATGCCCCATCAGTAATGGCAACATTCTGTAAATTTGATTTTGTCAGTGGTCGACCTTCTAGCTTCGAAATGACAATGACCCGTTTGGATCGATGGCGTATTTGAGTAGTATTGAGGAGCAATTTGATTAAATCGGGAATCAGTACTAATTTTGTTGGTCTTTGCAGTTGCAAGCTTTACTATATCATTTATGGTACTGAGTGATAACAACTTTTCCGCTTTTGCTAGTTTTTCTATCGATGCCTAGCTTACCGTATTGTTATAACGTTTTAAATTAAAACGGTACTATTTCGTGGGCACTTTCTGGATACCCCACAAACACCCCAAAGCAACGACGTAATATGGCAGGTTCAATATCCTTTAGTAAATTTGTCGTAAAGAAGAAATAGACACCTGTGTTTGTATCCTTTTCCATTTCGATCATGAATTGCGTAACTGGATTTGTAGCTATGGCGCTATTGGTACGATTTTTGAGAATCGCTTCAGCCTCGTCAAAGAAAATCAACACTTCAGGATCAGGTCTAACACTTTCACGTGCAAGTGTATAAAGGTTTTTGATATTTTTTTCGGTTTCTCCGACATAAGTCCCCATCAAATTAGCCGTATTGACCTCTATAAACAACAAATTATAGCTAAATACCAAACTAGAGACTAAATATGTCTTACCACAACCAGGAGGACCATAAAGAAGAAGATTGAAAGTTTTATTTGTACCAAAAAAACTTATGACTACCTCTCTGAATTTTGTTTGATCCTCAAGTTCCTAAAATATTGGAGCTTTAATGGTCTCAGTACGAGCACGACAAACTTTGATTTTTGTGCATCGCCTTTTCTTCGGTGTCTTGCATTTCTTTTATAATTTTATTAATGTATTCTTGGTAACTTTTAAACGAAAAATACTTTGGCGCCAGTTCTTTAAGCGTATGACATTGTATTGATCTGGATATTAACCAGCCAGTTGGAGCTTTAACTTGCGTAGAAATCCTTTTGGATATGTTTTTTGACATTTTTTTTTGAGACAAGATTGATTTTTATTTTTTAGCAATGGATTTGACTCAATTAGTATTAGGGGAACAGATCAAAAAATTTTATTATCAGTAAAGTACTGTCCCTTGAACGAAAGCCTCGAAAATAAATTTGGTAATCTTCCTATAAAATGGATAAGAATGCATCTCAACAGTCTGGAAGAATTGGATTTATATGAACAGGTGTCTGGACTATACACGTTCGACTTACCGAACGACAAGAAACCACACACCACAATAATTAACCAGAGACGCCGTGTAGTACCAGCTTTGGTTTCCTCAATACCAACAGTTGTTACCGCATTGTACGAATACCGTTAAAAAACTCATCAAATACAAAAGATGCTTATCTTATGAACCCACATTAAAAAACCCATTAAATACAAAGTTGCTTATATGAAACCAGATACTAACAAACACACTTTTTTCCAAAATATGTAGAACACCACAAACATTGTAACAACTTAATTTTTAAATATAAATAAACTTACCTTTCCAATACAACGTTAAACTACGAAAAATATTGTAGTTATTGGAACAACTTGGGTTTCGTTCAGTGGCAGAATTTGATCTCGCAGTACGAAAATTTATAGATGAGGATGCAAAGTTGTTTGCATTATGAAGGCAACAAAAGCAAGAAGAAGAAAATAAAGAGAATGTGGAACCCCCAAAAATGTATGTTTTTAAAACTTATATTTTTATTAATAAAATATTTTTGATTTGTATTTTTTTTTTAAGAAAAATGACGTAAGCAAGCCTTCCGGATAATCAAAATTTATAAACATTACAACTACATTTATTATTATTATTTGTTAACATGGTTATGGTGCACTATTAATTAAGGTAGGAAAATAAGTTCTATGCGCTTTAGGAAGTAAAAGGGTCCTTTGGTTCCTTCTTTTGGGGACTAAAGTGACACTTTTTAATCCCTTTTTTTAGAAAAAAATGCTGGTGACTATTTCTACAATAAACACACATAGTTTGATATATTGTCCAATAAATAATTTAAGTCACAATTGAACCTAACCCCATGCATAATAATGGATCAGATTCAACCCTCAAGAACGTCATAGATGGATATTTGAAATCAATCTTTATTAAATAAAATTAATTAAGAATTTTGGATTAAATTTTTAAATAAAAATATTCGACTTATTAAAAATCATCTAAGACAAAAATCTAATTGTATTCAAAAATTATTTTATTTGAATCTGGTTTGGCTATTCTTCATAATTTTAAAGAATCTTTTACACATCGTAATCGCAACTTGTATTCAACTCCAAGACATAGAAATTTAGCATGGCAAGATGTCAGTTCTTGTTTTGAAGGTAGAATTAGAACAGGAATTCGAACAAATTTTAAGATCCTATAATTTTTTTGAAAAAGGCATTTAAAAGTTTTTCAATTAAAATTAAGAAAGAGCTGCAAAATTCAGTATTAAAAGTAAACTGTATTTTTTCGGGGTCACTTATTAAACCACACAATTTAGAAACCGAAGTCAAACATTTCGTTACAAGGAACGATGTAATTGACAAAACAAAAACCTTAAAGAATGGTACACGGAAAATGTATTAAATAAAATTTTGAAGAAATTAGAGGATTTTCGCGAAAAAGATTCAGATTTCGCTTTATATGCCATTTTACATTTAAAAGTAAACATAATTTCTACTCAACTTTAAAATGTGGTTTAAAACGTTGATTTACCCATTACCAAAAAAATCGAAGTGTTCTAAATAATAAAAATATTGATGAATTTTGTTTTCTTTGGTCAAGTTTTTAATTTTAGTACGGGTTTGAAGTATGACAATATTTCGTTTCCAATTGCTAGCGACATGAGGAGTGGGCGGAGGAGGATGAGGAGAACACTGAATATAAAGAAATCATTGATTTGTTTGAAGAGCTCAAATCAAATACTTTTTATCACTTTTCACTAATCTTAAGCATAAACAATGGTTATGTGAAAGATGTCTTAATTATTTCTTAAGTGAGGAAAACTTAAAGAAACATTTTGCCTTATGTATGAGCATAAATCAAGTTGAAATAAATTTACGACATCCCAAAGATAGCATCTTAAAATTTACAAAGTACAAATATAAAGAATCCCTTTGCCATTTATGCAGATTTAGAAAGTATTTTGATAAAAACTAGTTCGGAAAAGCAAATTTGAAAGTTCAATTTTTAAAAAACACAACCGTTTAGTATTGGTTTTTATTTTAATTGTTCTTTTGATGAATCACAATCATTTTTTAAATTATTTGCTGAAAAATATTGCCTTTTGTGTTGATAACATTTTAGATAATATAATTCCATTGAAAAAATTATCAATTCAACAAAATTACATATTTTATAATGCCACCCACTTTTTTTATTTTCAAAAAACCATTTGAAACAAACCAAAAACGAGTACGAGATCATGATCACAAAACCGGTCAGTTTAGATGTCCGGGCTCATGTCGCTTGTAATTTAAATTATAAAGACGACCGCATGATTCCTGTAGTTTTTCATAATTTATCCGGCTATCACAGCTATTTTATTATAAAAGTAACGCTGCTGCCAGTTAACAAAGAAAATTACATTTCTTTTAGAAAATATATTGAAAATACAAATGTTTCAGATTTTTGGATTCGTATAGATTTATGAGTTCAAGTATTGATAAACTATCGGTCCAGGGAGTTTTTTGTTATGAGTATTTAGATTACTGTTCTTTAAAAAGTGAACATATATTACAGCAAGACTATGATCATGCAAAAAATGTTTGGTCCACATTTAAAATAAAAAATTAGCAAGAATACGCAGAACTTTATCTCCGGACAGATATTTTCCTGTTATCGGAGATCTTCCAGAATTTCCGTGATCTCTGTTTATCAGCATAAAATCTTGACGCACTGTGGCACTATATGGCTTCAGGTTTATCCTATCAAGTTGTATTTTCACAAGGCGTTACTTTGGAATTATTGACAGACGTTGATTTGATACTATTTATTGAAAAAGGAATTCGAGGTGGTATTTCACAATGTAGCAACAAATATGGGAAGGCAAACAACAAGTATATGGGTGAAAATTATAACAATAATATGTCAGATTCATTTTTAATGTATTACGATATTAACAATATGTTTGGTACCGTATCGACATTTCCTTTACCACATAAAAGTTTTTCGTGGGATACAAAAATTTGGACAGAAGCTGAAATTCATTTAATATCTGACCACTACCCAAAAGAACTATTTGAAATTCATAAAGATTTACCTTTCTGTACTGAACATATGATTCCACCATCCTGAAAATCAAAAGTTCCGAAATTACTGACCACCCTTTATGATAAAAAGAATTACATTTTACATTATCGCAATTTAAAATAGACTTTATTTAAAATTGATAAAAATACATAGGGTTTTAATATTCGAACTTAATACTAAAATGAGATAAAATGCTAATGATTTTGAAAGGAACTTTTTTAAGCTTATGAATAATGCATTTCTTGGCAAAACGATTATCACATGGTTTGGTCGATACGGTGCCAGCTATTACATATCAAAACCAAATTTTCATAGATACTAATGTTAATGATGAAATAGCTATTAATGAAATGAGAAATGAGTGCTGGGCTTGATGAAAGACGAAAATAATGGTTTAATTATGACTGAGTTTATCGGGCTACGTTCAAAGATGTATTCATTAAAAGTTAATAGACCTTTATCCGATTTGACCGAGACAGTAAAAAAAAATGACTGACCAAGGCTGCCATCAAAAGGATATTGATTCTTAGCTAAAGGAATAACCAAAACCTCTCTAAAATCCATTCTTTTTGATGATTATTTTCATTGCCTATTTGATACTAAAATTATAAGCACATCAAACAAATTAATAAAAAAACACGCGATTTTTACTATTGACTAGAAAAAAATGGCTTTGAGTCCATTTGATGACAAAAGAAATGTAGTACTTTGAGGAACTGACACATTTCCATGGGGTTACACAGTTTAATTATAGTAAATAGTTAGTGGATAAGATCAAAAACACAAGTCTATGAAGATTCTTTAGGTTAATTTGTAGTCCTAGTATGTAAATTAAAATAGTTGAATACGTAGCAGTACAGGTAAAAGAAAATTGATGAGTGTTTTTGTCTAGTCACAAAATAAAATTATAATAAAAAACACATATTGTTTATTTTAAGCGTTTTATTTGTATAAACCAATAATTTAGTAAAAATACATTTCCTTTAGCACATTTATAATTATTGTTAGTATGCTTATTACAATGATTCATTTTAACTATATAAAAATTTAAGTAAATTTAGCGTAACCATTGTTTTGTTTTGTTATGTTGTTGTTTTTAAATGTTGTAATTAATTATTTTAAAAAGTACTTTCTATTCTAGTAATAGTTTGTTGTACCCAAAACTTAAACGAGAAGGGGTTCCACCACTGGACTAACAGAAACTGGTGAATATCCATTTAATCCAACTCAAAACCCTTCAGTCGAAGATCAAACAACCACGGAAATAGGTCCAGGAAGAAAGGCGATCCAACGCTGTAGGACTGAATCGGAACATTGTTATTTTTAAGTTTTTTTCTAAAATCAAAAGCTCCAAAATTTGATGAGCTTGCTAGAGAACTGGGAATAACAGAACACAAAAGTTATTTAAATTTAGAACCTAATCTAATATCGTACCTTGAATATAAAGCAAAAAGACAATTAAATAAACAAGCAAGTTTATTGTTACTGTCCGCGGAAATAGATCAAGACAAAAGTTACTTTACAACCGTGGAAATAGGTCCAGGAAGAAACGCGATCCAACGCTGTAGGACTGAATCGGAACATTCTTTGGCGTCTAGTGGTAGGCCTCATAGATTTCAGCCATTTAACATAGCTAAGAAAGCTAAAAGTTCTACACAACCTACTATACTTAATACAGCTCTCACAATTTTTAAAGAACGAATTAAAACTAACAACAATATTTTTCAATTGGTTTATGAAGACGGTACACATAATAAAATTCTAAAAGACTTGTTCGTGTTATTTTTAAGTTTTTTTCTAAAATCAAAAGCTCCAAAATTTGATGAGCTTGTTGAGAACTAGGAACTACGGAACACAAAAGTTATTTAAACTTAGAACCTAATCTAATATCGTACCTTGAATATAAAGCAAAAAGACAATTAAATAAACAAGCAAGTTTATTATTATCTTCCGCGATCGGGTTACGAGACAAAACGTTATTGGTAGTGTTGAGGAAAAGATCGACAGTAAAACAAGTCTCAAACGATTACCATAAAAAGAACCTTTCATGGTTAGCAGCACTGGGTACTTTTTCACAGTTTTTAAATTTGGATTATTATGAGAATGGAAATACTTTGGGATCCCACGTAGGTATCAACAAACTAAGCGTCGTTTATATAAATTTGCCGTTAATGCCGCCTCATTTAATTTCAAATCTTCAAAATATATTTTTATTTGCACTATTTTATTCCGACGACCGCAAAACTGTTGGAAACCATTCAATATTTGCTAAACTAATTAAGTAAAGTCGAGTTTATTTCATCTAAACGAATTTACAAATATAAATAGTAATAATCTATAGTACACTAAATTTAGCCCGAGTTAAATAAATAGAAATAAAGAAAGAATTCTTTTACAAAATGTCTAACCTGCGAAATAAACCACCAAAGAAATAAATCTTGTCGGTGGGATAATTTATATAAAAAAATTGAAGAACTATTTTATTTAGAAACAACAGGAATAACTGTACATACCGATAACAAAGAGACAGAAAACATCTATTTTGTGCTTGATTTAATCAACGGGGATAATCTTGGACTTCATTACATACTGGGTTTAACAGTTTAAAGTTTTTCTGCGAATCATTGCTGTCAATTTCGTTTTATTCGTAAAAGAGATATGCATAAATCGGTTAAGAAAAACTCTGAGCAAGAACAGAACCAATTTACGGACACTTTGGCAATGTAAAGTTAAATGATATCAAAGAGATTTGTGTATGAAATGAGCATCCGTTTTGAAAACTAATTTTAGTGTTGATATAATGCATGACATTTTTAAGGGCGTTTGCGTTAACGATTTACTAAACACACTTGCAAATATCTACAAATTGTTTTCTTTGGAGACTCTTAATTCGCGTTTGCACTATTTGAATTTTAATACCTTAGAGAAATCGCAAAAAACACCACCCACAATTTAACAGCAAATAAAATCAGTCACTTCATAAGCTTAACATTTTTTATAGTGTCAATAAAATGTTAATATGTGTTATCTAATGATAATTTATCAAACATCAATTTGTTGAAACTTTACTTTAGCAATAACGATAAAATGCTTATTTTGTACTATTTTTTAAGGCTCCATTTTTTTATTTATTGGAGATAATTATTTTTGTAATGCATTTTTATTTTTATCCTTGTCATTAAAAAAAATTACAATCTTATCATTTTAAAAGAGATTCGAAGGAGGAACCTTTAAAGCATCTTTATTTAGTATTAAAAGTTCGGACAGATATTTTGCTTTAAAATTTGGTATTTTTTTAATTATTTTTTATAATACTGTTACAAATTTTAGTTGTTTAAATTGTATAGCTAGAATTTAATTAGATTTAGCGTAGTATTAGGTTGGATTCTCTTATAGTTGTATTATTAGTCTGTTTTAGTTGCGTTATCTATGACTATGGTCGCCCTTATCCGCGAATGTTCTAGCGCCGAAAAAATAAAGATACTTCGTAAAAGATTGAAGAGGGTATAAAAGCCGCAGGACATCGCGGGACGGGCCAGTCAGAGATAACGAGCAGTAGAAATTGCGACATATTAACACGAAGTTAATAAGCCGATTTGAGTAGAGAATTATTAGTGAGTTTAAGTACCGTTATTGTACATTGAGTTGTCGAAATAAATTAACATATGGTTTTTTACATTTGCTCGTTTCGTTGTTGTTGTGAACTCACTTGTCAAAACACAAAGTTGACCCACTTTTTACAAACTTTCTTCTTCAATTATTATAAATCTTCTGACATAAAGCTCATATTAGTTCTATTACATTTTACACACTCATTATACAGTTAAAATGTCAATAACTAAACTTGAAGATTTCCTCAAAGAATTCTCCTTAAATGATCTTATAACACCAGAAAATAGATCCAACCTAAAATTTACTGGATATAATCCAACAGCGATTATGACTAAGTCGATCGAGGCAGGATTGGATACATCAGACTTAGGGACAATGTGTTACTTGTTTTTAACTCGTGGAAACAATGTTAAAGATATGAGAGCGAAGACTAATGAGGAAGGAAAAGCTGTTATTGATACTCTTGTTGATAAATTTAACATCGTCTCAAAGGTGAAAGGTGCCGGATCTGATGCCATAAATTTAGCTAGAGTTGCTGGTTTGTCACCTTCTGCTTGCCACCTAATATTGATGAATACTGATGCAGCGGAGTTCAGACCTGTATCGCACACTGATCTTAAAAGGATACATCCTGAATACCCAAAATGGATGTGTTTTCTTGGTTTTGCCAGTGTGCTGCCTCCTTCTGAGTCTTTTCTAAATACTGAAAATGAGGCTATTGTTAAGTCTGCTCTTTTAATATATGCCATACAAGAATCCAAGGTCTTGGATTTAGATCATAAAAGAACTTTTAAGGAGGCTATGGCTTTAGTTAAACGGTTTTTCAATGCAGCCTATTCATCTGGACATTTTAAGAAAGAGGACAGAATCAGATTCACTAAGACTCATTTTAAAGAGATTGTTTTACACAAGACAACTGGCTTTTATGCAACTGATCTGGCAAAAAAATCTGGCTGACAAACTGACTAAACAATCAGAGTTAGATGAATATTTCTTCTAGTTTAGGTTTGTTTATCCTTTAATTACGACGACTTGGCTTTGGCTGCACAACAATTTGTGTCAGAAGTTACACTAGAAAAATTGAATAGTGAAAATACTATCCTAACATAGTACCACCGGCTAGGAAAATTGGACAAAAGAACTGTAAGTAATTTTTCCAGATTATTCAAAGAAGTTTAATAGTGTTCTATTCGTAAACCACAAGAGATATTCAAAAACCGACTTCAGGGAGGCAGAAAGGGAGAATTCAAGAGATTACCTCGAAAATTCCATAACATTCCACACATTACATTGGTCAGAATTAAATCTTCGTCAACAAAGAGCGGAAAGAGTTGTTACAAGAGTATGAATCAGATATCAGGAGGCTTTTTTTGCAAGAAGTAACTTCACATCCACCATGGACCAATAATTTAATTTATATTTTTTAGGGTTCTGCTACCGAGGTGGAAGGTGGGGCTGGGAACCATAATGGGCTCAGAATCAGTTACCCCCACGCTATTAGGTGAGAAATTTTATCACGTCTTTGGTGAGTGTTTTATAAATTATTAATATTAATATATATATATATATATATATATATATATATATATATATATATATATATATATATATATATATATATATATATATATATATATATATATATATATATATATATATATATATATATATATATATATATATATATATATATATATATATTATATAAGTTATTTTTATAACAATTCGAAAGCAACTAGTTGGGAATTAAGAGAAACCTTTGGTTTATACCCACAGCAGCAACGGCTGCGTGGGAGACCCGCCCGTGAGTGGGGGTCATGTTTTTGACATGAATCATGCCATATATATATATATATATATATATATATATATATATGACCCCCACTCACGGGCGGGTCTCCCACGCAGCCGTTGCTGCTGTGGGTATAAACCAAAGGTTTCTCTTAATTCCCAACTAGTTGCTTTCGAATTGTTATAAAAATAACTTTAAAAAATAAAATAACACAATATATAATAAACTCATATCGCAAAAAAATAATAGTGGTGAAAGTTGTAGTTCTCAAGAAACCTCAGCAAGTTTTGAAAATAAAAATGTAAGTGATTTGGAATTGGACAGATGTATTGTTGGGACCACAAAAGATCTAATATTTGCTCAAGTGATATTTTTTGAGCAAATTTGTATTTATAATGGACCAAAAAAATTTTACGGACTCCCTGTAAGGGCTTCCCGGAAAATATTGATTTTTGGCCTGATTTTTATAACAGTTTTGATAATCACTACTGTGGTTCTGATTATACCAGTTGCAACAAATTTTTCTGTTTATGGACCGAAGAATTAAAACATGGCATGATATTTTGCAAAAAATGTGCAGAAGAAGCACACGATAATGAAAGAATAATTAACTATTTTAATCAAATTCATTATGTCAGTTATTTTAAAATGCATATACATAAAGAAGGCCATTTTCATTGTTCAATTTGTCACTTTGATGTGATAAATTTTGAAAACTGTCAAAGCGCAAAGGCAAAAATTTATAGACATGCAAAATGTTTATTAACATTAATATAAATTTTAAAAAATGAAAAAAAAAACTAATATTATGTTTTTTTATAGGGAAACTGTTCCCTTACCCTCGATGATTCCTGGGACAGATTGTCAACTGGATTGTCTCCTGAATTTGTTAGAATTGATTTGGCCAGTTCACAGCGAACAAGTCCAATTCCAAAATCTTCTTCAAATGCTCGAGATGAGTATGATCATGTGTCAAAAAGAGAATTATCTGAGTGGGAAGAAGCGTTTGAGAACCTTTTTTAGTCTATTACAGAAAATAATGAAAGAAATGAAGAAAGAAGAGGGTTGCAAAGAGGGAAAATTAACGATTTCCTTCGAAAATTTCAAATGTCTCTTAAAGGAAAAATACTGGACATGGAAAAACTGTGACATAAGAAAATGTATTTTATCTCTGTTTTTGTTTAGCTTATCTTGTTTAGCTCATTAGCTAGAATGTAAAGTAAATTTTAGGACCGAACCTCCAAGCTCTTCAAAGAGGGGATAATGGACTATTTAGGTCCTACCTACCGTTTATAAAAACCCAACTTTTGAGGAGACAAGTCGGTAGTCACATTCTAAGTTTTGTTGAACTTAACTAAAACCTCTAAAGTAATTATCAGTAAAGAAACATAAGATTTTTATATTTAAAGAATATTTTGCAGTTTGTTATTTTGGTAAGTTAAAGTTTTATTTTAATATTTTGGGTCTTGTTCGTTTTATAGGTCATTGAAAAGTCATGTAACAATTTGTAAATTGCAACAGAGTTTTATTTTGTATTTATTAAAGTTTGTAACGATTTTAAAACTGTTTTATATTTATTTTATACACACAAGAGATCTACTACGGTACACTCGTTTAAGGGTTCGATTTAAAATAAAATCGTACCCGACAATATTTTATTTCTCAAAAAACTTAAGCCAGGGACGGTCGCCCCCCTTTCCCTTTTGTCTGAGCTTATCAACAAATTAAGGAAAACCTTATTTTGAAAAATAATTACGGACTCCCTGTAAGGGTGTCCCAGAAAACATTGATTTTTGGACTGACTTCGATAATACTTACAGTGATAATCATTACTGTGGTAGTGATTACACAAGCTGCAACAAATTTTTCTGTCTATGGACAGAGGAATTAAAGTCTGGAATAATATTTTGTAAAAAATGTGCATCAGAAGCACACGATAACGAAAGAATTATTAATTATTTCAATCAAATTCAATATGTGAGTTTTTACAAAATGCATGTACACAGAGACGGTCATTTTCATTGCTCTATATGTCGTTTTGACGTGATCAATTTTAAAAATTGTCAAAGCGCAAAAGCTAAAATTTACAAACATGCAAAATGTTTGTTAACATCTACAAAAATTGTTTAAAATGAAAGAAAGCTAAAGTATTATTTTATTATAGGGAAACTGTTCCCTCACCCTCGACGATTCCTGGGACAGACTGTCAACTGCATTGTCTCCTGAATTTATTAGAATTGATTTGGCCAGTTCACAGCGAACAAGTCCAATTTCAAAATCTTCTTCAAATGCTCGAGATGAATATGATCATGTGTCAAAAGGAGAATTATCTGAGTGGGAAGAAGCGTTTGAGAACCTTTTTCAGTCCATTACAGAAAATAATGAAAGAAATGAAGAAAGAAGAGGGTTGCAAAGAGAGAAAATTAATGATTTCCTTCAAAAATTTCAAATGTCTCTTAAAGGAAAAAGACTTATTCATGATATTTTGCCAAGCGTCACTAGAAGAGAGGCTGACAGATATCTTAAAAAAAGTTTGGATTGCAAATTTATTGGAGGAACCTATATGTGGTTCTTCCACGACGACCACGCTCACATCATCCATGACTGTAGCTGGAGCGGCGACTACTGCCGATGTGCCCGCCTCCGATGTTTCAATATTAAACGAGGGCGAAGAAGATATTTATGGATTTACAATGTCGACTGATACAAATTGTACAATCTCGCAAAGTATCTCTCGGAACACCCAAGACAATGTATGAACCTTGAGTTCTCCGGGAGAGCAGGGTTATTCCCTAGTGAAATTGGAAGTTTATCCCGTGAAGAGTATTTCGAACCTACCGAAACAACAATGGTGGAGATGTGCGGAGATCAGAATGAACTTTTTGACGCAAAGCAGTGTGGATCCTCTATTTCTAGCAGTGCGCGGAGTGATTCGCGATGCGACGAAACGCATATCCCAAATAAAAAATTTAAAAAAAGAGGTATTGAAAAAGAATTGTTACAATTCTTTCGGGAATTTCCGACAAGCCCCGTATTAAATTTATTAAATTGTCGTGTTTGGCGAAATTCTAATTTTAAATTTTTTCGTAAAAATGAACCTATTATTCAAAATATTGTTGATATTATAAATCTGGAAATTTGTGAAAAATCTAATTTAGAATTATCTTTGTATGTAGAAAATAGTACTCCTTTATATGCTGTTCAAAATTGCGAAATTGATGATTATTATTATGATATTCAACAAACCTTAGATTTATATATTGAATTTTTAAATTTTCAATTTGGCCAAGAAGAAGTTGCAATAACAACTTTTTTACAAGATTTATTTAATATTTTAGATTTTGTATTTTGTAAATTTTTTTTTATTGATTACATTATGGTTTAAATTTTGGTCAAATTGGAAATTTTAATAAATTTAATAATTTTCCATTACAGGAATGTGTAAATAGAAGAGTATTACTTTGGAATGAACCAAATTGTGAACCTGGCTCTTTTGATACTTTAAAAATGTTATTTGGTGGAGATACAATTAATGTAAAACTTAAATATTTAGGTGATGCAATTGTTTTTCACACACCAATTTTAATTTTAAGTAATAAAAAAAAATTCCAACTGATCCTGCTTTCCAATGTCGTATGATTACATATGAATGGCGTTATTGTGATTTTTTTTAAAATTGTAGTAAAAAACCATATCCTTTAGCTTTTTTTCATTTATTAAAATTTTATAATATATTATAAAGTGGTACTGTGTAAATAAATAAACATGAACATATTTTAGAATATTTTTGTCAATCCTAAGATCCACCACCACGACGAGCTTGCTCACGAGGATCCATAACACTTTCAGGTGAAACTTCTTCAGAACTTGGTGTTACTGGTTTAGCGGAAACACCAGAAGGACCTGCTTGATTTGGATTTGGTGTTGAAGCTGATTTTCTTAAAAATTCTTGCCAAGTTAATTTTTCTCCTGCTTTCTTTCGATTTTGATATTCTTCAGCTAATCGTCTTATTCTATCTGCGTATTGCTGTTGGCCCTTATGCAATTGCTTTGCTTTTTGCATTGAATGTTCCGGTAAGGACGGGTATAACAAACCAACTTTATTTTCTAAATATTGCTTTAAACTTAATCCAACCCATCCACATAAAGCTTCAAAATTAGAACGGAACGGATTAGTATGAGTAATTACTTTAATACTGATAAAGCAATCTCAACTCTGCAAGATAAATTTTTAAAAGAACATCAACTGTGCAACAAGGCTCCGAGAAATAAGCTATACATAAGAACACTAAAGTTAGGTAGCAGATTAATTAATCAGTCTAACATGAATTCAAGGGACAAGACTAACAAAGATTTTACCTCCTGCAAAAAGAACCTTGATGGTCAATGCAAATGTAATATTGACAACAAAAAAGCTCCTCTCAAAAAGGGTGATTTATCCTTAGCAGTAACATCGGGTAATAAGGATAAAACTCCACAAGTAGGAGGTGAATCCTCTTCTGATGAAGGAAAATTATCACAGAAGAATAAGATTATAGTTCTCCAAGATGATCTAGTTGCTACTGCCCATAAAAAGCTGGCTCTAGAATATGCTATTAAAGAGGTAAAGGGAGTTTCAAAAATTCCTGTATCTGGAGAATCTTCTAATACAGCATTTCAAGATATAACTCATGAGAAATCAGAATTAAAAGAAGTGCAATTAGAAAATCCTTTAAAAGATATTTCCACAGATAGTTTATTAAACACTAATGAAGAGTCTCTTTTTAACACTGGTGGCCAAGATCTAGCTCCACCGATTGGATCTCCCACAGATCTTAATACGAATATTCCAAAGTTGCAATCACCTAAAGAAAAAATAATGACAGAAAATTCTTCATCTTCTGAAGAAAGTAGCTCAGAAATTGACCAAGATGCTGAGGAGATAATAAATAAGTTAAAGGAAGTTAAGATCCAAAATCAGAAGAACGAAAAAAACAAAATGAAAATCGCAGGAAAAAATGTTACTACTGCTAATTATAAAGAATCCAGAGATTTAAAAGAAAAATTCAATAAGAGAAGAAAAAATGTCAAATCTGACACTTCTGACTCAATCTCTGATGAAGAAGAAGAGAGCCATCAATATAACCTGACCATATCAGATGTAAGAAATGTAGTTCAAGAAGAATTACAAAGAATAATTCCCGATGTAATCAATAATATCATGTCGGGCATAATAGACAAACTCAAAGAAATGTGTGATGATATGGAAGCTAGTACAGCTAACCTCACAGCTCAAGTTGGAACTTATATGGAAGAAATACAAGAAGTAAGATCCAGAAATGAGGGCATGGCTAATGATATAAGAAGGCATTTGATTTTGGCAGACAAAATTGATAAGAGAATGGAAGAAAATGTCACGATTTTAGACAATCTTACTGAAAAAAGCAAGAAATTAGAGAAGAACAAATCATCTAATAAAGAAATGGAATCTCAATTAGAAGATTCAGATGATTCGGATACAAAGTCTTCTGTAAGTAATGCTAGTAAATTTGTAGAGGGAACTAGAAAAGTATCCAATAAGGGAAAGAATAAGCAGAGTGTATCCAAAGAGGGCAAAATAGATGTGAGCATTCCATCTACCGCACAAAAAGATATATATGAAGAGGAGAGACTTGAAGTTTTGGAGAGAGTGAGAACTGCATATCCTAATATACCACCAACTATTTATGAAATTGTAAAGGTAGTAATATATGAACCAGGAGATATGGATACAATTTCACAGAAAGTTGTGAAATTAAAATCAAGGATGTCTGATAACTTGGTTCAAGCTAGATTGTCCATTGAATCAGGAAAACATAGACAAGCTTATATCTATATTAAATCATGGATAGAATATTGTTACAAAACATATGAGAGACAATTAAAGCATCCCTCCCAATATGAGGCTCAACCAAAAGTATCTTCTAAAGCCAAAGTGACTAAAAATCGAGAATTTCAGGATGATTCTTCTGAAGATGAAAATCGACCATTATTTAGAAAGAAGAAAGAAAGCCCAGTAAATATAGGAACAATAATTTCAAGAAAAAAGAAGTAATAAGTTATTATATCTTTAGTTGTGACTAATCACATATCATATTATTAGTTTATTATTTCCATTTTTCTACAATAATTTGAATAGTAACTTTAAGTTTAAGTTTAATCTTATATTAAGAAAAATTTAATTCAGTTAAAAAATTTTAAAAAAAATCTTGAGCAGCTTTCTGATCAGCAATTGAAATTTGTTGTGGTGTTTGCGCTAAATAATATTCAATATCGTGTTGCAAAGCAATTAAATCATCAATATCAACTGGTTGGCCACTATTTAGGTTATTTCCAGGTCCTAAATATTTATGAAAAGGAAAACGTAATGGTAAATTTTGTTTCAATTTACTTAATATTCTGTTAATTTCAGTACCGAACATGAAGGCACACCTCACATAATCTTGTTATTGCTTAAAGCAATTTAGAATAAATTAAAATCCACTATTACTTTTAATCGATTAAGTAAACACGGAACTAGGTGTACTCACGTACCTGGTACCAAAATTTTCCATTAATATGCAAATAGGGAATTAAATGAAACCTTTGGTTTATACCCAGAGCAGCAACGGCTGCGTGGGAGACCCGCCCGTGATGGGGGGTCATGTTTATAACATGAATCATGCCATAGGCGATTCGTTGAAACGACCCCGACGATATATATATATATATATATATATATATATATATATATATATATATGGATGATTCTACAAAAATGGTGCTGTGGAGTGGGAATGCATATTTTTTAATGCAAATGAAGCATAGTTTTAGTTATAAGATTTAAAACGAAATGTTTTCTTTATGGAGCATTTGAGTTTAATGTATAAAAAAAATTGCTTTATAATTTTTTTTATTACAAAGCAAATACCTCATTCCTCTGGGGTAGTCCCAAACCAAATATTAAAAACTCAAATTGAAAAAAATATCCTAATAAATAATATTTAACCAAGTCTTAACTATTTATCAAAAAATTGATAAAATTTATGTTTGCAGTCATATTTTTGAAAATCCGAATTTACATCTCCGGAAAATTTTACAATTTTAAACGTGCTCCATTTTTAATAACACAATATTTGTGAATACCACCGGTTAATTTCTAGAGAAAGAATCGGCCCTGGATATCTAATTTACTTGTGAAGGTAACAAGTTGTGACAGATAATGTTAACTTTAGTTTGGTTTAAGTTATAGATCTTTTTATTTTCGGCAGAAAATTAGTTTTTTTCGGAGAAATCAAAAAGGAACGCTTCAATTATCATCCCTCTGGTAAGTAAATATTCGACTGATATCAATAGTATACTTTTTTCGTTGATTGTTTTAAAATTATAAGTATATAAAACTTAAGTTAACTAAATAGATTTTGATTTAAATTGGAAAACCATTAAAAAACTCATTCCTCTGGTACTCATCCCTCTGGAATTTTTATGCAATAATTCCTAAAATTCGGGAAAATAAATGTTTCTTAGCTTACACCTAATTAGTTACATAAATTTAAAAAAACTAAATTATTTACTGTGCTGTACTGTTATTTAAAGGCAATGACCAAAAATGATATCCATATAGCCCACTTTTGTTAGAATCATCCATATATATGTTTGGTTTTATTGCATTTCAGGGATTCCTTTCAAAATCCATGACGCCCGAGTCTTTAAAATGTCATTTATTAGTAAAAAACTACAAGAAATATGCAACGATGGCACATTGTGGCAGATGCCGCATATCCGATCAAAAAATGGGTAATGACTCCATACCGGCATCATGAAAATTTGGACGATTCCAAAAAAATTTTTTAAAAAAAACTCTCTAAATGCATAGTAAAGATCGAAAATGCATTTGGCCTTTTAAAAGGTCGCTGGAGACAGCTATTGAAAACAGAATTTGGGGCTGTTTTGAAAACAGCAGATTTCATAATATCATGCTGTGTTCTCCACAACTTTTGTATACTTAATGATGACGAATGGGATGAAGAGGACATGATAAGGGAAAGAAGAAGAGATGATGAAGAAGAAAAATAAGTTTTGAATGGAGATGAGCTAAGGGAGAAGAGGGAAGGGGAGGAAAAAAGGAGATTATTAAGAAATATGCTTGAATAATTTGTATTTTTTTTAATTAAAATAACATAAGACAGTTAAAGGCTTTACTTTGTAAATTTAGATACTGGTAGAAGTTTCCTCCCTTAAAAGCAAAATTTTAGGCAACAGTTAGAAAAACATATAATTCCTCAAAAGGGACCCCTTTAAAAACTGTTATCTTTTGAGATCAACCTAAAAGTTTTAAAATACACAACTGCACAAAACCCTGCCACCATTTTTTACACACTTTTAGGTACAGTGTGATCCATTATAAGTGGACCCCCCACTATCATTTAAATGTTTGTTATTATTGTTGAAAACAAAAACATGTCAACTGAGTTTTTTCACAGGCCTTCCTGACACAATTTTTTTTGGTTGGACCACCGGAAAGATGTCTAGTCACATACCATTTTTTTTCAAATGAAATGACCCCACTTGTGGTATATCATTCAAAAGTCAACAAAAAAAGAAAAGCAACGGAATATTTTTTTTTTGGCTTATGTCAACTAAAATGTCAAATATTATTTTTTTAAATGCTTCACTTTTTACTTGTAGTACCTCATTTGAAAGCTTGCAAAAGAAGGAAAACAACGAAATATATTTTTTTGACATACATACATCAATAAACATGTCAAAAATTAATTAACGCATTTTTGTTTTTTTTTCAAAAAACCAAAAGACAAAAAATTGAAAAAATAATTTTTTTGACATTTTGGTTGATGAATGTAAAAAAAAATCATATTTTTGTTTTTCTTTTTTCAAAAGCTTTTGAATAAGGTACCTCATGTGAAAAAAAAATATTGACATTTTAATTGACATATGTGAAAAAAAATTATTCTGTTACTTTTCTTTTTTTATACGCTTTCGAATAATGTAAAGGGTGATCACTTATAAACGCAACCCCCCTGTATATTTTTACATTTTTAGATTTGTCTTTTTGTTCTGATTCCAAAAATATATAATATGTCTGTACTGCGATAAACATTTTCCGAGATGTAAAGCATTAATTCTCCATTAGGATCCTATGCATTTGACATTTATTTGGTTTTAAAGTAAACAATGAATGATTTTACCATAGAAGTATTGACAATTTAAATGCGCTATATCTTAGAAACTGTTTATCGTAGCATAGAAATATTATATATTTTGAAAATTAGAAAGAAAAGACAAATCTAAAAATATACAGGGTGTTCCCTTTAAAAAAAATGTCCTAATGGGCGCCCTGTCTACAAAAAAAATTAAAACGAAAAATTGAAATAGTGGTTAAAACTTAAATAATTTCATGAGTCATTTGCTTTTTGTTTCATCTTTTTACGATAAATATTAAAAAAGTTAAGGGGGGTTGCATTTATAAGTGATCACCCTTTACCACAAGTAGGGTCATTCCATCTGAAAAAAATGTCAGTAGACCCCTTTCCGGGGGTCCGACTAAAAAAAAATTGTATCTTGAAGAAGGCCCGTGAAAAAACTTAGTTGACATGTTTTTGTTTTTAACAACAACAACACACATTTGAATGATAGTGAAGGGGTCCACTTATATTGGATTGCACTGTACACAAGAATAAAAGCATGCAACAAATACTAAATCTAGGTATTTTTTTAAAATTTTAAAATAAAACTAACAGGCACATTAAATTCACTTTTAAAACAAGCTATTAACTAAAGTTGTATTTACAGTCAAACTATTTTTGTTGATATATCTCTTTTAATAAAAGCAATTTTTCTTTATGTCTCCTTTCTTTATTATCTTCTTTTTCTTTAAATAATGCTTCTCTTTGAGCATTTTTCTCTTCATTCATTTTTTTTTAAATGTATTACTGTTTCCTTTTTGCCTTTTGGAGAACACTTCTCTTCTTTTTCTTTTAATACACACTGATTCTGTCCCTTTCTGACCTCTGGATCTACCGAGTCATGAACAGACGCTATTTTTCTGAGCTCATCTTCAAATTCTACCTTAACTCTTTTTGACCTAGAGGTTGAATTATTATTGACAGCATTTTTCTTTCTTTTAAGTACAGTTTTATAACGGTTTTCAATATTCTGGCTGGTGTACTTAGTGGCTGGTGTATTTTTGTACTTATTTCATTGCACATGTCCTTTTTCAATTTAAATATCTTTAATGGACCCACTTGTGGCAAATAGTCATAGTAAAGATCTAGAAGGACTTTAGTTTGGTCCTCTGACGATTCTTTTTTTCCTTCAAGTTTCGCTTCAATTCCAATTCGATCCAGGTTTTCTCCTGAGGTACCTGGAACATCTGGATCTAGTACTTCCAATGACCCTTGAAATTTTTCATGCTCATCAGTTCCGTTCGTTGTATGGAAAAAGGCCTCAACAATGTCTTTCGAAACAGAAATTATTTTGAATGTTCCTAAAAAAAATGCTTTAGTAAATATTTTCTTTACATAAGGGGAATATTGGTGGTTTGGAAACAGGGCAGTAAAAAAATGTTTAGTTGTCCACTCAGAATTCTTATTTGGACTCTTGCTGTTTGTCATTTTTGAATATTTATTAATAAATGAACAGTTTATTAATACCCAAGCAATTGTTGCAACAAAAGAAATAAGTTACCTCTGTAGTTCGATAAAGATGGAAATCATATTCAATATAAAAGGGACCTTAAACCATGGATTTCATAAAACCTACCAAAATAAAGATTTTTAACCACACTTACCATCGCTGTCCGTCCCTCGGCACATGTACTCTCCATTCTGTTGTATGGGGACGCCGTTTCCGTCTAACAGTACCTATTCTAGTGAAACCACGGACATTTTTGTAAACAAACAAAAATCGCAAAAATAAATGGAGAAAAGTAAGGTTAAAACCAAAAGTGCGCGTAATTAGCACGGTGCAAATGCAAGTTCTATTTGGAACTGGAGCTACCGGAATTCGCACAAAGTGCAGGGTAGTGAAAAACGCCATTAGAAATTTACATTCCAGTTCGGATTTAGGGGGACTGTTAAGAAATTTCTGACGTATTTTTGCCATTTTATATTTAAGAGTAGATAAACCAAATACGTCATAAAATAAATAAACCGAAATATTAACTAAAAATAAAGTTAATGATGCTATGATACTGTCATACAGGATATTAATTGTTGACACAGTTGATTATAAACTAAATGATCACCCGAAATTCGCCTCATCTTTAAACTTTTTGAATCTTTTTGTCGGTCAAACACCTTAAGTTCAATTTGAATACCAACTCTCGTATTTTAACCGCAACCGAATTTCCGTAACTTTGTCAGAACTCACAAGTTGTTTAGGCGGAACCTTGTGCTTGTGCTTTTCTTGTCGTTCAAATGAAGCAAACAGAAATCGCTCAGTTCAAATTCACTGAGTCAAAAACGTCTTAATCGAAAATTTAAGTATAAACGTTTAATTTACCTAGCATTTAATCTACCAATGTTTTAATTTGTCAAAAAGTTTACACCTCCTAGCGTTGCGTCACCTCATTTTACACCTTGCGTTGCCTACCTTGATTTTAAATCTATTAGATATTTTAATTCCAGTGCGGATTTGGCGGGACTGTCAAAAAATTTCTGACGCGTTTACTGACCATTTTATATTTGAGAGTAGATAACCCAAACACGGCATTAAAGAAATAAACCGAAATATAAAATAAAAACAAAGTTAAAGATGCTATGACACTGTCATATTATATTAATTGTTGACACAATTCTTTATAAACCAAATGATCAGCCGAAATTCTTTGAATCTTTCTGTGGGTCAAACACTTTAAGTTCCATTTAAATATCGCCGTTGTATTCTAAACTCGACCGAATTCGTCAGAACTCACAAGTTGTTTAGGTGGAACCTGGTCCCTTACGATTTTTCTGACCAGTTCCAAAATTTCGTTCAAATGAAGCAAACAGACATCGCTCAGTTCAAATTCACTGAGTCAAAAATCTTAACAGATCTTAGTCGAAAATTGAGTATAAACGTTTAATTTACTTAGCATTTAATCTATCCATGTCTTAATTTGTCAAAAAGTTTACACCTCCTAGCGTTGCGTAACTCGATAAATTTACGACTCCTTGCGTTGCGTAACTTGATTTTAAATCTCTTAGAAATTTACATTCCAGTTCAGATTTAGGGGGACTGTTAAGAAATTTCTGACGTATTTTTGCCATTTTATATTTACGAGTAGAAAAACCAAACACGTCATAAAAGAAATAAACTGAAATATTAACTAAAAACAAAGTTAAAGATGCTATGACACTGTCATACAGGATATTAATTGTTGACACAGTTGATTATACACTAAATGATCACCCGAAACTCTTCTCATCTTTAAACTTTTTGAATCTTTTTGTCGGTCAAACGCCTTAAGTTCAATTTGAATACCGCCCTCTTATTATAAATTCAACCGACTTTTCGTAACTTCGTCAGAATACAAAAGTTGTTTAGGTGGAGTTTTCCTGACGAGTCTCAAAATGTCGTTCAAATGAAGCAAACAGACATCGCTCAGTTCAAATTCACTTAGTCAAAAATCTTAAATGGTGTTTATCGAAAATTGAAAAGAATAAACGTTTAATTTACCTAGCATTGAATCTATCAATGTCTTAATTTGTCAAAAAGTTTACACCTCCTAGCGTTGCGTAACTCGATTTTAAATTAACGACTCCTTGCGTTGCGTCACTTGATTTTAAATCTTTAGAAATTTACATTCCAGTTCGGATTTAGGGGGACTGTTAAGAAATTTCTGACGTATTTTTTCCATTTTATATTTAAGAGTAAATAAAACAAACACGTCATAAAAGAAATAAACTGAAATATTAACTAAAAATACAGTTAAAGAAGCTATGACACTGTCATTCAGAATATTAATTGTTGGCACAATTGATTATAAACTAAATGATCACCCGAAATTCGCCTCATCTTTAAACTTTTTGAATCTTTTTGTGGGTCAAACACCTTAAGTTCAATTTGAATACTACCCTTTTATTCTAAACTCAACCGAATTTCCGTCACTTCGTCAGAACTCACAAGTTATCTAGGCGGAACCTGGTCGCTTGTGCTTTTCTTGACGAGTTCCAAAATGTCGTTCAAATGAAGCAAACAGAAATCGCTCAGTTCAAATTCACTGAGTCAAAAACGTCAAATCGAAAAGCATAAACGTTTAATTTACCTAGCATTTAATCTACCAATATTTTAATTTGTCAAAAGGTTTACACCTCCTAGCGTTGCGTCACTTAATTTTACACCTTGCGTTGCCTACCTTGATTTTAAATCTCTTAGATATTTTAATTCCAGTGCGGATTTGGTTGGACTGTCAAAAAATTTCTGATGCGTTTACTGACCATTTTATATTTAAGAGTAGATAAACCAAACACGGCATTAAAGAAATAAACCGAAATATTAAATAAAAACAAAGTGAAAGATGCTATGACACTGTCATATGATATTATTTGTTGACACAATTGATTATAAACCAAATGATCAGCCGAAACTCTTCTCATCTTTAAAATTTTTGAATCTATTTGTAGGTCCAACACTTTAAGCTCAATTTAAATATCGCCCTCGTATTCTAAACTCGACCGACTTCGTCAGAACTCACAAGTTGTTTAGGTGGAACCTGGTCCCTTATGATTTTTCTGACCAGTTTCAAAATTTCGTTTAAATGAAGCAAACAGACATCGCTCAGTTAAAATTCACTGAGTCAAAAATCTTAACAGATCTTAATCGAAAATTGAAAAGTATAAACGTTTAATTTAAGTAGCATTTAGTCTATCAATGTCTTAATTTGCCAAAAAGTTTACACCTCCTAGCGTTGCGTAACTCGATTTTAACTTAACGACTCCTTGCGTTGCGTAACTTGATTTTAAATCTCTTAGAAATTTACATTCCAGTTCAGATTTAGGGGGACTGTTAAGAAATTTCTGACGTATTTTTGCCATTTTATATTTACGAGTAGATAAACCAAACACGGCATAAAAGAAATAAACTGAAATATTAACTAAAAACAAAGTTAAAGATGCTATGACACTGTCATACAGGATATTAATTGTTGACACAGTTGATTATAAACTAAATGATCACCCGAAATTCTTCTCATCTTTAAACTTTTTGAATCTTTTTGTCGGTCAAACACCTTAAGTTCAATTTGAATACCACCCTCGTATTCTAAACTCAATCGACTTTCCGTAACTTCGTCAGAACTGACAAGTTGTTTAGGCACAACCTGGTCGCTTGTGCTTTTCTTGACGAGTTCCAAAATGTCGTTTAAATGAAGCAAACAGGAATCGCTCAGTTCAAATTCACTGAGTCAAAAACGTCTTAATCGAAAATTTAAAAGTATAAACGTTTAATTTACCTAGCATTTAACCTACCAATGTTTTAATTTATCAAAAAGTTTCACCTCCTAGCGTTGCGTCACTTCATTTTACACCTTGCGTTGCCTACCTTGATTTTAAATCTCTCAAAAAATTTCTGACGCGTTTACTGACCATTTTATATTTGAGAGTAGATAAACCAAACACGGCATGAAAGAAATAAACTGAAATATTAACTAAAAACAAAGTTAAAGATGCTATGACACTGTCATACAGGATATTAATTGTTGACACAATTGATTATAAACCAAATGATCAGCCGAAATTCGTCTCATCTTTAATATTAAATATCGCCCTCGTATTCTAAACTCGATCGACTTCGTCACAACTCACAAGTTGTTCAGGTGGAACCTGGTCCCTTAAGATTTTTCTGACCAGTTCCAAAATTTCGTTCAAATGAAGAAAATAGACATCGCTCAGTTTAAATTCAATGAGTTAAAAAACTTAACAGATCTTAATCGAAAATTGAAAAGTGTAAACGTTTAATTTACCTAGCATTTAATCTATCAATGTCTTAATTTGTCAAAAAGTTTACACCTCCTAGCGTTGCGTAACTCGATTTTAAATTTACGACTCCTTGCGTTGCGTAACTTGATTCTAAATCTCTTAGAAATTTACATTCCAGTTCAGATTTAGGGGGACTGTTAAGAAATTTCTGACGTATTTTTGCCATTTTATATTTACGAGTAGATAAACCAAACACGGCATAAAAGAAATAAACTGAAATATTAACTAAAAACAAAGTTAAAGATGCTATGACACTGTCATACAGGATATTAATTGTTGACACAATTGATTATAAACTAAATGATCACCCGAAATTCTTCTCATCTTTAAACTTTTTGAATCTTTTTGTCGGTCAAACACCTTAAGTTCAATTTGAATACCACCCTCGTATTCTAAACTCAATCGACTTTCCGTAACTTCGTCAGAACTGACAAGTTGTTTAGGCGGAACCTGGTCGCTTATGGTTTTCTTGACGAGTTCTAAAATATCGTTCGAATGAAGCTTCGAACAGACATCGCTCAGTTCGAATTCGAAGGAGCCGCTGTTTTTATGAAGGCCGGGGTGCGGCACGGTACGACTTTGATTACCTTCTATGTCCGGTAAACGGCAGGTACCTGCGTTCTCGTCCAATCCCAGCCGCATGTTATGCAACAGATGAAAGTTGTCCATCGCGCCGGCAGTTCCAGGTGTGGTCGAAGTGGTGCCATCTCCTTGGAAATGTGTAGGACTGGTTACAGCTTGAATAGCTAAGAAAAGTTAGATAAGTGCAAATTTTGTGAATAAATAAGCAAAGGGTACGTTTAGTTGGCACCACGGATTATTAAATGTAAACGGATTGGATTTTGTTTATTTAATAACTTTTTATTTCCCAACAAACTTAAATGTTTATTATAGGGAAACTATTTAACTTAAAAAAAGATATAAAAAAATATATTAAAAAAGAAGTAGGAATTATAGTTAAAAATAATCATATCGTATAAATAAATATTAATGCCAATGTTATTTTTTTTTTATTATTCTTCTAAAAAATGTGTCTTTATATTTATTTAAAGCTTTGAATTGTTGGTATATTTTTAACTGATTCTGGTTGTTGTAATATAATATCCCATCATATAAAAGTGATTTTTTGCCAATGGTACTTTTAAATTGTATCGTCACATCACATCAAAATGTGTATGCCGAATATTGATTTTGGTAAGCTTAGTATTTGAATTTTTTTATTAATTATTTAATATTAAATATTGTATTTTGGAATAAAATAGGGCAAAGTATTTTTTTAAATGAGGTTCACATTGATATGTTATTTGACTTTAATCTAGAAACATGTAAGAGGATTTGTCAAAATTAATTCTTAATTTATTTGAGTTAAGCCATTTCATTAGAATTTTCATATCTGCAAAATGTTTAATTTTATTTGAGAAAAACTGTTTCCAAAATAAATGAATGTAGTATCATCCGCAAATAATTTAATTTTACCTATTAATTTTAATTTATAAATCGTATTAATGTATAGTAAAAATTAATATATTATATTATGATTAATAGTATTGTTACGGGTTCACAACGACAAATTAAAACTCGCAATTGTCAAAAAAACGATATGTCAATTTATTTCGACAATTATGTACAAAACCCGCACTTAAAGTTACTAATAACTCACTACTGTAATCGGTCTATTATATCTCACTACTACGGCAGTTGGTTATCTCTGACTGACTGACTCTGATGCACGACGTCCGGCCTTATATATGAGGGCTGCTTACTATTCGAGAACCCTTCCATATTTGTTCGATTCGCAATCATTCCAGCCCTTTTCTAGGCTTTCGCATACCAGTTTGTCACAGATAACGCAACTAAAACCTAGATTAAGAATACAACCTTAATATAAATCAACCTAATACTACACTAAACCTAAATAAATTCCCATTATAAAATTTAAATAACTTAAATTTGTAACACTATCCTCCTCTTCAGGTTTGATCGTCTCGATCAACATTTCCCAGGTAAGGTTTTAGTCTGTCTAGATGAACAACTTTCATCTTGGATTTCGTGCTTCTCTGGATTCGGTAGACTACATCATTAATTCTCTTAACAACTTTATAAGGCCCTTCCCATGGTGGTGTCAACTTAGGTGATCTTCCTTTCTTGCGTTGAGGATTGTATAGCCAGACTTGATCATTCTCTTTGAACCCTGAAGAGTTTGCTTTCAGGTCATATCTCGCTTTCATGCGGTCACTGGCTATTTCTATTCGCTCTCTAACCACTTCATGGATATCGTGCAGCTTTTGCCTTAAACGTTCGACATAGTCATTAACCTCTAAATGTTCTTCTTCAGGTGAACCAAACATGATATCACATGGTAAACGCAGTTCTCTACCAAACAGGATACTAGATGGAGTAGCTCCTGTCGTATTGTGAATGGCGGTTCTATAGGCCATCAAAAACAATGGAATATATTGGTCCCAATCTGTTTGGTGCTCATCAACAACTTTGCACAGATGTTCTTCTATTGTTTTATTAAATCTTTCAACCATGCCATCTGTCTGCGGGTGTAAAGCCGTAGTCCGTGTTTTATGTATCCCTAAAAGGTCACAGAGATTCTGGAAGAGCTTCGATTCAAAGTTTCTTCCTTGATCCGAATGTAGTTCCAAAGGAATGCCAAATCGGCTGAAAACATCATTTACCAGAACTTCCGCAACTGTAGTGGCCTCTTGGTTAGGCAAAGCAAAAACTTCTGGCCATTTGCTAAAGTAATCCATGACAACAAGGATGTATTTGTTGCCCTTTTTAGTTTCTGGAAATGGTCCGGCCACATCAATAGCAATGCGTTCGAATGGTAGACCTACGTTATATTGTTTCGTTTGACCTCTGGACCTTGTTTTGGGACCTTGGCTGGCTGCACAAGTCGAACATCGGCGGCACCAGTTTTTCACATCTTGAAAGTAATTGACCCAATAAAATCGGTTTCGAATTTTGTCCATGGTTTTATTTATGCCTAGGTGCGCGCCTGATTTTCCACCATGGCATTCGGCCATTATATTGTCTACCATGCTCCTAGGAACCACTACTTGATTAACCACAGTAAGGCCATCGGCACTTTCCCAGGCACGTTTAAGGATGTTTTCCTCTACTATCAATGAATCCCATTGTGCCCACAGTGATTTGAATATCACCCCTTGGTTTGCGATATCTTGCCATGATGGTCGTGGCTTGTTCTCTTCTTTCAATTGCAAGATAGGTCCTACATCTTTGTCGTTAAGTTGTGTGGTTCTAATCGAAGCCGACATCCATTCTTCATCTGGTTCTAACTTTATCTGGCGCACGTAGGTAATTCCTTCTTTCTGGTCAATTTTCCTGCAATGTTTACAATCGTCAGGGCAAGGTCTTCTGGACAATGCATCTGCATTATTATGCACCCTTCCCGCTCGGTGCTTAATTTGATAATGGTATTGTTGTAGCTTTTCTATCCATCTCGCGACTTGCCCCTCAGGTTGTTTCATTTTCATGAGCCACTGTAACGCAGCATGATCCGTTCTAATCAGAAACTCTTGTCCGTAGAGATATTTGTGAAAGTGATCTACGGATTTAACTATGGCTAGGAGCTCCTTTCTAGTAACACAATAATTTCTCTCTGGTTTGGATAGCTTCTTGCTGAAAAATTCGATGACCCGTTCTTCTCCATCTTGTACTTGGGAGAGTACTGCTCCTATGCCATCGTTGCTCGCATCAGTATCTAATATGAATTTTCCTTTTGGAATGGGATATGCAAGAATCGGACTAGAACATAATGCTGCTTTTAGTCTTCTAAATGCTTGGTCACATTCGGTATTCCATTTGTAAGAAGCTTTATCTTCTGTAAGTCTATGTAATGGAGACGCTATTTTGGCGAATCATTCTACAAATCGTCTGTAGTATGTACACAGACCCAAAAAGCTTCTCAATTCATGTTTGTCACGAGGTTGAGGCCATTCTTTTATTGCTTGTAACTTCTTTTCGTCGGTATGGATGCCTTCTCGGGAAACGACGTGACCCAGGAACTCAACTTTTTCTTGGAACAGAAAACATTTCTTTGAGTTCAATTTAAGATTTGCGTTCCTGATTCTTGAGAATACTTCTCGTAAATTATCTAGATGATCTTGAAATGATTTCCCCATTACTATGACATCATCCAAATAGACTAGGCAGGTTGGGGTTCCCTGGTGGTCCAGAAAGGAGATTGTCTGGAATTTAACGGTGTCAGGTGTGGACTGTATAAAGTTAAGGGAATAAGGTCATAGGCTAAGCTGGTACAAGGGATTCTGAAATGGTCTAGTTTACCTTCTAGGTTAGTGTAGCAATAAACAAATGTATGTAAGGTAAAAATAATGCATTTTCACTTACCATTTTTATACAGGAAGTGGAACTCATGGGAGGACGCGCTGTTAAACCGTAGTTTTTGCACCCCACATTAATGTGGTAGGAGAGTCGCTAACACGCGTGTGTTCTCGTTCGAAGGCGAAACGGTTCTCTGTGATGCTGCAGCAGATATCGCTACTGCGTTCGTTCTCCCACATGTCGCCCAGTGGCGTCGTTAATCCATAGGCGTAGGAGAAAAGGAATAAGTAGGAAGGAATGAGATTACGAAGGTCCATATTAAAGGAACTAGGAACCTTAGTAATTCAAAATGCATTTTATGTAAAGTAAATTAATTATAGCAAATTGTAATATTTGCCTTTAAAACCGCGGGAGTTTCAAATGCAAATAACCCAGTAATTTTAGGTACTTAATTAGTTAATTAATACTAAATAAACAAAAAATAGAAAATGCTCTAGTGAATCACCAAATAGCCTAATTCGAACCAATTTGGTAAATTATAGTAAAAAGAACATATTTACAAAAAGGAAGGCGGGACGAACCATTTCCCACCCCCCTGAGAATGCCCAGGGGCATTTCAGAGAGTTTAATTTGTAGGCAGGGCGCATAGTTTTACCAAAGGCCGTTTGTAGGTACCTTTAGTAGTCTTTACAATAGCAACCCGTGGAACATTATCAGAACCTTTAATAAGGTCTTCAATGCGGCCTAGGGGCCAATCCAATGGAGTGGAATTTTCATCTTTGATCAGTACCATAGTACCAATATCAATGGAAGCAAGAGGTTGGTGCCATTTGGCTCGCTGTTGCAAAGTGTGCAAATATTCGCGATGCCAGCGAATCCAAAAATCGCGGTGCATTCCTTGCAACAGTTGCCACCTGGACAGCCTGTTTAACGCAATATCGCAGCAGTTTGGATCGGGTATTGTACCTGGAGGCCTCAAATTTAAAAAATTATTAGGAGTCAAGACCGCCAGATCAGTAGGATCGGTGCTTAAGGCACATAAAGGACGTGAGTTCATTATGGCTTCAACCTGGGTTAAAACCGTATTTAATTCCTCATAGGTGAGTATTTGATTTCCAACTACCCTGTGAAGATGAGTCTTTAAAGATTTAATGTTTGATTCCCAAATGCCTCCCATGTGGGGAGCAGCAGGTGGGTTAAAAGACCAAACTATACCTTCCCCCTTCACGCAATCAGAAAAAATTTGTCGCAAGTATTTTTCAGAGGCCACGAAGTTGGTCCCGCAGTCTGAAGAGATCTTTGAGCATAGTCCTCTTCTAGCTATGAAGCGGCGCAGAGCAGCCAGAAAGGCTTCTGATGTCATATCAGAGACTAACTCTAAATGCACGGCTTTAACAGCGCAACAGATAAATAAACAGACATATGCTTTCATGGTTTTTGCACCTCTGGTCCGACCAAGAGTAATCGTGAACGGACCACAAAAATCTATACCTACATTTTCGAACACCTTTGCTTCGGAAACTCTAAATTTCGGTAGGTTACCCATAGGGGGTTGAAGGGAGTTAGGTTTAGTTTTCCAGCAAGTATGGCAAGAACTTAAAACTTTTCTCACTACCTTTTTAGCAGACAATACCCAGAAGTTTTGCATTAGTAAAAAAGTTGTGGTCTGTATACCACAATGAAGATTGCTGCGATGCAAATCTAAAATCAGTAATTCAGTGAATTTTGCACTAGAAGGCAAAAGAATTGGAAATTTTTTATCGTATGATAAATTTGAATGGCATAAACGGCCTCCAACACGAAGCAAATCGTAGCTTTCATTATGCAAAAATGGACATAATTTTTGAAAAGCTTTTGGAAGCTGTTTCTTATCTTTTAGTAATTCAATTTCTTTTTGGAAAGAAAAAGATTGTACGCATTTCGAAATAAAAAGTAAGCTTTTGTAGTAATCCTGATTTGTAAGGTAATCAGTAGCAAAATTGTATGAGGGATTTTTAAACTTTTGTAACCCTCGCAAAAAGTAAGCAACTATTCTCTTAATTTTAAAAAGAGAACTGTATTTTTCAAACAAGTTGTTTACATAATATTCAACTGTTTGTTCGCAAGTAAAAACGTTAAAAATATTTTTTCGCTGTTCTTCCAAAACTGCATTCCCATCGTAAGTAACTGTCATAAAATCCCAAGTATTTGTAGGTTGGTTTAGAAAAGAAGGCCCTTCTAACCAAAAATAAAATCTTTGTAAATCAGAGGGATACATTTCCCTAGTACCGCAGTCAGCAGGATTTTGTTCAGTAGGAACATAATGCCAAAACTCAGGGCTAATTCTTCCTTGTATATAGGCAGTTCTATTCGAAACAAATGTTTTAAATTTGTGAGGAGATCCCTGAATCCAAGATAAGGTCACTGTGCTATCAGTAAAAGCAAGAATTTTATCAAATTTAATTTTTTCCGAGAACGTTTCTAGTAAAAAATCCATTAATTTAGCCAACAAAACAGCTCCTAAAAGCTCTAGTCTTGGTAAAGTTAGTTTACGACGCAACGGTGCGACTCTAGATTTACTACAAACAAAAAAAACTTTAATGTTTCCATCAGAATAAAAAATTCGAATATAAGCGACAGCACAATAGGCCCGTTCTGAACTATCGCAAAATCCTACTAGCTGGATTTGACTAGCATTAGGCAAAATTATTTGACGAGGAATTTTAACAGAATGCAAAAACTTTAATTCATTTTTAAATTTTTCCCATTTAAAAACAATTTCCGGACTGACAGGGTCGTCCCAGTTTAAGTCTTCTGCCCAGCAGTATTGAACAATTAATTTTAAAATTAAAACTATTGGCGCCAAAAAAGACAGAGGGTCGTAAATGCGGGCCAAATTACTTAAAATTGTTCTTTTAGTGCATGTTTGGAGAGAACAGTCGAAAGTATAAAAAAATTCATCAGTATGAGGGTTCCAATTTAAACCGAGAATTTTCAAAGTTGAATTTTCAGCATCTAAATCGAGAGAAAGAGCCTTCATCGAAATGTGTGACTCAGGAAGATCGGATAGTAACTCGGGACAATTGCTCGCCCATTTACGCAATTCGAATCCACCTCGGCTAAGTAGCTCGATTAATTGATTTTTCATCTCAGTGGCCTTAAAAAAGTCATCACTTCCCGAAATCACATCATCGACAAAAACTGCCTCCTCAATGATTTTTGAGGCAAGAGGAAGGTCCTCATGCTCTCTAGCAAGTTGCAGCAAAGTTCTGATAGCCAAAAAGGGGCTACAAGAGACCCCGAATAAAACTCTATTTATTTCGAAGTCTTGAATAGGCTGGTTAGGATCAAACCTCCAAACTATTCTTTGAAAATTAGTTTGACTAGGGTCAACTAAAATCATCCTGTACATTTGACGGATGTCGCAACAAAAGCAAAATTTATGCAAACGATAAAGTAATAAAATTTTTTGTAAGTCCCTTTGTAAAGGGGGCCCAGTATAAACAGCGTTGTTGAGCGAGATTTTGCCAGGGGCGTGCATGCTCGCATCAAAAACCACCCTCAGGGGGGTGCTAGTAGAATCTTTTTTAAACACCGCATGGTGTGCAATATAAAAATGATTTGAAATTTCGGTCGGCAAAGGTGCAGAAACCGGTTGCATATGATTATTATCTAAATAATCTTGTAAAACAGAGCTGTAGGCAGCATAAAAATCAGGGTTTTGTAGCAATTTCTTCTCAAGGGAGAAAAAACGACGTACGGCAATGGATCGAGTGTCGCCAAAATCTGGAGCAGTAACTTTAAATGGTAAAGATACAATATATCTCCCCTCCTCATTTTTTGAGGTAGTTTTCAAAAAATAATTTTCGCAAAACTCATCTTCGGGGTCAATGGCCTTGACATTAGGTATGTCATCTATTTGCCAAAATCGTTGTAGATTTTTATCTAAATTGACAAAAGAATCGTTCATTGACGTAGTAAAAAATGTTTTAATTTGATTTGTAGTTGAAGGTGAAAGTGAAAGATTGCCCATTATTCCCCAACCAAAAATAGTATTAATGCAGACGGGGTTGTTGGGTCCCGTAGACAAACGACCATCTAGCAAAATGTAAGGGTACACATCGCCGCCCAACAATAAATCAATTTTATCGCTTTTATTAAAGCCTGGGTCAGCTAGTTCTAAGTTGGCGAGAAAAGGAAAACTTTTAATCGAAAATGAGGAATGAGGTAAATCACTACAAATTTTATCGAGTATTATCGCATCAAAATTAAAAACAAAATTATTATCACGCAAAGAGGATATATTGCAATTAATTCCAGATTTTGCCGAAGTTGTCATTCGATCTAAGCTTTGTAGAGTCATGGCGATATTAAATTTAGGAAGGCCCAAACTATCAGCACATGACTTAGATATAAATGAAGATTGAGCACCAGAGTCACAGATGGCGCGCACTGTGTGCCAATTTTGAAAAACATCCTGTATTTGTATTAAAGCGGTACAGAGAAGTACTTCGCGATCATTTAAAGACATACCAGTAACAATGGTGTTAGTGGTTCTATTAAATTCGGTAGCCACGGGGCTCCTCGGGGGTTGCACTGCAGAAGTAGAGGGGCTACTCGCAGAACTAGGTGTAGAATTAATAGGAAAAAAATGTAAGAGACTGTGATGAAATTGGCCACAATGTAAACATCTTTTTTCTGATTTGCATTGCTGGGGTAAATTATGCTTTGAGGCCAAACAGTTGACACACGCTTTATGTTGTTTAACAATCTCAAAACGTTGCTGGGGAGTTTTCGCCAAAAAATTAGGACATCTGTATATTATATGATCGCCACTTTTACAGAGAAAACAAAAATTTTGAGGGTTTGGAGTATTATTTAAGCCACTTTGGCCATTTGGAGACTGGGAGGCATTTTTGGAGGCTCTCTGAAACAAAGCAGATCGATTTTGAAACTTTGCTTGATTTTTCTGACTTGAAATTGACAAATCTTTATTTTTTAAGTAATCTTGAGTTTGTTGTATTTGCTCCAACGCAATGCAATGGCTAGAAACAAAAGCACGAATTTTATCATAAGAGGGGATCTCATTGGAGCAATAATTTTGCTCAAATGCCTTGCGCGTGGTTGGGTTCAACCTATCCAAGAGCATTTGTGCCATAATATAATCCCAAAACTCCGTTTTAAAACCCATGACTTTTAAAGCACTTAAGTTTTTCGAAAAACAATCAAGCAAATTCCTCAAATTCGTAGCATTCTCTTTAGTAAGAGGAGAGAAGCCTTCAATTGCCTTCCAGTGAAGGTAAGCTTGTAATCGTTTATTTGTATACCTATCCACCAAGGTGTGGTAGGCATTTAAATAATTTTCAGCAAGGATAGGAATGTCAGAAATGACATCCAGGGCAGGGCCCTTTAAATTAGAAAAAAGCAAATTGAATTTTTCAAAGTTTCCCAGCGACCTATTATTGTGCACGGTAGCATTAAAGGCTTGCAAAAAGGTTGGAAACTCCTTAAATTCCCCTTGAAAAAGAGGTATTTTTATCCTAGGCAGTAAACCATGCTGGTCTGTGGAGGCACAGGGACTGCCCATGGGATTTATCGTACTGCTCAAAAGCCCTCCATCTTCAAAGGGTAGTTCGAAAAGTTCGTAAAATATAGTGGAAATCTCGTCACAGCGTTTGCAAAAGTCCATAGCCACTTTGTTTTCTACTACTAAGCGATCCTCATCAGAGGCTACCAACGTCAACAAAGTATTATGGTGCTTTTCAAAATCTTTTTTGATTTTTGACAATGTCCGAAATTTGACTTTAAAGCCGCTGTGATAGGCAGGGTCATTTTTTGCGAGGGTCGCGGATTCAATGATCAAATTTAGCTGTGAAATCGCACTATAGCGCAAGGCTTTAGCCTTTAAAATTTTATCCGAACTAGACATGATTTAAAAAAAAATCCAAAAAATAATTGACAAAAATTAGGTAAACTGAAAAAAAAATCAAAATTTGGACACCCTGTATAAATATTAATGTCCTACGTTTAATTACAATAATCAAACTATAAGCGCACAAAAGTAAAGAAAATACCCGATGCAAACTAATGATAACAAAAAACTTGTGTATAAGTTTTTTTATCTTCGCCTCGCGAATTCAAATAAGTAGGTACCTACTATGTATTAAATTTAAAAATAAATACCTACAAATCAAAAGCATTTAATTTGGTAAAACTATTTATCTGCCTTTACACGAAAACAAATTCTCAAGTTAAGAATTAAATTTCCTTCAAAATTTATTATGCACGCAAAAAATGGATACAATCATAGCCATTTGCAGACAGATATTATAATAGTAAATTAGAAATAGATATATTCATAGCAATTTTTACGCAAAAACGAATATAGTAAAGCATCCGCAATCGGATATAGTCATAGCAATTTGCAATAAGCAAAAATGAATATGGCAATTTGGAGATTTTTTTCGAGCAAATTGGATATAATTATAGCAATCCACAAATGTGAAGGCACAACGGCTAAAATAATAGCACTTTGCAGACACTATTTTAAACTATTTCCAGTGACAAACAAAAAAACACCCAAATTCCATACGGTTTTTTTTTTTTTACAAAAAAGAAACGAAAAAACTTGATTTATTCGAAACAAAAAAAAGCATAGTAGTTTACAGATTTTATCTGTGTTTGGTTTTTCGCATGAAAAGGCTAAATTTATTGTTAAAAATATTTAATTTTTACACAAAAAAAATCGCAAAATGTATTTTAGAAACCTAGGGGTTTTCTAAAGTAGGCATGTAAGAAAAACAAGGGTTTTTCTTGCATTTGTTTTTACACAAAAAAAAATCGCAAAATGTATTTTAGAAACCTAGGGGTTTTCTAAAGTAGGCATGTAAGAAAAACAAGGGTTTTTCTTGCATTTGAAACCAGTAAAAAAGGCATTTAGGAAAAACAAGGGTTTTTCTTGCATTTGAAACCAGTAAAAAAAAACTAACCTAAAAAGGCAAAAAAACGATTCCAGAAATCCGGGTCGCTAAGGATCAAAAATGGGGTTCCCTGGTGGTCCAGAAAGGAGATTGTCTGGAATTTAACGGTGTCAGGTGTGGACTGTATAAAGTTAAGGGAATAAGGTCATAGGCTAAGCTGGTACAAGGGATTCTGAAATGGTCTAGTTTACCTTCTAGGTTAGTGTAGCAATAAACAAATGTATGTAAGGTAAAAATAATGCATTTTCACTTACCATTTTTATACAGGAAGTGGAACTCATGGGAGGACGCGCTGTTAAACCGTAGTTTTTGCACCCCACATTAATGTGGTAGGAGAGTCGCTAACACGCGTGTGTTCTCGTTCGAAGGCGAAACGGTTCTCTGTGATGCTGCAGCAGATATCGCTACTGCGTTCGTTCTCCCACATGTCGCCCAGTGGCGTCGTTAATCCATAGGCGTAGGAGAAAAGGAATAAGTAGGAAGGAATGAGATTACGAAGGTCCATATTAAAGGAACTAGGAACCTTAGTAATTCAAAATGCATTTTATGTAAAGTAAATTAATTATAGCAAATTGTAATATTTGCCTTTAAAACCGCGGGAGTTTCAAATGCAAATAACCCAGTAATTTTAGGTACTTAATTAGTTAATTAATACTAAATAAACAAAAAATAGAAAATGCTCTAGTGAATCACCAAATAGCCTAATTCGAACCAATTTGGTAAATTATAGTAAAAAGAACATATTTACAAAAAGGAAGGCGGGACGAACCACAGGTTTTCCAAGTAAGGCCTCGTAGAACGACTTCCATTAGTCTTTCAAATGTAGCTGGGGCATTGCACAGGCCAAATGGCATCACATTAAACTGATAAAGTCCACTTCCAGCAGAGAATGCAGTCTTTTCTTTATCTCTTTCAAAGATTCCTACTTGCCAATACCCACTTTTCAGGTCAAGAGTAGAAAACCAATATGATCCTGCCAACGTTGGTAATGTGTCGTCTATTCTTGGCAGTGGGTAACTATCTTTCTTGGTCACATCGTTAAGTTTCCTGTAGTCGACACAAAATCTAGTACTTCCATCCTTTTTAGTGACCAACACCACAGGAGATGACCAAGGACTTGATGACTCTTCAATAACACCGTCGCTGAGCATTTTATTAATGAGATTGTGCACTTCTTCTTGCTTGGCCATTGGTAGTCTTCTTGGGGGTTGTCTTATCGGTTGGGCATCGCCAGTGTTGATAGCATGTTGAATAAGGTTTGTGCGTCCCGAACTACTCCTAGTTTCGAAGATATTACTATGTTCTTCTATAAACTCTCTCGCTTTACTAAATTCTTCCGGAGTGAGATGTTGCCAAGTTGACTCAAATTGCTGAAGTACCTCCATTGGTAACTTGCTTGTATCCTCGGAAGTTGGCTCTTCACATCTTGTTACTTTCTGTACTGGTTCAAATAATGCTACCACCTCCCCCTTATTAATTTTGACACTATTTGGGAAAATATTGGCGACTCTAATCGGGATGTCTTTATCGGTTTTAACTAGTGATTTTGCAACGAGGTAGGTGTTGGGTGTGTTTTGTTGGCTTATGAGTCCGACGCAGCTTGATGTTTTACTTTCTAGCCTCCCAAAAATTATGGTCTCACTGTTACCGACTAGTCTTGTTGTGCATACTGCCACCACCTTTATTGGTTCTTTATTGATGTGACTATTTGACAAAATGAACTCTTCGTTCCCAAATCTTAGGGTATTAAGTTTATTATCAAACGCAAATCCATGTTGACTTATCAGGTCCATTCCCAAAATAAATTCGTCTTCTATGTCTGCAACTAATACCGAGTGGCGAATCTTCAACCTCCCCAGCTGTAGGTCTATGTCTGTCTGCCCCAACACGTCGGCGGATTCTCCAGTCACAGTCTTAAGTGTTATTTTCTTTTCTGTTGGTCGAATTTTATATCTCGTTGCAATTTTGAACTTAAGCAATGATATGGCAGCACCAGTGTCTACTGTTATATTAACTTTTCTTCCATTAATAAGTCCGTCGATGTTAAGACTGTCAGCAGTATGTTTTAAGCTCTTGATAGAGTAAATTTTGGGGGCTAAATTCCCATTAGCCAACACCCGCCCCTCTGCGTTGACTAGTTTTAGTCTTTCCTGATATCTTCTTCGGTACTCTGTCCCAGTAGATGGTGAGCGAGACCTCATTTGGACACGACAATCGCGTTGAATATGCCCTGTACGTCCGCATCTGAAACACTTTACATTTGGAGGGGATCGTCTACTTTCTTTCAAAGAATCAATCTTCTCTATCAGTGATTGAAACAGTTGGTTTAGCGTTTTTAAGTTGACCTCATCTCCAGTGCTCATTTCTTCTCCCTCCTGAATTGAAACAGCTCTTACTTTTGGCCTGGACATATTATTTGATGATTCAATTTCAAGGGCTCGAATCAACACTTCACTGCTGTTATGGAAGCGTTCTCGACGAAGTAATTTTGCTAAGTCCGTGTCTCGCAAGCCGTTAATAAAGCGATCTACCGTGAAGGGATCTCTGTAATTTTCTGGCATTTCTGGGTAAGCCAAGTACATCAGCCTCCTGATATCCGCTTCATACTCTTGTAATGATTCTCCTGGTCTTTGTTGACGAATATTTAATTCTGACCAATGTAAATTTCGCAAGTGTTCGTCTCCATACCTTCTTTCTAACGCTGCCACTAAAGCATTATAATTCTGTTTTTGTTCGACTGGAATGGACCGTAAAAGTCCCAGAGCAGGTTCTCGTAGAGCTACTAACAAAGCTCTAGCTTTTTCTTCATCATCCCAACCATTTGCAGCAGCGGCAGCTTCAAACTGTTGTTTGTAAGTAGACCAGGAAGACGTACCATCAAAATTTGGAGGCTTAATGTTTTGGTTGGAATTTACAACACATCCTTGAGCTTTTATTTTGTTGTGTTCTTTCTGAAGCTGTATAAGCTGTTTTGACACGTCCTGGAATTTTTCTTCCATGGTTTGAAAAACTTCTTCTCTAACATTCTGTAGTTTGGTCTCCACTTTTTCTTCTACATTCTGCATTCTATGAGTTATGTCTTCCTTAAGGTCTTCGGTTGCTGTCTTGAACTCCTCTCTCAGCTGTTCAGAGTTGCTCTTTATTTGATCGAAGTTTTCTTGAATGCCATCTAATCTTTGCTGAAATGTCTGTTTCATGTCGTTCTGGTTTTGTTCCATGGTCTGCTTCATGTCGTCCATGGTCCGTTTCATATCGCCCTGGTTTTGTTCAATGGTCTGTCTCATATTGTCCTGATTTTGCTCAATGGTCTGTCTTATATCGTTCTGGTTTTGAGCCATTTGAGCTGCTAGAGCCTGCATCATTTTAGTTAGATCTTCCATCTTTGCCGATCCTTGTCTAGTAAGCATCAACTTCCTAATAAATCACTTAAAACGTCTATTTTAAGGCTATAAAGCGAATGTCGAAGTCGGTTTTTCAATATCTCTTCCAATTCTTAAATAGAACCTAATGGAATGTTCTGGAATATACAGGTAAATGCTACTCTTTCTGCTACTAGGCAAATGTAGAAGTCACTTTTTGATTATCTCTTTTGGTTTTTGAATAAAACAATATCGAACTTCTTCGAATATTCTGGAAAAATCACTTACTGTTTTTCTGTCCAATTGTCCTATCCGGTGGTAATATGTAAGGGTAGTTTTGCACTATTCAGTTCCGAATATTCTGGCAAAATCACTTACTGTTCTTCTTTTTAATTGTCCTAGCCGGTGGTACTGTGTAAGGATAGTCTTTGCACTATTTATTTCTTTTAATCTCACTTCTGACACCAATTGTTACGGGTTCACAACGACAAATTAAAACTTGCAATTGTCAAAAAAACGATATGTCAATTTATTTCGACAATTATGTACAAAACCCGCACTTAAAGTTACTAATAACTCACTACTGTAATCGGTCTATTATATCTCACTACTACGGCAGTTGGTTATCTCTGACTGACTGACTCTGATGCACGACGTCCGGCCTTATATATGAGGGCTGCTTACTATTCGAGAACCCTTCCATATTTGTTCGATTCGCAATCATTCCAGCCCTTTTCTAGGCTTTCGCATACCAGTTTGTCACAGATAACGCAACTAAAACCTAGATTAAGAATACAACCTTAATATAAATCAACCTAATACTACACTAAACCTAAATAAACTCCCATTATAAAATTTAAATAACTTAAATTTGTAACAGTATCAAATGCTTTACATAAATCCAGCAACAGCAAACAGCCTTTAGCATTTTGATCGATTTTTAGTTGAATATCTGTTACAATAACCAATGCAGCAGTTTCTGCTTTCCTGGATTCGCAAAAGCCTTACTACCCATCAAACTATATTTAAAAAAATTGACGTCATTATTTTCTTCTAAAAAAGTTGCTATCAAAAGGTTCTTATAGAATAAAAAAATCTTGCAAAATGAGCGAGATATAAGGGAATATTAAAAAAGCAACTTTTTCAAAAACTCCCTGTATTAGCGAAACTACGGGGTATAGCAAAAATCTGATTACACCATTTTTAAGGGCTTAAACAAACAGCACGGTAAGGTGCAATCAGAAAATCGATACGTTTAATATTAACCGAGTTTCACATTTAGTCCCATCAAAAATAGGACACGCTGTACTCCCCACTATTTTGGTTGGTTAAAAAATCCAATATCTAACTGTTCTATAATCTGTGTGGTTAGTCTAACATCTAATCTATAATACTGTCAGGAATGAAAATAACCCCTGACTGTGCCACTGTACGAAACCATCTTGGAAAAACGAAAAACGCAATTATGGTTCTGTTGAGATAAGAAAGTGGTTCCGCCTCCCTCCAAAATGGTAAACAGTTGGTTACCGCCTACCTACACAGCAGGTGGTTGATGAGAGAGAAACTACTAAAAAGTGAAGAGTGGGAGTTGTAATGGTTAAGCGTGGGGATACAGCAAGTAGCGAGAGGGTTTTCCCTTCAAAGTGATTGGACATGGAAAAACTGTGAGATAAGAAAATGTTGTCTAGAAAATGTATTTTATCTCTGTTTTTGTTTAGGTTATCTTGTTTAGCTCATTAGCTAGAATGTAGAGTAAACTTTAGGATTATCAGCAACGCCTCTGACTTGGTTTCTCCAAGCTCTTTAAAGAGGGGATAATGGATTATTTAGGTCCAACCTACCGTTTATAAAAACCCAAACTTTGAGGAGACAAGTCGGTATTCACATTCTAAGTTTTGTTGAACTTAACTAAAACCTCTAAAGTAATTATCACTAAAGAAACATAAGATTTTTATATTTGAAGAATAGTTTGCAGTTTGTTATTTTGGTAAGTTAAAGTATTTTTTATTTTAACATTTTGGGTCTTGTTTGTTTTATAGGTCATAAGAAAAGTCTTGTAACAATTTGTAAATTGCAACAGAGTTTTATTTTGTATTCATTAAAGTTTGTAACGTTTTTAAAACGGTTTTATATTTATTTTATATACACAAGAGACCTCGTTTAAGGGCTCGATTTAAAAATAATATCGTACACGACAATACTTACCAGGACTATCCTTTAAATTGAGCTTTAAACTTTGAAAAATTTGGAAACTCTCGGTATTTCCGGCGTGACTCAGCTCTCTTGTGAGCTGTACCGTGTCGACTTCTCTGTAGCGAAACTCGTTCTCACAGTTATGACTAGATTGTGTATTTGAACTACTGCTAGGGCTCTGGTTTCCTGAATTCAAAAAGTTCTTATAAGAGATTGTCGTTTCGTAGTATCAAAATTATTTCAAATGATTTTGATAAAACAAATCGAAACATTCAAATTCCAATAAAATATCACAAATAATATACAGTAGAAATAATATCCAATTTGGTCACTGGAATCTGAACAAAGCAGGACTTGTGCTATTAAGACAGAACACTGCCAGCGCGCAGCACTTTTCCACTTTCTTCAGACTTGTGCCATTTTTAAAAATTAAATGTAACTTGTAAGGGATTGTAAATTAGTTGTAAAACATTATATAAATATTCTGTGTAAAAATATGCAAAAAAATTTTTTTAGTTGCCAGTTATACATAGTATAAAATGATGAAATAAATATATTAAAATACAAGTGATAAATAGGTATAAGTTAGTACACTAACATTAATTAGACTAATAATAATAATGTAGGATAGTGTAGATTAGGTAGAGTTTGTATTTTTTTTTTCCTTTTAAGGGAATAAAGTTTTAGGAACTTCTACGTTTAAGGACAGTAAGTGTTGTTAACAAGATTTTTTTAATTATGGTCTGTGATTAACAACTTCTCTGAGCTCAGCAGGAAGAGAATTAAATATTTTTGGGGCCATGTAAGATATGCATTTTTGTGAAAGCCTTTTATTTTTTTTTTGGAATTTTGGCCGTTTTGAGAGTTACTTGCCTTGTGCTGTATGTTGAATTTAATATTTTACGAATACTATTGTTTTTGAAAACGTAAATTAGGATTTTGTATGCATATAATTGAGCTAACTGGAAAACACGAAAATTTTGAAATAAAAGTTCTGTTGAGTATCGTCGGCTCTTCCTGAGTATAAATTTTATTCAGGATTTTTGTATCACCTCCATGCACATAAGTGATGAATCATAGCTACTCCCCCATACCATACTGAAGGACGGATTCAAAAAGTGCCTGGCATACTGTTCTGAGATTTCGTATATTTAACGAGCTCCTCAGTTTCTTTAAAATAAAAATTATTTTTCTTAATTTGGAAGCTAGCGTTTTTGCGTGTAATTTAAATGAAGTAATTGATTGTCTAGAATGACTTCTAAGTATTTTACAGATTGTACTGTTTGAACTGACAAAGGGCAGTTGCAATTTGTAATATTACTGCAGTTATGGAGTGCGATTTTTTCAAAATAGGGCTTAGTTCGATCATCTATAAAAAATGGTAAGAGTTTGGTTTTTTCCAGCCATTGTTTTACCCACTTTAGAGCAACCTGACATTTGTGTTCCACTTTAGTCCATGAGTTGCCTTCAATTAAAATAACTGTATCATCTGCACACGATATGCATTCAAAAGCTAGTTCGTGGTCGAGAAGATCGTTAATGTAAATCAAAAATAATACAGGACCCAATACTGTTCCTTGAGGTACACCAAGGTCTACTATTCGCGATGAGCTAGTGGATTCTCCTATAGTAACTTTCTGAGTTCTCTCAGTAAGGTAGCTTGTAACTGGATTTAAAACTACACCCCGAACCCCAATAATTTGTTTTTTTTTTTGTAAAAGTTTGTGATCGACCGTGGCAAAAGCTTTTCTTAGGTCTAGAAAGAGTCCTGCCGATGATTTTGAATTATCCAATTTAGAAAATATTTTTTTGTTACGAATGCTAAAGCATTTTCTGTACTTAGACTTTCTTGAAAGCCAAATTATTTTTTACTTATAATTTTATTGATTTGCAACCATTTAACTATTCTTGCCTTTAAAATTTTTTCATATATTTTTGCAAAAATTGATAGAAACGATATTGGTCGATAATTAACTTGCTTGCTACCCGGTCTTAAACAAGGGTTTTATTATTGGCGACTTTTAGATGAGCGGGAAAGAGTTCTGAAAATTAACTTCGCAAGATTTGTCACTTGACCAGCAGTGTTCTGAGGAGTCCCATAAGGACGAAACGGTTAACTGTCAACACTTATTAGGTGTCCATTAGATCTTGGACCTCCGTGAGGTTAAGCTTTCAAGCTACCCACGGAAAAATATAAGGGAAACAAAAAACTCCTTTTTGCCCGATTAGCCATGAAACTTGTTTGGATTTTTTTATTTTATGTTTTAAGTTTAATTCTTTTAAGTATTTTTTTAGTTAGGTATATTTATTTGTTCCGGTAGTTTTTTTTCCAATATCTGCAAAAAAATTATTAAAACATTCTGCTTTATCAGTGTCATTTGTGAGTGTGTTTCCGAGTCGTCTGTTATGTGACCAATTTTAGTGTTTCTCCGATTCATACCCAAAGCATCCTTTACCGTCCCACACAGGCGGGTTTTAAGAAAAAGCTGGCCATAACCCCTAAACATTAAAAAGCCCTGTTTAATTGTAAAATTGCTATTAGTGCAATCACTGATGATCATGCTAGGCCGTGACACATTACACGCCTATTTTGAAAAACAATGCCATAGTAATGACAGATGAAACGTCCATTTAATTTTTTATGTTATTTGCGTTACTTAAATTTACAAAAATTGATGATTAAAAAGCCCTTTTAAAACTTGCGCCTATTATCAAAAATAATTTTTTTGAACATGGATTTTGAGTCTGGAGGTCTCTAGCTATTTATTGTACGTATTTAACATTGTTTTTTATTTTATTGGTAATATTTTAAACCGGTTTAAAGGAAACGTTGGAGAAAACTTTTTAAATTTTCATTTTTTGAAATAGAACTTGACCAAATGTTTCAACTTCATCAACTTTATTGACATTTTTGGTCCTATTAAGTGCATGCATATGTTTTCTAAGTAACAAAGTCAGTTTCAGCTGCAGAGTTATGCGGATCAAGTAAAAAAGTTAAAATTTCTTTTTGTGTATATAAAAATTGTCCAGTGAAAAATACGTACATAATATGCAGAAATTAATAAATAAGTTTTCTTAGCTTTAATAATAATGGTTTTTGTAAACCAAAAGTATACTTATTATGTCACATGTATTCTGATTTCATTTTTACCTTCCTAGCCCGCGCAGCAATGGCGTATACGTATTATTTTGACAACCAAAAAAATTGAGATAACACTGAAAATGTGTTATTTTGGTGTATTGTATCTGTCTGTATTTAGGTGTGCGTGTGAAAATATGGCATGTGTCATATCAAACGAGTCTGGAGGTAAACAAAATACATTTTAGTTTTTTTTAAGGGTAGGGGTAGATTTACAAAATTAGAGTTTAAGTCAAAATATGGCTTGTGTGGTATCAAACGAAAGGTAATTGAGTCTGGAGTTGAATAAAATATATTTCATTTTTTAGTTATATTGGTTTACACGTACACTATAACTATAGTATCTAGTGTGAGCTTAGGTGCCCATATATTGGCAGAGTGTTTTTTTTGCTAGACAATATACTTTATTAATAACGAAAGTAGGAAAAAACAGATATAGTTCAATTAACTTTTTTTGCAAAAATATCACATTGTTTTATGCAATTGCGAATTATACATACCTACATGCTGGTTAAAACATTTTTTCATGGAGCTCTGCAATTATTAAAATCAAATATTTCAATATCTTGTAAAAGTTTATACAGGTAAAATTCTGGTTTCAACGATTTTTTAGGAAGCATTTTAATTAATTAGTAAAGTTCCAAATTTATTTTTTTTGTGCGGGGTCCTTAAATAATTTTTCTTCTTTATCTTTTTTAAACAATAAATCATATATTTTTTTATTACTATATGCAATTTTAGGGGGCTCTAAATGGATCTTAGGTTTTGACCAGCTTTTTCGTGAAATCCGCCTGTGTGCGTCCCCCAAAATTTTTTGGGGCTGCTTTTGTTTTCCTTAAATGTTCGCTGATAGTATTGATTTTTTGTTTTTTGTATCAGGGAGTAAATTTGTTTTTTATAGTTTGTATATTGGAGTTTAAGGGATTAATCGTAAGGGTGTAGTTTTCGTTTTTTAAATAGTTTGTCTCTTGTATTTATCGATTTTGTAATACCTGTGGTTATCCAGGGGGTTCTTTTCATTTCATGTCTACAGGGTGTCCCAGAACTAATGGTACATAGTTAAACTGTAGATTCCCTGGGTCAAAATATTACGATTTAGCCATACTTACCTTAGTCCAAAAGTTCGTACTAACGGAGATACAGGGTGTTAAACTTTATTTTTTTCAATTCGAATTTATTTAATAACTTTTAATAATTAATATTTTTGCAAAAACAAACCAGCGTGTAAGTTTTTTTAAAATTGGCAAGATGATTCCGTTAAAAAATTTGATGTACAATGTACAGGGTGTTCCTCAGATCACTACCATTGCATAAAAATCAGTGTATTTTTGTTGTGCCTAGGTGTATACCAGTTTTTATGTAAAATAATGGTTTTCCCATTCTTTTTATGTAAAAAAGTTATACTGTTTTAAAGTCGCTCAGAGCAACGGTTTTTGAGATTTTTGCATTTAAAGTTTTTATTGCATGTGAGTGATATGCCTAATTTATGTATGATACTTTCTTCAATTCATTCTACTAATTAATAATTTTGCAGAAAAAAATCTGGTTGGTGGTTTTTGGGCATGGACAACTTAATTTTGGTAAAAAAAAAAATATTATACAGGGTGTTCTCTGGGTCGGTACCGTTATATTAAAATAGGTCTAACTTTTTTGTTCCTCGGTGTATACAAGACTCTATTAAAAACATAAATTTTTTAATTCTATTTAAGTAAAAAAGTTATAGAGTTTAGATGTCGCTTTTAAGATATTTGATTAAATTCTTACCTACTTCATACATATTAGCTATAATCAATACTTTTTTATAGCATTCTATGATTGGATGTTTTCTTAAGAAATATTAACTTAAAAAATATACAGGGTGGTTCTTAAATTATCATAAGTGTGTTAAAACAATTGTAAGTTATTGTCCGTTATTGCAATTTTGTAGGGCTATGTTTTTAATGGGGAACAAAAACCTCTTCGTTTTAGTTTTTTTTAAAAATGGTAAGTACGTATACTTTATTAATGCAAGTATTTTTTTATTGTTTTGAAAAAAAAAATTATGTATCAATAAAATTAATATTTTATTATTTATTGAAAAAAATATCAAATTTCTTAAGCGTGGCGCTCTCAGCAACTAAGTTAAAACTGACAAATAGTAAATCAAACTTAAAACTGTTTATTATTGTAGGTTCAAATTCAAAATGCTGAAGAGGCGTTAATTTAAAATCAGACGTTCGTATAATAAGCGAATAAACAAATGTATTCAGGTTAACGGTGATTTTTTGTTTTTCTATCTAAAAATTTGTTGTTGCAATAAAATATGTATAATTTTTATAATTGGTTTTTGTTTTTTTTTTGCTAATAATTATTTAATAATTAAAATAATAATCTGTTTAAAAACCAGCTTAAGTATACACCGAGGCACAAAAAAATACACTGATGATTTTAACGCAATGGTAGTGGTCCAAAGAACACCCTGTACATTGTACATCAAATTTTTCAACGGAATCATCTTGCAAATTTCATAAAAACCTACATGCTGGTTAGTTTTTGCAAAAATATTAATTAGTAGAATGAATTGAAGAAAGTATCATACATAAATTATGCATATCACTCACATGCAATAAAAACTTTAAATGCAAAAATTTCAAAAACAGTTGCTCTGAGCGACATTAAAACAGTATAACTTTTTTACATAAAAAGGATGGGAAAACCATTATTTTACATAAAAACTGGTATACACTGAGGCACAAAAAAAAGGCACTGATTTTAATGCAATGCTAGTGGTCCAGGGAGCACCCTGTACACTGTACATCAAAATTTTCACCGGAATCGTCTTGCCAATTTCAAAAAAACTTACACGCTGGTTATTTTTTGCAAAAATATTAATTAGTAAAAAAGTTATTAAAGAAAATCGAATTGAAAAAATAAAGTTTAACACCCTGTATCTCGGTTAGTACGAACTTTTGGACTAAGGTAAGTATGGCTAAATCGTAATATTTTGACCCAGGGAATCTACAGTTTAACTATGTACCATTAGTTCTGGGACACCCTGTATATTTTTTGTTATTTTACTAGAAATCTCAATATGTTTACTAAATGCTTGAACAAAATTTTCCATGCTCACACTTGGGTCAGGTACACTAAAAACGTTTCCCACGATTCGCGTGCGAGAAGAGTCCTTAGTTGATCGTAGTTTGTTTTAAGATTTTTGTACGTAATTTTGTCTGTCGAAGGGAGATCTAGAGGCAGTGATAATGATTTGTGTTTGTTCATTCATCATTTACTCCATTAACAAGAATGTGATCCAAGCAACTTTTTTGGTCGTTTCTTTCGCGTGTATACTCATTAATAAGAGAAAGTAACCCATGTTCGTGTAGGTTATTTAAATACTCTTCGATTTTATCTATTTTATCCTGTTTTAATATGTGTATATTGTCAAGAATGCAAATAACCCCTGACTGTGCCACTGTACGAAACCATCTTGGAAAAGCGACAAACACAATTATGGTTCTGTTGAGATAAGAAAGTGGTTCCGCCTCCCTCCAAAATAGAAAACATTTGGTTGCCGCCCACTACACGGCAGATGGTTATGGCGAGAAAAACTATTGAAAAGTCTAGAGTGGGAGTCGTAATGGTTGAGCGTGGGGATACAGCAAGTAGCGAGAGGGTTTTCCCTTTAAAGTGATTGGACATTGAAAAACTGTGAGATAAGAAGATGTTGTCTATTAAATGTATTTTATCTCTGTTTTTGTTTAGCTTATCTTGTTTAGCTCATTAGCTAGAATGTAAAGTAAATTTTAGGATTATCAGCAATGCCACTGACTTGGTTCCTCCAAGCTCTTTAAAGAGGGGATAATGGATTATTTAGGTCCAACCTAAGCTTTATAAAAACCCAAACTTTGAGAAGACAAGTCGGTAGTTACATTCTAAGTTTTGTTGAATTTAACTAAAACTTCTAAAATTAATTGTCAGTAAAGAAACATAAGATTTTTATATTTAAAGAATATTTTGCAGTTTGTTATTATGGTAAGTTAAAGTTTTTATTTTAATATTTTGGGTCTTGTTCGTTTTATAGGTCATAAGAAAAGTCTTGTAACAATTTGCAAATTGCAACAGAGTTTTATTTTGTATGCATTAAAGTTTGTAACGTTTTTAAAACTGTTTTATATTTATTTTATACACACAAGAGATCCATTACGGTAACCTCGTTTAAGGGCTCGATTTAAAATAAAATCGTACCCGACAATATTAATGTCGTCAATAATAATTCCAAGGTTGGAGGGTTGTTCAAGGGTAAATAAAGGATATGAAATTAGCACTCACCTATACTGACACTGTCATTTGACAGCGAGTCATCTGAATAACAGGAACTTTTGTCGGAGTTTCTTCTTAGAAAAAAATCATCCGAAGGGTTCGGTGCAATTTCCTCCGAAACCGATTTGCTCTCACTTTCTTGACTAGTTTTGCGACCTGTTAATAAAATATACATGGTAAGAAAGGCAGCTATGGGAAATCGGGTACATTGTTTTCTTTTTGATAAGCGTAATCACTATTACGGCACTGGCGGCTCGCGAGGTAGTGCCACGGAGCCATGGCACTACCGTATTTTTCTGCAAAAACAAGTTTTTTTTATTTTTAAAACATCTTTATTGGATTTCATTTTATCTTATGCATTTCTTTTTCATTAATACCGCGTGCACAAGTCTACATGTAGGGGGCTTAATTTCCATAAGAGGATAAATAAATTTAAAAAAAAAAACTTTTTGAAAACAAGCTTTTATAAAATGCACTAAAAACCATAAAATAATTTTTTGAGTGTTCTGATATCATAATAATAAAAGCGATGGGCGTATTAAAGGAAATTTACCCGTTTTTGTTTTAGCCTTGTTAACTCGAAGTTCAGTGAAAATTTAAATTTATTATATTATAGCAGACAAATGTAAGGGTAGACAATTTAACCCAACCCAACCCTACTGAAGCTACCCTTACATTTTTTTGATATAGATGGACATTATTACGCCTGCTTCATATTAGGCAGATCATCCGCGACCGGCAGTGTGTCGATTTATTTTGTCACATTGAAAAAGAAGAGTCGGCCCATCATCGGTTGTGGACGATCCACCAAATGCGCATGGAAAGGCATCTACCTAATAATCAATACGCCCATCGCTTTTATTATTATGATATTAGAACACTCAAAAAATTATTTTATGCTTTTTAGTCCATTTTATAAAAGCTTGTTTTCAAAAAGTTTTTTTTTCTAAATTTATTTTTTAATTTTTAGATTTGTCTAAGTCTATGCATTTCAGCTAGCGCATCGATATTGCAGGGAGTCTTTTCTGTCAATTTTGAAATATCTAAGACTTCGATGAGAAGGCCGTCCAACGATTTGATACGGCTCAAGGCGATATAAGCTTGACCTACGTGGAAGTCAGTTAAAAGTAATCAGAAAAACTCGTCATTAAATCCTCCATTTTGAATCCGATATATTGAATTTTTGTAATCTGATCAAAAATTCGTAATCCTCATCCTCAAAAACCCTTAGATACCAATTTTGGTGGAAATCCGACAAACTAAAATTTCACCCCCTCTCCGCCCTCCACGTTAGGGGTGAGGTAGGCAGTCAATGATACCACATTATTGGATTGTCATCGGAACTATAACGCTATGCGAAATTTCAAGTCAATCGGATACGTGGAAGTCAGTTGAAAGTAATCAGAACAACTTGACATTAAATCGTCCATTTTGAATCCGCCATCTTGAATTTTTGTAATCTGATCAAAAATTCGTAATTCTCATCCTCAAAAACCCCCAGATACCAATTTTGGTTGAAATCGGACAAACTAAAGTTTTACCCCCTCTCCTCCCCCCCGTTAGGGGAGGTAGGTACCCGATGAAACCATATTATTGTATTGTCATCGGAACTAAGACGCTATGCGAAATTTGAAGGCAATCGGACGTCTGGAAGTTCTTCAAAAATGAGTTGCAAGATTTGATTACATACATACAGGTGAAGTTAAATAAAAGCTTGTAATAATAATAAACAGATAGATTATAGCATGTATTAATGAGAGACCACGATACGCCCGATTCCCTTCGAAAGCGTTTCAGCGTTGCCAAAAATAACCTTGATACAAAACTCGTAGGTAGTGAGTGGTCGCAGTCGTCACGGAAAACATGAAACATTTGTTTGGGGCAAAAATTATTACATGACTTGATTTTTAGTCCACTTTACAAAAGGTGAAAATTTAATTTTTTGGTTTAACTAAATGTGAGTTTTAGGTGTCCTAAAACACCGAAATCGGCGAATAAAATAAATTGATATAAATAAAATAAATCAAGAACACCTTAAATGATTTTAACCCAATATGATACATAACTTTACTTGTATCGATTTTTGTTTAAAAATGTTGTTTTTGTATCTCAGTCAAAAAGTGCTCTAGAAAGATGGAAAATTCCTAAGGTGTCTGTTTACTTTTAAAAGATTTTCATGTTTCAAACTTTTTTCTGCAGGTTTTCAGTTATCACTGAGCCTGCGAGCATTTAAAGTATTATTCCTCCAATATTTTCTCAAAATTTGGTCTTCAACGCATTTACACAAGAAATGTCTGCTTCTATTTTCAAATTTTACTTTGTGGTTTAAGATGGACTACAACTCATAATTTTGATAATTGTATGAGGCTTCATACCACCTCTGCCACACCCTAGGGTCTCGCCCCCCTCCCACGTCCACTACCCATCTTGCGCCACTGTGGTCCACCATTACCTTTCTTTATAGATGGACTAAAGACGCATTACAAAAACTAAAATTAAATAATATTTAGTTTACCTGTGGATTGGTAAGTTATTTTTGAAACAAAATTGACTTTAGTGAATATGAAACGGAAATCAATAACCAGAATAACACTTTAAAATACTGCTTGTTTGTAAAAGTAAGTGAATTATTTACTTTTAGGTACAAGCAGATTTTTTATTATTCCGGTTGTGTATCACCCCGACACTTACATAAAACTAACTAAATTGACCTTTCGCATTGAGTAGCGACTTATACGGATATTTTGGCTAAACCGGCAATGTTGGATGTACGCTTTTCTGCTTTCCCATGGAATCCTTATGACCCATATGACCTTAATATGTCGTCGGTATAACCGATATGTCGTAATATCCGATATCGTTATAAGCGATATTCACTGTATACTATTTTATTCGTCAGGGAAGTATTTACCAAATTATATGAATAAAAGCAATAATGTAGTTTATAAAGTATAAAAATGACCACTTTATTTTTAGTCATTTTCCTCAAAATCTTGGAAAATACCCTACAAATTAATTGCTTAATACCTAGGAATATCATAATTATGTCGACAGCAGCGACTTAATTGACCTAAACGATACTAATCCCTAAATACGAAGATCTTTTTATAATCCCTTTTTCAATAAAATAAATTATGACCACTTTATTTTTAATCCTTTTCCTCAAGATCTTGGAAAATACCGTACAAATTAATTGCTTAATACCTTGGAATATTATAATTATGTCGACAGCAGCGACTTAATTGACCTAAACGATGCTAATCCCTAAATACGGAGATATTTTTATAATCCCTTTTTCAATAAAATAAATTATGACCACTTTATGTTTAATCCTTTTCCTCAAAATCTTGGAAAATACCCTACAAATTAATTGCTTAATCCCTTGGAATATTATAATTATGTCGACAGCAGCGAGTTAATTGACCTAAACGATACTAATCCCTAAATACTGAGGTCTTTTTATTATCCCTTTTTCAATAAAATAAATTATGACCACTTTTTTTAATCCTTTGCCTCAAAATCTTGGAAAATACCCTACAAATTAATTGCTTAATACCTTGGAATATTATAATTATGTCGACAGCAGCGACTTAATTGACCTAAACGATGCTAATCCCTAAATACGGAGATATTTTTATAATCCCTTTTTCAATAAAATAAATTATGACCACTTTATGTTTAATCCTTTTCCTCAAAATCTTGGAAAATACCCTACAAATTAATTGCTTAATCCCTTGGAATATTATAATTATGTCGACAGCAGCGAGTTAATTGACCTAAACGATACTAATCCCTAAATACTGAGGTCTTTTTATTATCCCTTTTTCAATAAAATAAATTATGACCACTTTTTTTAATCCTTTGCCTCAAAATCTTGGAAAATACCCTACAAATTAATTGCTTAATACCTTGGAATATTATAATTATGTCGACAGCAGCGACTTAATTGACCTAAACGATGCTAATCCCTAAATACGGAGATATTTTTATAATCCCTTTTTCAATAAAATAAATTATGACCACTTTATGTTTAATCCTTTTCCTCAAAATCTTGGAAAATACCCTACAAATTAATTGCTTAATCCCTTGGAATATTATAATTATGTCGACAGCAGCGAGTTAATTGACCTAAACGATACTAATCCCTAAATACTGAGGTCTTTTTATTATCCCTTTTTCAATAAAATAAATTATGACCACTTTTTTTAATCCTTTGCCTCAAAATCTTGGAAAATACCCTACAAATTAATTGCTTAATACCTTGGAATATTATAATTATGTCGACAGCAGCGACTTAATTGACCTAAACGATGCTAATCCCTAAATACGGAGATATTTTTATAATCCCTTTTTCAATAAAATAAATTATGACCACTTTATGTTTAATCCTTTTCCTCAAAATCTTGGAAAATACCCTACAAATTAATTGCTTAATCCCTTGGAATATTATAATTATGTCGACAGCAGCGAGTTAATTGACCTAAACGATACTAATCCCTAAATACTGAGGTCTTTTTATTATCCCTTTTTCAATAAAATAAATTATGACCACTTTTTTTAATCCTTTGCCTCAAAATCTTGGAAAATACCCTACAAATTAATTGCTTAATACCTTGGAATATTATAATTATGTCGACAGCAGCGACTTAATTGACCTAAACGATGCTAATCCCTAAATACGGAGATATTTTTATAATCCCTTTTTCAATAAAATAAATTATGACCACTTTATGTTTAATCCTTTTCCTCAAAATCTTGGAAAATACCCTACAAATTAATTGCTTAATCCCTTGGAATATTATAATTATGTCGACAGCAGCGAGTTAATTGACCTAAACGATACTAATCCCTAAATACTGAGGTCTTTTTATTATCCCTTTTTCAATAAAATAAATTATGACCACTTTTTTTAATCCTTTGCCTCAAAATCTTGGAAAATACCCTACAAATTAATTGCTTAATCCCTTGGAATATTATAATTATGTCGACAGCAGCGAGTTAATTGACCTAAACGATACTAATCCCTAAATACTGAGGTCTTTTTATTATCCCTTTTTCAATAAAATAAATTATGACCACTTTATGTTTAATCCTTTTCCTCAAAATCTTGGAAAATACCCTACAAAGTTTTCCTTGGAATATTATAATTATGTCGATAATAATTCCTTGGAATATTATAATTATGTCGACAGCAGCGACTTAATTGACCTAAACGATACTAATCCCTAAATACGTAGATATTTTTATTATCCCTTTTTCAATAAAATAAATTTAAAAATATGTACAGGGTTCCTAAGATAGGCTCTAGAGAAGGATATTTTAGCCAAACAAAATTGTAGTACAGTTTGTGCAGCGTAAATATTTTTTTAATACTACTAGTTCTTGCCTTAAAAATAATGTCTCTAATAAAAACCTAACAAAAATCAATACATGAGCTCGTGCGTTGCGAAGTTTATTGCGATTTCCGACAAAAGTTAACGTTATAGAGAAAAGTGTCATAAAGAGTGCTTATACAACAATATAATAAAATCTACAACTTTGTACAACGACTTGTTTGCATATAACCCCAAGACAATCGCAAATCGTGCAAATCATTTTGTTTAATTTTTACTTTTACTTTTAAAAAATAATTTGGTAAAAATATTTATGTTCGTTTACGTTTTACATAATCCGATTTTCTATATATATATATATATATATCGCTGGAAGACAATTTTTTTAAATAAAATTTGTCTTAAATTATCGTACATGGTTCTATCGATTCTTATCTCTCTTACTTTGACACAAAAATTTTAATTAATTAAAAAATCAGTGATTAGTCCCTATTTAAAAAAATACTTAAAAGTAAAAACTCAAAAATATCCCTTGTATTTTTGCCAAAATCGGTCCAGTACTTTTTTTAGAGCTGTTGAGAGACAGAAATAATGACAATAGGATGAAAAACACCCCTCCCCCCCCACCGTTAGTAAAGCAAAAAATTGAAAGAAGTTAGGGTGTTGATACAAAATGCTTGTCTGTTGTCCATTGAAGTACAGTTTCATTCGACAGGTATGTGGCATCAATGTTTTTTTTAATTAAATACAACGATAGAATTCTTTAAACATAACTACTTTATTTAATATTTTCTAAAAATATCTCGAGAATAACCATACGAGTTATTGCTTATCCAAGAAATTCCTTAAGCCGTTAGAATAAAAACTTTTTATCTTCCCAGCAGCTACTTAACAAGCCTTAATGACTAATCTCTAAAGAGGGATTTTTAATCTCTTTCCGAATAAAAGCAGATATTTGTAAACGTCCACTTTTATTTCACTTCCAGCAAGCGCAGAAGGTACTTAGTAAACAAGAAAAAAATGGGTTGCACTGAAACAGTCCTCGAAAGAACATCTTCTCCTAGAAAAGAAACAGTGTTTACTTATGGAATAACTCAAGATAAGCACTACAAGATGTTCAAGAAGCGTTTAGAAGAAAACCCAAAATGTTTTCGGGCCACTGGAACTGACGCATTTCGGAATAAGGTTCTGAGTGCCAACAGCGTTAGACAGAAAAAATAAGAAGAAAGTTTGTCGATGATGGTATACATATCTGGTTCTTTTCAGAGCCAAAACTTTTTTAAAGGGAATTCGTTTAAAAACTCACTTTTTAGTCATTTTTAGCCATCCATAACATAAGTATGGAAAGCAATTGGTATCGTCAAAATAATTTGGTTAAAAAAATACCTATTTTTTTATGCTGTCTGTCTGAGACACAAGAACCAATTTTAACCAAATTTGCGGTGGCCGTGGATAAGGTCAATAAATTTTGGTAGGGATGTGTTGCTGTAGAAGGGTTAGAAAAGCAAGCAATTGAAAGAAGTTAGGGTGTTGATACTAAATGCTTGTCTGTTGTCGATTGAAGTACAGTTTCATTCGACAGGTATCTGGCATCAATGTTTTTTTTAAATTAAATACAGTCGAACCTCTCTAACTCGAACCTTTTAAGCGGTCAAAATTGCTTTCCGCGACGGAGATGGACTATTGGAGAAGAGCAACAGGGAAATCAAAAAGACAAAGAGTTACAAATCAAAGAATAAGATAAATTATGACAGTGGGTGAACTTACTTTAGTGGATGATATAAGAACAAAACGGACATGTACAAAGAATGAATGATGAAAGACTACCTAAACAAATACTACAATGGAAACCAACTGGCCGAAGAAAACGAGGACGGCCAAGGAGAAGGTGGAGAGAAGGAATAGACAGTGAAATAAGAATAAGAGGCCTAGATGATGAATTATGGGCAAACAAAAACGAATGGAGATTGGGTATCGGAAGACGTATTTTAACCTATGTAACTCGAGTGTCTATAACTCGAACTCTCCATAACTCGAACTGTTTTGGTTGTCCCTTCAGGTTCGAGTTATAGAGGTTCGACTGTATAACGATAGAATTCTTTAAACATATATTTAATATTTTCTAAAAATATCTCGAGAATAACCATACGAGTTATTGCTTATAGTCTATGGACAAATCGGCCTAAAAGGGGGTTTCGTGTGCAAGTCGTGCCAACTTTTTGCCGATAAGCCAAGTTAGTTAAGGGCACTCCATAGATCAGGCTTTGACTTGTTGTCATTCTGGTAAATGCGTTTTTTTAAAGATTTGGCCCCCACCACTTTTTTTGCACGATACTTTTTAAAACGATTTATCTTTCTTAAAAATAGCCGTAGAGAGTTTCAAAAATGGCAAATGAATCAGTAAACACCCGCAATAAAATAACTTTATATTATATTTTTCAAAATTTTGCTTCGTTTTTTTAGAAAAAATAAAATAACCGAATTTTTACTTTTTTTTTGTATAGCTAGTAAAGTTTAACCTACATTTTTAATAACACCAAAGCAAAAATTAAAAAAAGTTTCTTTAATTTGGTGTATATAGGTCTTATATAAATGTATATTTTATATTTGTTTCAATAAAAAAAACAATTTGTTGTCACCAAAACGAGTACGCGGACGCCTATAAGGCGACGCGCGGCGTTACGCAGCTGAGGCGTCTTGTAAAACAGGTGATTTCTATTATAATTGTTATCGTTGTTTGATGGTCATTAGGGACCTATTGCAATAGTGCCAGGCACTAATTGTGCCGGGCACTATATTGACAGTTTCGCATTACAAACTGACAGTTGATCTTTCGAAATTGACATACCCAAGTCGAATTTATAAATACCGTCGTTTATTTTCCATTAATAGTGGCGTCACTATTAAATCCGACTAAAAAACACACTTTATTATAGACAATAAAATTGCTTTTTAAATGATGTATAATAAGACAATGGTAGTTTTACCTATAACAATTTAGGGGCGTCCGTAAATAAAATCAATTTTGAAAAATCATTAAATTTATCAAGTTTTATCCATTTTTCACAAAAATTAAGCTTTTTGGAAAAACATAATTTGGCCGTTTATTGTAGAAAATAAAATTTCCTTTTTAACAATGTATTAGTCAGTGGGGTCAGGCCAATGACAAAATCTCCAGCGGCGTCCCTTTATTAAGAAAATATAAAAAAATTAAAGAAACCACATAGGTTTTACCCGATTATCTTAAAAACCAAGCTCTCTATCAAAAATTGTGACCTATAGTCGATTGTAGACAATAAAATTTCCTTTTAAACGTGTATAATAGTGTAAGATTTTTCTTCAGATTAAAACTTCACATGCCTGTGCAACTTAAATCAATTTTTACAAATCACAAACAAATTAATTCTGTTTTCTTTCCAATTTTCTCAGACACTAAGCTCAATTTGCAAAAATGTGTTTTATACTTTATTGTAGGAAATAAAATTTTATTTTTAAGAATGTATAAGTCAGTGGGGTTTAATTAATGACAAACCCTTCAGCGACGTCAATAAAAAAATAAAAAAAATAAAATCATTTTTGTCACATGTTTCACCCGATTTTTTTTTTCGAATATTAAAAGAAATAATTTTTTTTTAAAGTATTTTTTTAATACATTTCAAATCAAGTAATTTAAACTTTGTTGTATTAAAATCGGATAAAAAATAAAAAAGATACAATTTGTCTTTAAATATGCTTTTCCGCCATATTGAATCCGCCATATTAAAAAAAAAGCGCGATTATCACAATGACAAAGCCTGATCTGCTAGGCATGTTAAACAAATTTAAGTTACTTTCAAAAAGTTCTTATGGTTTTCATTAAAAGCATAATTTTTAAATATACCCCAAAGACCCCTATTTTTATCCAGTTATTTGGTAATAACTTAAAAACTAATTAACGCATTGGAACACTTGAACCATATTTGAATAAAGAATTAAATCAGCTATCTTTATTTATTTTATAAATAAAATAAAAAAAGTAAAAAAAAAATACCTTTTTCTTAATTTTTTTTGACAAATACAAAAAAATACATGTTTTCTGACCAATACATTTTTAAATGCATTACAAAGCAAGTATTTTAAACTTTGTTCCATGAAAATCGGATAAAAAATAAAAAAGTTACAATTTTTTTAAAGATACGCCTTTCCGCCATTTTGAATCCGCTAAACCTTTCAAAAAACGCATTTACCAGAATGACAACAAGTCAAAACCTGATATATCGGATACCCTTAACAAAGTTAGCTTATCGGCAGAAAGTTGGCACGACTTGCACACGAAACTTGATTTGACCAAGAAATTCCTTTTGAACCGAACCCGTTAGAACAAAAATGTATTATCTCCACAGCAGCTACTTAACGAGCCTTACTAATCCCTAAAGAGGGATTTTTAATCTCTTTCCGAATAAAAGCAGATATTTGTAAACGTCCACTTTTATTTCACTTCCAGCAAGCGCAGAAGGTACTTAGTACACAAGAAAAAAATGGGTTGCACTGAAACAGTCCTCGAAAGAACATCTTCTCCTAGAAAAGAAACAGTGTTTACTTATGGAATAACTCAAGATAAGCACTACAAGATGTTCAAGAAGCGTTTGGAAGAAAACCCAAAATGTTTTCGGGCCACTGGAACTGACGCATTTCGGAATAAGGTTCTGAGTGCCAACAGCGTTAGACAGAAAAAATAAGATGTCAAACTTCAAAAGTTTGTCGATGATGGTATACATATATATATCTAACTTAACTCGGCTCTTTTTAGAGCCAAAACTTTTTTAAAGAGAATTCGTTTAAAAACTCACTTTTAGCCATCCATACCATAAGTATGGAAAGCAATTGGTATCGTCGAAATAAATTATTTGGGTAAAAAAGACCTATTTTTTTTAAGCTGTCTGTCTGAGACACGAGAACCGATTTTACCCGAATTAAAATTATAAATATCTTAAAAACTACAGTTCGTCAACATTAACGCTATTGAATGTCTAAATGAGCTATTCCATTATTTCGTTTTGTGTTTTAAATATTTTAGCTTACAAAGTGCCCTGAGGCGAACCAATATTTAAAAAAATCTGCAGATCCTGTTTGGGTCGATCACCACTTTTCTAGAAAATTTAGCCAAAATCGGGTCAATACTTTCTTTTAGAGCTGTTGAGATACAGACATCATGACAATATAATATTTTCTAAAAATAACCATACAAGTTATTGCTTAACCAAGAAATTCCTTAAGCCGTTAGAATAACAACTTATTGTCTCCAAAGCAGCTATTTAACGAGCCTTAATGATACTAATCCCTAAAGAGGGATTTTCAATCTCTTTCCCAATAAAAGCAGATATTTGTAAGCGTCCACTTTCATTTCACTTGCAGCAAGCGAAGAAGGTACTTGGTACACAAGAAAAAAATGGTTTGCACAGAAAAAATAAGATGTCAAACTTCAAAAGTTTGTCGATGATGGTATACATATATGTATATACCTAACTTAACTCGGTTCTTTTCAGAGCCAAAACTTTTTTAAAGAGAATTTGTTTAAAAACTCACTTTTTAGCCATCCATCCCATAAGTGCCCACTATTTGCTGTAATGAAATAACAAAAGTGATCTTATCTGGAATGGATGCATATATCTAGAGCTAATGCAAAACCTTGGTTCAACAGCCAGTGTAAACGGCTGTACGGAAAAAACACAGAGCATATAACCTTTGGAAACGACAACAAACCGTCAAAACCACACAGAATTTATAGAAGCCAGAAATAGTTGCAAAATTACTATTGACGCCGCCAAAGAAACATACAATCAAAGAATAAAAAACAGGTTGCTGAATTGTCCAAGTAGTTCTAGGTCCTTTTGGTCTCTTGCAAAAGCCGTTGGATCAAACTTCACCAAGTCATCCATACCACCACTTACAGATAAAAATACTCACTTAGCCACAACATCAGACGAAAAAGCCAATATGCTGGCCAAAATCTTTTCCTCCAACTCAAACCTAACAGTGCCAAATGGAAAAACTCCACCGTTCATTGAAAGGGTTTCCCACAGTATGCCAGAGGTACCCTTTTGTCACAGAGAAATACGAAAATCCCTTAAAAAGTTGGATACAAACAAAGCAATGGGTCCATATGGCATTCCCGCGATAGTACTCAAAAATTGTGCTAGCGAACTCACCCCAACTCGCAAAATTATTCAATTTATCTTATAGGCAAGGAGTATATCCATCATCATGGAAGTCTGCCGCAGTACAACCCATTCCAAAGAAAGGAAAAAAGACAGATCCGTTAAACTATAGACCAATTGCTCTACTTCCGGTGATATCAAAAGTAATGGAAAGAGTTGTGAACAATCACCTATCCAAGTACTTGGAAAAGTACAAAATTATCAACGACAAGCAATACGGATTTCGAAAATATAGGTCAACTGGCGATTTACTTACATACGTCACTCACTTATGGCAAAAAGCGATTGAGTTGCGAGGTGAAACAAGAACAATTGCCTTAGATATATCTAAAGCATTCGATAAAGTCTGGCATGAAAATCTGCTCAACAAGCTCAAAACAACGGGATTGTCGCCGAGACTTTGCACTTGGTTTGAAAGTTACCTTAAGGATAGATCCATTTATGTTGCACTGGATGGCCGGAACTCCAACTCTTACCAAATAAATGCTGGTGTGCCACAGGGAGCAATCCTTTCGCCAACACTTTTTCTGATTTACATAAATGACCTCATAGATAAAACAGTAAATCCACTTTATTGCTTTGCAGATGATGGCAATGTAGTCTCCTCAGTCATACCACCCACATGTCTCTCCGCACGTGAATTCCATTACCTTAGACTAACTGAAATATCACAGATAAATAACGACTTGGAGATAATAGAGGACTGGGGCAACAAAAAACTTGTACAGTTCAACGCGCAGAAAACCCAAGCAGCCCTGTTTTCAAAAAAGACCAGCACCGGTGAGCCAAACATCATCCTATCTGGAAGTGCTGTCGCATTGCAGAGCCAGTTGAACATCTTAGGAGTCACTGCAGAGACCAACATGTCTTGGCACAGTCACGTGGCAGATATAGCTAAAAGGGCGTCCCAAAAGCTTGGGGTGCTACTTCGTACAAGACATCTGTATGCACCAGGCCAACTGCTGACACTCTACAAAGCCCAGATTCGACCAACTATGGAGTACTGTTCACATATATGGAGTGCGGCACCCAAACATACCTTAATGCTTTTGAACACCGTGCAAAAACGAACTATCAAGCTGATCAATGACCCTGCACTTACCCGTAGCTTGGATAGTCTCGAACATCGAAGAACTGTAGGCGATCTATCTCTCTTCTACAGGTATTATCACGGAAAATGCTCTGAAGAGTTGGCACGTATGATCCCCCCGGGAGTAGCACCTACTAGGCGAACACGTCAAACAGACGGTAACCATCAATTTATTGTCAAAATAGAGGCACCAAGAAACTCATTATATCAGAATTCATATCTCTGGAGAACAGCATCGCTGTGGAATAAACTCCCTGCGACAGTTTTCCCTGCAGGTTACAAACTGAACCGTTTCAAAACCAACACACACCAACATTTCCGCGCACTTGCCGCTTCTCCAGCGTGATAGGGATCTCCATGCAAGTGCGCATACCCGTAAAAAAAAAAGTATGGAAAGCAATTGGTATCGTCGAAATAAATTATTTGGGTAAAAAAAGACCTATTTTTTTGATGCTGTCTGTCTGGGACAGGAGAACCGATTTTAACCAAATTAAAAGTATAAATACCTTAAAAACTACATTTCGTCAACATTAATGCTATCAAATGTCTAAATGAGCTACATATTCAATTATTTCGTTTTGTATTTTAAATATTTTAGCTTACAAAAAGTGCCCTTGAGGCGAAATAATATTTTAAAAAATCTGCAGATCCTGTTTGGGTCGATCACCATTTTCTAGAAAATTTTGCCAAAATCGGTCCAGTACTCTCTTTTAGAGCTGTTAAGAGACAGACATCATGACAATATGATGAAAAACACCCCCCCCCCCCGTTCGAAAAGCAAAAAATTTAAAGAATTTAGGATGTTGATACAAAATGCTTGGCTGTTGTCCATTGAAGTACAGTTTCATTCGACAGGTATGTGGCATCAATGTTTTTTTTTAATTAAATACAACGATAGAATTCTTTAAACTTTATTTAAAATTTTCTAAAAATATCTCGAGAATAACCATAAGAGTTATTGCTTATCCAAGAAATTTTTTAAGCCGTTAGAATAAAAACTAATTATCTTGACAGCCGCTACTTAACGAGCCTTAATGATACTAATCCCTAAAGAGGGATTTTTAATCTATTTTCCAATAAAAGCAGATATTTGTAAACGTCCACTTTTATTTCACTTGAAGCAAGCGAAGAAGGTACTTGGTACACAAGAAAAAAATGGTTTGCACTGAAACAGTCCTCGAAAGAACATCTTCTCCTAGAAAAGAAACAGTGTTTACTTATGGAATAACTCAAGATAAGCACTACAAGATGTTTAAGAAACGTTTAGAAGAAAACCCAAAATGTTTTCGGGCCACTGGAACTGACGCATTTCGGAATAAGGTTCTGAGTGCCAACAGCGTTAGACAGAAAAAATAAGATTTCAAACTTCAAAAGTTTGTCGATGATGGGATACATATATATGCCTAATTTAAATCGGCTCTTTCTAGAGCCAAAACTTTTTAAAAAAGAATTCGTTTAAAAACTCATTTTTTAGCCATACATACCATAAGTATGGAAAGCAATTGATATCGTGGCAATAAATTATTTGGGTAAAAAAATACCTATTTTTTTGATGCTGTCTGTCTGGGACACGAGAACCGATTTTAACCAAATTAAAATTATAAATATCTTAAAACCTACAGTTCGTCAACATTAACGCTATCAAATTTCTAAATGAGCTATTCGATTATTTCGTTTTGTGTTTTAAATATTTTAGCTTACAAAAAGTGCCCTTGAGGCGCCACAATATTTAAAAAATCATCCTCGATCACCAATTTTCTAGAAAATTTTTCCAAAATCGGTCCAATACTTTCTTTTAGAGCTGTTGAGAGACAGACATCATGACAATATGATGCAAAACATCCCCCCCCCCCCCCATTAGAAAAGCAAAAAATTAAAAAAAGTTAGGGTGTTGATACAAAATGCTTGTCTGTTGTCCATTGAAGTACAGTTTCATTCGACAGGTATGTGGCATCAATGTTTTTTTAAATTAAATACAACGATAGAAATCTTTAAACATAATCACTTTGTTAATATTTTCCAAAAATAACCATACAAGTTATTGCTTGACCAAGAAATTCCTTAAGCCGTTAGAATAACAACTTATTATCTCCACAGCAGCTATTTAACGAGCCTTAATGATACTAATCCCTAAAGAGGGATTTTTTAATCTCTTTTCCAATAAAAGCAGATATTTGTACACGTCCACTTTTATTTCACTTGAAGCAAGCAAAGAAGGTACTTGGTAGAAAAAAATGGTTTGCACTGAAACAGTCCTCGAAAGAACATCTTCTCCTAGAAAAGAAACAGTGTTTAGTTATGGAATAACTCAAGACAAGCACTACAAGATGTTCAAGAAGCGTTTAGAAGAAAACCCAAAATGTTTTCGGGCTACTGGAACTGACGCATTTCGGAATAAGGTTCTAAGTGCCAACAGCGTTAGACAGAAAAAATAGGATGTCAAACTTCGAAAGTTTGTCTATGATGGGATACATATATATACCTAACTTAATTCGGCTCTTTTCAGAGCCAAAACTTTTTTAAAGAGAATTCGTTTAAAAACTCACTTTTTAGCCATCCATACCATAAGTATGGAAAGAGTGCCCTTGAGGCGAAACAATATTTTAAAAAATCTGCAGATCCTGTTTGGGTCGATCACCATTTTCTGGAAAATTTTGCCAAAATCGGTCCAGTACTTTCTTTTAGAGCTGTTGAGAGACAGACATCATCACAATATGATGAAAAACACCCCCCCTTCCACCCGTTAGCAAAGCAAAAAATTACAAAATGCTTGTCTGTTGTCCATTGAAGTACAGTTTCATTCGACAGGTATGTGGCATCAATGTTTTTTTTAATTAAATACAACGATAGAATTGTTTAAACATAATCACTTTATTTAAAATTTTCTAAAAATATTTCGAGAATAACCACAGGAGTTATTGCTTATCCAAGAAATTTTTTAAGCCGTTAGAATAAAAACTTATTCTCTCCACAGCAGCTACTTAACGAGCCTTAATGATACTAATCCCTAAAGAGGGATTTTTAATCTCTTTTCCAATAAAAGCAGATATTTGTAAACGTCCACTTTTATTTCACTTGAAGCAAGCGAACAAGGTACTTGGTACACAAGAAAAAAATGGTTTGCACTGAAACAGTCCTCGTTTAAAAACTCACTTTTTAGCCATACATACCATAAGTATGGAAAGCAATTGGTATCGTGGAAATAAATTATTTGAGTAAAAAAATTCCTATTTTTTTGATGCTGTCTGTCTGGGACACGAGAACCGATTTTAACCAAATTAAAATTATAAATATCTTAAATCCTACAGTTCGTCAACATTAACGCTATCAAATTTCTAAATGAGCTATTCCATTATTTCGTTTTGTGTTTTAAATCTTTTAGCTTAAAAAAAGTGCCCTTGAGGCGCCACAATATTTAAAAAATCTGCAGTCATCCTCGATCAGCAATTTTCTAGAAAATTTTTCCAAAATCGGTCCAATACTTTCTTTTAGAGCTGTTGAGAGACAGACATCATGACAATATGATGCAAAACATCCCCCCCCCCCCCATTAGAAAAGCAAAAATGTTTTTTTTAATTAAATACAACGATAGAAATCTTTAAACATAATCACTTTGTTTAATATTTTCCAAAAATAACCATACAAGTTATTGCTTGACCAAGAAATTCCTTAAGCCGTTAGAATAACAACTTATTATTTCCACAGCAGCTATTTAACGAGCCTTAATGATACTAATCCCTAAAGAGGGATTTTTAATCTCTTTTCCAATAAAAGCAGATATTTGTAAACGTCCGCTTTTATTTCACTTGAAGCAAGCGAAGAAGGTACTTGGTACACAAGAAAAAAATGGTTTGCACTGAAACAGTCCTCGAAAGAACATCTTCTCCTAGAAAAGAAACAGTGTTTAGTTATGGAATAACTCAAGACAAGCACTACAAGATGTTCAAGAAGCGTTTAGAAGAAAACCCAAAATGTTTTCGGGCTACTGGAACTGACGCATTTCGGAATAAGGTTCTGAGTGCCAATAGCGTTAGACAGAAAAAATAGGATGTCAAACTTCGAAAGTTTGTCGATGATGGGATACATATATATACCTAACTTAATTCGGCTCTTTTTAGAGCCAAAACTTTTTTAAAGAGAATTCGTTTAAAAACTCACTTTTTAGCCATCCATACCATAAGTATGGAAAGAGTGCCCTTGAGGCGAAACAATATTTAAAAAATCTGCAGATCCTGTTTGGGTCGATCACCATTTTCTTGAAAATTTTGCCAAAATCGGTCCAGTACTTTCTTTTAGATCTGTTGAGAAACAGACATCATCACAATATGATGAAAAACACCCCCCCTTCCACCCGTTAGCAAAGCAAAAAATTACAAAATGCTTGTCTGTTGTCCATTGACGTACAGTTTCATTCGACAGGGATGTGGCATCAATGTTTTTTTAAATTAAATACAACGATAGAATTGTTTAAACATAATTTTCTAAAAATATCTCGAGAATAACCATACGAGTTATTGCTTATCCAAGAAATTTTTTAAGCCGTTAGAATAAAAACTTATTCTCTCCACAGCAGCTACTTAACGAGCCTTAATGATACTAATCTCTAAAGAGGGATTTTTAATCTTTTTTCCAATAAAATCAGATATTTGTAAACGTCCACTTTTACTTCACTTGAAGCAAGCGAAGAAGGTACTTGGTACACAAGAAAAAAATGGTTTGCACTGAAACAGTCCTCGAAAGAACATCTTCTCCTAGAAAAGGAACAGTGTTTAGTTATGGAATAACTCAAGACAAGCACTACAAGATGTTCAAGAAGCGTTTAGAAGAAAACCCAAAATGTTTTCGGGCTACTGGAACTGACGCATTTCGGAATAAGGTTCTGAGTGCCAATAGCGTTAGACAGAAAAAATAGGATGTCAAACTTCGAAAGTTTGTCGATGATGGGATACATATATATACCTAACTTAATTCGGCTCTTTTTAGAGCCAAAACTTTTTTAAAGAGAATTCGTTTAAAAACTCACTTTTTAGCCATCCATACCATAAGTATGGAAAGAGTGCCCTTGAGGCGAAACAATATTTAAAAAATCTGCAGATCCTGTTTGGGTCGATCACCATTTTCTGGAAAATTTTGCCAAAATCGGTCCAGTACTTTCTTTTAGAGCTGTTGAGAAACAGACATCATCACAATATGATTAAAAACACCCCCCCTTCCACCCGTTAGCAAAGCAAAAAATTACAAAATGCTTGTCTGTTGTCCGTTGACATACAGTTTCATTCGACAGGTATGTGGCATCAATGTTTTTTTTAAATTAAATACAACGATAGAATTGTTTAAACATAATTTTCTAAAAATATCTCGAGAATAACCATACGAGTTATTGCTTATCCAAGAAATTTTTTAAGCCGTTAGAATAAAAACTTATTCTCTCCACAGCAGCTACTTAACGAGCCTTAATGATACTAATCCCTAAAGAGGGATTTTTAATCTCTTTTCCAATAAAAGCAGATATTTGTAAACGTCCACTTTTATTTCACTTGAAGCAAGCGAAGAAGGTACTTGGTACACAAGAAAAAAATGGTTTGCACTGAAACAGTCCTCGAAAGAACATCTTCTCCTAGAAAAGAAACAGTGTTTAGTTATGGAATAACTCAAGACAAGCACTACAAGATGTTCAAGAAGCGTTTAGAAGAAAACCCAAAATGTTTTAGGGCCACTGGAACTGACGCATTTCGGAATAAGGTTCTGAGTGCCAACAGCGTTAGACAGAAAAAATAAGATTTCAAACTTCAAAAGTTTGTCGATGATGGTATACATATAATACCTAACTTAACTCGGCTCTTTTTAGAGCCATAACTTTTTTAAAGAGAATTCGTTTAAAAACTCACTTTTTAGCCATCTATACCATAAGTATGGAAAGCAATTGGTATCGTCGAAATAAATTATTTGGGTAAAAAATACCTATTTTTTTTTATGCTGTCTGTCTGAGAGAGGAGAACCGATTTTACCCGAATTAAAATTATAAATATCTTAAAAACTACAGTTCGTCAACATTAACGCTATCGAATGTCTAAATGAGCTATTCCATTATTTCGTTTTGTGTTTTAAATATTGTAGCTTACAAAAAGTGCCCTGAGGCGAACCAATATTAAAAAAATCTGCAGATCCTGTTTGGGTCGATCACCACTTTTCTAGAAAATTTAGCCAAAATCGGGTCAATACTTTCTTTTAGAGCTGTTGAGAGACAGACATCATGACAATATAATATTTTCTAAAAATAACCATACAAGTTATTGCTTAACCAAGAAATTCCTTAAGCCGTTAGAATAACAACTTATTGTCTCCAAAGCAGCTATTTAACGAGCCTTAATGATACTAATCCCTAAAGAGGGATTTTTAATCTCTTTCCCAATAAAAGCAGATATTTGTAAGCGTCCACTTTCATTTCACTTGCAGCAAGCGAAGAGGGTACTTGGTACACAAGAAAAAAATGATTTGCACAGAAAAAATAAGATGTCAAACTTCAAAAGTTTGTCGATGATGGTATACATATATGTATATACCTACTCGGTTCTTTTCTGAGCCAAAACTTTTTTAAAGAGAATTTGTTTAAAAAATAAATTATTTGGGTAAAAAAAGACCTATTTTTTTGATGCAGTCTGTCTGGGACAGGAGAACCGATTTTAACCAAATTAAAAGTATAAATATCTTAAAAACTACAGTTCGTCAACATTAATGCTATCAAATGTCTAAATGAGCTACATATTCAATTATTTCGTTTTGTATTTTAAATATTTTAGGTTACAAAAAGTGCCCTTGAGGCGAAATAATATTTTAAAAAATCTGCAGATCCTGTTTGGGTCGATCACCATTTTCTAGAAAATTTTGCCAAAATCGGTCCAGTACTCTCTTTTAGAGCTGTTAAGAGACAGACATCATGACAATATGATGAAAAACACCCCCCCCCCCCCTACCCACCGTTAGAAAAGCAAAAAATTTAAAGAATTTAGGGTGTTGATACAAAATGCTTGGCTGTTGTCCATTGAAGTACAGTTTCATTCGACAGGTATGTGGCATCAATGTTTTTTTTAATTAAATACAACGATAAAATTCTTTAAACATAATCACTTTATTTAAAATTTTCTAAAAATATCTCGAGAATAACCATACGAGTTATTGCTTATCCCAGAAATTTTTTAAGCCGTTTCAATAAAAACTAATTATCTCGTCAGCAGCTACTTAACGAGCCTTAATGATACTAATCCCTAAAGAGGGATTTTTAATGCTTGGGTCGATTACTAATTTTCTAAAAAATTTTCCCAAAATCGGTCCAGTACTTTCTTTTAGAGCTGTTGAGAGACAGACATCATGACAAAATAATATTTTATAAAAATAACCATACAAGTTATTGCTTAACCAAGAAATTCCTTAAGCCGTTAGAACAACAACTTATTATCTCCACAGCAGCTATTTAACGAGCCTTAATGATACTAATCCCTAAAGAGAAATTTTTAATCTCTTTTCCAATAAAAGCAGATATTTGTAAACGTCCACTTTGATTTCACTTGAAGCAAGCGAAGAAGGTACTTGGTACAAAAGAAAAAAATGGTTTGCACTGAAACAGTCCTCGAAAGAACATCTTCTCCTAGAAAAGAAACAGTGTTTAGTTATGGAATAACTCAAGACAAGCACTACAAGATGTTCAAGAAGCGTTTAGAAGAAAACCCAAAATGTTTTCGGGCCACTGGAACTGACGCATTTCGGAATAAGGTTCTGAGTGCCAACAGCGTTAGACAGAAAAAATAAGATGTCAAACTTCAAAAGTTTGTCGATGATGGGATACATATATATACCTAACTTAATTCGGCTCTTTTTAGAGCCAAAACTTTTTTAAAGAGAATTCGTTTAAAAACTCACTTTTAGCCATCCATACCATAAGTATGGAAAGCAATTGGTATCGTCGAAATAAATTATTTGGGTAAAAAAGACCTATTTTTTTATGCTGTCTGTCTGAGACATGAGAACCGATTTTACCCGAATTAAAATTATAAATATCTTAAAAAACTACAGTTCGTCAACATTAACGCTATTGAATGTCTAAATGAGCTATTCCATTATTTCGTTTTGTGTTTTAAATATTTTAGCTTACAAAGTGCCCTGAGGCGAACCAATATTAAAAAAAATCTGCAGATCCTGTTTGGGTCGATCACCACTTTTCTAGAAAATTTAGCCAAAATCGGGTCAATACTTTCTTTTAGAGCTGTTGAGAGACAGACATCATGACAATATAATATTTTCTAAAAATAACCATACAAGTTATTGCTTAACCAAGAAATTCCTTAAGCCGTTAGAATAACAACTTATTGTCTCCAAAGCAGCTATTTAACCGAGCCTTAATGATACTAATCCCTAAAGAGGGATTTTCAATCTCTTTTCCAATAAAAGCAGATATTTGTAAGCGTCCACTTTCATAGTCAGTTCAGCCTTCGAACAGTTAACATCGTTAGATTTAACTTTAGAAGGAAGTAACTTATTCTATATTAGCAGTAGTTGGCCTGTAAGCCTAGTTCACTAGAGGAGCAGCAACTACTGCCAAAATGGCAGATTCCGAAGACCCTTTGGAAATTCTTCAAGTGCAACTTCGAAACACCGAAGCAAGAGAAGCTCGTCTACTCAGCCGAGTAGATGAATTAACCAAGGCCAACCTAACCATCCAAGCCAACCTATCACAATTTATGGAGGACAACAGCAAGCTACACGACACCATCAAGGAACTCCAGGACCAAGTCAAGGACTTACTCAAACAAAACAACGAGGCCAACCAAAACATCAATGCCCGGCTCGGCAAAATTCTGGACAAACGACAAGAAGTTATGGACACAACAACAACCATCCAGGCCCCAAACAGAAGTGACCTAACTAACAACCAAGGTCAAACTAGGCCCAAAAACAATCGTCACAGATCTCGCAAAAGATCGCTCAACGCAAGCGAAGACGAAGAAGACCGCCAGAAACTAAAGCCCGCTGCCAAGTTCCCAAACAAACAACAGCAACTACCTGCCAACCATCAACAAACGGCCATCCAAGCACCACCAGCCAGCCAAACACCACCAGCCAGCCAAATACCACCAGCAAACCAAGCACCACCGGCCAACATAGGGCCAACTGCTAGTCAAGGCCCACTTACTAACCAAGTGCCACCAACCAACCACGGAACACCTGCCAGCCACGGCGCAAAGAAGTACAAGCCCGTCCCCATAGTACTCCAAGATAAAACAAAATACAATGCAGTAACTGCATACTGCAGAAACAAGAACATCAACTATGGCGAAACCGTCCAGTCACTAAGTATTGGGGTCAAATTTCTTCCGCCCACACCGGAAGACTACCGACGCATGTTCAGCTGGTTGGAACAGGAAAAAATATCAGCCCACTCATACGCCACAGAGGAAGAACAACTCATACACGTAGTCATCAAGGGCATACTTGAAACAGCCACGCAAGACGAAATAAAGGAAGACCTAATAGAGAAAGGCTACACCCCGATCTCTGTAACAAGATGGAAATTCAAAGATGGCAATCCAATGAGAACGATACAAGTAAACCTACCCGCCTCCCAAAAAAACATATACAATGAGAAAGCAATCCTACACATGAAAGTGGACATCCAAGCACAGAAAAGTAGGCTAAGGGCCGTTCAATGCCACCGGTGCCAAGCATTCGGGCATGGTTCCTACAAATGCATCGCAACACCAAAATGCGTCAAATGTGCAGCCAACCACCTCACAAAGGACTGCGTCAAACCACAAGACACGAGTCCAACGTGCGCAAACTGCCAAGGAAACCATCCAGCATCCTACCAAGGATGCAAAAGAAACCCCAAGCAAATAACCAGAGCAAAACAGGCAACCCAAAGACCACACATCCCACCTCCAACATTCGTTTGGGGAACACAACAAAACACCACTAAGCAAAGCACCACCAATGAACAGCCAACCAATCCCTTACAGTTTATGCAGTCAATTCAAATGATGAACCAACAGATGCTACAGTTTATGTCTACAATGAAACAATTCCAAGCCATGCAGGCAAACCTTATTCCGCACCTGCAGCAGCCACAGTCTCTACCAACAAAAAACACTAATGGGTACTAGATCCCCACCGATAAGACCAGCATTCCTAAGAATCATATCTTGGAATGCAGATGGCCTAGCAGCTAAAAAACCAATGCTAGTCAACTTTCTCGAAGAGAAAGACATCGACATAGCACTAATCCAAGAGACCTTTTTAAAACCAGCAAAAAGATTCACACTGCCAAACTACCAAATATACAGGAACGACAGACTATGGGGCAGAAAAGGCGGAACCCTGATTGCCATAAAGAAAAACATTGAACACTACCCAGATGCTAACCCAACATCACAGCAAATGGAAACAACAACCATCTCCATTCAAACAGCTACACAACGGATCAGAGTCTTATCCACATACATAAGGCCGGAAAACCAACCAGATGAAAATGACTTTCTCTCAATATTTAACAACACACCAACAATAGCAGGAGGCGACCTCAACGCCAAACACCTACAATGGGGCTGCTTAATAACCAATGACAAAGGCTTGGCACTAGAGGGGGCCGCCAACATTTTACATTTCAACATTCACGCACCAGACATACCAACCAGATACCAACAAGGCCAAAGACCAGAAAAACTGGACTACTTTATGTCGCACAACCTACAACTAAACACAGAGATGGAAGTCGACTTCACAATTCAATCCGATCACGTCCCCATAGTCCTCGCAGTGGGAGACCCAAGACTAAGACACACCAACACAATACAGCGCCACCACACGAATTGGCAGCGATTCCAACAGATTCTGGAAAACCACACAGAACCACAACCACAAATCAATGATCCAATCGCATTGGATCAAGCAACGACACAACTCCAAAGGGAAATATCGGAAGCCATCGCCGCAGCTACAACCGCAACCACCTGCCCACCATCTAAAACCCTACAGCTGCCCCAACATATCAAAGACATGCTGAGGACAAAAAATCGGCTTCTTAGAAGAGCTCACGCAACAGGCGACCCCGCTATCAAGCAGGAAGCCAACAGACTCATAAACACCATAAGAGATGAGATCAATGCTATATACAACAACAAGTGGCAAGAAAGGTTAGCTGAATTGTCAACAGAAAATAACTCTGTCTGGAAGATGGCTAAAGTGTTTACCAAAGGCAGTAACAAACCCATACCACCTATACAGCATAACAATCAAATAATCACCAACCCACAAGAAAAAGTGGAACTATTTGCAAACTCCCTAGAAGAACAATTCACAATACACAACATGCACCACCCAGATCAAAACAGGGACAGGAGAATTGCACAGAGAGTCACAAACTATATCAATCAACCAACAAACATACAGGAAATAGTTCAGATAACCACAGACACCACAGCACAGTTAATAAAAGCCACCCACTCAAGAAAGGCTCCAGGGATCGATGGGATTACGAACCTGGCACTTAAGAAGCTACCAGACAAACAAATAACAGAACTAACCAACATCATTAACAAAACTCTACTGCTGCAACACTTTCCAAACCCATGGAAAGAAAGCAAAATAATCCTAATTCCGAAACCCAACACAAACCACGGGATTCCAAGCAACTATAGGCCAATCACGCTACTACCAGCAATGGGGAAAATAGCAGAACGAGTAATACTCGAACAAATCACGAGCCATCTAGAGGACAACAACGCTATTCCTCACTCGCAATTTGGATTCAGAACAGGCCACTCCACCGTTCACCAGACAACAAGATTCACCAAACACATCACCGAGGGCTTCAACAGGAGAAAACACACAGGGGCGATCCTGTTCGACATCTCCAAGGCCTTTGACAAAGTATGGCATGACGGGCTCCTGTTCAAAATGATTACACTTCAAGTGCCAAGCTACCTGGTTAAAACTGCAAGATCGCTACTGCTAAATCGAACCGCAGTAGTAACCGCAGATAATGCCACCTCAAGACAAATCAGAATCAACGCAGGAGTACCGCAAGGATCACCCCTTAGCCCAACCTTCTACAACATATACACGCAAGACATTCCTCAACACCCAAACTGCAAGTCAGGACAGTTTGCAGATGACATAATAACAACCGCAACAGGCAGAAGTCCAAGGCTGATAACACTCAAACTTCAACAGCACACTAACCAACTAGTTAACTGGATGCGTGACTGGAAAATAAAAGTCAATCCTAGAAAAACCCAAGCAATACTATTCACAAGGTCCAAAAGACAAAGACCTCACGGCCACATAATAATCCACAATAATAACATCGAGTGGAAGGACGTAGCCACATACCTTGGTATGACAATGGAAAAATCTGTAACATGGAATAAACATACAAAGAAAGTAAGGGCCAAGGCAATAGGGCAGATCTCCAAACTCTACCCTGTCATAGGAAGGCGAAGTAAAATGACAATTAAAAACAAACTCCTGATATACAAGACAATGATACGCCCTATATTAACATACGGCAGCCCTTCCTTCTGCACAGCAAAGAGAAGCCATATAAAAACTTTAAGCCGGGTGCAAAACAAAGCACTACGGATAATAGTAAACGCACCCTGGTGTGTAAGAAATACCACCCTTCACAGAGACCTTCAAATAGAAACACTGGAAGAACACATAAACAAACTCAACAAAGATTACTTCACCAAAGCGACTCAACATACAAACCCTCTGATAAGGGACAGTCACCAACAGCCACCAAGACACATACGCAGAACATATGCAATGCCAAATGACGACCAAATACAGTAATGCTATAATTTTTAAGTTAGTTATAAGTTAGATTTTAAGGATTAGGCAAATAATATGTTAAATCAATTTATATAGTACACATTCATAAGTTACCCTCTGTAAAAGTTGTAAACCAACAGAATTAAAAATAAAGGCCATTTTAAAATGAAAAATGAACGTCCACTTTCATTTCAGTTGCAGCAAGCGAAGAAGGTACTTGGTACACAAGAAAAAAATGGTTTGCACAGAAAAAATAAGATGTCAAACTTCAAAAGTTTGTCGATGATGGTATACATATATGTATATACCTAACTTAACTCAGTTCTTTTCAGAGCCAAAACTTTTTTAAAGAGAATTTGTTTAAAAACTCACTTTTTAGCCATCCATCCCATAAGTATGGAAAGCAATTGATATCGTCGAAATAAATTATTTGGGTAAAAAAAGACCTATTTTTTTGATGCTGTCTGTCTGGGACAGGAGAACCGATTTTAACCAAATTAAAAGTATAAATATCTTAAAAACTACAGTTCGTCAACATTAATGCTATCAAATGTCTAAATGAGCTACATATTCAATTATTTCGTTTTGTATTTTAAATATTTTAGGTTACAAAAAGTGCCCTTGAGGCAAAATATTTTAAAAAATCTGCAGATCCTGTTTGGGTCGATCACCATTTTCTAGAAAATCTTGCCAAAATCGGTCCAGTACTTTCTTTTAGAGCTGTTGAGAGACAGACATCATGACAATATGATGAAAAACACGTTCGAAAAGCAAAAAATTTAAAGAATTTAGGGTGTTGATACAAAATGCTTGGCTGTTGTCCATTGAAGTACAGTTTCATTCGACAGGTATGTGGCATCAATGTTTTTTTTAATTAAATACAACGATAGAATTCTTTAAACATAATCACTTTATTTAAAATTTTCTAAAAATATCTCGAGAATCACCATACGAGTTATTGCTTATCCAAGAAATTTTTTAAGCCGTCAGAATAAAAACTAATTATCTCGACAGCAGCTACTTAACGAGCCTTAATGATACTAATCCCTAAACAGGGATTTTTAATCTCTTTTCCAATAAAAGCAGATATTTGTAAACGTCCACTTTTATTTCACTTGAAGCAAGCGAAGAAGGTACTTGGTACACAAGAAAAAAATGGTTTGCACTGAAACAGTCCTCGAAAGAACATCTTCTCCTAGAAAAGAAACAGTGTTTACTTATGGAATAACTCAAGATAAGCACTACAAGATGTTCAAGAAGCGTTTAGAAGAAAACCCAAAATGTTTTAGGGCCACTGGAACTGACGCATTTCGGAATAAGGTTCTGAGTGCCAACAGCGTTAGACAGAAAAAATAAGATTTCAAACTTCAAAAGTTTGTCGATGATGGTATACATATAATACCTAACTTAACTCGGCTCTTTTTAGAGCCATAACTTTTTTAAAGAGAATTCGTTTAAAAACTCACTTTTTAGCCATCTATACCATAAGTATAGAAAGCAATTGGTATCGTCGAAATAAATTATTTGGGTAAAAAATACCTATTTTTTTTATGCTGTCTGTCTGAGACACGAGAACCGATTTTACCCGAATTAAAATTATAAATATCTTAAAAACTACAGTTCGTCAACATTAACGCTATCGAATGTCTAAATGAGCTATTCCATTATTTCGTTTTGTGTTTTAAATATTTTAGCTTACAAAAAGTGCCCTGAGGCGAACCAATATTAAAAAAATCTGCAGATCCTGCTCGGGTCGATCACTAATTTTCTAAAAAAATTTCCCAAAATCGGTCCAGTACTTTCTTTTAGAGCTATTGAGAGACAGACATCATGACAATATAATATTTTCTAAAAATAACCATACAAGTTATTGCTTAACCAAGAAATTCCTTAAGCCGTTAGAACAACAACTTATTATCACCACAGCAGCTATTAACGAGCCTTAATGATACTAATCCCTAAAGAGAAATTTTTAATCTCTTTCCCAATAAAAGCAGATATTTGTAAACGTCCACTTTTATTTCACTTAAAGCAAGCGAAGAAGGTACTTGGTACATAAGAAAAAAATGGTTTGCACTGAAACAGTTCTCGAAAGAACATCTTCTCCTAGAAAAGAAACAGTGTTTAGTTATGGAATAACTCAAGACAAGCACTACAAGATGTTCAAGAAGCGTTTAGAAGAAAACCAAAATGTTTTCGGGCCACTGGAACTGACGCATTTCGGAATAAGGTTCTGAGTGCCAACAGCGTTAGACCGAAAAAATTAGATGTCAAACTTCAAAAGTTTGTCGATGATGGGATACATATATATACCTAACTTAATTCGGCTCTTTTCAGAGCCAAAACTTTTTTAAAGAGAATTCGTTTAAAAACTCAATTTTTAGCCATCTATACCATAAGTATGGAAAGAGTGCCCTTGAGGCGAAACAATATTTAAAAAATCTGCAGATCCTGTTTGGGTCGATCACCATTTTCTAGAAAATTTTGCCAAAATCGGTCCAGTACTTTCTTTTAGAGCTGTTGAGAGACAGACATCATGACAATATGATAAAAAACTCCCCCCCTTCCACCCCGTTAGCAAAGCAAAAAATTACAAAATGCTTGTCTGTTGTCCATTGAAGTACAGTTTCATTCGACAGGTATGTGGCATCAATGTTTTTTTAAATTAAATACAACGATAGAATTCTTTAAACATAATCACTTTATTTAAAATTTTCTAAAAATATCTCGAGAATAACCATACGAGTTATTGCATATCTATACTAATCCCTAAAGAGGGATTTTTAATCTCTTTCCGAATAAAAGCAGATATTTGTAAACGTCCATTTTTATTTAACTTTCAGCAAACGCAGAAGGTACCAAGTACACATACAAGAAAAAATGGTTTGCACTGAAACAGTCCTCGAAAGAACATCTTCTCCTAGAAAAGAAACAGTGTTTACTTATGGAATAACTCAAGATAAGCACTACAAGATGTTCAAGAAACGTTTAGAAGAAAACCCAAAATGTTTTCGGGCCACTGGAACTGACGCATTTCGGAATAAGGTTCTGAGTGCCAACAGCGTTAGACAGAAAAAATAAGATTTCAAACTTCAAAAGGTTGTCGATGATGGGATACATATATATGCCTAATTTAAATCGGCTCTTTTTAGAGCCAAAACTTTTTAAAAAAGAATTCGTTTAAAAACTCACTTTTTAGCCATACATACCATAAGTATGGAAAGCAATTGGTATCGTGGAAATAAATTATTTGGGTAAAAAAATACCTATTAGCTCACACATATACTATACTATAGTAGTGTGAGCTATGGTGATCCTAATTTTTTCGAGAAAAAAAAAGTTGCTCCGATTTCAAATTTTTTTATATATCTTTGCGTTTCAGATGATTTTGAAACTTTTTTGTTGCGCCGTCTGTCTGTCTGTCTGTAACGACCAACGCGCATAACTCAAACACCGCTTGGCCGATTTTAATGAAATTTGGTACCTAGGCTGGGTTTTGGGCCGAGATAGTCCCATTTCAAAATGAACAAAATCCACCAAGCACAAACCAAATAAAAGGGTGGGGGTAGATTTCAAAAATTAGAGTTTAAGTGAAAATATGGCGTGTGTGATATCAAATGAAAGGCAATTGAGTTCGGAGTTTAACAAAATACATTTTAGTTTTTGTTTTTTTTAATGGTGGGGTTAGATTTCAAAAATTTGAGTTTAAGTCAAAACATTGTGGTATCAAACAAAAGGTAATTTAGTCCGGAAATGAATAAAATATATTTTAGTTTTTAGTTATATTAGCTCACACCTACACTATAACTATAGTACCTAGTGTGAGCTTAGGGGCCCATATATTGGCAGAGTATTTTTTTGATGCTGTCTGTCTGGGACACGAGAACCGATTTTATCAAATTTCTAAATGAGCTATTCCATTATTTCGTTTTGTGTTTTAAATATTTTAGCTTATAAAAAGTGCCCTTGAGACGCCACAATATTTAAAAAATCTGCAGTCATCCTCGATCACCAATTTTCTAGAAAATTTTTCCAAAATCGGTCCAATACTTTCTTTTAGAGCTGTTGAGAGACAGACATCATGACAATATGATGCAAAACATCCCCCCCCCCCATTAGAAAAGCAAAAAATTAAAAAAAGTTAGGGTGTTGATACAAAATGCTTGTCTGTTGTCCATTGAAGTACAGTTTCATTCGACAGGTATGTGGCATCAATGTTTTTTTTAATTAAATACAACGATAGCAATCTTTAAACATAATCACTTTGTTTAATATTTTCCAAAAATAACCATACAAGTTATTGCTTGACCAAGAAATTCCTTAAGCCGTTAGAATAACAACTTATTATCTCCACAGCAGCTATTTAACGAGCCTTAATGATACTAATCCCTAAAGAGGGATTTTTAATCTCTTTTCCAATAAAAGCAGATATTTGTAAACGTCCACTTTTATTTCACTTGAAGCAAGCGAAGAAGGTACTTGGTACACAAGAAAAAAATGGTTTGCACTGAAACAGTCCTCGAAAGAACATCTTCTCCTAGAAAAGAAACAGTGTTTAGTTATGGAATAACTCAAGACAAGCACTACAAGATGTTCAAGAAGCGTTTAGAAGAAAACCCAAAATGTTTTCGGAATAAGGTTCTGAGTGCCAATAGCGTTAGACAGAAAAAATAGGATGTCAAACTTCGAAAGTTTGTCGATATTGGGATACATATATATATATATATTTATCGGTTTCACAACGTTCTACGTCTTCCGATACCCAATCTCCACTCGTTTCTGTTTGCCCATAATTCATCATCTAGGCCTCTTATTCTTATTTCACTATCTATTCCTTCTCTCCAGCTTCTCCTTGGTCTTCCTCGTTTTCTTCCAAGGATACATATATATACCTAACTTAATTCGGCTCTTTTCAGAGCCAAAACTTTTTTAAAGAGAATTCGTTTAAAAACTCACTTTTTAGCCATCCATACCATAAGTATGGAAAGAGTGCCCTTGAGGCGAAACAATATTTAAAAAATCTGCAGATCCTGTTTGGGTCGATCACCATTTTCTGGAAAATTTTGCCAAAATCGGTCCAGTACTTTCTTTTAGAGCTGTTGAGAGACAGACATCATCAGAATATGATGAAAAACACCCCCCCTTCCACCCGTTAGCAAAGCAAAAAATTACAAAATGCTTGTCTGTTGTCACAGCCTTCGTAAACTAACGAGCCACGAACCAGAAGAAACGGCAACACAGCGCGGAGGCCAGTCGTTTTCGTCCACGTGCGTCGCCCACCACGCTAGTTACTGGCCGTTTCCGCGCAGATAATGTTTTTTTTTAACTTTTAGTATATTTCAAATCGCGTTACCAAATAAAACAACTGTTCTGGTTTTAGTGAGATGTGTGGTGAACTTAAAATTTTATTACCTACTTAATAAAAGCTGTGTAAAAAAGGCCTTTTGTACACCGGTAATAAGTGAGGTTAGATGTTTGTTTTTGTTTGGAATTTTTGGTCTGTTTTTTCTTTTTAAATTTTAAACATGCCGTGAAAGTGTAGGGTACCTGGTTGCAAAAGTAACGATGCATTAATGAAGAGGGTCACGAAACAACCTTTAGCTTCCCAAAAGAAAATGACCTAAAAAATGCTTGGCTTCAGGCCATACACAGAGAAGATTATGTTGTGACTGCATCTTCAGTGGTTTGTTGGAAACATTTTGACATAAGTGACGTTGGTAGAACCGAGATAATTAGGGATAAAGAGGGAGTACAAAAGGAGGTGCCACTAACATTCCCTAAGTTAAACAATGGGGCAATACCTCGGCTATTTGAATCTCAACCCAAGTATATGTCAAACCCCAAACCTCCAGTAAGAGAAAATCCTGACGACAACAAAAAAATTTAAGAAAGGGAGGGTATGGAAATATATTTAAATATATATTGCGTTTATAGACTTCGAAAAAGCATTGAGCACTGGGCAGTAAAAGATCTTTAATTAATAGCCGAATAGATCACAGATATACAGACTTAATAGCCAATATATATAGTGAAGCAACAACATTAATCAAAATCCACAGAGGAACCAAGTCAATCCTCATAAGAAGAGGTGTCAGTTGACACAATATTCCCTAAATTATTTAACCAGGCCCTAGAAGATGTTTTTAAAAGCTTAGATTGGGAAGAAATAGGCATCAAAGTAAACGGACAATTCTGAACCACCAAGATATGCTGATAATATCAATCAATCTAAAAGAAAATAGAACAAGTAGAGGAATATATAGGACCCGGGACAAATTATTAAACTGAAAAAAGAAAAGCAAACAGCTGAAATCAAGAAACGAGTAAGATTGGCCTGGGCAGCATTCGGTAAATTAAGCAACATATTAAGAAATAAAAAATATCCTCAGTACCTCAAAACGGAAGTGTATAACCAATGTATCCTTCCTGTACTTACCTATGAATCCCAGACCTGGACACTTACAAAATCAAACATGGATAAGGTAACAAAAGCCCAAAGATCAATGGAAAGACAAATGTTACATGTAAAGCTAACAGGTAGAAAAGGAATGAATTGATAAGAAATAAAACAAAAGTAAGGGATGTCAGAGCAGAAGTAGCAAAATTAAAATGGAAATTTGCCGGTCATATTATCAGACAGAAAGACGATTGATGGAACAAATGTATTGTAAACTGGAGAACTTGGCCAAAGATGGATTGACGAAGGCTAAATAGAATAGATATAAAAAAAGGTAAGTTCATTTAAAGTTTAAATTAACATGGTGCCACTTAAACTAGATTCATAGTTCTGTAAAGTAAGCAGTCAGACATAAGAAACTATCCCACAAACATCCCGTTGTTCAAACTTGACAGTAATAACTTAGCAGTAAGAAAGGAACAATTTTTATTTCTTACTTCTCACTTCATACTGCTTACTTCACGGTTCTATGAATCGAACGTTAGGGTTGTTCTCACAAATTGTTTAAAAGTAATTTCTCTTCTGTTTATTCTAGGTTTTGTTACATATTTTTTAACATGATTAATGGCCACTGATATTTATTTCCAAATGTTTTGTTTGTTTTAAAAATTAAATGTAACACGCCTAAACACAGTTTATTAGTTTTTACAAAAAAAAAATACAATATCGCCAAACTACAATCAAAACAAATAGCAGATGTTTATATCTCCCATGTATATATCGGCCCACCAGCCGGCCAATTTGCGATGTTGCCTTTTCTGGTTCGTGGCTCGTTAGTTTACGAAGGCTGCGCTGTTGTCCATTGAAGTACAGTTTCATTCGACAGGTATGTGGCATCAATGTTTTTTTTAAAATTAAATACAACGATAGAATTGTTTAAACATAATCACTTTATTTAAAATTTTATAAAAATATCTCGAGAATAACCATACGAGTTACTGCTTATCCAAAAATTTTTTTAAGCCGTTAGAATAAAAACTTATTCTCTCCACAGCAGCTACTTAACGAGCCTTAATGATACTAATCCCTAAAGAGGGATTTTTAATCTCTTTCCAAATAAAAGCAGGTATTTGTAAACGTCCACTTTTATTTAACTTGTAGCAAACGCAGAAGGTACCAAGTACACATACAAGAAAAAATGGTTTGCACTAAAACGGTCCTCGAAAGAACATCTTCTCCTAGAAAAGAAACAGTGTTTACTTATGTAATAACTCAAGATAAGCACTACAACATGTTCAAGAAGCGTTTAGAAGAAAAGGTTCTGAGTGAGAATAAGGTTCTGAGTGCCAACAGCGTTAGACAGAAAAAATAAGATGTCAAACTTCAAAAGTTTGTCGATGATGGGATACATATATATGCCTAATTTAAATCGGCTCTTTTTAGAGCCAAAACTTTTTAAAAAAGAATTCGTTTAAAAACTCACTTTTTAGCCATCCATACCATAAGTATGGAAAGCAATTCGTATCGTCGAAATAAATTATTTGGGTAAAAAAATACCTATCTTTTTGATTCTGTCTGGGACACGAGAACCGATTTTAACCAAATTAAAAGTATAAATATCTTAAAAACTACAGTTCCTCAACATTAATGCTATCAAATGTCTAAATGAGCTACATATTCAATTATTTCGTTTTGGATTTTAAATATGTTAGCTTACAAAAAGTACATACGAGTTATTGCTTATCCAAGAAATTTTTTAAGCCGTTAGAATAAAACCTTATTATCTCCACAGCAGCTACTTAATGAGCCTTAATGATACTAATCCCTAAAGAGGGATTTTTAATCTCTTTCCGAATAAAAGCAGATATTTGTAAACGTCCACTTTTATTTAACTTGCAGCAAACGCAGAAGGTACCAAGTACACATACAAGAAAAAATGGTTTGCACTGAAACATTCCTCGAAAGAACATCTTCTCCTAGAAAAGAAACAGTGTTTACTTATGGAATAACTCAAGATAAGCACTACAAGATGTTCAAGAAGCGTTTAGAAGAAAACCCCAAATGTTTTCAGGCTACTGGAACTGACGCATTTCGGAATAAGGTTCTGAGTGCCAACAGCGTTAGACAGAAAAAATAAGATGTCAAACATCAAAAGTTTGTCGATGATGGTATACATATATGTATATACCTAACTTAACTCGGTTCTTTTCAGAGCCAAAACTTTTTTAAAGAGAATTTGTTTAAAAACTCACTTTTTAGCCATCCATCCCATAAGTATGGAAAGCAATTGGTATCGTCGAAATAAATTATTTGGGTAAAAAATACCTATTTTTTTATGCTGTCTGTCTGAGACACGAGAACCGATTTTACCCGAATTAAAATTATAAATATCTTAAAAACTACAGTTCGTCAACATTAACGCTATCGAATGTCTAAATGAGCTATTCCATTATTTCGTTTTGTGTTTTAAATATTTTAGCTTACAAAAAGTGCCATGAGGCGAACCAATATTAAAAAAATCTGCAGATCCTGTTTGGGTCGATCACCACTTTTCTAAAAAATTTTCCCAAAATCGGTCCAGTACTTTCTTTTAGAGCTGTTGAGAGACATATGACAATATAATATTTTCTAAAACTAACCATACAAGTTATTGCTTAACCAAGAAATTCCTTAAGCCGTTAGAACAACAACTTATTATCTCCACAGCAGCTATTTAACGAGCCTTAATGATACTAATCCCTAAAGAGGGATTTTTAATCTCTTTCCGAATAAAAGCAGATATTTGTAAACGTCCACTTTTATTTCACTTGAAGCAAGCGAACAAGGTACTTGGTACACAAGAAAAAAATGGTTTTCACTGAAACAGTCCTCGAAAGAACATCTTCTCCTAGAAAAGAAACAGTGTTTACTTATGGAATAACTCAAGATAAGCACTACAAGATGTTCAAGAAACGTTTAGAAGAAAACCCAAAATGTTTTCGGGCCACTGGAACTGACGCATTTCGGAATAAGGTTCTGAGTGCCAACAGCGTTAGACAGAAAAAATAAGATTTCAAACTTCAAAAGTTTGTCGATGATGGGATACATATATATGCCTAATTTAACTCGGCTCTTTTTAGAGCCAAAACTTTTTTAAAGAGAATTCGTTTAAAAACTCACTTTTTAGCCATCCATACCATAAGTATGGAAAGCAATTGGTATCGTCGAAATAAATTATTTGGGTAAAAAAATACCTATTTTTTTTGATGCTGTCTGTCTGAGACACGAGAACCGATTTTAACCAAATTTGCGGTGGCTGTGGATAAGGTCAATAAATTTTGGTAGAGGTGTGTTGCTGTAGAAGGGTTAGAAAATTAAAAATTGAAAGAAGTTGATACAAAATGCTTTTCCTTAAAAAAAAATCCTTAAGCCGTTAGAATAAAAACTTATTATCTCCAAAGCAGCTACTTAACGAGCCTTACTAATCCCTAAAGAGGGATTAATCTCTTTCCGAATAAAAGCAGATATTTGTAAACGTCCACTTTTATTTGACTTTCAGCAAGCGCGGAAGGTACTTGGTACACAAGAAAAAAATGGTTTGCACTGAAACAGTCCTCGAAAGAACATCTTCTCCTAGAAAACAAACAGTGTTTACTTATGGAATAACTCAAGATAAGCACTACAAGATGTTCAAGAAGCGTTTAGAAGAAAACCCAAAATGTTTTCGGGCTACTGGAACTGACGCATTTCGGAATAAGGTTCTGAGTGCCAACAGCGTTAGACAGAAAAAATAAGATTTCAAACTTCAAAAGGTTGTCGATGATGGTATACATATATATACCTAACTTAACTCGGCTCTTTTTAGAGCCAAAACTTTTTTAAAGAGAATTCGTTTAAAAACTCACTTTTTAGCCATCTATACCATAAGTATGGAAAGCAATTGGTATCGTTGAAATAAATTATTTGGGTAAAAAAAGACCTATTTTTTTGATGCTGTCTGTCTGAGACACGAGAAACGATTTTAACCAAATTAAAATTATAAATATCTTAAAAACTACAGTTCGTCAACATTAATGCTATCGAATGTCTAAATGAGCTACATATTCAATTATTTCGTTTTGTATTTTAAATATTTTAGCTTACAAAAAGTGCCCTTGAGGCGAAACAATATTTTAAAAAATCGAGAGATCCTGTTTGGGTCAATCACCAATTTTCTAGAACATTTTGCCAAAATCGGTCCAGTACTTTCTTTTAGAGCTGTTGAGAGATATACATTAGGACAATATAATGCAAAACAACCCCCCCCCCCCCCAGTTAGAAAAGCAAAAAATTGTAAGAAGTTAGGGTGTTGATACAAAATGCTTCTCTGTTGTCCATTGAAGTACAGTTTTATTCGACAGGTATGTGGCATCAATGTTTTTTTAAAATTAAATACAACGATAGAACTCTTTAAACATAATCACTTCATTTAATATTTTCTAAAAATATCTCGAGAATAACCATACGAGTTATTGCTTAACCAAGAAATTACTTAAGCCGTTAGAATTCCTTAAGCAGCGAGAAAAACTACTAAAAAGTTAAGAGTGGGAGTTGTAATGGTTAAGCAAGAGGAAACCTCAATTAAACAGAGGGTTTTCCCTTCAACGTAATTGGCCATGGAAAAACTGTGAGATAAGAAAGTGTTATCTATAAAATGTCATTTTATCGGTTTTTCTTTAGGTATTCTTGTTTAGCTCATTAGCTAAAACGTAAAGTAAACTTTAGGATTAGCAGCAACGCCACTGACTTGGTTCGTCCAAGCTCTTGAAAGAGGGGATAATGGATTACTTAGGTCCAACCTAGAGTCCCTGTATGTTGACATATTTGGATATTATCCAAATATGTCAACATACAGGGACTCTAGTCCAACCTACCGTTAATAAAAACCCAAACAGGAGACAAGTCGGTAGTCACATTTTAAGTCTTGAACTTAAACTAAAACCTCTAAATTAATTGTCAGTAAAGAAACATAAGATTTTTCAATTTAAATAATCTTTTGCAGTTTGTTATTATGGTAAGTTAAAATTTTTTACTTTAATATTTTATAAGTAAAAAGAAAAGTCTTGTCACAATTTAATTAGTAAATTGCAACAGAGTTTTATTTTGTATTCATTAAAGTTTGTAACGTTTTTAAAACTGTTTTATATTTATTTTATACACACAAGAGATCTACTACGGTACCCTCGTTTAAGGGTTCGATTTAAAACAAAATCGTAGCCGACAATATGCGTCCAGGACAGCCTGATACACTTACCAATGCCTCGTGTTATACTCGGTGTATTTTCTGACGGTTCGGATATTATAAACGAAGGTATTTTCGGAATTCTGTTACTCTCTAAGCTGTCCAAGGAGTCTTCTGACGTGTCGGATCCAGCCACTAACGTCACTTCACTCCCTAAGGCAAAAAAATTCTTTGCATTAATTTTCACCAATGATTTATTCCCCATGCATAGTACAACAGTGACAGAGTAAGTCATTTCCATCAAAGTTGTCGATTTTTTAAAGGTTTTTGGTTACAACTTCTTTAATAACGCAGTCAAAATTTTAAAAAGTACTAGAACAAGAACACGGCTCTCGACTAGAGACATTGTAAGTATGACATATCTGAAAGAAATAGGGTCGAGACTAACTTATTAAAGTCAAATTTATTTATGTCTTTTATTCTAGCATTGCTTAGAGGGAGACACACCTTCCGTCTTTGCTAAATCATAAGCGTCGGAAAATAAAAATAAACGATTTTTGACAAAATATATATCGTGGGTGACAGACAAACGTGTTTGTTTATATTTTGCATAAGGTGTGATCACTCACGCTCACAATTAAATTATTTTAGTGAAACAACAATGAATTTGACAATTTCTATTTCTTTGAAATGTGTCATACATACACGGTGAGCGTTTTTGTATATTACCTAAGACATCAGTCACAGAAATCTGAGGGTAAACCTGCGGCTCCAGTTTGCTAGAACATGGCACTAGCTGCTGCGACGCCTCTTCCTGAATCATGTCGAGGCCCGGACTGCCGGGATTACTTATCGGTGAATTAGTGAGGCTGCGGTGTCCGTGGACGTTCAATACGTGCATGTGATGAGGCACCTAGAAAACCACCGTTACAACTGACATTATGGGTTGTGAGATAGTTTTATAATTATGACCTTTCCCTAGAAAGTGTTTATAACATTGTGTATTTTTATAACGAAGTCATTAGTTTTTTATAAAGAATTATTGTCATTATTTATATTAAACACCATAAACATAAAAGGAAGGAAAGATGTATGTGACAATTATAGAGGTATATCTGTGACTCGTACGTTAAGCAGAATATACGGTAAAATAATAAGAAATAAAGTAGAGAGCGAATATAAAGACATGGAGGCAGAAGAACAAGCTGGTTTCAGGGCGGGTAGATCGACTTCAGATCATCTCTTTTGTATAACCCAAGTTATTGAAAAGAAAATGACATACGGACAAGAGCTGCATCTGCTTTACGTGGATTTGCGGAAGGCATATGATAGTATACCACTAAATCTACTTTGGAAAGCGTTGGAAAACACAAACATAAGCGTACAACTAATTAAGGCCATCAAAGAGTTATACCGCAATAGTAAGGCAAAAGTTAAAATAAAAGCAAAACTAACCAAAGGCTTTCAAGTAAATAAAGGTCTTAAACAAGGTTGCTGTATCTCGCCTACGCTCTTCAAGATATACTTGGAACAAGTCCTTAAAGTATGGAAGAGAAAATTCCAAAACATGGGAATTCCGTTGGACGAAACCACCTTGTATACTTTATGTTTCGCCGATGATCAGATAGTAGTGGCTCAGGATTATGACGACCTCGAATATATGACACGAAAACTAATAGAAGAGTACAATAAGTGGGGACTAGAGGTTAATCTCAATAAGACAGAGTATATGTGTATCGGTGGAATGAAACAGGATCTAATCTTAAATACCGGGCAGCGAATTCACTCCTGTGATGAGTATAAATACTTAGGTCTAAAAATTACAGCTGACGGAACACTAGACAAAGCTATAAAAGATCGAAACGTACAAGGAAGAAAAGCAATAACTTTATTAAATGGAATAATTTGGGACCAAAGTATATCAAAACATAACAAAAAGCTTATATATAAAACCATTGTAAAAAGTATTATTACATACGGCTCAGAAGTATGGCCAATCAAGGAGAGAACAGGAAAAATGCTTTCCGCTACGGAGATGGACTATTGGAGAAGAGCAGCAGGGAAATCAAAAAGAGAAAGAGTTACAAATCAAAGAATAAGAGAAATTATGACAGTGGGTGAACGTACTTTAGTGGATGATATAAGAACAAAACAACTGGTGTGGTACGGACATGTACAAAGAATGAATGATGAAAGACTACCTAAACAAATACTACAATGGAAACCAACTGGCCGAAGAAAACGAGGACGGCCAAGGAGAAGCTGGAGAGAAGGAATAGACGAGTGGAGATTGGGTATCGGAAGACGTAGAACGTTGTGAAACCGATAAATATATATATATATATATTTATATTAAACACGACTTTTCGGTTAGTAAGTATCTCTAACCCATTGACTTCTATACCCTACGGGTAGACCCGGCATGGGCCTAAATTGCCATTATATCAAGCTTTTATCGCAATTGACCAAATATAAGTAAGAATTTAATGATCAAGACAGGGATAAAAATAGAATTTCGGTTTGGTAAGTCCGGACGCATGCAACATAGCAAAAATATTTCTATTGATTTGTCTTGGATAAAAAAGTCAGTGGCGTCGAAAAATAAAAATTGTGTGTGTGCCACTAGCATTTTTTATCAACGATTTTTGCATATTAAATAATTCATGAATACTTACTAAACTTTAAATCTGTCTGTGTGTTTACAAAATTTCTTCACTAAAAAAAAAAGAGTAAAAAGAATTTGTTAGCATGCTAAGTGCAGTGGATGTAATAAAATTATTGTTTTCATCGTTGAAAGAACACCGCACCCGTTTACACAGGCCTTATGTTTTTTGGCTCGGTGGAATTGGCTATAATTTTAGTATGTTATAGTGGGATATGTAACTAAAAAAATTTAAGTAAAGTTAAGTATTTCTATGTACAGTTTTTGAGATATACACGATCAAAGTTCGTTAAATGGTCGTTTTTGGGTATGTTGTAATAATAATAACTCTTACATCTTGATCAAAAAAAAACAATTGACCATAAAAATGACTTAGTAAAGGTCTATGGACAAAGTCACTTATGATGTCATTCTTGTCAATTTATTAAATAATATAGGGGGGATAGTCAAAAAACCATTTTTTTATATCTACACTATTACCGAATTTTTATTATTACCAGCAATTTTTATTTTGGCACGGATTAATAATTTTATATAATATTTAAAGAAAAAAAATATTTTTGTTTTTTAACTGCCCCGACTTTTATAGATATGAATTTTTTTATTGCAGGTATTTTTTCTTACTAAATAAAATTGACTTTAGCTGTTCTAAGCTATTTTCCGTATGACAAAAATTAATTTGTTAAATATTTAGTAATAAAATACAGCTCAAGGAATATTTTTATTATATAAAAAAATACTATAGCTTTTTGTTGAGTCAAAGGGTCTTTTCAAAAAAATGTTTTTTTATTTTTTTTTGCCCTTTTATAGTTTTAATTTATTTTTGTAAAACGGCTAGGTGAATTTTAATTAAACTTAACCTGCTAATTTTTGTAACTTAACGCCACATAAGGAAAAAAATGTGTTTTTTTCTCTGTCTAGTTTTAAAGATATTAATTTTTGTAGCTCTAACTATTCTTATATTTACAGGACGGCGACAAAAAAAAGGTATTTACAGTTCAATTTTTGCTGTACGTACCGAAACTCTAAACAAATAAGAGCCAAAACAGTAGAAAAATAAAATATATACAGGGCGTCTCAAAAAATAGGTTTATTTGATGCATGAGTTTTATTAGTACTAATGTAGTACTTTTTTTTTACTTAACTAGAAAATGTCAATAGTACGTAACTTATTGTTAAGCACCAGTTATGGGTGTCATTCTCGGTAATTCCCAAAGCCCTCGTAGACCAGCGTATCCTAGGATACTACCAGTAGCGTGTCGTGGAGAAAAGGGCGGGGGGGGGGGGGGCGATAGGTATGGAAGTCAAATAAATTACAAACCTTTTTAAAATAATAACACTATTAATTCTATTTCGATCCGAACCGATCCGAACCGAACCGAACCGACCCCCTGGCCCCCTATACGACACGCCACTGGATACTACTGTATATGTAAAAGTGGAGCAAGGGCAGTAGGATGCTGCTCTCATATTTGCAGTGTACTATGGTACCTAGGATACGCTCGTCATCAGGGGTATATAATGTACTCCAGGCAAAGTTTGCTTCAAAATGGATGCCGCAAATAGATCACATAATATTAATCAATAAACATATAAATAGAAATTATGAAGGTTATAGTACATGTTTAAGATAATTTTAATTTAAGTTAATTTGTTTAGTTACTTGTTAGCATTATTAGTATTAAAACAGTACAATAAAACAAGCTTTTTTCTTGAGACGCCCTGTACATATTTTATTTTTCTACTGTTTTGGCTCTTAGTTGTTTAGAGTTGTACGTACAGCAAAAATTGGACGTTAAATATCTTTTTTTTTGTCGCCGTCCTGTAAATATAAGATAGTTACATCTACAAAAATTAATATCTTCAAAACTAGACATAGAAAAAAAAAACACATTATTCCTAGTGTGACGCTTTTACAGTTACAAAAATAAGCAGGTGAAGTTTAATTAAAATTCACCGAGCCGTTTTCCAAAAATAAATTAAAAATTATATAAGGGCAAAAAAAATTAAAATGTTTTTTTTGAACAGACCCTTTGACTCCACCAAAAGCTATAGTATTTTTTTTATATAATAAAAACATTCTTTGAGCTGTATCTTATTACAAAATTGTCATACGGAAAATAGCTTGAAACAGCTAAAGTCAATTTTATTTAGTAAGAAAAAATACCTGCAATAAAAAAATACTCTGCCAATATATGGGCCCCTAAGCTCACACTAGGTACTATAGTTATAGTGTACGTGCGACCTAATAAAACTAAAACCTGAAATATATTTTATTCAACTCCAGACTAAATTACCTTTTGTTTGATACCACACAAGCCATGTTTTGACTTAAACTCAAATTTTTGAAATCTACCCCCTCCCTTAAAAAAACAAAAACTAAAATGTATTTTGTTTAACTCCGGACTTAATTACCTTTCGTTTGATATCACACACGCCATATTTTCACATAAACTCTAATTTTTGAAATCTACCCCCACCCTTTTTGAAGAAAAAAAAAACTAAAATGTATTTTGTTTAACTCCATACTCAATTACCTTTCGTTTGATATCACACACGCCATATTTTCACATAAACTCTAATTTTTGAAATCTTCCCCCACCCTTTTATTTGGCTTGTGTTCGGTGGATTTTGTTCATTTTTAAATGGGACCATCTCGACCCAAGACCCAGCCTAGGTACCAAATTTCATTAAAATCGGCCGAGCGGTTTTTGAGTTATGCGCGTTGGTCGTTACAGACAGACATACAGACAGACAGACAGACAGACAGACAGACAGACATACAGACAGACAGACAGACAGACAGACGGCGCGACAAAAAAGTTTCAAAATCATCTGAAACGCAAAGATATATAAAAATTTTTGAAATCGGAGCAACTTTTTTTTCTCGAAAAAATTAGGATCACCATAGCTCACACTACTATAGTATAGTATATGTGTGAGCTAATTAATATCTATAAAAGTGGGGGCAGTCAAAAAACAAAAATATTTTTTTCTTTAAATATTATATAAAACTGTTAACCTGTGCCAAAATAAAAAGCGTCAGTTATAAAATTCGGTAATAGTGCAGATATAAAAAATGTTTTTTTGGCTATCCCCCCTATATTATTTAATAAATTGACAATAATATACGGTATTAATTAAATTGATAAGAATGACATCATAAGCGACTTTGTCCTTAGACATTTACTAAGTCATTTTTATGGCCAAATAATTTTTTTCGGTCAAGATGTAAGAGTTATTAGTATTAGAAAAAACACAAAAACGACCATTTAACGAACTTTGACCGCTTATATCTCAAAAACTGTACATAGAAAAACTTAACTTTACTTACATTTTTTTTTAGATACATATCCTACTATAACATATTAAAATTAAAGTCAATTCCACGGAGCCAAAAATGTTCCATAAGGCCTGTGTAAACGGGTGCGGTGTTCTTTACATATGTACCTTGTACAGTCAGGGACTTTTTAATTGGCCGCGCTCGAAAATCAAAAATATTCCTATTTGAAATTAGAAAACCCAATGTGAACAAAACCAAAAAAATAGTGAACGTTACTTCTGTCTTTATACATACGTATCATAAAAATATATTTTTTCCAATATCTTTACATTATAATATTTAACAGAATAAAATACAACGGCAATTTAAAAAGTCCCCGACTGTACAAGTGTCTCCTTCAACTCTTCTCTTCTTGGGTGGACTACAAGTTATGCTGGAGTCAGAAATTTCGGAACTAAAAATGTTCAATGTTGTTATGTCAAAATTTCCTAAGGTATTATTTAGTTGATAGCAAGTAATAGATAAACTAAAAATTTATATCATTTACAAAAATCCTCAAAATATTAAGCTTTGAAACTCGAATAGTATTATAGCTACTTCATATTGGTCTAAAAAATTAGACAATGTTTTAAACACTTCAGCAACCCAAAGAACCTATTAAAATGTTATGAGTTTTTACTCCGAGGTTTATAAGATCATGTACCTCACTAACATTTTGACTGACCTATTTAAAAAAAAGCTTTAGCCTATGTTTTGCTTAAAACGAAAAAATATATATTTACAGAACCAGAGCGTAATAGATAATAATGATAAAAAAAACTTTCCTACTTACCTCTCACTTCGAAAAACATTGTCGACTAATTTCGGAAGACTTCCCTGTTTTAACCTCTTCTTTCCATCTTTTCTAAGCTAAAGTCGCATATCTAGGTAGTTGATATTGAATTCCCCGCAGGGCAATCCATATATTTTTTTTGGTCATTGTTCTTTGGAAATCTGAGAAAAGTTTTGACGAAATTAAAGACCATTTGTATAACAGTAAAATCAAAATTTGTTAAACTTAGATTAAAGTTTATATAATAACACACACTACTACATTACGGGACTTATGAACAAATTATTAAAAAATAATCTTTGTGATTGCGGGAAAGTGAAACTTTCTGAATTAAAATGAGTGAAGGTAAAATCGTATAAAAAACTATCTATCGTAACGCTACTGAACTTTGTCGATTTTGACCAAAAACTATACGTCAAGACGACTTACTCATGAAATGTTGTTTCCTCATCGATTTTTCTTGTTTTTTTGCACAAACAACAATTTCTTACCATAATTGAACCAAATTAGTTACTAATAAACTTGTTTTTAAAAGCTTTTAGGACTTTTTGTGAAAAATCACGCACAAAAATCAAAAAAATTCCATTACGTACATTATCAACCTTGCACATCACAAAACATCAATTTTTCCTGTCAAAAACGACAGCAGGTTGAATCACTCAAAATACGGCAGGTAGATTAAAATTAGCAAGCTGCTTTTCTTTCGCAGTTATGCTGCCAATGTGAAAGAGATAAAAGTACCCATATATTATCTAGGGTGGTATTAGTATGTAAGAATCAGTCTATCTTTGTCAGTTTCATAAGTTTAATAGTTTCTGTCTAGTTTTTTATTGTATAAGAAATACCTGGACATAGCAACCAAATTAGATAGAGTCAATAAAAAATGCCTTGTCTTTCCGTCTCTAAAGGCCCTTTCAGGGCCTTTATACAACTCAATGCTCTAACCGTTTTCAAGTGTAAACTAAACAATCCAGTCTAGAGGCTACTACTAATACTACTTGGTATGCAGTGTAATGGCCCGCCCCTTTTAATCCTGAGACGGTATTTTCCATATGTACGGTATTTCCGTGCTTCGTTGACTGAAAACTTCTTTATTCCGCATTATAAACGCAGCTTCAATAAACTTTCGTTTTCGCCAATGTGACTCCCTATGCAAAACTTTAGCTTCAGACCATTAAATCCTGTGATCATTTGACCATGCATGATCCGCTAAACCGGATTTTTCAATATCCCCTAATTGGGTAGTTTTTTGATCTTCCTTTACTCTAACCTGAAGAGGGCGTTAGATCTCCTACATATGATTTACAACAATCACACGGGGTTTGGTAAATGCATTCCTTATTATTTAAGGGATTTTCCGGTTAAATTTTAGTTACAAAACTCATATTTCCCTATGAAAATATTGTTTAATATTATAGTGTTTGGCAATTCGTCTTATGTTTTCTGAAAAACCCTAAAACATTTGAAATGATAATACCACCCAACGGATTATTATTCTGAGAAGTTGCTACGTTTGGTTTGTTGAGATCGTTGAGTTTATTAATTTCTCGGAATAACCATTCTGTTGTAAGTCATTTGTAATGTTTTAGATTTCTGTGGTTAATTCTTCATTATTACTACAAATATTTACGGCTCATAAATACGAACTTTTTATAACTTCTTGTTCAGTAGCAACAGAATGATTGTCTAGTTTCAAACAGAGTCATTAGATTTCACCTCAATAGTCGCCAGATATTTCTCAATAAGATTTTTATAAAACTATTACTCGACATGGAAAAACGTTAGAATCAAGAATTAAACAGTTTTAAAGGAAAGAATAAAAACCTCTCCAGTTAAGGTTTTTTTAAGGGTTGGCATAGCATTTATAAATTTTAAAGTAAATCATGCGTGCCTTGAATTTAAATAATTATTTAAACAACAAGGTTTGAAAACGACTCTTTGCATACGATCGAGACAGTTTGGTAGACCGAGCCTTCGGCTCGGTCTACAAGTCGAGGGAGTGTGCAAAGAGGTTTTCAAACGAGTTTTTTACAATATTTTTTATACGACGGCTAATAAAGAAAGAAAAATAAAATTTTAATTTAACTTGTTTTTATTTCCGACATTTTTACAACAAAACTTTAAAAATTCAACAATTTTTTGACGTATCTAATCAACAAAACATACGAGCAGTGACGGTTGCTACGGAACTAAGCCAACTTATATTGATGGGTGACAACAACAAAAATCTCACCCGTATGCAGAAATGACATAGGCGTGCGCAAAAATGACATAAGCCTGTGCAAAACGTTTTGCACACAGCGTGCGCAAAATGCAATTTTCAGATCGTGTTCTCCGTGCGCAAAACCCCCTTTTACAAGACAGTCGTATAAAATACTCTGCCAATTTATGGGCACTTAAGCTCACACTAGATACTATATTTATAGTGTACGTGTGAGCTAATATAACTAAAAACTGAAATATATTTTATTCAACTCTAGACTCAATTACCTATCGTTTGATACCACACAAGCCATGTTATTACTTAAACTCAAATTTGTAAAATCTACCCCCACTTCAAAAAAAAACTAAAATGTATTTTGTTTAACTCCAGACTCAATTACCTTTCGTTTGGTATCATACACGCTATATTTTCACATAAATTCTAATTTTTGAAATTTACCCCCACCCTTTTTTTGTTAAATAAAATAAAATGTATTTTGTTTAACTCCAGACTCAATTACCTTTCGTTTGATATCACACACGCCATATTTTTACATAAACTTAATTTTTTAAATCTACCCCCACCCTTTTATTTGGCTTGTGTTTGGTGGATTTTGTTCATTTTTAAATGGGACCATCTCGAGCCAAAACCCAGTTTAGGTACCAAATTTCAATAAAATCGGGCTAGCGGTTTTTGAGTTATGCGCGTTGGTCGTTACAGACAGACAGACATACAGACAGACAGACAGACAGACAGACAGACAGACAACACAACAAAAAAGTTTCAAAATCATCTGAAACGCAAAGATATATAAAAAATTTTGAAATCGGAGCAACTTTTTTTTTCTCGAAAAAATTAGGATCACTATAGCTCACACTACTATAGTATAGTAGTAGTGTGAGCTAAAATTTATTAACAAACAATTAAATATTAAACTCAAATTATTAGAGTTTTATCGAATGCTTTATAAATACGTAAACACCTGCTAGGCCATTAAGTTTCAGAGTTAGTTCCATAAGGACAACACAGTTAACTTTCAACACTTATTAGGTGTCCATTAGATCTTGGACCCCCATGAGGATAAGCTTTATAAGGTAGGTCAACCTATCATGGGAAAATACGAGAGAAATAAAATTTATTTCTACCAGATTAGCTACGAAAGCTTGTTTGATTTTTAATTCACGGGTACTAATATTTGCGTTTATCCAAAAAGTAATGTAGCTTACCGCATACGATGGCATATAAGCTAAAGGCACTGGAGTGGTGTCCATTTTGGTATCTTCTACTAAAGCAACTCCGGTGCCGAGTCCCATTTGAAGATTGACCGAAGGGGTACCTTGAGTTATCGATCCGGCCACTGTTCCAGTTGTATTTAAACCACTGATACCTAAAGAAAAAGAGTATTCTGCCAATTAATGGGCACCGAGGCTCACGGGGCTTCAGAACAGGATATATCTTAACTCGCAAGTAAAAATAAATGGATTTATGTATGATCTGATACCTTCCGAGCTAGCCTGTTAGCACACTTCAAGTAAAGCCATGATATATCAGCCTTGAAAACAGTTTTTTTTAAATATCTCAGAAATTAAAGTTCCTACGAAATTTTTGGTTATAACACAAATTACTAAGCAAAATGTAGTCTACTATATTCCGAAAACCCCATATTGACACGATGCTCCGTTAAAAAGTCGTGGCGTGGGCGTCCTAAACTGGAATGGCAACAGTCAATCCAAAAATGAATAGGTGGCCATACACACAGAGGTTGATCCGCCGGTTTGGAACAGCGCGGTTCAAACTGGCGGATTTGTCTTTCAATTAGTGGACATTCCACGCGCCAGTTATAGCCGATATAGGTTTATCTGTGAGTTCAGACCGGCAGGCGAAACTTGTGGGTTCCGCGCTCGATATTTTAACCGGCGCAGACTTGTCTGTCGGTTTACACTGTGCCAGGGATAACAGACCGTTCATATAGTCTCTCTTTAATTTATTGAATATTATGGCACATGTTTCCGGAATGATATAACCAAGTGCAGAAATTCCCACTGAACATTTCAGATCTTCATATTATGATCTCCCCATGGCAAGTAATTTGGGTATCTTGTTTAATAAAAGGTCATACGTGTTAATATTCATTCTTAAATAATTTTTAAAATCGTCTGGATCATTTTCTCTTAACTCTTTTAATAGAAGGTCATGGCTAAATGGTTTCCTCTTAAGTAAATAACTTTTAACCCACTTATAACGTCTCTTTTTTACACCACTATGCATTATTTCCATATTAATAATCATTCCCATACACAGAGCCTGCTTCTTTTTAGCTCGAAACATTTTACATACACTATGCTTAAAATACCGTGCCGCATAAAACTTTCGACTTGACGAAATTCCACAGTTTTGGTTTAACCGGCAGATAAATCTTGAGTTTTCGCCCACTAACGTGCGGTTATATCTGCCACAGACCGATATGAAGGATCGATTCGAAAGATTTTTTTTTGTGTTAGTGGACTGCAGCAGTTTTAAACCGTTGCGGACAAAACGGTCAGACTTATCTGTGCCGTTCCAAACCGACGGATCAACCTCTGCGTGTATGGCCAGCTAATGAGTCAAAAAAACCTGATGGAAGATGACTGTCAGGATCGAAGGAGGTGGAGAATAGGCGTCGGACAACGTAGAAAAACGTTCTAAACCGACATAGTAGTATTTATTTAATTTTTATTGTCAAAAAACCGTCATTAACATGAATGGATTTTGACCAAAATCTAATCAGCTAGAGTGTCGAACACTATTTTACCTGAAAATTTTATGAAAATCGGTTCAGCGGGGTAGGAGCAATAGTGTTACGTAAAAATAATATACACACACAGACAGACATCACGACGATATTGCTAATATAGGTCAAAATACACCAAAATAACACATTTTCGGCGTTATCTGAAAAATATTTTTTCGTCGAAAATAATACTTACTCTAGCCCATGCTACGCGGGCTAGAAAGGTAAATAAATTTAGAAAAAAAACTTTTTGAAAACAAGCTTTTATAAAATGGATTAAAAAGCATAAAATAATTTTTTGAGTGTTCTGATATCATAATAATAAAAGCGATTTTTAGCCTTGTTAACTCGAAGTTTAGTGAAAATCATTCTTCAAATTCATTATATTATAGCAGAGAAATGTAACGGTAGATAATTTAACCCAACCCAACCCTACTCAAGCTACCCTTACATTTATCTGATATGGATGGACATTATTACGCCTGCTTCATATTAGGCAGATCATCCGCGACCGGCAGTGTGTCGATTTATTTCGTCACATTGAAAAAGAAGAGTCGGCCCATCATCGGTTGTGGACGATCCACCAAATGCGCATGGAAAGGCATTTACCTAATATTAAATACGCCCATCGCTTTTATTATTATGATATCAGAACACTTAAAAAATCATTTTATGCTTTTTAGTCCATTTTATAAAAGCTTGTTTTCAAAAAGTTTTTTTTTTCTAAATTTATTTTTTAATTTTTAGATTTGTCTAAGTCTATGTATTTCAGCTAGCGCATCGATATTGGGAGTCTTTCCTGCCAATTTTGAAATATCTTAGTCTTCGATGAGAAGGCCGTCCAAAGATTTGATACTAAACAAAATACAAACTAAACTTTTACCCCCTCTCCGCCCTCCACATTTGGGGGGAGGTAGGCAGTCAGTGATACCACATTATTGGATTGTTCACGGAACTATAACGTTATGAGAAATTTAAAGTTAATCGGATACGTGGAAGTCAGTTGAAAGTAATCAGAAAAACTTGACATTAAATCGTACATTTTGAATCCGCCATATTGAATTTTTGTAATCTGATCAAAAATTCGTAATTCTCATCCTCAAAAACCCCCAGATACCAATTTTGGTGGAAATCGGACAAACTAAAGTTTTACCCCCTCTCCACCCCCTACGTGAGGGGGGAGGTAGGTACCCGATGAAACCACATTATTGTATTGTCATCGGAACTAAGACGCTATGCGAAATTTGAAGTCAATCGGATGTTTGGAAGTTCTTCAAAAATGAGTTGCAAGATTTGATTACATACATACATACAGCTTGTAAAAAATGGATCCATGACGGATCTGATACCTTCCTAGCCCATTAGTATGAAAACTCGAAGGGCACTTCACGCTACATTAGCCTTGAAAACATTTCTTTGTAAATATCTCAGAAACGAAAGTCCCTCCGAACTGATTATTATAACACAAGGTATTGGGAAAAATGTATTATACTATATTCCAAAAATTGCATATTGATGCGATGCTCCGTTAAAAAGTAAATTAGTAAACTATGAAAAACTTCTTTCAGCTCGTTACAATACCGAACACTATTTTTCATGAAAATTGGTCCAGTGGTTCCTGAGCTATCGTGCCGGGCAGACAGGCACAGACATACACCACGACAAGATTGCTAAGATAGGTGCAAATACAACCAAAAAATTCTCGGCGCTGGTGGTGCAAAAACAGCACTAAACCAAAGAAGATATATCAACAAGAAGCGGAATACTGTTACTCAAAGCATTGTTCACATGGGCAACAAATATGTGACTTCACGCTTGGACCAAATGACACTAATGCACTGATAAAAATTTTGTCTAACTGGTTGACGGTGCATCTGTATTACACGAAGAAAATACTCTGCCAATATATGGGCCCCTAAGCTCACACTAGGTACTATAGTTATAGTGTACGTGTGAACTAATATAACTAAAAACTAAAATATATTTTATTCAACTCCGGACTAAATTACCTTTTGTTTGATACCACACAAGCCATGTTTTGACTTAAACTCAAATTTTTGAAATCTACCCCCACCCTTAAAAAAAACAAAAACTAAAATGTATTTTGTTAAACTCCGGACTCAATTACCTTTCGTTTGATATCACACACGCCATTTTTTCACTTAAACTCTAATTTTTGAAATATACCCCCACCCTTTTTTTTTAAATAAATTAAAATGTATTTTGTTGAACTCCAGACTCAATTACCTTTCGTTTGATGTCACACACGCGATATTTTTCCATAAACTCTAATTTTTGAAATCAACCCCCACCCTTTTATTTGGTTTGTGCTCGGTGGATTTTGTTCATTTTTAAATGGGACCATCTCGGCCCAAAACCCAGCCTAGGTACCAAATTTCATTAAAATCGGCCAAGCGGTTTTTGAGTTATGCGCGTTGGTCGTTACAGACATACAGACAGACAGACATACAGACAGACAGACGGCGCAACAAAAGTTTCAAAATCATCTGAAACGCAAAGATATATAAAAAATTTTGAAATCGGAGCAACTTTTTTTTTCTCGAAAAAATTAGGATCACCAAAGCTCACACTACTATAGTATAGTATATGTGTGAGCTAAAATATTACAATAAATTCAGAGGGACATTACACCTATTATAATCATATAACTGTGGTCATAGAAAATCGACCCTTTTTAACTTTTTATTTGATTGTTTGCAAAAACAGTTACATATATATTTTTATCGAGAAAAATCGGTTACGGAATTAAATAGAAAAAATAATTATTAGTAATATTATAATGTTTTAAGATTTTTTCCGGCCATTTTAAATTTAAAAATTATGAGAAAAAGGAAAAACAGGGGATTGACAATCAAACAAATTTTCAAATACCAAATTGCAAATAATGCAAGGACGTAAAACTATAAACAAGTGAAATTAAAGAAAGAAAAATAAGAAAAAAGTTTTCTGCTTCGGCCGGGGATCGAATCCGGGATCTCTTGCTATCTAGGCAAACATTCTAACTACTGAACTAGTAGTTCAGTGGTAGAATGTTAATACCCTGAGAATTTCTCGTTCTTGAAGTGAGACACCGCAGCCTGCATAGATGGAAGTTTTCCGAAAATTTATGTATGGCTTCGGTAGTTCAGTGGTTAGAATGTTTGCCTAGATAGCAAGAGATCCCGGGTTCGATCCCCGGCCGAAGCAGAAAACTTTTTTCTTATTTTTCTTTCTTTCATTTCACTTGTTGTTTAAAACAAATTTTGTTAAAGTAGAGATTTTTTAAACAGTTTTGAATCTCCGTTATATGTTTTTATTGGTTTAGAGACAGGAACAAACCCAACCACAATTGGGAAAAAATACGAGATGAATGATGAAAAAATATTAAAGTACTTACTCAAAAGCTATTATATTTATAACTATTTATAATTAATTCATGCTTAATTTTAAATATTTTTCCTTTTATAATTTAGATCATTTTTAAAAAAGGGACCGTTAAAATAGATTTTCCGTTGTTTTTTTCCGTGCCTTTTGAAAACGGAAAACATTCCAAAAAAAATATATACAAAAGGTATTGTTTTGTCAGTTTAAAAAAAATTGATTACAGCTAAAATATGCAAAAAAATTGTGTTTATAAAACAAATTCCATGTAATATAGAATCGTCCCTTTTTTTCCCAGAGAACTCCAAAAATAAGAGGCACATTCTGGTGTATTACACACCTAAGCAAAAATATTACTTTTTGTTATAAATCTTTTATGTAAACATAAAGAAAATTTTCACTAGACACTAGAGAAATGGATAGTCGTATAAAACCTTTTTGGAGTCAGGCTTGTGCCGTTGGCGAGGTGAAGACGCACATTATAAATACCGGCACAAACTTTATACTCCTTTAAAACTTGTTACACCCTAGAACTCATAGAACATGTTAGACCAGTTAAAAGGGATAACAAATATATTAATGGGCCAAAGGAAAACATGCATCCCTGTATACAGGACGTGGTTGCACTATATAAATAAACAAATAACGTTCCCATTCAAACAATGGAAATTACAGGGAATCCTGAAAATATTTTTGCTAGGAAAATTTTGAACTTGTTTTTTCATGTAAAACAAAAATTGCACAATTTTTTCTTTGAGTGTAATAGGACTGCATTACTGTCATTCAGGTTCTGTCGCTTCTTGTTGATATATTTTCTTTGACTAAACTCTCTTCGTTGTATTTTTTTAAAAGTATAATAAAAATACCTTGTGTAATTGACGAGACACTGCTTCCCGCACTTGCTGGGGACATGTAGGCTCCGAAAACTGGCGAGGCACTTGGACTTAACAACGGATTCAGCATTTGCTGTGTAGCACCGGGGTACATACTTAGTTGGGGCACCTACAAAAATATAAAATAGTTCAGTTATGACCATACCCCCTGTTACCGATTTAAACAATGAGTGGCGTGGAGTTTTTGTTAACTGTGCGCCGATGTAATATGCATGTGTACAAGTGTAAGCAATCAGGACATTTTATCTTAAGAACCGCAAAAAGGATAGACTTATGCCCATTGATATTGCTATTTCAAATATGTTTGCATCATGCATCGTAAGGTACCGTGGGTATTGGAATAATGCGTACTGTATATGGAAATAATATGCATAATATGTTTGAAAGCATCCAAACAGGACAGGACCGCGAGAACTTATGTCAATTACCGTGGGTATTGGAATATTATGTATTATCAAACAAGTTTAATGGCTAATCGGGCAAAAAGGAGTTTTTTGTTTCCCTTATATTTTACTTGCATTCGATCTTTTAATTGATCGATATTGTATAGCAGTGTTTTCCCTGCTTTTGGTTTTTTGTTTCTCTCGTATCTCGGTAGATGGCGCCTCTTGCTATAGTTCGCTCACTAATTACATTTAATTAGAGACAAAACCGTCTGATTAACTTCGCAAGATTTGTCACTTGACCAGCAGTGTTCTGAGGAGTCCCATAAGGACGAAACGGCTAACTGTCAACACTTATTAGGTGTCCATTAGATCTTGGACCCCCGTGAGGTTAAGCTTTCAAGCTACCCACGGTAAAATATAAGGGAAACAAAAAACTCCTTTTTGCCCGATTAGCCATTAAACTTGTTTGATTTTTAAATTCACGGGTATGAAATTTCACGTTTGTTAGTATTATTTGGCTTAAAAATTCCGTTGATTGACGCTGACTGTCTTGATGACGGGTAAAAATGCAAAATGCGTTGATCCGGCCTGAAAAGACAAAGAGCTGTCGTAGGTCACGGACTATAGTTGTTTTCTTTTATTTGCATTCGATCTTTTAATTGATCGATATTGTATAGCAGTGTTTTCCCTGCTTTTGGTTTTTTGTTTCTCTCGTATCTCGGTAGATGGCGCCTCTTGCTATAGTTCGCTCACTAATTACATTTAATTAGAGACAAAACCGTCTGATTAACTTCGCAAGATTTGTCACTTGACCAGCAGTGTTCTGAGGAGTCCCATAAGGACGAAACGGTTAACTGTCAACACTTATTAGGTGTCCATTAGATCTTGGACCCCCGTGAGGTTAAGCTTTCAAGCTACCCACGGTAAATATAAGGGAAACAAAAAACTCCTTTTTGCCCGATTAGCCATTAAACTTGTTTGATTTTTAAATTCACGGGTATGAAATTTCACGTTTGTTAGTATTATTTGGCTTAAAAATTCCGTTGATTGACGCTCACTGTCTTGATGACGGGTAAAAATGCAAAATGCGTTGATCCGGCCTGAAAAGACAAAGAGCTGTCGTAGGTCACGGACTATAGTTGTTTTCTTTTATTTGCATTCGATCTTTTCATTGATCGATATTGTATAGCAGTGTTTTCCCTGCTTTTGGTTGTTTGTTGCTTTCAAGCTACCCACGGTAAAATATAAGGGAAACAAAAAACTCCTTTTTGCCCGATTAGCCATTAAACTTGTTTGATTTTTAAATTCACGGGTACGAAATTTCACGTTTATTATGTATTATGACTAGAAGTTCTCAATAAATGTTGACAGTTGTTTTATACCAGAGGTGAGCAATCCTCTTTGACAGCTTTTATTACTAATCCTTAATTTTTGTCAAAATTTGAAGTTGTCACTCTATACAGTAAACCAATACTGCCGTGCTTAATGAAAATGCCGTATCTACCTAAGGTAGAGGAAAGCGAGAAGTGACAATCGAGCGCCTTATTCAAGAAATATGGATGCTCGCTGTCATAAAGTGTCTTAGTTTATCGTGGGAGCACCCTGTATTTGTTGAATAAAATACTTGCCTGTCCATATAATGAGCCCCCACTAACTGTGCCAGTGGCCGAATGTAGGGGGCTCCTGTCGTAACATCCCAATGCTCCGCTCATGAAACCGTCTAAGGATGAATTACTGAAAATATTAAAAAATTAAATTAAATAAATCATTAAATGATAGTAGGTATTTTACATAACAAGCATGTTATGATAATTATAAAACGCGACTATAAAGTTTGAGACTATAACATATACCAGTTAGTACTCTATTCGCTTAGAGGCCTTCATTCATTTTTGTATTAGTGCCAAGTGGACTTCACAAATTAGCTTTTTAGCTTCATCACCCCAAGGACCAAACGTCTCAACACTAAAAGGTATAAAATCAAAGCGGTCCTTTAACTCCTCATATTTTTTGTGCAGCTTCACCGGCTTTAATAGATGTTTTTTTAATATATTTTATCAGCCATCGTATCCCTACTGTAGCGTCCCACAGAAGTGTCCCTGCTTTCCAAGGCACCAAAGATGCCCCATCCTCCCGCTTCCCATCCCCTCAACAAATACCAAGCGGCTTCACCGCTTGATAATCTCGTTTATCATACTGTCTCTCGACAACCTCCCTGCACTTACAGCATAGCTCGTGAAAGCCATAAATGTCTACAATTTTGCCGCAAGTGCTCAATTCTAAAATGTTAAAAAATGTAAGCCAGGTAATTGGAGACGTACTACTACACTTTGTTAATACGTCTTTAGAGACTGGGAAATTCCCAGACTTACTTAACACTAGCAGGATAGTACCAATTCCAAAAATTCAAAAGTCAAACTTGACCCAAAATTTTAGACCGATTAATACTCTACCACCAATTGAAAAAATGTTGAAAGTAGCAGCACACAATAAACTTGTAGACTACTTTACTAGTAACAATATTCTTATTGAAAACCAGTCTGGTTTTAGAGCAAAACATTCGTGTGAAACTGCTTTACAACTAACTTTAGCCAACTGGCATCAGGAAATAGATGATAATCAGTATATAGCAGTGGTTTTTTTGGACTGCAAGAGAGCATTTGAAACTATAGACAGAGACATTCTTTTAAAAAAGTTAAACCATTATGGAGTTGGTGGCCGTAGGTCTCAAGTAACTGTAATTAATAAGTCAGAATCAACATTGAGATATAATATGCAAGAGGTTCCTCAGGGTACTGTTTTGGGTCCGTTATTTTTTATTATTTACGTTAATGATAGGATGTGTATGTAGGCGTTAAGGGAAATGAAATTACTCTTGTAATTAAAAAACTAAATCAAAAGTTAACATTAGTTTCAGAATATCTTAAAGTCAACAAACTTAAGCTTAATGTATCTAAAACTAAAGCTATGATTATCTCTAAACAACATATATATGAAAAGCTTGATTTGGATGAAATTATTATATGCAAAGATGGAGAAAAAATAGAAATAGTTGATAGTTTAAGTATCTAGGATTTATGTTACATAGAACATTAGGCCTCAAACCTCATTTTGAATATGTTTATAAAAAGATATCGAAAAAACTATATTGCCTCTCCAGAGTTACCAAAAATCTAACCGCACGTACATCAATTACAGTTTACAAAACAATAATCCAGTCACATTTTGACTACTGTGCTACTGTATTACATTTCTTTGATAACACCTGTAAAGAAGCACCGCAGAAGTTACAAAATAGAGGGATGAGAATAATTTTAAGATGTAACAGACTGACACCAACAAACACGATGTTAAATGCTTTGGGCTGGATGTCGGTTTCGTGTCGTCTAAGGTATTTTATGTATTAATTTATTTTTAAGATTTTAAATAATTTACACCCGTCATACTTTAACAAATTTATTAAGTTTAATATTGATGTGCAATATTATCCTACAAGAAATAGAAACAATTTGTATATACCAAGAATTCAAACACAAATATGTGACAATTTTTTATTTGTTAAAGGGTTACGAGAGTATAATAATCTACCATCTGTAATAAAAAGTAGCCAAAGTGTTAATATTTAAAAAAAAAACAAGTAAGACAGTTTTTAGAATAATCGTTTTAAACAAACAAGTCTATTAGGGTCATCGCAGTTTTAACAATAGTTTATTTTTAATTTTTTTTTTCTGTTTGTTTGTTTTTGATTGATGTATTATGATTCCTAGGAAGTAACTTAATGTCACTCAAGTGGAACATAATTTGTACTTTTGTTATATTTGTAATTGTATTATTAGATTCTGTTGTATTAGGATCTCTAAAAACAACAATAAAGAGTTATTATTATTATTAAGTGCAAGTATATTGTCGACACACAGGCTGACCAACTCTTAAGGAGACAGAAATGCGAAACGATGAGTCATCCAAGAGATTACCCAATGGTGCAGCAGGCAATGCTATAAGCCAAGCGTTACTTCTTAAAGAGCTAAAAGACGCGCTTTGTCTCTCGGATTTTGTTCGTTACTAATAATTTGTTCAATAAAAACTTTATATAAGGCCGAATCAAAGTCTTTTTGGGATTTTAAATTTGAAGTGTCTGAAATGTTAGACATATTTTGAAAATGTATTAAAGATTCAAAATAAACATAATCTGGTATGTCATGAATATAAGAAGGAAGTATAGAAGAAATAATCGAAGAATTGTTAATAGAACCAAGAAAAGCAAAAAAACATAGAGTTGAACTGTCGCGAATTCCAAGACCTCCGAATTTTACAGGCAATGTGCATTGTTTCCAAGATTTTTCATTTAAAATACAATTGGTAATCTTTTTAAGACAATATTTTAAAATGTTATCAAAATGTTTTAAACAGTTGGTGGCTCTCCAACAAGGAGCACATTGTAAAAGGTAAGTTATGGGTATTGAAAATAAATGCTTTAGAAAAAAATATGCCGTATGTGAATTGATTAAAGATAAGTTTTCTACAAAAACTTTAAAAATTTCAATTTTGATATTAAATGCTTTATCTTATCTTATGCCATTTTTCTGTATAATGTCAGCTTTATTTTATTGTACGGCTTACCTTATGCCCGAAAATGTCATGGGATCGCTTGAAGTGGTAGGATAAAATTGATGAATTGGCGACGCTCCTTCCGTGGGCAGTTGGTGACGCATCGTGCTGCTGTTATCGGGAACTATTTGATGGATTGGAGAACCTAAAAATAAAACCACTCTTGTCACATTACATTATACTCTATTCGCTTAGAGGCCTTCATGCATGCACACTTGCATTTTGAATGTTTTTGTGTCTCAAAAAAATTATTAATTTTTTAAAGCATTTTTTCCACTTTTGAAATTTTTATGAAAAAGTTAAATTTTGGTGTCTGTGGGTACCGTTAGGCCAATTTTGTAGTTTTTTGAACATAACTCGAAAACTTTAAAAATTATGGTTAAAATAAAATCCATTATGGATACAACTTGCCAATGAACATCTTTTTTGTATTTTGTGATTTTTTTGTAAAATCACGACAAAAAAACAAGCATTTGAGAAATATATTTTTTTGAGACACTGAAACTTTAAAAATGCAAGCGATTAATAGTTTTTATAAAAGTGAACTATAATCAATTTGAAAAAAATCGGTTAGGAAATAAGAGCTGTGAATTTTGCAAAATTATTCTGTTTTTCATGTTGGAGCCGCCATATTGTATTTGGCATGAGTTTGACAGATGTCCATTTCAAAGGTAAGGGCTTTTAACCCCTGGAGTCAACTTTGCATTAACGCGAAACCCCGCGAATTGAACAGACTTTTCTCTACCAAATAAAATTTTAACACGTAATTTTGAATTAAAAATATCTTCGTTATTTTTAACTTAAAAAAAAAATTAAAAAAAAAAAATTGTTTAGAATTGAAAGACCTATTAGAAAAAATATAAAATACAGGATGTACAATTAATTTTTTTTAAAGTTTTTTGAAAAAACTAGAAAATCCCAAAGAGCTTTTTTCTATCTTTAATAATAAAAAAGTTTGCAATGATGGACACTTAATTTCTATTCATTCTACCGCACCGGCCAAAGAGATGATAAATCTCGAAATTCAAAGTTTTCTGATTAGAATTTTTTCTTTAATTTTTGAAAATTAATTTGGTTCAAACATACATACTAAAATAATTTTACTTAGTAAAGTAACTAAAGTAAATACTTAATAAAGTAAATACTTCGTAAAGTAAATACTTAGTAAAATAAATACTTAGTAAATACGTAGCAAAGTAAATCTTAGTAAAGTAAATACTTAGTAAAGTAAATACTTAGTAGAGTAAATACTTAGTAAAGTAAAAACTTGGTAAAGTAAATACTTAGTAAAATAAATACTTAGTAGAACAAACTCTTAAGATCTTAGTAAATACTGGTGACCATGTTTAGGTGTATCTTGGACGAGGGTTTACCTGGTATCGATCTCGGGGGGCTAGAGCGGTTCTGCAAGCCCCGCTGTAACCTCTGGCATTCTTGCTGGGGCGTCGACGGACTGAGAGTTCTGGAACCGCTCGCCGACCCTTCGCTGCCTCGTCGCACTGGCGAGAACCGCTCGAATGACTTTCCTTGTTCACGACCTGTAAAACACGTAAATTACAGGCTGTTCCAAATTAAGTGCTCTCCATTGTCAAGTTCGCTATTTCTAAAAACACGGAATTGTCATACTAAGCTAATTATTTAGCCTATCTAAATGAAAACAACTAACTTGTCAGTAGTTTTTTATGAAAAATAAATATTGTTAATTAAAATTAATTATCTTTTTATTACAAAAACAAAAATAGTGCAACGTTGTTTTAAAATATTTGTTTTCAAAACAAATATCACCAAAGATGTCATGATATTATTTAAAAATGTCATTTTGTCAATCAGTAGCTATTGTTTTAAACTTTAGACGAAAACGGAGGACAAATTAATAAGGTTTCGTTTGAATAATGGTTAAGGAAAATTTTAGAACTAGTATCATTACAAAAAAAACAACATAACATTTGAAAAATAAAAAAAGCTTATTAACGTTTGTAGAAAAACAATCGAAACGTTGCACTATTTTTGTTTTTAGTAAAAAACAATAAGCAATTTTAATTTTGTTAGGCAAACATTTATTTTTTATTAAAAAAAATCCACTGACAAAATTGTTTTCTTAATAGTGGCGAAATTTCCAGATACATCCGCCACAAATACATAGATTTTATTTAACCTTATTAGTTCGGAAACCGTTAGTTCAATATGTCACTATTTTAAAAAACATTAGTTCCAAAGGTAATTCGAAAAATTTTACTAATAAAAGGTTATTAGAAGAAATAGGCTTATAAAACTTTTACTCCAAAGGCATTTAATTTGAAAATCATTAATCCAAAAGTATATAAAAAAAACATTATTTCAATTTGCAACTACAGTACAATCCCGATTATCCGAATCGCGATTTTCCGAAATCCGGTTTATCCGAAACAAACTTTAAAAACAAAAATCCCGATTAACCGAAAAAATTCGCATTATACGAAATGCGTCTGGGATTCACCTATACTGCTAGGTGATTCCCCTCGATGTTTCACGGCACTACGACGCGACGGTCTAAAATGCGAATTGTTTTAGTTGCCGACAGTAGGGATGGCCGGAGCAGTAAATTTGCCGGAACAGGTCTGACCTGTTCCGATTTTTATTATGACCTGTTCCGAAACATCTGCTCCTGCTCCAAACTGTTCCGGACTTTTCAAGGGAAATAAATTGCAACTGTTCCGCATTTTATGAAAGGAACAATTTGTTCCTGCACTGCAGGAACAGATGTGCTACATGAAATCTAACTATGCGTGTGCTCTGTTATTGGTGTTACAAGGTATATAAATGAGGTACAGGGTGTTAACCGCTATATCTGGTTGTCGCTTGTAACAATTTTATTTTTTTAAATAGAAAAAGAAATGCAATTTTTACAAAACGCTTCACTTTAAAATTATAAAGTGGAGTTTTTGGTGTTATCCAGTGTTGGGATACCCCATATAGAAAAAAATTATCGGATTGTAACATATTTTTATGGAAAAATTGACAAGTTTTTGCATAACATGCAAACCGATATTTTCAACATAATTTTCGAATGTTGTGATTTTACGAAAAAACTTTTCTTTTCTTATAATTTTTATTTTTTTGTTTACTGTGGAATGTTTCACGTACAGTGTTGGAATGAGTAGTTAAAGATAATCTGCCGTCCGTCACACCGCACCCCGCCAACCCTAGCACCATGCGTGTTGTCTGTCTATCAGCAATTTCTACGAGTTGCCCCAGTGCGCACGAAGATACACCCAGTGTGTGTCTCATAAAGGTTACGTAGCGAGCCTGAGAAAGATGCAGCTAGCTGAAGTGAAGACTCGGAACAGGCGTAAAAGCAGGGAGCAAGTTGTTTCTGTTATGTTCTGGCTCTCTCGAAGTTTCCTTGTCACTTCTACTCCGGCGGAACAACTTGTTCCGGAAATTCATACCTGTTCCGACTTGCTCCGGGCACAGACCTGTTCCAAAAATAACAGGTACTGCTCCGGAGTGCCATCCCTAGCCGACAGAGTGTTACACATGTTTTTAAGTCGATCTAATGATATACGCATGCTAAACTCCTATTTTCCAAAAAAATCGGATTAACCGAAATTTCGATTATCCGAAATCACTTTGGTCCACATTATTTTGGATAATCGGGACTGTACTGTATTTAGAAACACATTAGTTCAAAGTATTGTTGTTAAAATAGTATATTACATATACCAAGAGATAAAAGTGATACTTTTTATCCTGAGGTGACATTGTAGCTCGAACAAGAGAAGGGCTTCAATTCGTCGAGGGATTCAAACACTTTTATCACGAGCTATATACAATATTTTTCGCACTTTTGGGCTCTTTTTCCCGAGTTTTTTCTCATACAGTCGTCCTAAGCAATTATTATGCTGACACTGACTATGTGAGATTCAAATTTTCTTTTACTTTTTATTATGAGCATTTTTTAACGTATTATTTTTAAAATTGGTACCCAGGGGTTTTTTGGGATGCGAAATCCGATTATGGATACCTTTTCACTGTGTCTGTTGGAGTGGGGAGCTTCACACTGCACTTCTGATAGTTTACACTGAGCATAATATTTTTAGTTTCTAATAACAAAATACGAACTTTAAGTCAACCTAAAAAACTAAAAGTGACAGATAAAATTTAATTTGACAGTTGGTTCTTTATAATTAAAAAAAAACTATTTAGACCAATCAAAAATTTTCAAAAATAAAAAAGTTACAAGTCACATCCGAAAATGCAGAACTTTAAAGTTTTCGCCTTTTCTTGCTCTAGTTTTTCTGGTATCTCGGTAGATGGCGTTTCTTGCGAGGGTTTTCTCACTATAGACAAAGAAAATATATCAACAAGAAGCGACAAAACCTAAATGACAGTAATGAAGTACTATTACACTCAAAGAAAAAATTGTGCAATTTTTGTTTTACACGCAAAAAAAAACAAATTCAAAACTTTACTAGCAAAAATACTTTTATTTATTTACTTTGTTTGAATGGTAACCTTATTTGTTTATTTGTATAATGTAACCACATCCTGTATACGGGGATGCATGTTTCACTTTTGCGTATAAATATATTTTGTTATCCCTTTCAACGGATCTAGCATGTTCTATGAGTTCTAGGACGTAACGAGTTTTAAAAGAGTACCGATATTTATAATGTGCGTCTAGTGGAAATTTTCTTTATGTTGACATAAAAGAATTGCATGTAGGTGTGTAATACACCAGAATGTGTCTCTTATTTTTGAAGTTCTCTGGAAAAAAAATGGCGATTGCCCCCGCCTGAGACCACCTAATTTACTTCTATACTAGTTAGAATTTGTTTTATAAACACAATGTTTTTGCATATTTAGATGTAACTAATTTTTTTTTTAAACCGACTGGAAAACAACTACTTTAATTGCGTATATTTTTTTCCTTTTGGAAAATTTTCCGTTTTCAAAAGGCACGGAAAATGAACAAAGAGACCGAAAAATCTATTTTTACGGTTCCTTTTTAAAAAATGATCTAAAATATAAAGTGAAATTTAAATATAGTTAATTATAAATGCAACCTATGGGTTTTTTGATATTTATAAATATAATAGCTTTTGAGTAAGTACTTTAATATCTACATGTAGAGTAGCATCGTTTTAAAAAAATTATTATTTACATGTCGGTTGTGTTTGTGCTGTTTTATACCGGTTTTAAAAAAAATACGTTCGATACACGATCGAAAACTATTTTTACAGGTCTAGTAACGTAAATAGCTATTAATTGTATTTTCTCCGAATTGTGGTTGGTTTTGTTCCTGTTTTTAAAATAATAAAAACATATAACGGAGATTCAAAACGTTTTTTAAAAATCTCTACTTTAACAAAATTTGTTTTATTGTCAATCCCCTTTTAATAATTATTGTTTATTTTTTAGTTATTATTAGTTTCGTAACCGATTTTTCTCGATAAAAATATATAACCGTTTTTGCAAAAAATCAAATAAAAAGTTAAAAGGGTTCGATTTTCTATAACCACAGTTATATGATTAATAGGTGTAATGCATATACATAATATTCCAATACCCACAGTAACTGCCCATTCATGATGCAAACATGAGGGCCTTGGGGTCTTTAGGCAAAAATGACCTGATTGGTTACAGTTGACAAAACTCTATCTATGTAAATTTGGTATCTGTGCATTTCTCGTACCTTTATTTCTGAATGTTTGCATCAAACGCCAACCATTGTGTAAATAGGTAACAGGGAGTATTGGTATATTACGTATATGGTGTAATGTCCCTTTTAATTTGATTTTTTTCTTTGTGTAATAAAAATGCACCGCAAACCACAGCTACTCAAAATTTTTCTCAGTGTAATATAACTGCATTAGTGTCATTTGGTCCAAGCGTGACGTCACATATTTGTTTCCCATATGAACAATGCTTTGAGTGACAGTATTTTGCTTCTTGTTGATATATCTTCTTTGCTATAGATATAGGATTAGATACAAAACCGTCTAATTAACTTCGCAAGGGTGTCACATTGACCAAGCAGTGTTCTGAGGAGTCCCATAAGGACGAAACAGTTAACTGTCAACACTTATTAGGTATACATTAGATCTTGGACTCCCGTGACGTTAAGCTTCCGAGCTACCCACGGAAAAATATGAGAGAAACAAAAACTTCATTTCACCCGATTAGCCACGAAAACTTGTTTGATTATTAAAAATTTACTTTTCTTGCCTTCAAACCCATATTTATCCACTGTAACGCAAACACTTTTAAACTGACTATGAGACTAACGTGGCTACTGAAACTAAGGTGACTGATAATAGCGCAGCACTTATTGTCAGTTACCTTAACTGAAACAGATCGGCTGCTTTTCAAAAAATATGAATCATACGTGTATGTAGCGCAATCTGCCCAATTCTCCCTTAATTGAAATAAAGTAAAAATAACACAATTTTTACATTTTATCTAAAAGGATTCATCGTTCCCTAGTATGACTCACTTTCCGATTATAACCATACTAGTTGTGACTTAAAAAAAAACAGTTTAAATATTAATTTGTTGCTGACCTTCGAAAGCCTGGATAAATTATGATTGATGTATTTTTTAAATTTAACTTTATTACTTATTTAAGAAAATAAGATTATGATTGTTTTTAAATAAACACAGTGCCTATAACTTTTTTTTTGTAAATTGCAACTTAATAGTAGGTATATTAAAAAACAGAGTGTTAATATGGTATTTTGCCAAACTTCAGAGGGTGATTCTTTGATTGATCCTAGGAAAAATACTCTGCCAATATATGGGCCCCTAAGCTCACACTACTATAGTTATAGTGTACGTGTGAGCTAATATAACTAAAAACTGAAATATATTTTATTTAACTCCAGACTAAATTACCTTTTGTTTGATACCACACAAGCCATGTTTTGACTTAAACTCAAATTTTTGAAATCTACCCCCACCCTTAAAAAAAACAAAAAACTAAAATGTATTTTGTTAAACTCCGGACTCAATTACCTTTCGTTTGATATCACACACGCCATATTTTCACTTAAACTCTAATTTTTAAAATATACCCCCCCCCCCTTTTTTTTAAATAAATTAAAATGTATTTTGTTTAACTGCAGACTCAATTACCTTTCGTTTGATATCACACACGCCATATTTTCACAAAAACTCTAATTTTTGAAATCTACCCCCACCCTTTTATTTGGTTTGTGTTCGGTGGATTTTGTTCATTTTTAAATGGGACAATCTCGACCCAAGACCCAGCCCAGGTACCAAATTTCATTAAAATCGGCCAAGCGGTTTTTGAGTTATGCGCGTTGGTCGTTACAGACATACAGACAGACAGACAGACAGACAGACAGACAGACAGACAGACAGACAGACAGACAGACAGACAGACAGACAGACAGACAGACAGACAGACAGACAGACAGACAGACAGACAGACAGACATACAGACAGACCGACAGACGGCGCAACAAAAAAGTTTCAAAATCATCTGAAACGCAAAGATATATAAAAAATTTTGAAATCGGAGCAACTTTTTTTTTCTCGAAAAAATTAGGATCACCATAGCTCACACTACTATAGTATAGTATATGTGTGAGCTAAAAGTTCAAAGTTTAACACCCTGTAGTTTAAAAAAGATGAATTTTAGGACAAATATTTATATCAAATTTTTTTCTTAAACTGACTCAAATAATCACCCTCTGAAGTTTCGTGATATAGAGTATAAACACCTAGTATACCAAGGGATAACATTGACACTTTTTATGCCGACGCAAAAGGTTTGTAGCCCGATCCGAGGTAAGTAAACATTTAAATTGTTTTTAACTTCCTAGCCCGCGTAGTAATGGCTAGAGAAGGTATTGTTTTTGCAAAGTCAGTTGAACAAAGAAAAAAGCCGACCATCGGCATATCCTTTATAGAAAGTGACATGGGCGGCGGTAGATATACTCATGAAAATTCTTTCATTTAATTATGGCGTAAACTAAAGAAATAAAAATAGATAATAAAACTTTCTATTCCTACACCTACAGGAACGACACTGATTTATTTTCGAACTCTGCATACTGCCGACTATAACGGGATCCCGAAAAGCACACCCGAAAGCAATTAAAAGCGCATCTCAAAAAAATCTGCCAATCAGCTGCCGTCTATCCACCTGTGCTCGGTCGGTCCGAAAACAAATACTTTGTGGTCGGACCGCAAAGAGTCGCGCATTTTCTCTGTCGGTAGGGTTGAAATTATACCAGGAAGATTTTATATGAATTTGGATAACTATTGAAGGGCAGAATGAAGCAAAATTTCATGAAATCGATAGAACCCCGTATTACGAGTTATTCAAGTGACTTTGCAAAAACTATATTATTTTCGACAAATTTTTTCTTTTTGAGATAACGCCGAAAATGTGTTGCTTGGGTATATTTTCACCTATCTTAGCAATATTGTCGTGATGTATGTCTGTGTGTATATTATTTCTAAAGCTCCTAAACCGCTCAACCGATTTTCGGGTAAAATAGTGTTCGACACTCTTACGAGCTGATTAGATTTTGGTCAAAATCCCTTAATGCTACACAGTTTTTTAAAAATGCTAACTTTTTCATGGAGCATCGCATCAATATGAAGTTTTCGGAATTACATTTTGCTCAATAATTTGTGTTATAACCAAAAACTTCGTAAGAGCTTTACTTTCTGAGATATTAACAAAAAACTGTTTTCAAGGCTGATATATCATGAAATCACTTGAAGTGTGCTAATAGGCTAGCTAGGAAGGTATCAGATCCATCATAGATCCATTTATTTCTTTTTATTCCTGACACGCCACTTTTTATGAGGATTTTTATCCCTAAAAACTATGCATTACTTTACTAAATCAATGAACTATTTTATTCTATTATAAATTTTTTTTACCTCTTTAGTTTTGATTATTTCTTTAGTTAAATACTGTTTAAAAGTATGTTTGACTAATTTTGAATAAAAATCAAAAATATAAATGAATAAAAATACTCTGCCAATATATGGGCCCCTAAGCTCACACTAGGTACTATAGTTATAGTGTACGTGTGAGCTAATATAACTAAAAACTGAAATATATTTTATTCAACTTCAGACTAAATTACCTTTTGTTTGATACCACACAAGCCATGTTTTGACTTAAACTCAAATTTTTGAAATCTACCCCCACCCTTAAAAAAAACAAAAACTAAAATGTATTTTGTGTGAAACCACCAGAAACAACTACTCCGAGGGAAAATAACCCTACCGGCATTGAATTATACTGATGGTTTGAGGCTTTCGTTGGGAACTTGTTAAAACATTTGTTCCTGACTATCAGGACGTGTTCCAGACGGGGATCACTCGTATCCTCATGATCGACGTTGGAGAAAGTGGAAACCAAACAGTTTTAAAATGTATTTTGTTAAACTCCGGACTCAATTACCTTTCGTTTGATATCACACACGCCATATTTTCACTTAAACTCTAATTTTTAAAATATACTCCCACCCTTTTTTTTTAAATAAATTAAAATGTATTTTGTTTAACTGCAGACTCAATTACCTTTCGTTTGATATCACACACGCCATATTTTCACATAAGCTCTAATTTTTTTAATCTATCCCCACCCTTTTATTTGGTTTGTGTTCGGTGGATTTTGTTCATTTTTAAATGGGACCATCTCGACCCAAGAACCAGCCTAGGTTACAAATTTTATTAAAATCGGCCAACCGGTTTTTGAGTTATGCGCGTTGGTCGTTACAGACAGACAGACAGACGGCGCAACAAAAAAGTTTCAAAATCATCTGATACGCAAAGATATATAAAAAATTTTGAAATCGGAGCAACTTTTTTTTTTCTTGAAAACATTAGGATCACCATAGCTCACACTACTATAGTATAGTATATGTGTGAGCTAATACACACACACACACACAGACAGACATCACGACGATGTTGCTAGGATAGGTCAAAATACACCCAATCTGACAAAAAAAAATCGTCGCAAACAATACCTTTTCTAGCCATTTCCTAGCGGGCTAGGAAGGTAAAAAATTAAAAAACCTAAAAAATGTTTAATAAGGCATTGCAAAAGTTTTAAACAATATTCCACATATTTTACTACTTTAAAACTTAAATGTTATCCAAATCCTTTAAAAAGGGAGTGAAGTCATAACAAAAAAGAAACCTTTCCAAACTATTAAGAACCGTTTATTTTAAAATTTGTATTAGAGAACTTGGCATTACTTCTATCTCAATTCTTTTTACTAAATACCATTTTCGCGTACTTGACGCCGACGCCTCTATTTTTTGTGTTTTTTTATGAAATATGTGGAATATATGTAAAAAAATCTAAGGCTTGGGGGGCGGGCTCCAAGCCACCCCCCCCCCCTGGGTGCGCCCATGCATTTATTATTGTTTGAAACTAAAATAACTCTCTTTATAGTTAAAAATTTTAATTTATGTCGATAATATTATAATTATTCTCGAAAAATGATTAAAATAGGTAAAAGGGGGGCTCAAAAATGGTGGGTGGTAGAAAAAAACGCAAGCTATATTTGGATTCAGGGCGTCGACTTACATAAGAATCAGCGAAAATAATGCCAGGGCTCAAGAATTTTTTTTTTGCAGACCAGTGTAATTACAAGCCGGCAGCGCCGCGCGGGGCCAGGTTTCAATTTCTCCCGTTTTTCTGTGGGCTATGGGCGGTTGTTCTCGAGCGGGGTCGGAAGGAATGTGTGTTTAAAGAAGTCGGCCATTAACCCATTTTGGGCCAAGGATAGAAAGAAAACAATATTTATAAAAAAAGTATTTTTGTATTATCAATATACATAAATGTTACTAATAAGTACCGTAAAAAAATATAGAATATTAACTTAACAAAATATGGGGTGTTGCGTTAACGCATCAACGGCCGAATGGGGTTAAGTGAAATTTCCGAAAACAGTCGGCGTGCAGATATACTGTGCAACGCTTACAAATGTAAATCGTTTGACTTTTGCACATCCGACATCTTCTGGAGTCAGTTTTGCTTATGATGTGTCCCATTAGGTCACCTCTCATATCAGTGGGCGGATTTATCGGAAGTGCTCTAGCAACAAAATTCTTTGCTTTGAGCATTCGCAATGTAATAAATGATTTGAAATTCAGCTGCCACATCTGATTTTGATTTACGGTATTGTAAAGTTTCCAGGCATTCACAAGCGAAATTTATAAAAAGTGGCCACCACCATTTTTTACCCATTACTTTGATTCTATAGTTTGCAAATCCATTATCGTGTAAATCTACGCCTCCCATATATTTATTATATGCTGGTATTACCGCTGGTTGGGGAATTACTTCTTTTTTTGATTTTCTATCAAATAGACCGGATGGGACACGTCATAAGCAAAACTGACTCCAGAAGAAAATGTCGGGTGTGCAAAAGTCAAACGATTTACATTTGTGAGCGATGCACAGTATATCTGCACGCCGACTGTTTTCGGCAATGTCACTTACCCTTTAGGCCGTTGATGCGTAAACGCAACACTATACTTTATGACGTATTTTTAAAAAAACCTGCTACAAATAACCATAAGTTTTCCGTTTGATATTGTTACTGAAATTTTACTTGGTAAGGTCAAAGTACAATATCTTCGGAAATATAAATAAAATTGTGCTTTTTTGAATTCTGAAAATTTTGGTTCCAAAAGGACGGAAAAAAAAATCTTCCAAATCCAATTTGATTACCTTTGTCTAACCTTACATAAGTGGGATTTGTCTATAGTATGCCATAAAAGTTCCTATTTTTGTAAAAAAATTTTTACTGTAGTGTTGCGTATACGCATCAACGGCCCAAAATGGGTTAAGATCGTGCGGACAATTCCGTTGCCCTCGTACACGATGCCGGTTCTATCCTTAGTGTTTGAGTATGTTTGTTTGTTTTGATTTGGGCAGTCAGTCAGTAGTAAAAAACATTGCCGATCGCGTGTCATTGTTTTTGTTATCGTTTGTTTATAAAATGGGAATAAATACCGTAAAGAACATAATTAACTATACAAATTTAAATACGTTGACATATGAACTTCGATTATAAATAAAATGTTTAGGGCCACATAGACTAACACTTTAGTGAAAAGTTAAAGACACAAAGTAAGTGCTACTTATCTGCCGTGCAAAGCAGAATCCTAAAGTCAAAAACTATTGTTTTGGGAAATAGAGTTTGAGTTTATTTAACTACATACTAACTATAGTCATTAGACCAATAATTGCGTATGGTGCAATAGTCTGATTTGAGAAGGGACATCAAAGAACCTCGAGAGCCAAACTAACCAGCTTACAACGACAGGCCAGTCTTGCCATATGTGGTGCAATGAGCTCTAGCCCATCGACTGCGCTTGAATGCTTACTAAACTTACCTCCGCTTCACATTTTCTTAGAGGCAGAGGCATGAAGAGCAACTTATAAAATAAGGGCCAACCACCAGGATGGCCGGGCAAACAAAGTGATATCAACAGCCCTAATTAGGGAACAAGAGTTGGATGCAACTCTAGGAATAATATCCGACGTCATGCCCAACACGGTGTACAGCAGAAAGCTATACAACATTATACTCCCAGAGAGGGAGGAATGGTTAAAAAACAGGACCAACTTTTCAAACAACGATAGCTTCTGGTATACCGACGGATCCAAAAAGCCATCAGGCGTTGGATCTGGAGTTGTTAGTATCCAAGAAAAAGTCGAGATTCAACATAGTCTCGGCAAATTGGCTACTATATTTCAGGCCGAACTCGTAGCCATTGAACTGTGTGCCCGGTGGATTACTGACCACGAATGGACCAACAGGACAATAAAAATCTTCTCCGACAGTCAAGCAGCCTTAAAAGCGCTTGATTCCTACACGGTCTCATCGAGAACCGTGAGGAACTGCAGAGACTCGCTGAATACGCTTGGTAGCGCTAATAAGGTGTCATTAGTATGGATACCAGGGCATTCTGAGCACGAGGGAAATGAGGCCGCGGACCAGGCAGCGAGGGAAGCGGCATCTGCCGAATTTTTCGGCCCCGAACCAGCCCTGGGCATATCATACAATGCTGCTAAATTAACCATATTGGGATGGATGGAGGACAGCTTCCAACAATACTGGATGAATATACTAAGAGTTCATTAAAGGACCTTGTCAGAAAAGAGCCAGAAATATCATTGGACTTACCAGACAGGAGATCCGTATAGTGACTGGACTTTTTACGAGTCACTGCCGACTAAGAGTACCCATGCACAGAATGGGAATAACAGAAGAGACCGAATGTAGACTCTGTATAGAGGATGATGAAACAGTTAGACATGTACTGTACGAATGTCCGGCTATTGCACGTTTACGTCAAAACACTTTCGGTAAACCTCAGACGGAATGGGACAACTGGGCGCCGCCAACTGGGCGCCGGCCAACTCGGCGCCGGACTAAAAAAAATTTTTTTGACAAAATGTGTAGATGAAAAATAAAATATATTATTTATATAAAAACATCTTTAAAAAATCCTACGCAATTTTTTACAAGCTTTTATTTAGCTTCAGATGTTCTGTCTAACTAACTATCTATCAAATCTTGTGCAGCGTTTTTGACACACTTCCCATTATCCGATTTGGATGAAATTTGGTACACACGTAGTGGTCCCATGACAATACAACATTAACAAAAAAATATCCAAACAACCCCAACCCCCACCCCTTCTATATTATATTATTATTATCGGACCACTATGTGTATACCAAATTTTATCCAAATCGGATAACGGGAAGTGTGTCAAAAACACATTTTTCTATAGAAGGGGTGGGGGTAGGGGTGGTAGGATATTTTTTTCTTAATGTTGTATTGTCATGGGACCACTACGTGTGTACCAAATTTCATCCAAATCGGATAATGGGAAGTGTGTTAAAAACGCTTCACAAGATTTGATAGATAGTTAGTTAGTAAAGGATTCTTTAAAGAAGTTTTTATATAAATAAATTATTTTATTTTTCATCTACACATTTTATCAAAAACAAATTTTTAGTCCGGCGCCGAGTTGGCCGGCGCCCAGTTGGCGGCGCCGAGTTTGCGCCGAGTTTGCCCGGCGCCCAGTTGGCCCGGCGCCCAGTTGGCGGGGCGGCGCCGAGTTGGCGGCGCCCAGTTGGCGGCGCCCAGTTGTCCTAGACCGACCTCAGATTGATTTAGAAGATCTGAACAGTGTCTCACCTAAACTGATAGCTAACCTTTTTGGAGGATTAGGCATACAGTGGTGAGAAACCACTCAAAAGTGAGCCACAATAGACCCACTAGTGGTCGCAGTGGAAGGGCTGCAAGGCCTACTCATATATGAATCATCAACTATAGTTTATTTAACTACATAACTTCCTTGTTTTTTAAGATAGCCAGATTCTAGAAAAACTGGCTGGTGCCGTTTTTTACGGCGATTTCAATGATATAAAAATCTCATTTTCGAGTAACTCGAGTTACTAGGTTTTTGCTTTGCAGGGCAGTTATTTAAATAGGTAAAACATTATCGAACATTATGCAAATGTGGCACAAAATAGACATAAACTTAGTAGGTTAATAAACTGTTTAAAATTCTGTGGGAAACTGGTACTAATGAACCAAGCCTATGATTTTTGTATATATTTTCCACATATTTCATGAATAAACACATAAAATAGCATGAAATACGACATTATGAGGCCTCGGGCCCCCCCCAAGACATATTCCTGGGTGCGTTACTGACTTTGCGCATGTAAAAGAAGGGCGAATAGACTTTATCTATAAACAAATAAACTAAAAACTACACCAAGTAGCTGCTTGTTTGTAAAATACTAAAATAAAATTGTTTAGGTAGGTTTTTTTGAAGTGTAAACTTCTTTAGGCGCGTTTAACAGTTTTTGTGGGTAGCGAATTGAACTGAGCCGTCAGGCTCGGCTATGTAACGCTCATTCGGGTGCAATCGGCTCGAGTCGACTAACGGTGAGAAACATTCAGCGAGCGATATGATAATGTAGATGAAGGCCAGTACACAGAAGAGTTCGGTTCGGTCCGCTTTGCAAAATATGTTATGGGCCAGTATTATTAATTTCGCCTTGTTGAAGTTTACACCTCTGCCGTGTGGTCTTAAGCACACACAATTTTTAGCTCACACATATACTATACTATAGTAGTGTGAGCTATGGTGATCCTAATTTTTTCGAGAAAAAAAAAGTTGCTCCGATTTCAAAAATTTTTATATATCTTTGCGTTTCAGATGATTTTGAAACTTTTTTGTTGAGCCGTCTGTCTGTCTGTCTGTCTGTATATATATTGGCAGAGTATTTTATCTACTTTTCCATGCAATATAAACTTCTGCTCCCCCAATTTGTAACGTCACCAGCTAGGGTTGCCAACCGTCCTCCAGCCAGGAGGACAGTCCTCCTTTGAGGCAAAATGTCCTCCGTCCTCCACAGACCCTGTGGAGGACGCCATTTGTCCTCCTTTATCAAAATTATGTGCTTAAATCAAAAATAACGTGATAAAAGGACATGAGAAATGACCCGAATTCATAGTTGTTCCCCATTTTTTAGCTCACACATATACTATACTATAGTAGTGTGAGCTATGGTGATCCTAATTTTTTCGAGAAAAAAAAAGTTGCTCCGATTTAAAAAATTTTTATATATCTTTGCGTTTCAGATGATTTTGAAACTTTTTTGTTGCGCCGTCTGTCTGTCTGTCTGTCGGTCTGTCTGTATGTCTGTCTGTCTGTCTGTCTGTATGTCTGTAACGACCAACGCGCATAACTCAAAAACCGCTTGGCCGATTTTAATGAAATTTGGTACCTAGGCTGGGTCTTGGGTCGAGATGGTCCCATTTAAAAATGAACAAAATCCACCGAACAGAAACCAAATAAAAGGGTGGGGGTAGATTTCAAAAATTAGAGTTTATGTGAAAATATGGCGTGTGTGATATCAAACGAAAGGTAATTGAGTCTGCAGTTAAACAAAATACATTTTAACTTATTTAAAAAAAAAGGGTGGGGGTATATTTTAAAAATTAGAGTTTAAGTGAAAATATGGCGTGTGTGATATCAAACGAAAGGTAATTGAGTCCGGAGTTTAATAAAATACATTTTAGTTTTTTGTTTTTTTTTAAGGGTGGGGGTAGATTTCAAAAATTTGAGTTTAAGTCAAAACATGGCTTGTGTGGTATCAAACAAAAGGTAATTTAGTCTGGAGTTAAATAAAATATATTTCAGTTTTTAGTTATATTAGCTCACACGTACACTATAACTATAGTACCTAGTGTGAGCTTAGGGGCCCATATATTGGCAGAGTATTTTCTCTGTCATCCATATAAATAACACCTTTAAGAAATAAATAAACCAAGCCTGAGGAACGTCTGTAAAAACAGCGCTAAGCAACGGCGGCATCATTCCTAAGTTTTCGTCACGTCTCCCGCGGCAAAGCAAAGGTCAGTCAAGTGTAACTCTTCTGAGGTCAAGTGTTCTGTTACAGAAGAGCCACTCTTCTGAGGTTCTGTGGTCAGTCCGGCACAGAGATTTTCTCTATGGTCCGGCACAGACGATCACGCATACAAGATCGCAGAATTTGCACCCTATGTTTGCCTCCTGGTTTTGGTTTGTTTTACTAAGTATTTAATATTTTTTCTCTTTACTCTTGGGGTATAGTAGTAAGGTAAGTAAACAGTCACTTAAGATGATTGCCCCAAATGCCTCAATTTACTGTTTTTTTTTTATATTATTGAAATCTAGCACTTCTGCTTATGCTGCAATATTTTATGCTGAGTTTATACACTATACATACAGATAAAAATAATAGTTGATTCTATAAAATAAAAAGTTGGACAACTTTTAACTTTTTTTTTATTTTTATCTGAAAACAGATGTGCAACATCACATCATATGATCTTTGATTATTTTTTTCAGTTTTTTTTTAACCATTTTAAGATTTTTAAGCAATCCAACTTTAAAAAGCCATTTACCTTTTAATTCAAAAAAACTCACAGATTGTGTTTTTTTACAAAAATATTGATGTTTGTTTTTTGTTTTGGCTGTCTAAATAGCAAAATGGGTATTTTAATTTTTATATACATAACCCCAGCATAAAAATAAAACAAAAGTACATATTAAAATAGAATTCATATTATTTTCTACAAAAACAGTGTTCAAAATTTACTAAAAAACTACCTCCGATAATGAAGTTTTTCACTGAAAACGGTGTTTTTCACAGAGCAAGTGCAAAAGTTTTGCACACGCTGTATATTGCATGAACATTTTTTTTCACAACTCGCTCGGCCCACCAAACTGTCTCGCCCATATAAATAAATTAATTTTTAAAACTTGTTTTTTAAATAACTATTAATTTTGATTGGGCTGTTTCAACAGCAAAATATTTTTATTTTAATTTTTACTTTAAAATGAGTCTCAGTGGCGGCTCGTGGTCATTTGCAAAGGTGAAGTAAAACAATGACATAAAGGAACTCGCCGCAGGCAAAAAAAATTAGGCATCATGATCAAAAACATTAATTTTGAGCTTTAAAAAGTAGTTATTTTACCCATTATTGTAAAAAATAATATGATATTTAAGCTCCTGATTAATTTTTATCTGTATAAACCAAGCACACAATACGTTTCTGTTTTGAAACGACAGAATAAACCATTTGTATCTCCTTTTTTAAGTTTCACCTCCCAAGAAAATTTGTTTGGTGTTTGTGTTGATGTTTCGTATATATGTACCTGTTATTTAATAAATGTTTTTTGAACAAGATTTTTTTTTTAATTTAAAAAATACATACCAATATATATACGTACCTACCTAGTAAATTTCTATATTATGTTTATACGTATAGAGCTTTATTTTAAAGGAATGTGCACTAGAATTTTTTTTTAATTGTGAGATCATATAAAAATGTCCTCCTTTGGCTCCAGTGGGAGTTGGCAACCCTATCACCAGCCGCCACTGCCTGTACTGACAGTTCGATCTCGTTTTGTCTTCTTGAGGTACCCGTCTTCTCGTAAACCCATTGTATTCACCGACATTAGAATATCCATGTTTTACTATCACTGTTACGAAAGGCGCAAAAGAAAAATTATTCTTGATTTAATTGTACTGAAATCTTAAAGAGAAAGCGTATATTTACAGCCTACTGCTATAAATGATCGCGGTTTAGTTCGGTTCGTTGTTTCCTGTGAACTGCTCACTATACAGTTGATTGCCATTGGTTGGTCTATACGTTACCTTCGAGAAAACAAGGCCTACCAATGGATTAAGGGGACAAGGAGAAAGTAGACTGGCTATACTGCCGTGCATAAGCTATAATCACGGATCACCTGTTAGGTGATCCGTGCTATAATGCCGTTAACCAACATTTGGACAATTTTGATTTTTTGGTTCCGTCTTAATCACAACATTATTCTAGATCAATTTTTATAAGCAAATCTTCTTTAGCTTTTGTGGTTTTCAGGAAACAAATAACTTACAGTTATCAAGGAGCATCGTTTGTTTATTATTTTCCGGGTTTTTTTAACAAAACTAGGAAAATTTTATAGGTAGTTAACGGCATTCTAGCTTAAGGACGGCAGTATAGTACACAGGAAAGGAAAAATATGAAATTTTTTAATAAAAACATGAAAAATATGAAATTTAAAAAAAAATATGAAGGAAATATGATTTTTTTTTAAATTTTGTATTTAGTGTCATTTTGGCATTTTAACAATTTCATTTTAGCATTTTTGTCTTTGCATTCATTTTAACATTTTTGCACCTGAGTGAAAAATTTATAGAATTTTATTTTTAAAATTTAAAATTTTTGTTATTGAAAGCACAAGTAACTTGTAAACCATGGAATGTTGCAGCTCTTGGAAGGCTGAGTTTCTCTGTACTTGAGTGCTGTGGGATTTCTGGTCTTTTTTTTTACCCAATTTTTTTTTTTTAGAAAAATACATTTACTAAGCAAAACTATACATATAAATTTTTATTTTATTAATAAAGAAGTTGAATTAGTCGTGGATGGGGTATGGCCAAACAAAAACAAGGCACAATTTAATAGGTACGCCTAGTAACACAAAAAACAGTCTTAAGTATAATACTTTAAATACCTATTTTGAGATCATATTATATTTAAAAAACTCAACATTTTAAAGTAATAGAATAAAATGCATGAACTTTGTCAGTTGTTAACCACTCATCTTGAAATGTTGACATTGTTTTGACTATTGATCTCTGAAATTTAATTAGTCTATTATTTTTTCCGGATCAGAAAAAAATAATAAACCTATTTAAAAAAGAAAAAAAAACTTTTTTCCTAAAATCAAAATTATCTCCCCATTTATGTATATTGTAACAAGACGGAAGAGGTGATTTTAAATTTGTGTTTGCATTAATATTAGTCACTGGAGCAAACATTAGAGAGATATTAGAAAAAGGCACAGATAAGACCAGGCCCCAATAAGGCCAGGTCTAATTTAGACAGTTTCACATTGTAAGATGCTTCAATTATGACTTACCAGCTATTTTAAGGCTCGAACTAAATACGGCCTGATTCCTTAATTCCTCCTTAATTAGGCCAGAACCAATTTATTTTGGACTTTAAAACAGCTGATGTTATAATTAAAGCATCTTACAATGCAAAACTAAATAAGGCCGGGCCTTATTGCTGCCCGGTCTTATCGGTGCCTTATTCCAATAACTCTCTTTTAGCCCCTCAGTTCATCTTCATTGGGGAAAATATGAAAAATATGAAGGTTTTTTAAAAATATGAAGTTTTATGAAGTCTGAAAAAAAATATGAACATTTTCATAAAATATGAAGGTGCTGAGAGCCCTGAGTACAATGAGGGCCGATTTATCAATAGAGGGTTAGCCCTGACCCGTGGAAAAAAAGAGATGACTGACATATTTACCACATGCCAAATAAAGACAGCTATTTGATAAACCGACCCTGAATTATATAAGAAGTAACTGGAACGGGCAGCATAGCATATTCATATCTATCACCTGGAATGGCGAATCGGGTGAGCCCGACCTAGGCTCTTATCTATCACTTTTTAAGCAACGCGCTTTCATAACTATCACACGCAATCGCGAATATAAGATGTTAGTTCACCTTCAGCTGTGTAGCGAGCCATGTGCTTTTGTCCTATTTTGCAAAAAAGATGAGCCTATTTTTACCCTCAACATATAGTTACCATCACATTGATAATTGTTCATTCAGAGTGAACTTGTCAACGGAAGAGGAAACGGAGGTGACTTGTATTTACTGTTTAGGGTTCGGTTCGGTTTGGAACAATGGTTCGGTTCGGTTCGTATTATTTTTACCACCTCGTCAAAAATCAGCTTGGCAATATTTGCGTGATGATAGACACACACAAAAATTGTGAAAATTGCGTTTTTGATATCTAAGTAGGTATTTAAAAATTATTCAATGTACTAAAATATCGCGATTGCACATGCTGGTTATGAAGACGCGTTGATAACATGTGATGGATAACAGCTGCGCTCGAGCTCGCTTGATGCGCGATACCAAGTGATAGATATGAATATGTGATGTGATCCGTGTGATGGATAAGAACTGAGCTCGGGCTCGTTCGAATCGCTAATCCAGGTGATAGATATGAATATGCGAACGGGCAAAAATTTAAAGTTTTTTTAGAGTGAGAACATTCAATGAATGCTAAGCAGTGCAACCTTTCTCTCTCTAGTTCTAATCTCCGGTGATATTCTGTGAACTTAATACTTCAAAGAGATTGTCATCTGTAGTATGTCATTAAAGTGTTTGTCAATATTGTCGTATATTTTTGAAACTGTGTTTGTTGAACAAAAATAAAAAATGAGAACACGATGCGTTGCTTGTAAAAACGAGTTTTACAGGAGTGAAAAGTTGGTTTGCTTTTTGAAGTAAGTAGCCTTGATTATTTAGAAAACTTTATTAAATCATCAAACGTCTGCGAACTTTCAAAACCACAGAATAAGAGTAAAAAAGGAAAGGTAGCACCTCCTACGCAGCGTGCTCTCTCTACAAAAAATATCAATATTTTTGCCTCACTTTGCATATATGTAAAGGCCTATCCAGTTATATATATTTATAGAGATCATTGCAATAGCATGCTGGCCACATACAGGGTGTCTACACGGTGTCCCAAAAGTCCGAGTTCACCCAAATATATCTGAACTATTGAAGATAACTAAACCATGTCTGGCAGTGATCGATAACCTCAAGAGATCTATTTTATAAAAAGGCAGGTACATAATTACTGATACCTCGTTTTAAAGGTATTTGACGTCACTGTTAATTGCATGTAAAAATCTATGGAGTGTCAAACTCAATTTTATTGTTTTAAACAAAAACCCTATTGATTGATATCTTGTTCGAAAGTTCATTGAAAAACCAACAGTTTGGCGTAACTGCTCTTTACCAATGTTGAACGTGTCGAAATGTGTCGACTGTCAAACTAATTATTTTACGAATTTCACAAGTTTTGTTTAATTACAGCTTCTTCGAAAGGTATTTCAAAAACTCACATGTTCACGTAACTTTCACTTGTTTACGTTTTGAATAGACGCTTTGACTACACCAAAATCTGTAGCATTCCTTTTATCTATTAGCTCACACATTACTATACTATAGCTATCGTGATCCTAATTTTTTCGAGAAAAAAAAAGTTGCTCCTATCTTTGCGTTTCAATTGATTTTGAAACTTTTTTGTCTGTCTGTCTGTAACGACCAACGCGCATAACTCAAAAACCGCCTGCACGATTTCAATGAAATTTGGTACCTAAGCTGAGTCTTGGGCCGAGATGGTCCCATTTAAAAATGAATAAAATCCACCGAACACAAGCCAAATAAAAGGGTGGGGGTAGAATTCAGAAATTATGAGTTTATGTGAAAATATGGCGTGTGTGATATCAAACGAAAGGTAATTGAGTCTGGAGTTAAACAAAATACATTTGAGTTTAAAAAAAAAAGGGTGGTGGTAGATTTCAAAAATTAGTTTACGTAAAAATATGGGGTGTGTGATATCAAACGAAATGTAATTGAGTCCGGAGTTAAACAAAATACATTATAGTTTTTGTTTTTTTAAGGGTGGGGGTATATTTCAAAAATACATGGCTTGTGTGGTATCAAATGAAAGTTAATTTAGTCTGGAGTTGAATAAAATATATTTCAGTTTTTAGTTAGATGAGCTCACACGTACACTATAACTATAGTACCTAGTGTGAGTTTAGGGGCCCATATATTGGCAGAGTATTTAAAATATTCGTTGTGCTGTGTTTTAATACAAAATATTTAGTAAATTCAGTTTTGTCGTACGAAAAATGGTTTAAAACATCTGATGTCAATTTCATTTATTAGGAAAATAAATCTGCAATTAAAAAATGTATATTTATAAAAGTAGGGCCAATCAAAAAAACAATACTTACTACAAAACTTTTTCTTCCAATATGGTATAAAACTATTAATTCATGCCAAAATATAATGTGCTAGTTTTAAAATTCGGTAGTAAAGCTGATATAAACAAGTTGATTTTTTGACTACCCCTCGTATATTACCTAATGAATTGAAAAGAAGGAAATTATAAGTGACTTTGTCTTTAGGCCTTTACTAAGTAATTTTTATGATCAATTAGTTTTTTTCGGTCAAAATGTAAGAGTTATTATGATACACAAAAACGACCAATTGACGAACTTTGACCGATTATATCTCAAAAACTATACACAGAAAAACTAAACTTTACTTATTTTTTTTTAGCTACATATCCTACTATAACATAGTAAAATTATAGTCAATTCCACTGAGACATAAGACCATAAGGCCTGTGTAAACGGAAAAAATACAAAAATTCACTCTATTCACATAACTTGATGCCCCGCTAGCCACCTCGCCCCTCTCAACACGTATTCAGGCCTTCTTCACGTAGGTAACGGTCTATAACAAGGTTATAGTATTTCAGGAGGCAGTGAATTCAGGGCTTTCACCAGATAACCAGCAAAATACTCTGCCAATCTATGGGCACCTAAGCTCACACTAGGTACTATAGTTATAGTGTACGTGTGAGCTAATATAACTAAAAACTGAAATATATTTTTTTGATACCACACAAGCCATGTTTTGACTTAAACTTTAATTTTTCAAATCTACCCCCACCTTTTTTTTTAAACTAAAATGTATTTTGTTTAACTCCAGACTCAATTACCGTTCGTTTGATATCACACACGCCATATTTCCACATAAACACTAATTTTTTAAATTTTCGTTCACCCTTTTTTTAAAGTAAAATGTATTTTATTTAACTCCAGACGCAATTACCTTTCGTTTGATATCACACACGCCATATTTTTACATAAACTCTAATTTTTGAAATATACCCCCACCCTTTTATTTGGCTTGTGTTTGGTGGATTTTGTTCATTTTTAAATGGGACCATCTCGACCCAAAACCCAGCGTAGGTACCAAATTTCATTAAAATCGGGCAAACGGTTTTTGAGTTATGCGCGTTGGTCGTTACAGACAGACAGACATACAGACAGACAGACAGACAGACAGACAGACAGACAGACAGACAGACAGACAGACAAACAGACAGACAGACAGACAGACAGACAGACAGACAGACAGACAGACAGACAGACAGACAGACAGACAGACAGACAGACAGACAGACAGACAGACAGACAGACAGACAGACAGATAGACAGACAGACAGACAGACAGACAGACAGACAGACAGACAGACAGACAGACAGACAGACAGACAGACAGACAGACGGCGCAACAAAAAAGTTTCAAAATCATCTGAAACGCAAAGATATATAAACATTGTTAAAATCGGAGCAACTTTTTTTTTCTTGAAAAAATTAGGATCACTATAGCTCACACTACTATAGTATATAAAAAATATGAAATCGTTTAATAAAAATATGAAAAATATGAAATTACGAAAAAAAGTTATGAAGAAAATATGAATAAAAAAAAATTGTCCCTATTCCATATGGCCGGCTAATTTTTTTTTTTTGAAAAATATATTTACTAACCAAATGTTTTTTAGCTCACACATATACTATACTATAGTAGTGTGAGCTATAGTGATCCTAATTTTTCGAGAAAAAAAAAGTTGCTCCGATTTCAAAAATTTTTATATATCTTTGCGTTTCAGATGATTTTAAAACTTTTTTGTCGCGCCGTCTGTCTGTCTGTCTGTATGTCTGTCTGTAACGACCAACGCGCATAACTTAGAAACCGCTTGCCCGATTTCAATGAAATTTAGTACCTAGGCTGGGTCTTGGGTCGAGATGGTCTCATTTAAAAATGAACAAAATCCACCGAACACAAGCCAAAAACAAGGGTGGGGGTAGTTTAAAAAAATTAGAGTTTACGTAAAAATATGGCGTGTGTGATATCAAACGAAAGGTAATTGAGTTCGGAGTTAAACAAAATACATTTTAATTTTTGTTTTTTTTAAGGGTGGGGGTAGATTTCAAAAATTTGAGTTTAAGTCAAAACATGGCTTGTGTGGTATCAAACGAAAGGTAATTTAGTCTGGAGTTGAATAAAATATATTTCAGTTTTTAGTTATATTAGCTCACACGTACACCATAACTATAGTACCTAGTGTGAGCTTAGGGGCCCATATATTGGCAGAGTATTTTTATTTATAACTTTTTTTATTTCGGTGTTTTTTGTTTATTTCAGTAAATTCCTGATTTATTTTTATTGTATTCGCCTCTCCCTAAGTTTCATGCTCCGTACGCTCATGGTTAAAAGTGTCACCTACCATTTCTATGTTAAATAGTCAAGAATGTAGATAATATCACTAGTCCAATCATTAGAGACATAAAAAAGCCGTTTTGGTGTAAAAGGTTCGAAAGTTTTAAAACTTGGCACGATTAAAAGGTTAGTGCTCCTTGGTCTGCCAGTAAGAGTTTGATTTTCAACCGTTTTGCGGCCATTTTGGATTTTTCCCATTTTTTTTTCTTTAATGGCTTTTAACTCAAAAAAATACCTATTTTTTGGAATCTTTGTAATATAAAAAAAAATTATGAGAAAATGAGATAATAGGGACCTTTTGCACGCACTTTAACCTTTATTAATGTGACATTAAATGACAGATGTCACGTGATATTAAGAACTCCAATTTGTATATTTTGCAAACACAATTTTTATTTGCTTTATTTTTGTTATATATTATTTATCTGTCAAAAGTCTGTTTTGTGTTCTGTTGGAAACTTTAATTAAAAGTTCCGAAAACAACTAGGGAAAAACTGAAAAACCTGGTACTGGTATTGGTTTTTCAAAAAAAAAAACTGCCAGGAAAATATAGGATTAAGTCTGTGTACTTCATCTTTTAGCTCACACATATACTATACTATAGTAGTGTGAGCTATGGTGATCCTAATTTTTTCGAGAAAAAAAAAGTTGCTCCGATTTCAAAATTTTTTATATATTTTTGCGTTTCAGATGATTTTGAAACTTTTTTGTTGCGCCGTCTGTCTGTCTGTCTGTATATCTGTCTGTCTGTATGTCTGTCTGTCTGTATGTCTGTCTGTAACGACCAACGCGCATTACTCAAAAACCGCTTGGCCGATTTTAATAAAATTTGGTACCTAGGCTGGGTCTTGGGTCGAGATGGTCCCATTTCAAAATGAACAAAATCCACCGAACACAAACCAAATAAAAGGGTGGGGGTATATTTCAAAAATTAGAGTTTAAGTGAAAATATGGCGTGTGTGATATCAAACGAAAGGTAATTGAGTCCAGAGTTTAACAAAATACATTTTAGTTTTTGTTTTTTTTTAAGGGTGGGGGTGGATTTCACAAATTTGAGTTTAAGTCAAAACATGGCTTGTGTGGTATCAAACAAAAGGTAATTTAGTGTGGAGTTGAATAAAATATATTTCAGTTTTTAGTTATATTACATCACACGTACACTATAACTAAGTACCTAGTGTGAGCTTAGGGGCCCATATATTGGCAGAGTATTTTTATTTATAAAGAAATGTATTAACAGTTTGAAAAAGTTGAATTAGGCCTGAATGGGGTATCGTCAAACAAAAATAAGGCACATATTTTAAAAGTACATTTTAGCTCACACATATACTATACTATAGTAGTGTGAGCTATGGTGATCCAAATTTTTTCGAGAAAAAAAAAGTTGCTCCGATTTCAAAAATTTTTATATATCTTTGCGTTTCAGAAGATTTTGAAACTTTTTTGTCGCGCCGTCTGTCTGTCTGTATGTCTGTCTGTAACGACCAACGCGCATAACTCAAAAAACGCTTGCCCGATTTTAATGAAATTTGGTACCTAGGCTGGGTCCTGGGTCGAGATGGTCCCATTTAAAAATGAACAAAATCCACCCAACACAAACCAAATAAAAGGGTGGGGGTAGATTTCAAAAATTAGAGTTTATGTAAATATATGGCGTGTGTGATATCAAACGAAAGGTAATTGAGTCTGGAGTTAAACAAAATAGATTTTTGTTTAAAAAAGGGTTAAGGTAAATTTCAAAAATTAGAGTTTACGTGAAAATATGGCGTGTGTGATATCAAACGAAAGGTAATTGAGTCCGGAGTTAAACAAAATACATTTTAGTTTTTGTTTTTTTTAGGGGTGGGGGTAGATTTCAAAAATTTGAGCATAAGTCAAAACATGGCTTGTGAGGTATCACACGAAATGTAATTTAGTCTGGAGTTGAATAAAATATATTTCAGTTTTTAGTTATATTAGCTCACACGTACACTATAACTATAGTAGCTAGTGTGAGCTTAGAGGCCCATATATTGGCAGAGTATTTTTGTGGATTTCACCTCACCCGTTTTTTCATTCAAACTTATTTTGAGAAAAAAATGATGCTGCCAAATTTTTGACAGGTATATTTTTTAAAATAAGTCATTGTTATAAATTTTGGATTATGCAAGAACAATAAAATCTTTAACATTTAGTTCTTTTTGACATTTTAAAAAGTGTTTCTTGTTTTTAAATAAGGGATGCCAAAAACCAAATTTTTTGTAAAAATTTTGACAACGGCATTTTCTTCCACAAAAAAAGTTGCTATAATTTTTTTTTACAAGATTACGGTATTTTAAAAAATCTTCCGTATAATAAAAACTATAAAGACGAAAAAAATATAATAACACCATTAATTTAATCGCCGTCTTTATTAATAAGCGAGTATAAAAATAGGACATGCTGTACATTGAGGAAGGAAATAGGCTATGGGGTATACTTTAAATGAAAAAGATAATTTTTAATTTATGTTTGCTTTAACAGTAGTCACTACTAGAGCCAACATTAGCCCCCTCAGTTGTTCTTCATTGCAGAAAATATGAAAAATATGAAGGTTTTTTTAAATACTCTGCCAATATATGGGCCCCTAAGCTCACACTAGGTACCATAGTTATAGTGTACGTGTGAGCTAATATAAATAAAAACTTAAATATATTTTATTCAACTCCACACTAAATTACCTTTTGTTTGATACCACACAAGCCATGTTTTGACTTAAACTCAAATTTTTGAAATCCACTCCCACCCTTAAACAAAAACAAAAACTAAAATGTATTTTGTTGAACTCCGGACTTAATTACCTTTCGTTTGATATCACACACGCCATATTTTCACTTAAACTCTAATTTTTGAAATATACCCCCACCCTTTTTTTTAAATAAACTAAAATGTATTTTGTTGAACTCCGGACTTAATTACCTTTCGTTTGATATCACACACGCCATATTTTCACATAAACTCTAATTTTTGAAATCTGTCCCCACCCTTTTATTTGGTTTGTGTTTGGTGGATTTTGTTCATTTTTAAATGGGACCATCTCGACCCAACACCCAGCCTAGGTACCAAATTTCATTGAAATCGGCCAAGCGGTTTTTGAGTTATGCGCGTTGGTCGTTACAGACAGACATATAGACATACAGACAGACAGACAGACGGCGCAACAAAAAAGTTTCAAAATTATCTGAAACGCAAAGATATATAAAAAATTTTGAAATCGGAGCAACTTTTTTTTTCTCGAAAAAATTAGGATCACCATAGCTCACACTACTATAGTATTAGCTCACACATATACTATACTATAGTAGTGTGAGCTATGGTGATCCTAATTTTTTCGACGAAAGACGACCAAGTAATTGTAGCTAATGATAAAGAAGACATGGAGTATATGATGAGAAAGTTAACGGAAGAATACCAAAACCAAAAGTGGGGGTTAACAGTGAACGTGGACAAGACACAGTACTTATGTATTGGAAACGAATCAAGTGAATTAGAACTAGAAAATGGACAAACAATATCTCCATGCAATGAGTATATATACTTGGGTGTCACATTTGATAAGAGAGGAACAGGCTGTAAAGAACTGGAAAAAAGAATAGTAAAAGCAAAAAAGGTTATTGGTCTTAACAGTATTTTATGGAGCAGAGAGATAAAAAAGAATGTAAAATGTAACATATATGAAACAATGGTGAAAAGCACGCTGTTGTATGGAATAAAGACTTCTCGCGTAACAGAAAAATACAAAGCGAAAATGGAAAGTGTCGAAATGGATGCAATAAGAAGATCAATGAGAATATCCAGAACAGATCATATAAGAAATGAGGTCATAAAAGAAAGAATGGGAATCGAGGGAAACATAACAGATGACATCACTAAAAGGCAACTGATATGGTACGGCCATGTACAACGGATGAGCGACTAAAGATTACCAAAGCAGGTCCTAGAATGGCAACCAATAGGGCGCAGAAAAAGAGGGCGTCCTGAACTGGAATGGCAACAGTCAATCCAAAGATCAATGAGTCAAAAAAATCTGATAGAGGATGATTGTCAGGATCGAAGGAGGTGGAGAATAGGCGTCGGACAACGTAGAAAAACGTTCTAAACCGACATAGTAGTAGTAGGTTATTAGGTAATTTTGTACTCAACTGCGACTAGTCGTTACACATAGATTTAGAATTTCAAAGTTTCATGCTAATTTTTGCTTTCATTTTTATTCAGCCTTATAAAAGCACTATGCATTTACCATTCATTTAGTGTTACCCAAGGAGTACGTGTATGTTTTCTACGGACGCGAACAGTGTTACCTTCCATTGAGTGATGGTGAGGGCGGAGAGAGGGAGGATGGAACTAAAAATGGTGTTGAAGAAATCCTAAAGCGTGTGCAGAAAGAATCTTTGCAATCGCTCTATATTTGTGAAAGTTATAGCTACAACTATTACTAATAAGGAGGTTGGGGAGGAGTGAGAGAGAGGGAGGGGGAAACTAGTAAAATGGTGTTGGAAAAAAAGCGTGAGCAGAAAGAATTTTTGAAAAATGCGAATATAGTTTTTTAAGAGGGTGGGGGGAAATTACAGGATGGGAGATGGGTGGGAGCGGGGAGGACTATAAAGTACAGTAAATTAGAGGACATTTGCAATGGGTTATCAAAGGCATTTCATTAAAATCGCCAGAAATTTAGGTACTTTGTATGCGTTAAAGCCGACATCATGTGACAAAATGGCGTCTTCGGGATTATTAGCAATTCAACGACACTATTGTCATCAAAATCGGTTTGGCCGTTAAGCCTCTAGCGCGGCGCAAACATACATATTTACATACAAACATACGTACATACATAGCCCAAGCGAAAAACATTACCCTTCCTTTCGCCGTGCTGCAGTGGGGTAAAAATAGATCACTGTCTCCTAGACTATAGGATAAAATACAACTCGATAAAATAAACGCACTAACACCAACATCATCATCATCACCAGTCATTATCTGCAATTAAAATGCACAATGGTTCTTTTTATCAAGACGAAGTTCTCAGAATCAGAATAATTATAAGCCACTTATGAAATAACATTTTACCACAGAGGTGAATACATAGAAAAAAAAAATGTCTTCAGTCAATGCAAATTACTTTGATCCACGAAAAAATCTGTTTTCCTATGCACGAAGACGATATTTTCTTAACAAAAAAAACTATTCTCTTGAAATGCTGGTTTCCGTTGAAAATAAAAGTTGCCTTTATCCAAGAAAATTGATTTGTTTTGAATGGAAGCAACAACCTTCTTGTTTTGTGTTTTCTAGTATTATGGAATAAATCGCCATTTTCGTTTTGAGATGCCGAATATTTTGAGTTAAAAAATTAAAAGTCTTTAGGCAAAGTAAAGCTTTATTTATGTTAAGATATTAGTAAGACATTTTATATCTTGCTTCAAAACCACTTTTTCTTCGCTCAAGGCAGTTTGTTTTAAACCAAAACAATTAACCAAGACAATTTTTTTCCCAAAACAAGCGATTTGCTTAGATGAAAAGAAAACATTTTGTTCGGAGACTTTTGCTTTTGGGTCAAGAAAATTTTTTCAAAAAAACTACGTACAGAGCAAGAGGTTCCAGGTTCGAGTCCCGGCCGAAGACAGAAAAACTTTTTTCTTAATTTTCTTTCTTTAATTTAATTTGTTGTTTATAGTTTTAGATCCTTGCATTATTTGCAATTTGGTATTTGATAATTATATTGGCAATCGCCCATTGCGATCAGAAATTTTAACACACGAAAAGGTGATCTCATGCTTTCAGACGTTGATTCTTTACGTCTGTTTTGAGTTATCATACCTTTGACAGTGGGAAAAAAGAATTAAAGAGATCAGTTGGATGACTTTGTCGAGTTAATACCCTGAGAATTTCTCGTTCTTGTATTGAGACACCGCGCACCTGCATAGATGGGAGATTTCCGAAAAATGTATGTGTGGTCTTCGGTAATTCAATGCTTAGAATGTTTGCGTACAGAGCAAGAGGTTACGAGTTCGAGTCGCGGCCGAAGACAGAAAAACTTTTTTCTTATTTTTCTTTCTTTAATTTAATTTGTTGTTTATAGTTTTAGGTCCTTGCATTATTTGCAATTTGGTATTTGATAATTATATTGGCAATCGCCCATTGCGATCAGAAATTTTAACACACGAAAAGGTGATCTCATGCTTTTAGACGTTGATTCTTTACGTCTGTTTTGAGTTATCATACCTTTGACAGTGGGAAAGAAGAATTAAAGAGATCAGTTGGATGACTTTGTCGAGTTAATACCCTGAGAATTTCTCGTTCTTGTATTGAGACACCGCGCACCTGCATAGATGGAAGATTTCCGAAAAATGTATGTGTGGTCTTCGGTAATTCAATGCTTAGAATGTTTGCGTACAGAGCAAGAGGTTACGAGTTCGAGTCGCGGCCGAAGACAGAAAAACTTTTTTTCTTATTTTTCTTTATTTAATTTAATTTGTTGTTTATAGTTTTAGGTCCTTGCATTATTTGCAATTTGGTATTTGATAATTATATTGGCAATCGCCCATTGCGATCAGAAATTTTAACACACGAAAAGGTGATCTCATGCTTTTAGACGTTGATTCTTTACGTCTGTTTTGAGTTATCATACCTTTGACAGTGGGAAAGAAGAATTAAAGAGATCAGTTGGATGACTTTGTCGAGTTAATACCCTGAGAATTTCTCGTTCTTGTATTGAGACACCGCGCACCTGCATAGATGGAAGATTTCCGAAAAATTTATGTGTGGTCTTCGGTAGTTCAATGCTTAGAATGTTTGCGTACAGAGCAAGAGGTTACGAGTTCGAGTCGCGGCCGAAGACAGAAAAACTTTTTCTTATTTTTCTTTCTTTAATTTAATTTGTTGTTTATAGTTTTAGGTCCTTGCATTATTTGCAATTTGGTATTTGATAATTATATTGGCAATCGCCCATTGCGATCAGAAATTTTAACACACGAAAAGGTGATCTCATGCTTTCAGACGTTGATTCTTTACGTCTGTTTTGAGTTATCATACCTTTGACAGGGGGAAGGAAGAATCATAGAGATCAGTTCGATGACTTGGTCGAGTTAATACTCTGAGAATTTCTCGTTCTTGTATTGAGACACCGCGCACCTGCATAGATGGAAGATTTCCGAAAAATGTATGTGTGGTCTTCGGTAATTCAATGCTTAGAATGTTTGCGTACAGAGCAAGAGGTTACGAGTTCGAGTCGCGGCCGAAGACAGAAAAACTTTTTTCTTAATTTTCTTTCTTTAATTTAATTTGTTGTTTATAGTTTTAGGTCCTTGCATTATTTGCAATTTGGTATTTGATAATTATATTGGCAATAGCCCATTGCGATCAGAAAATTTAACACACGAAAAGGTGATCTCATGCTTTCAGACGTTGATTCTTTACGTCTGTTTTAAGTTATCATACCTTTGACAGTGGGAAAGAAGAATTAAAGAGATCAGTTGGATGACTTTGTCGAGTTAATACTCTGAGAATTTCTCGTTCTTGTATTGAGACACCGCGCACCTGCATAGATGGAAGATTTCCGAAAAATGTATGTGTGGTCTTCGGTAATTCAATGCTTAGAATGTTTGCGTACAGAGCAAGAGGTTACGAGTTCGAGTCGCGGCCGAAGACAGAAAAACTTTTTTTCTTATTTTTCTTTATTTAATTTAATTTGTTGTTTATAGTTTTAGGTCCTTGCATTATTTGCAATTTGGTATTTGATAATTATATTGGCAATCGCCCATTGCGATCAGAAATTTTAACACACGAAAAGGTGATCTCATGCTTTTAGACGTTGATTCTTTACGTCTGTTTTGAGTTATCATACCTTTGACAGTGGGAAAGAAGAATTAAAGAGATCAGTTGGATGACTTTGTCGAGTTAATACCCTGAGAATTTCTCGTTCTTGTATTGAGACACCGCGCACCTGCATAGATGGAAGATTTTCGAAAAATGTATGTGTGGTCTTCGGTAATTCAATGCTTAGAATGTTTGCGTACAGAGCAAGAGGTTACGAGTTCGAGTCGCGGCCGAAGACAGAAAAACTTTTTTTCTTATTTTTCTTTATTTAATTTAATTTGTTGTTTATAGTTTTAGGTCCTTGCATTATTTGCAATTTGGTATTTGATAATTATATTGGCAATCGCCCATTGCGATCAGAAATTTTAACACACGAAAAGGTGATCTCATGCTTTTAGACGTTGATTCTTTACGTCTGTTTTGAGTTATCATACCTTTGACAGTGGGAAAGAAGAATTAAAGAGATCAGTTGGATGACTTTGTCGAGTTAATACTCTGAGAATATCTCGTTCTTGTATTGAGACACCGCGCACCTGCATAGATGGAAGATTTCCGAAAAATGTATGTGTGGTCTTCGGTAATTCAATGCTTAGAATGTTTGCGTACAGAGCAAGAGGTTACGAGTTCGAGTCGCGGCCGAAGACAGAAAAACTTTTTTCTTAATTTTCTTTCTTTAATTTAATTTGTTGTTTATAGTTTTAGGTCCTTGCATTATTTGCAATTTGGTATTTGATAATTATATTGGCAATAGCCCATTGCGATCAGAAAATTTAACACACGAAAAGGTGATCTCATGCTTTCAGACGTTGATTCTTTACGTCTGTTTTAAGTTATCATACCTTTGACAGTGGGAAAGAAGAATTAAAGAGATCAGTTGGATGACTTTGTCGAGTTAATACTCTGAGAATTTCTCGTCTTGTATTGAGACACCGCGCACCTGCATAGATGGAAGATTTTCGAAAAATGTATGTGTGGTCTTCGGTAATTCAATGCTTAGAATGTTTGCGTACAGAGCAAGAGGTTACGAGTTCGAGTCGCGGCCGAAGACAGAAAAACTTTTTTCTTATTTTTCTTTATTTAATTTAATTTGTTGTTTATAGTTTTAGGTCCTTGCATTATTTGCAATTTGGTATTTGATAATTATATTGGCAATCGCCCATTGCGATCAGAAATTTTAACACACGAAAAGGTGATCTCATGTTTTCAGACGTTGATTCTTTACGTCTGTTTTGAGTTATCATACCTTTGACAGTGGGAAAGAAGAATTAAAGAGATCAGTTGGATGACTTTGTCGAGTTAATACCCTGAGAATTTCTCGTTCTTGTATTGAGACACCGCGCACCTGCATAGATGGAAGATTTCCGAAAAATTTATGTGTGGTCTTCGGTAATTCAATGCCTGGAATGTTGCGTACAGAGCAAGAAGTTACGAGTTCGAGTCCCGCCGAAGACAGAAAACTTTTTTCTTATTTTTCTTTCTTTAATTTAATTGTTTATAGGTTTAGGTCCTTGCGTTATTTGCAATTTGGCATTTGAACTTCTTTTTTTCTGTGTAGTTTATTTAAAACGTAATTAATATTTTTAGCTTTACAAACTTGTTTTCAATATTTAATCATACAAAAACATTTCATGTAACCGAAAATGGTCTTCCGTAAAAAGAATTGAGTAAAGCCAAGTTCTCTAATACAAATATCAAAGTGAAAGGTTCTTACTAGTTGAATATGGTTTTTAAAATTTTGCTATTACAGTCAAACTTCTTTATGTTCAATTTAGCACTGTGCCTAAGAATTTGCAGCCATAATAGCCAAGTTTGATAAAACATTTCCAAACTAGTAAGAACCTTTAATTTTGAAATCGGAGAACTGGCTTTACTTTTATCTCAATTCTTTCTACGAATACCATTTTCGCGTACTTGGCTTTTTCTACATTAAATGTTTTTGTTATGATTTCACGTCTTTTTTAAAGGATATGGATAATATTTAAGGTTTAAAGTAGTAAAATAATGCGGGATATTGTTCAAAACTTTTGCAATGCCTCTAAAAATTGTGAGTTTTTTTTCCTATGGTTTTATCATAGTTCCTATTAGCCTTTTAAAGCTCAGCTCTCTAGCGTTCTTGGAAGTGGACAATGTTACTTTTACATAATTTTACAGTTATGGCGGAGGGCTGTAAATTAAATGTTTGTGTTTTTGAATTTTTTCCTATAGTGTTATTATAGTTCCTACCAGTCTTCTAAAGCTCAGCTCTCTAGCGTTTCTGTAGGTGAACAATGTTACTTTTACATAACTTTACATTTATAGGGGAGGGAAGTTAACTAAAATTTTAGGTTTTTTTATTTTTTTTAAATAGTTTGATCATAGTTCCTATCGGCCTTCCAAAGCACAGCTCTCTAGCGTTCTGGAAGTGGGCAATGTTACTTTCACATAACTTTACAATTGTAGAGGAGGGAAGTAAATTAAAATTTTGATGTTTTTAAATCTTTTCCTATAGTTTTATAATATTTCCTATCAGTCTGCCAAATTTCAGCTCTCTATCGTTATAATTCCTAGTAGTCTGCCATATTTCAGCCTTCTAGCATTTCTGAAAGTATAGTAGAATTTTGATGATCTCTACAGAGAGACAATCGATGTAATGAATGTATTGTAAACTGGAGACCTTTAGAAAATAAAAGAAGTAGGGAAGACTTCAAATGAGATGGGTGGGGGAGGCCTATGTCCAAAGATGGATCAAAGAAGGTTAAATAGATTTCGTAACTACTTTACTGGTTTATGGAAGTAGATGAAACTTGAAGGAGTTGTTGACTCTATGAGGTCTACGACAGTGCAAAGTTTGAAGTTCGTAGCTCATTCCGAACTAGAGTTATAGATAGGTCAAATATAAGCTGAAATGGTTCAAGAAAAGTGGTACAGCGGTTTGCACGAACTTGGTTTAATATACAGGGTGTTTCCTAAACATTGGTCAAAAATTCGTGGTGTGATTTCTGGAGTATTTTCATGAAAAGAAGTTCCTAGAAACATTTGTCGAAAAATGGTTCCTAAGGGAGCTGCGCCCCTGTACAAAGGGCACCCTGAAGACTGTTTTTCCTCAATATTTCCGACACCGTCCATGCAAAAATCAAAGTATAAACTTTTGCATCAGAATTTCAGCTCAGAATTACAAAATTTTAATCGGGGGCGTACCATACCAGGGTGGTTCAGGGTAAAAAGAATTCCATTTTTTCTATGGTAGTTTTTTCTCATTGAGATTTTAGAATTTGATACCTGAAGGTTTTTCACGTAAGAAAGGTGCTCTTAGTTCATATCGATAGGGCGAGTAGTTTTCGAGGAAATCACAATTTTCGACATTGATGCATCAACAGTTTCGAAACCCCTCATAAAAACATCATTATGACCTCAAAATTGTAAAATTTCTCTGTGAGGAAAAACAGTCTTCAGGGTGCCCTTTTTTAAAGGGGCGCAGCTCCCTTAGGAACCATTTTTCGACAAATGTTTCTAGGAACTTTGTTTCATGAAAATACTCCAGGAATCATATCACATATCACGAATTTTTTACCAATGTTTAGGAAACACCCTGTTGGAAATGTCCAGGTTCGGACTAAATTTTTTTTAACCTTTAAACAAAAAAATATGAATTTTTTATTATTTTGTGAAAATAATAGCATGAAACTAATCAAAATAGTAATAAAAAAAAATCAGGTCCGTATTTAATTTTTTTATGATAAATGCCATATCTCAAAAACTAAACAATATTTTAAAAAACCGACGTCATTATTTTTTTCTAAAAAAGTTGCCATAAAAGGGTTTTTACAGAATAAAAATTTCTTGCAAAATAAACGAATAGATTATTAAAAATGCAATTTTTTCAAAAAGTCCCTGTATTAGCGAAACTACGGGGTATGGCAAAATTCAGGGTTCAAATAAAAACCAAACCAAGTTTTTAACCTACTTACAATTCGAACTGCTCTTGTCGAATCAATTATCCCTTAAACTAACTCTTTTAAACCAGTTGGAACCAATGTTTTTCGTACTAGTTACATTTTGAATCAATGTTTTTTTTAACTAAATGCGATTTAAACTAATTATCTTTCAAACTGAACTAGTTTATTTACGAACCAATGTTTTTCAAACTAGTTACATTTTGAACCAATATTTTGCAAACTAAATGCCTTTGGAAGCAATTAGTTTGTTGACCGACTGTTTTAAGAACTAATTATTTTAAGCTAATGGTTTCCGAGCTAATGTTTCACAACTAGATTCGGCGACCCTCTTTCAATAACTGAGATTTCGTTTAATTTCAGTGTTCAAATAAGAACACAAAATAAACATAAAAAATAACAATTACCTTTAAACTAATGTTTTTCAAACCAACATTTTTTAAACTACTTACATTTAGAACTGCAGTTTTCAAATAAATTATCTATTAAACTAAAGTTTTTTGAACCAGTTAGAACCAATGTTTTTCGAACTAGTTACATTTTTAATCAATGTTTTTCGAACTAAATGCGATTTAAACCAATTACCTTTCAAACTAAACTAGTTTATTTACGAACCAATGTTTTTTAAACTAGTTACATTTTAAACCAATATTTTGTAAACTAAATGCCCTTGAAAGCAATTACCCGTTGAACGACTGTTTTAAGAACTAATTATTTTCAGCTAATGGATTCCCAACTAATGTTTTACAACTATATTCGGCGACCCTTTATCAATAACTAAGATTTCATTTAATTTCAGTGTTCAACTAAGAACACAAAATAAACATAAAAAATAACAATTACCTTTAAACTAATGTTTTTCAAACCAACAGTTTTTAAACTACTTACATTTCGAACTGCAGTTTTCAAATAAATTATCTATTAAACTAAAGTTTTTTAAAACAGTTAGAACCAATATTTTTTCAACTAGTTATATTTTTAATCAATGTTTTTTGAACTAAATGGGATTTAAACCAATTACCTTTCAAACTAAACTAGTTTATTTACGAACCAATGTTTTTTAAACTAGTTACATTTTAAACCAATATTTTGTAAACTAAATGCCCTTGAAAGCAATTACCCGTTGAACGACTGTTTTAAGAACTAATTATTTTCAGCTAATGGATTCCCAACTAATGTTTTACAACTATATTCGGCGACCCTTTATCAATAACTAAGATTTCATTTAATTTCAGTGTTCAACTAAGAACACAAAATAAACATAAAAAATAACAATTACCTTTAAACTAATGTTTTTCAAACCAACATTTTTTAAACTACTTACATTTAGAACTGCAGTTTTCAAATAAATTATCTATTAAACTAAAGTTTTTTGAACCAGTTAGAACCAATGTTTTTCGAACTAGTTACATTTTTAATCAATGTTTTTCGAACTAAATGCGATTTAAACCAATTACCTTTCAAACTAAACTAGTTTATTTACGAACCAATGTTTTTTAAACTAGTTACATTTTAAACCAATATTTTGTAAACTAAATGCCCTTGAAAGCAATTACCCGTTGAACGACTGTTTTAAGAACTAATTATTTTCAGCTAATGGATTCCCAACTAATGTTTTACAACTATATTCGGCGACCCTTTATCAATAACTAAGATTTCATTTAATTTCAGTGTTCAACTAAGAACACAAAATAAACATAAAAAATAACAATTACCTTTAAACTAATGTTTTTCAAACCAACAGTTTTTAAACTACTTACATTTCGAACTGCAGTTTTCAAATAAATTATCTATTAAACTAAAGTTTTTTAAAACAGTTAGAACCAATATTTTTTCAACTAGTTATATTTTTAATCAATGTTTTTTGAACTAAATGGGATTTAAACCAATTATCTTTCAAACTAAACTATTATATTTATGAACCCATGTTTATCAAACATGTTACAGTTTGAACCAATGTTTGGCAAACTAAATGCCTTTGGAAGCAATTACCTGTAGAACGACTGTTTTTTGAACTAATTATTTTTTGGAACAATGGTTTTCGAACTAATGTTTTACAGACTAAATTCGGCGACCCTTATCAATAACGATAAAAGATTTTATTTAATTTCACTGTTCAAATAAGAACCCAAAATAAACATAAACAATTACCTTTAAACTAATATTTTTTAAACCAATTGTTGTTAACTTACTTACATTTCGAACTAATGTTTATCGAACCAATTATTTTTGAAATATATTTCATATTTAATTACCTTTTAAAATAATTATATCTTTGTAAAAAATTTGCGAATCTTTAACAATAAATAAGTTTTCCATTTAAAATAATCGCAAAATAGTGCAGTCATATGGTATTAAAAAAGGGGTTCTTCAAGAAAAAACCCGTAGTTGGGTTTATGCTGTATCCAATGTATTCAAGATGACGGCCAATATGGCGTCAAATTTTGAAAGTGGGTTGCATCCAAAAGGTGCAATTTTTATTTTAGCTGTGAAATCCCCTAACCCCCCCCCCAGATCCCCAACATTTTAAGGATTCAAATTAAAAAATTTGAAATTTGGATTCAGCACCACAAAAAACAACATTGAGAAAAATATATCCGGATATTTTTCTTCCCAAATATACCATTTTACTAAACTAAAATGGCTGCTCAAATAGACAAAAAATAAACATAAAAAAATAAAAATAATAAAACATCAAAAGCAAACTAAAAAAAGACAAAAAAAAGCGTAACCTACCTTGCATTTCTTGCACAGTGGCCAACTGAGGCTTAACATGTTTACGGCTGTGCTTACGTTGCGCCATCATGTTCGGCATATAATTACGTTTCATGCGGGCCTCAACTTCCATTACAATCTCGGGAGGGATGACTAATCACAGCAAATAAAAAAAAAACAAAAACAAAAAATAAAAAAAAGTGCATGCGTGCGTGATAACGTGTAAAAACGTAAAAACCTTGGTGCAAAAGTAATGGTGTGTAAAATAACTGAACCGATCGAATATTAGGTTCATTTTTCAAACCCCCCGCTATATTATTAAAAAACCACGTTGGAACATGTTTCAGTTTTTAAGCAAAAAAAGTACTGAAGGAAGTCTGAACGGCAACCTTTTAAGTTCAAGAAATAAAATTTGGTTAGACCTTACTCTTAAATTTAAGTAATGTTGCACGGACGCCGCGCAGTGGAAAACTGATGCTTAACGTGCTTACGGCTGTGCCTACGTTGCGCCATAATGTTGGCCATATAATTATGTTTTATGCGGGCCGCAACTTCCATTAAAATCTCGAGAGGAATAACTAAATCACAGTAAAACAATATAATAAAAAAAGTGCATGCGTGCCTGATTATGTGTAAAAACCTTGATGCAAAAGTAATGGTGTGCAAAATAATTGCACCGATCAAATATTAGGTTTATTTTTTAACCCCCCCCCCCCCCACCGCTCGATTATTCACAAAACACGTTGGAACATGTTTCAGTTTTTAAGCAAAAAAGTACTTAAGGAAGTCTGAACGGCAAGCTTTTAAGTTCAACAAATAAAATTTGGTCCACTTGTTCGTTAGACCTTACTCTTAAATTTAAGTAATGTTGCACGGACCCCGCGCAATGGAAAACTGATGCTTAACGTGCTTACGGCTGTGCCTACGTTGCGCCATAATGTTGGCCATATAATTATGTTTTATGCGGGCCGCAACTTCCATTAAAATCTCGAGAGGAATAACTAAATCACAGTAAAACAATATAATAAAAAAAGTGCATGCGTGCCTGATTATGTGTAAAAACCTTGATGCAAAAGTAATGGTGTGCAAAATAATTGCACCGATCAAATATTAGGTTTATTTTTTAACCCCCCCCCCCCACCGCTCGATTATTCACAAAACACGTTGGAACATGTTTCAGTTTTTAAGCAAAAAAGTACTTAAGGAAGTCTGAACGGCAAGCTTTTAAGTTCAACAAATAAAATTTGGTCCACTTGTTCGTTAGACCTTACTCTTAAATTTAAGTAATGTTGCACGGACCCCGCGCAATGGAAAACTGATGCTTAACGTGCTTACGGCTGTGCCTACGTTGCGCCCTAATGTTGGCCATATAATTATGTTTTATGCGGGCCGCAACTTTCATTAAAATCTCGAGAGGAATAACTAAATCACAGTAAAACAATATAATAAAAAAAGTGCATGCGTGCCTGATTATGTGTAAAAACCTTGATGCAAAAGTAATGGTGTGCAAAATAATTGCACCGATCAAATATTAGGTTTATTTTTTAAACCCCCCCCCCCCCCACTCGATTATTCACAAAACACATTGGAACATGTTTCAGTTTTTAAGCAAAAAAGTACTTAAGGAAGTATGAACGGCAAGCTTTTAAGTTCAACAAATAAAATTTGGTCCACTTGTTCGTTAGACCTTACTCTTAAATTTAAGTAATGTTCACGGACGCCGCGCAGTGGAAAACTGATGCTTAACGTGCTTACGGCTGTGCCTACGTTGCGCCATAATGTTGGCCATATAATTATGTTTTATGCGGGCCGCAACTTCCATTAAAATCTCGAGAGGAATAACTAAATCACAGTAAAACAATATAATAAAAGAAGTGCATGCGTGCCTGATTATGTGGAAAAACCTTGATGCAAAAGTAATGGTGTGCAAAATAACTGCACCGATCAAATATTAGGTTTATTTTTTAACCCCCCCCCCCCCCCCCCGCTCGATTATTCACAAAACACGTTGGAACATGTTTCAGTTTTTAAGCAAAAAAGTACTTAAGGAAGTCTGAACGGCAAGCTTTTAAGTTCAACAAATAAAATTTGGTCCACTTGTTCGTTAGACCTTACTCTTAAATTTAAGTAATGTTGCACGGACCCCGCGCAATGGAAAACTGATGCTTAACGTGCTTACGGCTGTGCCTACGTTGCGCCCTAATGTTGGCCATATAATTATGTTTTATGCGGGCCGCAACTTCCATTAAAATCTCGAGAGGAATAACTAAATCACAGTAAAACAATATAATAAAAAAAGTGCATGCGTGCCTGATTATGTGTAAAAACCTTGATGCAAAAGTAATGGTGTGCAAAATAATTGCACCGATCAAATATTAGGTTTATTTTTTAACCCCCCCCCCCCACCGCTCGATTATTCACAAAACACGTTGGAACATGTTTCAGTTTTTAAGCAAAAAAGTACTTAAGGAAGTATGAACGGCAACCTTTTTTAGTTTAAGAAATAAAATTTGGTCCACTTGTTCGTTAGACCTTACTCTTAAATTTAAGTAATGTTGTCACGGACACCGCACAGTGGACAACTGAGGCTTAATGTGTTTACGGCTGTGATTACGTTGCGCCATAATGTTTGCCATATAATTATGTTTCACGCGGGCCTCAACTTTCCTTACAATCTCAAGAGGAATAAATAAATGACAGTAAAAATTATAATAAAAAAAAGTGCATGCGTGCGTGATTATGTGTAAAAACTTTGTTGCAAAAGTAATGGTGTGCAAAATAACTGCACTGATCGAATATTGGGTTTATTTTTTAAACCCCCCGCTCCATTATTCACAAAACACGTTGGAACATGTTTCAGTTTTTAAGCAAAAAAGTACTCAAAAGTCTAAACGGCCACCTTTTTAATTCAAGCAATAAAATTTGGTCCACTTGTTTGTAACTGCATCGATCGAATATTAGGTTTATTTTTTAAACCCCCCGCTACATTATTAAAAAACCACGTTGGAACATGTTTCAGTTTTTAAGCAAAAAAAGTACTGAAGGAAGTCTGAACGGCAACCTTTTAAGTTCAAGAAATAAAATTTGGTCTACTTGTTCGTTAGACCTTACTTTTAAATTTAAGTAATGTTGCCATGGACGCCGTACAGTGGACAACTGAGGCTTAACTTGTACGGCTGTGATTACGTTGCGCCATAATGTTTGCCATGTAATTATGTTTCATGCGGGCCTCAACTTCCATTACAATCTCAAGAGGAATAACTAAATGACAGTAAAAATTATAATAAAAAAAAGTGCATGCGTGCGTGATTATATGTAAAAACTTTGTTGCAAAAGTAATGGTGTGCAAAATAACTGCACCGATCGAATATTAGGTTTATTTTTTTCAGTTTTTAAACAAAAAAGTACTCAAGGAAATCAGGACGACAACCTTTTTAGTTCAAGAAATAAAATTTGGTCCACTTTTCCGTTAGACCTTACTCTTAAATTTAAGTAATGTTGCCATGGACGCCGCACAGTGGATAACTGAGGCTTAACGAGTTTACGGCTGTGCTAACGTTGCGCCATAATGTTTGCCATATAATTATGTTTTATGTGGGCCGTAACTTCCATTACAATCTCGAGAGGAAAAAATATAATAAAAAACAGTGCATGCGTGCCTGATTATGTGTAAAAACCTTGGTGCAAAAGTGATGGTGTGCAAAATAACTGCACTAATCAAATATTAGGTTTATTTTTTTAACCCCCCGCTACATTATAAAAAAAACACGTTGGAACATGTTTCAGTTTTAAAGCAAAAAAGTACTCAAGGAAGTCCGGACGGCAACCTTTTTAGTTCAAGAAATAAAATTTGGTCCATTTGTTTGTTAGACCTTACTTTTAAATTTAAGTAATGTTGCCACGGACACCACACAGTGGACAACGGAAAATTAACGTGTTTACGGCTGTGCTTACGTTGCACCATAATGTTTGCCATATAATTATGTTTTATGCGGGCCGCAACTTCCATTACAATCTCGAGAGGAATAACTAAATGACAGTAAAAAATTGTGTGCAAAATAACTGCACCGATCTAATAAAATTCAATTCAATTAATTCACAAAACACGTTGGAACATGTGTCAGATTTTAAGCAATAAAGTACTCAATCTAGTCCGGACGGCAACTTTTTGAGTTTCAAGTAATAAAATTTGGTCTGCTTGTTCGTTAAGTCTTAAATTTAGGTAATGTGGCCTCGAACGACGCACAGGGGGCAACTGAGGCTTAACGTGTTTAAAGCTGTGCTTACGTTGCCGCCATCATATTTAGCATATAATTACGTTTCATGCAGGCCTCAACTTCCATTACAATCTCAGATGAGTAATCACAGTAAATTAAAAAAAAAACAAAAAATAGAAAAGTGCATGCGTGATGATGTAAAAACCTTGGTGCAAAAGTAATGTTGTGCAAAGTGGATAGATCGAATAATAGGTTTACTTTTTAACCCCCCTCCCCATTCCCTATTATTTACAAAACACGTCGCGTCGGGAAATCCTTCAGATTTTAAGCAAGAAATTACTAAAGGTAGTCCGGACGCAACCTTTTTAGTTTCAGGCAATAAAATTTGGTCAACGTGTTCGTTAGACCTTACTCTTAAATTTAAGTAATATTGGTATGGACGCTGCACAGTGGTCAACTGGGGCTTAACGTGTTTACGGCTGTGCTTACGTTGCACCATAATGTTTGCCATATAATTATGTTTTATGCGGGCCGCAACTTCCATTACAATCTCGAGAGGAATAACTAAATGACAGTAAAAAATTGTGTGCAAAATAACTGCACCGATCTAATAAAATTCAATTCAATTAATTCACTAAACACGTTGGAACATGTGTCAGATTTTAAGCAATAAAGTACTCAAGGAAGTCCGGACGGCAACTTTTTGAGTTTCAAGTAATAAAATTTGGTCCGCTTGTTCGTTAAGTCTTAAATTTAGGTAATGTGGCCACGAACGACGCACATGGGGCAACTGAGGCTTAACGTGTTTAAAGCGGTGCTTACGTTGCCGCCATCATATTTAGCATATAATTACGTTTCATGCAGGCCTCAACTTCCATTACAATCTCAGATGAGTAATCACAGCAAATTAAAAAAAAACAAAAAATAGAAAAGTGCATGCGTGATGATGTAAAAACCTTGGTGCAAAAGTAATGTTGTGCAAAGTGGATAGATCGAATAATAGGTTTACTTTTTAACCCCCCTCCCCATTCCCTATTATTTACAAAACACGTCGCGTCGGGAAATGCTTCAGATTTTAAGCAAGAAATTACTAAAGGTAGTCCGGACGCAACCTTTTTAGTTTCAGGCAATAAAATTTGGTCAACGTGTTCGTTAGACCCTACTCTTAAATTTAATTAATGTTGGTATGGACGCTGCACAGTGGTCAACTGGGGCTTAACGTGTTTACGGCTGTGCTTACGTTGCACCATAATGTTTGCCATATAATTATGTTTTATGCGGGCCGCAACTTCCATTACAATCTCGAGAGGAATAACTAAATGACAGTAAAAAATTGTGTGCAAAATAACTGCACCGATCTAATAAAATTCAATTCAATTAATTCACAAAACACGTTGGAACATGTGTCAGATTTTAAGCAATAAAGTACTCAAGGAAGTCCGGACGGCAACTTTTTGAGTTTCAAGTAATAAAATTTGGTCTGCTTGTTCGTTAAGTCTTAAATTTAGGTAATGTGGCCTCGACCGACGCACAGGGGGCAACTGAGGCTTAACATGTTTAAAGCTGTGCTTACGTTGCCGCCATCATATTTAGCATATAATTACGTTTCATGCAGGCCTCAACTTCCATTACAATCTCAGATGAGTAATCACAGTAAATTAAAAAAAAAAACAAAAAATAGAAAAGTGCATGCGTGATGATGTAAAAACCTTGGTGCAAAAGTAATGTTGTGCAAAGTGGATAGATCGAATAATAGGTTTACTTTTTAACCCCCCTCCCCATTCCCTATTATTTACAAAACACGTCGCGTCGGGAAATGCTTCAGATTTTAAGCAAGAAATTACTAAAGGTAGTCCGGACGCAACCTTTTTAGTTTCAGGCAATAAAATTTGGTCAACGTGTTCGTTACACCTTACTCTTAAATTTAAGTAATGTTGGTATGGACGCTGCACAGTGGTCAACTGGGGCTTAACGTGTTTACGGCTGTGCTTAGGTTGCACCATAATGTTTGCCATATAATTATGTTTTATGCGGGCCGCAACTTCCATTACAATCTCGAGAGGAACAACTAAATGACAGTAAAAAATTGTGTGCAAAATAACTGCACCGATCTAATAAAATTCAATTCAATTAATTCACAAAACACGTTGGAACATGTGTCAGATTTTAAGCAATAAAGTACTCAAGGAAGTCCGGACGGCAACTTTTTGAGTTTCAAGTAATAAAATTTGGTCCGCTTGTTCGTTAAGTATTAAATTTAGGTAATGTGGCCACGAACGACGCACATGGGGCAACTGAGGCTTAACGTGTTTAAAGCTGTGCTTACGTTGCCGCCATCATATTTAGCATATAATTACGTTTCATGCAGGCCTCAACTTCCATTACAATCTCAGATGAGTAATCACAGCAAATTAAAAAAAAAACAAAAAATAGAAAAGTGCATGCGTGATGATGTAAAAACCTTGGTGCAAAAGTAATGTTGTGCAAAGTGGATAGATCGAATAATAGGTTTACTTTTTAACCCCCCTCCCCATTCCCAATTATTTACAAAACACGTCGCGTCGGGAAATGCTTCAGATTTTAAGCAAGAAATTACTAAAGGTAGTCCGGACGCAACCTTTTTAGTTTCAGGCAATAAAATTTGGTCAACGTGTTCGTTACACCTTACTCTTAAATTTAAGTAATGTTGGTATGGACGCTGCACAGTGGTCAACTGGGGCTTAACGTGTTTACGGCTGTGCTTAGGTTGCACCATAATGTTTGCCATATAATTATGTTTTATGCGGGCCGCAACTTCCATTACAATCTCGAGAGGAACAACTAAATGACAGTAAAAAATTGTGTGCAAAATAACTGCACCGATCTAATAAAATTCAATTCAATTAATTCACAAAACACGTTGGAACATGTGTCAGATTTTAAGCAATAAAGTACTCAAGGAAGTCCGGACGGCAACTTTTTGAGTTTCAAGTAATAAAATTTGGTCCGCTTGTTCGTTAAGTATTAAATTTAGGTAATGTGGCCACGAACGACGCACATGGGGCAACTGAGGCTTAACGTGTTTAAAGCTGTGCTTACGTTGCCGCCATCATATTTAGCATATAATTACGTTTCATGCAGGCCTCAACTTCCATTACAATCTCAGATGAGTAATCACAGCAAATTAAAAAAAAAACAAAAAATAGAAAAGTGCATGCGTGATGATGTAAAAACCTTGGTGCAAAAGTAATGTTGTGCAAAGTGGATAGATCGAATAATAGGTTTACTTTTTAACCCCCCTCCCCATTCCCAATTATTTACAAAACACGTCGCGTCGGGAAATGCTTCAGATTTTAAGCAAGAAATTACTAAAGGTAGTCCGGACGCAACCTTTTTAGTTTCAGGCAATAAAATTTGGTCAACGTGTTCGTTACACCTTACTCTTAAATTTAAGTAATGTTGGTATGGACGCTGCACAGTGGTCAACTGGGGCTTAACGTGTTTACGGCTGTGCTTAGGTTGCACCATAATGTTTGCCATATAATTATGTTTTATGCGGGCCGCAACTTCCATTACAATCTCGAGAGGAACAACTAAATGACAGTAAAAAATTGTGTGCAAAATAACTGCACCGATCTAATAAAATTCAATTCAATTAATTCACAAAACACGTTGGAACATGTGTCAGATTTTAAGCAATAAAGTACTCAAGGAAGTCCGGACGGCAACTTTTTGAGTTTCAAGTAATAAAATTTGGTCCGCTTGTTCGTTAAGTATTAAATTTAGGTAATGTGGCCACGAACGACGCACATGGGGCAACTGAGGCTTAACGTGTTTAAAGCTGTGCTTACGTTGCCGCCATCATATTTAGCATATAATTACGTTTCATGCAGGCCTCAACTTCCATTACAATCTCAGATGAGTAATCACAGCAAATTAAAAAAAAAACAAAAAATAGAAAAGTGCATGCGTGATGATGTAAAAACCTTGGTGCAAAAGTAATGTTGTGCAAAGTGGATAGATCGAATAATAGGTTTACTTTTTAACCCCCCTCCCCATTCCCAATTATTTACAAAACACGTCGCGTCGGGAAATGCTTCAGATTTTAAGCAAGAAATTACTAAAGGTAGTCCGGACGCAACCTTTTTAGTTTCAGGCAATAAAATTTGGTCAACGTGTTCGTTACACCTTACTCTTAAATTTAAGTAATATTGGTATGGACGCTGCACAGTGGTCAACTGGGGTTAACGTGTTTACGGCTGTGCTTAAGTTGCACCATCATGTTCGGCACATAATTAAGTTTTAATTTGGATGACTAAGTACTAAGTGTAAACAAGCTGGTTTTTTGCCAAACACAAAAAGTTTTTTTCGTTAAAAAGATTCATGTACCTTTTGAATAGTTCGAAAATTACAATTTATGTTTTAATGCTACGTCACGAGTCAGATGTGATTGATTGATGTGATAAAAATTAGCATTACTTTTGTATGATTGTAAAGATTAAGATAAAAGGTAGCGAAAGGAAAACAGAAACTGATCCAACGTGACTTGCTGAAGTAAAAATTAGTACCTTTTAAGGGTTTTTCCTAAAAATATAAATATTTTTCCTAAAAATATAAATATACTATTTATGTACAGGGTGTCCCAAATTGGGCACTTTTGGGGGGTTTAAGGTACTTCTAGGGAAGACAGAGAAAAACTGACCACGCATTGCGAGGCTCAAATTGCAAGAGAAGACTTATAGTGAAAACCGAATTTCGAAATATCGTCTCGTCTTTGAGCTAACTTCGTTATTATTGGAAATATTGATTTAGAGTAAATTGAAATTTTATAGACTTTGTTACGAGGAATTCAACCGCTAAATTAAATTTTAACTGTCACTTTTAGTTTTTGAGATATGACATAAAGTTGCATTTTTTCTTATAGAATGGCCTATATTTTAATTAATTTTCGAATTCGTGATTGAATTCTTTTCAAAATGATGTATCATATCATAGTTTGATTGAGCGGTTTCGGAGATAATTAAAGTTTTTTATTTTTGTCTAGTGTGCGTTGAATGACGTCATGCGCCATTGACGTGAAAGCCTTGCGGTCAAATTCTACTTCAATGCTCCCATAGTTTTGTTGTCTTATACTATGCAAATCAAGTTGGCCTTGCGTCTTGGCGTTTTGTCATTGTTTTGAATTGTTTAAACAATTTGACATTACGCTTTGACATGAAATTATTTTGCACAAAAGCGTTTTAATTTTATTTTGAAATATGTATCATTTTTTTAAAACTTTTTATAAGTACGCTTTGAGGGCCGTCAGCTGAATTATAATTTTTCCAAACCAGCCTTACTATATTTGTGACTGTGTAAAATAATAAAAATACTGGAAAGCCCTTACCTGCCTCAGCAGGAAATCATAGCGCACTAGAAATAAGTGAAAAAGCTGAATATCTCCTAAACCGCTCAATCAAACTATGATATATGATACATCATTTTGAAAAGAATTCAATGACGAATTCGAAAATTAATTAAAATATAGGCCATTCCATAAGAAAAAATGCAACTTTATGTCATATCTCAAAAACTAAAAGTGACAGTTAAAATATAATTTAGCGGGTGAATTCCTCGTGACAAAGTCTATAAAACTGCAATTTACTCTAAATCAAAATTTCAACTAATAACGAAGTTATAGACCCCCTTCAAAAATGCAGACTTTTCAGCTCAAGGACGAGACGATATTTCATATGCGTGGTCAGTTTTTATCTGTCTCCCCTAGAAGTACCTTAAACCCCCTAAAAGTGCCCAATTTGGGACACCCTGTACAGTCCAAAATATGTACTTTTAGCAATTTTAGCAACCGCGTCCGAATGTTGTTATTGTATCTTTGGCTGTATGTTGTGTTTATATTAGGTGAACTGTGCGTGTTGACAATGCTGGTGATTTACTTACCCGGAGGTCGTTCCATGACAGTGAGTAGGCCGGTCCTTCGTGTCCTGCCGCCGGAACCCGAGCTGGACTGCATGGTGTGAACGTCTTCGGGGTTCGCCATTGTGTGTCTTTTTGAGTTTCCCCGACCCTGGAGGTATCTGCAACGAAATCGTGTATTTTAATAGTCCAGTCAATCTAACGGGTGGTAAGGTACTTCCAGAGAAGACAGAGACAACCTGGCGGGGTTTTTAAGCTCCTTTCCAAAAATTTGAATTTTGGAGTGGTCTTAGTTGAGAGGCATATGGTATCCCGTGGGATAGTTCTGGAAGATTTTTTTAAACTACGCTAGATCTATTAATAATAGATCATACAATTTTAATACACCGGGCGTTTGCCCCCAATTTGAGTAGGAGGGCCGGTGTGACGTCATAAATTCAAGATGGCGGCTTTTTTCATGTTTTTATATAAACTTTGACTTTTCCAAATTTAGTTTCACAGAAAAACTGTTAATATTTTTTTTGTTTGCAATATAATAACATATATATTTATCGGTTTCACAACGTTCTACGTCTTCCGATACCCAATCTCCACTCGTTTCTGTTTGCCCATAATTCATCATCTAGGCCTCTTATTCTTATTTCACTGTCTATTCCTTCTCTCCAGCTTTTCCTTGGCCGTCCTCGTTTTCTTCGGCCAGTTGGTTTCCATTGTAGTATTTGTTTAGGTAGTCTTTCATCATTCATTCTCTGTACATGTCCGTACCACACCAGTTGTTTTGTTCTTATATCATCCACTAAAGTACGTTCACCCACGTCATAATTTCTCTTATTCTTTGATTTGTAACTCTTTCTCTTTTTGATTTCCCTGCTGCTCTTCTCCAATAGTCCATCTCCATAGCGGAAAGCATTTTTTCTCTTCTATCCTTGATTGGCCATACTTCTGAGCCGTATGTAATAATACTTTTTATTTTAAATTTAAATTAATCAATTTATTAAAGTTATTGCTTTTCTTCCTTGTACGTTTCGATCTTTTATAGCTTTGTCTAGTGTTCCGTCAGCTGTAATTTTTAGACCTAAGTATTTATACTCATCACAGGACTGAATTCGCTGCCCGGTATTTAAGATTAGATCCTGTTTCATTCCACCGATACACATATACTCTGCCTTATTGAGATTAACCTCTAGTCCCCACTTATTGTACTATATAGAATAACAAATTCGCTTTATATCTTAAAAACTAACAAAAATATTAATTTCTTTTAAATACTAAAAAATAATAACTTTTTTACTAAAAAAAAATATGAAGGAAGATTGACTATGGATCACTTAAAAGTCGCTGGGTATTTGCCTCAAATTTGAGTAAGAGCGTCTGTATGACGTCATAAATCCATAACAACTTTACACCTCTATTAAGCGGACACTCCCTTGAGGCGGACAAATTTCTTGGAACCAAGCTTGTATCTATTTCTTTACATGTAAAATTCACTCTTATAACCGGACACTCTCATAACCGGACGCGGACAATTTTTTTTGATTAAAAAATTCTGAAACCTCCCTTAACTGGACGCGAACCTCTGACAACGGTACGGAGCGCTGCACAACATGGGCATAAATATTATGTAGTATGTTGGCAACGACGCACTCTCCAGACGGGGAGTCACCGGGGAGTTACCTCTTTCCGTTTTAATGCGGAGTCTAAATACTTCTGTCGTATTTACAACATATTTTATTCGGCGGGACTGCTGTGTTTTATTTTTATTGTTCAGTTGCGAAGTAATACATCCCTTTGAAATGGCGCCTAGTAAAAAACTTCTTAGTTTACGTGAAAAATGGAAGTTTCGGAGAAGGAACATCTATTAAAATTTCGCAGTTCTCTCTCATAAGCGGACAAAATCGACGAAGCCGTGAGTGTCCGCTTATAGCAGATTTCACTGTAGTTATTTTTTTTAATAAATTTTTTTATGAATATTAATCAGAAAACTTTAAAACTACCCTAGATCGATTGGTGATGATGGATCACTCAATTTTAAGTCGCCGGCTGTTTGCCTCAAATTTGAGAAGGAGGGCTTATATGACATCATAATTCAAAAATTTCGGTAATTTCCAATTTTTTCACAAACTTTTGCTTATAACTTTCCCTAAATTAGTTATACAGAAAAACTTTTTTCAAAATACAAAAAAAAAATGCCTCAAAAAAAACTGTACAGGGTGTCCCAAATTTGGCACTTTTAGGGGGTTTAAGGTACTTCAAGGGGAGAGAGAGAAAAACTGACCACGCATTGCGAGGCTCAAATTTCAAGGGAAGACTTAAAGTGAAAACCGCATTTTGAAAAATCGTCTCGTCTTTGAGCTACGGGGGCTTTTTGAAAAGTCTGCATTTTGGAAGGGGGTCTATAACTTCGTTATTAGTGGAAATTTTGATTTAGAGTAAATTGCAATTTTATAGACTTTGTCACGAGGAATTCACCCGCAAAATGAAATTTTAACTGTCACTTTTAGTTTTTGAGATATGACATAAAGTTGCATTTTTTCTTATGGAATGGCCTATATTTTAAATAATTTTCGAATGCGTCATTGAATTCTTTTCACAATGATGTAACATATGTCATGGTTTGATTAAGCGGTTTCGGAGATAATTAAAGTTTTTTATTTTTATCTAGTTGAATGACGTCATGCGCCATTGACATGAAAGCCTTGCGGTCAAATCCTACTTCAATGCTCCTATAGTTTTGTTGTTATACTATGCAAATCAAGTTGGCCTTGCGTCTTGGCGTTTTGTCATTGTTTTTAATTGTTTAAACAATTTGACATTACGCTTTGATGTGAAATTATTTTGCACAAAAGCGTTTTTAATTTTATTTTGAAATATGTATCAAACCGATGAAAAGTATGACATGTTAAAATGTTACTGTGGTAAATATTAAAAATACTGGAGTGCCTTGACCTGCCTCAGCAGGAAATTATAGCGCACTAGAAAAAAGTGAAAAAGCTGAATATCTCCTAAACCGCTCAATCAAACAATGACATATGATACATTATTTTGAAAAGAATTCAATGACGAATTCGATAATTAAATAAAATATAGGCCATTCCATAAGAAAAAATGCAACTTTATGTCATATCTCAAAAACTAAAAGTGACAGTTAAAATTTAATTTAGCGGGTGAATTCCTCGTGACAAAGTCTATACAATTGCAATTTACTCTAAATCAAAATTTTCACTAATAACGAAGTTATAGACCCCCTTCCAAAATGCAGACTTTTCAAAAAGCCCCCGTAGCTCAAAGACGAGACGGTATTTCAAAATGCGCTTTTTACTATAAGTCTTCTCTTGAAATTTGAGCCCCGCAATGCGTGGTCAGTTTTTCTCTCTCTCTCCTAGAAGTACCTTAAACCCCCTAAAAATGCCCAATTTGGGACACCCTGTATATTTGTTATAATATAACATAATGATTAATGCTCTCTTACAAACAAAAAACGTATTTATAGTTTTTCTGTAAAACTAATTTAGTGAAAGCTATATGCCAAAGTTGGTGATAGAACATGAAAAAAGTCGCCATCCTTGATTTATGACGTCACATAGGCCCTCCTACTCAAACTCGAGGCAAACACCCGGCGACCTAATGTTAAACGATACATCCTAAATCGATAGAGGGTAGACTAAAACCAAAAACATTCATTAAATTCCTTTGTCTAAAACTTTTTTTGCCTAATTTTGATTTTATATAATTTTTTTAGTATTTAAAAATAAAAATATATTTTTTAGTTCTTAAGATATAACGCTTATTGAAACGACAATTAAATTGTTTTTCTATTGCATAACCTATACAATTTTTCTTTAAAGTTGATGTGGGAAAAGATCAAAGCAAAAGTTTGTGAAAAGATCTTGGATTTATGACGTCACACAGGCTCTCTTGCTCAAATTTGAGGCAAACACCTGGCGACCTAAAATTGAGTGATCCATAACTAATCGATTTGGGGTAGAATAAAACTTCCGTCTTCAATTTTTTAATGGGTAAAAAAGTTAATATTTTTTGGTATTTAACAAAATAATAATATCTCTGTTTTGGAGATATAAAGCTAGTTTCTTTACTATATTAATTGGTGTTCTCTTGCAAACAAAAAACGTAGTTTTTCTGTAAAACTAATTTAGCAAAAGTTTATGAAAAAACATGAACTAAAATTTACTGCCGCGAAAATTCAAATATCCGATCGCCATCTTCTGGTGGAAGCGCTCGATAAGGTAGACTGGCACATTTTTATATTATTTAAATCTAATGCTTTCTTTTTAGCGAAAAGTGTTGATTGTCGGGTCTCCCCTAGAGGGCCGGTAAACGTGTTTTGAACTAGGGTCACTGCATCCTGGAAGCCTGCTGGCAGACGCCAGGCTTCCATGCAGTGACCCTATTTTGAACGAGGCATTTCGTCCGCCATTTTGGCATATGGCGGAAAGTGATATTTTCGGTTAATACAAGGGTTTAAGGGTCATTATTGCTTTATTTTGGAGTTTTAGTGCACCTGTGCCTAGCAACAGGTGAGTTCTATAATCATAGTTAGAGACTAGTTATAGCTGTGAAATTTTTAAGACTGAAAGGTTAGTTATTTGTTTCTTACAGCTTCTTATATTACCAAATAAAAAATCCAACAACCCTAGACGGCGTGTTTCTTACTGAGACCCTCTACGTTAACCCTCATCCCGAGATCTGTTTCAAACATGAAAAAATATGGAGGCAAACAACCGGTTACTTAAAATTGTGTGATCTATTACCAATCGAGCTAGGGTAGTTTTAAAAATCTTCCACAACTATCCCACGGAACACGTTTTTGACTATAAACGACAATCCAAAACTTTTATTTTTGAAAATTTAATTTTAGTATAAACTGCTTTTATTTATCCAGTTTTTTTACATACAACCCATCTGTCAAACTGAATTTCATCTGTTACGTTTAGTGTTTAAGATATTACATATAGTTAGCGTAATTTCCTTCAAAAAAACACTTATTATGAATTCTTTTTTCAGATAATTTTTTTATTATTTTTAATTTTTATACTGTTTGTGTTTGTTTGTTCTTTTAATCTTTTTGTTTAATTGAAAATACTTTTAAAACAGTAAGTTATAGAATTAAAATGGGACTCTTGTTTTTTTCCGATCTGGCTGAAAAACAATAGGCTCCTTGACCACACACAGGTATCTTTTTGCAAAATCTTAAGTTTATTGAATAATCTCCTGGATACTTATGGTGTGCCAACAGAGCTACATCCAAAAAGACCAATTTTTAAGGTTTTTCCCATTTTCCCTTACTTAAAATTTACCGATTTCTTGCAAAATCAGCACTTTTATTCTCTCATTTATTTGTAGTAACTGTGCCAAGTTTCATTACTCTAACTCAAAGGGTTCACAGGTAATTGTAAAAAAAGCAACCGGAGACTAGGGTGTTGAGTGAATAAAAAAAAATGTAACGGCGTTAAGGGCGCAAGGTGTTGAGGTTCGCCACAAGTCACTCAATAAAAATACTCTGCCAATATATGGGCACTTAAGCTCACACTAGGTTATATAGTTATAGTGTACGTGTGAGGTAATAAAACTAAAAACTGAAATATATTTTATTTAAATCCAGACTCAATTACCTTTCGTTTGATACCACACAAGCCATGTTTTGACTTAAACTCTAATTTTTGAAATCTACCCCCCTTTTTTTTAAAACTAAAATGTATTTTGTTTAACTCCAGACTCAATTACCTTTCGTTTGATATCACACAAGCCTTATTTTCATATAAACTCTAATTTTTGAAATGTACCCCCACCCTATTCTTTGGCTTGCGTTTGGTGGATTTTGTCCAAATGGGACCATCTCGACCCAAGACCCAGCCTGGGTACCAAATTTTATTCAAATCGGGCATGCGGTTGTTGAGTTATGCGCGTTGGTCGTTACAGACAGACAGACGGCTAGACAAAAAAGTTTCAAAATCATCCGAAACGCAAAGATATTTAAAAAATTTTGAAATCGGAGCAACTTTTTTTTTTCTCGAAAAAAGTAGGATCACCATAGCTCACACTTCTATAGTATAGTAGTAGTGTGAGCTAATAGGACACCCTGTACAAGACATACCTTGCTGCAGCCACTTCGTCCAACATATGCTGACTGTGGTCAAGTGTTTGTGTGACGCCACTGCTCATACTGCTCGGGTTGCCACTGGAGCTGTTCGACATCATCGAGAGTTGTTCGTGGGAACCCGGGGCGCCCCAACTCATGTGAAGATTTGCACCACCATCTGAAAATAAAGTAATTTTTTAGAGGTATACTTTGAAATAGAGGCTCTATATAGAATTATACCAAACAAAAAGAGAAGCATGGCGAGACACCATGAAGAAGCTCCAAATAAAAATAAAGAACATAAACTCAGATCTACAACCTGAAATAAGCAAAGCGGAAATAAAGAGAGCATTAAAGAAAATGAAAAATAACAAATCACCTGGAAAAGACGGAGTAACGGCACAGATGCTTAAGTACGGTGTTAAAGCTCTAGTTAATACCCTCCATATTTTTCTGAATAAAATACTAAAATAAAAAATAATCCCAAACAAGTGGCAAGAATGGTGGGTGTGCTTTCGGGCTGTTCGGCCGTCGTCGTTGGAAATTCGTTCTCGACGTTTCGCCATCTCGAGTGGATGGCATCTTCAGGAGATGTTGACTGTTTGTCGGCTTCTCGAAGACTGGTGGTTAGTCTGTCGCGGGCGCAGGTTATATACGCTATGGTGGGCGGGGCGTATATCAGAGCTGGTCGGTGATTGGTCACTTTCCCGAGATTCAGTTTCGTTGTTGTAAGCGAGCCGTTTAGTGTCTTTAAGAACCGGTACCCATGTTCTGTTAATTTTAAGAGTTTGTTCAGTTCTGTTGAAGTTCTGCTGGTGTTTATGAATTTCGATTGCTTCTCTATAGAGTCTTGGATAATATGAAGAGGAGGCGCAGAGAACTTGTGTGTCTTCGAATTTTATTCGGTGGTCTTCATTGTTTAGTGTGTGGTCTGCAACTGCAGATTTTTCCGTATGTCCGAGTCGACAGTTGGCTTTGTGTTCTTTGATTCTTATGTTTACGGACCGTTTGGTTGTTCCGATGTAGACACTTCCACAGGTACAGTGAATGCGGTATACCCCCGAAGAACTTAGTGGGTTCCTTATATCCTTCGCAGATCTGAGTTGGTTCTCGATCTTCTTAGATGGCTTGAAGATCGTTTTTATGTTGTGTTTTCCCAGAATACGTCCGATCCTATCCGTCACTCTAGGGATGTAGGGCAGAAAGGCTCTTGAAGTAACTTCTCGGCTGCTCAGTCCACCGCTACTGTTACTTCTAGTGCTCGGCTTTGGTCGTATACATTTATCTATGTCGCTTTGAGTGTATCCATTTGCTACGAGGGCGTTTTTAAGATGGTTTAATTCTTTATCTAGATGTTCTGGTTCGCAGATTCTTTTCGCCCTCTCTACCAATGTTCTTATTACCCTTTTCGTTGGCACGGGTGGTGGTTAGATGTGTTGTTTAGGTAGCGGTCTGTGTGAGTAGGTTTTCTGAATACGGTATGTCCCAGTCGTCTCTCTTTCCTCGTTACTAGTACGTCAAGGAATGCTAATTCTCTGTTGTTCTCTGTTTCCATTGTAAATTGTATACTGGGGTGTATGCTGTTAATGTGGTTGAGAAATTCATTAAGGTTGTCTCTACCATAAGGCCAAACGACAAAAGTGTCATCTACATATCGAAACCGGGCAAGAATCCATAACCATTATTCTACACAAGAAAGGTGATAGAGCACACCTAAAAAACTATCGACCTATAAACTCCTCAATGTAATTTATAAGCTTGTTACGAAAATATTAACAGATAGACTAACAACAAAATTTGACGGATATCAATCAAAAGAACAAGTAGGACCACCTATTAACCATGAAAATCCTAATAGAACAAGTCAACGAATGCAACATTCACTATATATTGCGTTTATAGACTTTGAAAAAGCTTTCGATAGCATTGAGCACTTGGTACTAAAAGCATTTTTAGTTAATGTCCGGCTATTGCACGTTTACGTCAAAACACTTTCGGTAAACCTCAGATTGATTCAGAAGATCTGAACAGTGTCTCACCCAAACTGATAGCTAACCTTTTAGGAGGATTAGGCATACAGTGGTGAGAAACCACTCAAAAGTGAGCCACAATAGGCCCACTGGTGGTCGCAGTGGAGGGGCTGCAGGGCCCATTCATATATGAATCATCATCATCTTTAATTAATAGCCGAATAGGTCACATACTTAATAGCCAACATCAATTAAAATCCAAGAAGGAACCAAGCCAAGCCGCATAAGAAGAAGGAAGAAATAGGCATTAAAGTAAGCGAACAATACTTGAACCACCTAAGATATGCTGATGATATCGCCCTAATAATAATAAATGCTGAAAGAACTGGATACAGCTGCTAAAAATATAGATCAGAATAAACCAAGAAAAAATAGAACAAGTGGAGGAATATAATATATATCTGGGACAAATTATTAAACTAAAAAAAGAAATAAACAGCTGAAAAGAAGAGCTACCTCAAAACGAGATAAGTGTATAACCAATGTATCGTTACACTTATAAAATCACACATGGATAAGGTAACAAAAGCCCAAAGATCAATGGGAAGACAAATGTTACATGTAGAACTAACAGATAGAAAAAAGAATGAATGGATAAGAAATAAAACAAAAGTAAGGGATGTCAGAGAAAAGGTAGCAAAATTAAAATTTGCCAGTCATAATATCAGACAGAAAGAGACCTTGGGAAAATAGAAGAAGTAGGGGAAGACCCCAAATGAGATGGGTGAACAATTTGAAGAAACATGTGGGTACTAGACGGATGAACACTGCGACAGACAGGGAAGAGTGGAAGATATTGGGGGAGGCCTGAGGCCTATGTCCAAAGATGGATCGAAGAAGGCTAAATAGAATAGATAGAAGACATAGAAAAATACTCTGCCAATCTATGGGCACCTAAGCTCACACTAGGTACTATAGTTATAGTGTACGTGTGAGCTAATATAACTAAAAACTGAAATATATTTTATTGAACTCCAGACTGAATTACCTTTCGTTTGATACCACACAAGCCATGTTTTGACTTAAACTTTAATTTTTCAAATCTACCGCCACCTTTTTTTTTAAACTAAAATGTATTTTGTTTAACTCCAGACTCAATTACCTTTCGTTTGATATCACACACGACATATTTCCACATAAACACCAATTTTTTTAATTTACCTCCACCCTTTTTTTAAAAGTAAAATATATTTTATTTAACTCCAGACGCAATTACCTTTCGTTTGATATCACACACGCCATATTTTTACATAAACTCTAATTTTTGAAATATACCCCCATCCTTTTATTTGGCTTGTTTGGTGGATTTTGTTCATTTTTAAATGGGACCATTTCGACCCAAAACCCAGCGTAGGTACCAAATTTCATTAAAATCGGGCAAGCGGTTTTTGAGTTATGCGCGTTGGTCGTTACAGACAGACAGACAGACGGCGCAACAAAAAAGTTTCAAAATCATCTGAAACGCAAAGATATATAAAAATTTTTGAAATCGGAGCAACTTTTTCTTTCTCGAAAAAATTAGGATCACTATAGCTCACACTACTATAGTATAGTAGTAGTGTGAGCTAATATTTAAAACTATATGTATGAATTTGTAATACCTGTTTGTTATTTCTTGATTCCTAGCGGAAATTTCACTAATTTTCGAAATCAAAACAGGTACAACGTTTGAGACTAGAACTAAATAACACTTACGCTCAAAAACAAGTTTTCATGATAACAAATCTGCTTTTGGCACCCACTTAAATATAAACAAACACAATTTCACAATTGAGAACAATTTTAAACCTGTATACATACAAAACAAAGGTAAAAAGCTTAACAATTTGGAGAACATTGAAATTGCTAGATTTGAGATCGATAATAAGGCCACATCGATAAGTCACCTTCTACTTATATTAAAGCTGCAAAATTAGTGAACTTGTTTTTGTTTAAATAGCCCTTCTTATACTTCAATACAATTTTTTGGTGTCGGTTTCTTGATAATTTTTATTTTTTTCTCCGGGAATTAAATATTTTGTTTTTTTTACTTTTCTTTAACTTTCTTATACAATACCGATAAATTTAATCTCAAAAATAATACTTTTTATTATTTCTGACTTTTTCAGTCTTTTCGTCTTTGATAAGCAAGTTATAATTATTTTTAGAAACATTTTATATAGAACAGCTTTGACAACTGGTTTGAGCCCATGAAAAAGTGCATTAATTTTCGTGGAGAATACTTTGAGAAACAAGTCTTTAAAAGTTATCTACTGTTTTATTCCAGCTGTATATGCAAAACTTAAAAGACAATCCTCGTATGTATTTAGGAGCTCAAGTGATAAAGCGTTGGCGTACATAGGCAGCTGAGCACATGAAACTTTTTTTTATAATTTTTCCTTCACCCCCACTAGTTTCGAACCGTTTTGAGTAAAACCTTGCATAATTGCACTTTGGTATTTTAAAAGAAAGAAGAACTGATAAAAATGCTGAAAGAACTGGATACAGCAGCTAGAGATCTGAGCCCTGAAGGGGAGAAAAACTAGAGATATCCCAAAAAAAAATAACCCCAAAATTAAATTCGCCCCGCCTGGGAAAACAGAGTCTATTAAACTAAAAAACAAAGGAAAAAATCGGCAACACGCTAGAAGCTTACCTTCTGTAATTCTGCAGCAGTCCCAAAATTTCACGGGCGGCACCGCCCCTTCTTGCGACTGGAATTTCGGTCTTCAACCCGAAAACACGTGTGACTTCTTTTAGTTTTTTTGGCGGAAGTGATTTCTTCATTCCCCTGTCACACACAGGGTGGCGCTTCAAACTCCCAGCGTGAGCAAAAAACGCGCATGATTTTAACAAAATGATCAGGTGATCAAAAAGAAAATAACTTTCAACAAAGAGAGAAATTATCACCTGATCGGAATTTTTCCCAAACAGGACTTTCTTTTTTTGAAGGTTTTTGCAGAAAGCCCAAAAATATCAAAACAAACTTTAGGTTTAGATATCACGATCAGAATAGACCAAGAGAAAATAGAACAAGTAGAGGAATAACCTAGGATAAATTATTAAACAACAAAAAAAACCAAACAGCTGAAATCAAGAGATGAGTAAGAATGAACTGTATCCTCCTCGTACTTACCTATGGATCCCAGACCTGGACACTTACAAAATCAAACATGGATAAGGTGACAAAAGCCCAAAGATCAATGAAAAGACAAATGTTACATGTAAAGCTAACAGATAGAAAAAGGAATGAATGGATAAGAAATAAAACAAGTCAGGGATGGATCGAAGAAGGCTTAATATATAAATAGAGATTTAAAAAGAAATGCTATTATAATATGCTTACCTGACGCCCTCCTGCCAAATCCTCCAGCAGCGCTGAGCACCGTTGGAGGCTTCAATAAGTGAGGATCCTTGCCTCCAAAGTAGAGCGGGCTCTGCTGATTGAACGCGGGCAAATGCAGATTCGTGTGCGGCAGCATTTTGGCACCCATGCTGCTTTCGTGCGGAGGAATGTGGGCGATATAATGTTTTTCTAAGACCTAAAAAAGTATTTTGAAAATATAAAGAAATTTTAGAATTTTAAGTATTTACGAAAATCAGAGTTTTTGAAAATTTGAGGATTTATGAAAATTTTGAAAATTTTCACACCCATAGAAAATAATTTTGATAAATTTACTTTAAGTGGGACCTACTCAATTCAAAAATGTTTAAAAAAATTACACCTGTCACTTGAAAACAAAATGGCGGCTATATTTTTAAAAAATCGTTTTTCTTTGATATTTTCTTTATTTTTTGTGCGATATTTACTTTTAATACCCCGTATTAATGCTCCTGACCAGCACTTTAAACCTGATGAAAAAAAATTATAAGTTTTTCGGCCGACACAAAGATGGCGCTTAATATGTCAAACATAAAAGAGACCTTTGCAACCTGTAGACCAAATAACATTTTTACAATTTTTTTTTTTGGATTTTATCAATAGTAAGCCAAATTTTGTCAAAATTTATAAAAAGTTACAATTTGACATTTAAAATTTTAAGATGGCGGCCGAAGTTTAGATAAAAAACTTATTTTTTTGATCTTGTTTGGCACAACTAGTATTGCCGTGTAATATATCGATTTATACTAAATAGGGGTCGCCGATTTTAAATATTTCATAATAAATGACATGTCTATTATTATCCAAGATGGCGACGTTCAAAATATAAAAACAACAGTATCTTTTTGGTTTGGTTAAATTTTTTACCAAGATATATAGTTTTATATTACTCTTAATTAGTTTTTAATTATAATGTACCAAAAACATATAATTTATTTATTTTTTAAAGATGGCAGCCGAAAAAGTAAAAAAAAAGCATTTTTGTTTTTCTTGCGAAATTTAACAAAAATAACAGGAAGAAACAAGACATCTCATTAAAGAAAAGACAGATATTTTAAAAATATCAAAAAAGTTGACATATGTCACGTACCGGGTGATTTGATTAGCACAAAAAATATTAAAGAAAAACGATTTTTTTAAAATATAGCCGCCATTTTGTTGTCAAGTGACAGATGTAATTTTTTTTTACATTTTTGAATTGAGTGGAGGTCCCACTTAAAGTAAATTTATCAAAATTATTTGAATTTCTCTTAAAACAAGGAATTCATTTTTTTTCTTAACTTTGGCAGCCGCCATCTTGGATTCTGAGGCCAGAAAATCGGGGATCGTCAAATGAAAATTTCGCTCTTGGAGTTAGGTCCTTCTATGCCAAATATAAAAAATATACCCTTTTTGCAGCTTTATTTTACAAATTTACTCTACTATGTAGACTATTCATTTAATTTGTGGGTAGAAAAGCTGTTAAAAGCTATTATAAAGTGTTGCATACATTCTTAAAATCATTACAAAAACATGTTTAAATTCTGGTAAATTAGTCAGGAATCAATATTATAGTAATTACGACGACACAACCCTTACGACGTCTACCCGACCAAAAAATTGTTCACCAAATTGGTTCAAAACAGGAGTGAGGTTGACTCAAAGTCAACGATTAGACGCAACGTCGGCATGCGATTCACGGCGTTTAATCAAAGACTTCTGCGACTTGGGTAGGGTAGATATAAATGTCACCTGTCGCTTACTTGTTCATGTGCGGGATCTCCAGGTCCGACAGTATGTCTTCTGACTGTCAAATATCTGTCTCCCGAAGCCGAAGTGCAGCTACCGTACCCGGTGGAAGTGGACGGTACCGCTAGCGAACAGGTGTCGTCTGCCTGATCTAAATCCATCTCGCCAAACTGTAAAAAAAATATTGTTTGAAAATGGAGGAAACCGATGAAAATTACGTTTTGAGGATATCCTTACGGAAGCGGAAGAAGCAGCGATGCCGATTTTGCCAAAAAAGTCCCGAAATGCTTACGATAAGGCGTTCAAAATGTTTGAGTCTTGGATGAATTCACGAAACATAAAACGTATCGATGAAAATGTTCTATTGGCTAATTTTTAACATTTGCAAAAAAAATTAGCCCCATTATCGTGATGGCTAAATACTCGATGCTTCGCTCGACTATTCACCTTTATATATTTATATTAAACTAAAATTTCCATTTTCCATTTTTCCAACCCGATCAATTTATGTAAAAAATACATGTCTTTGAGACCAAAGAATACTAGTTCTAGTCGCTTTTTTGTTTTTTACAAAAATGGAAGGTATACCAGCCAGTGTGTGAGAATAAATACTGTTACACATTTAAGTTATTTAAATTTTTAGTTAGAATTGATTTAGATTTAGTGTAGTATTAGGTTGACTTATCTTATGGTTGTATTACTAGTGTAGGTTTTCGTTGCGTTATCTGTGACTTATGCTCGCATGAATACGCGAATATTCTGGGCGCCGAAAATGGATAGATAGTTCGCGAAAGATCGACGACCCTATATATAAGGAAGAACATCGCGTTAAGTGCGTTTTTGTACATTGAGTTGTCAAAATAAATTGACATATCATTTTTGACATTTGCTCGTTTTATTTGTTGTTAACTAGTAAGAAACTTTCAATTTAAAAATTGTATTGGAGAACTTGGCTTTATTTTTATCTCAATTCTTTTTACGAAATACCATTTTCGCGCACTTGGCTTTTTTACATGAAATTCCAGCCTTCCAAAGCTCAGCTATCTAGCGTTTCTGGAAGCGGACAATGTTACTTTTACATAACTTTACATTTATAGGGCAGGGAAGTAAATTAAATTGTTGGTATTTAAAAAAATTTACTATAGTTTTATCATAGTTCCTATCAGTCTTCCAAAGCTCAGCTCTCTATCGTTTCTGGAAATGGGCAATGTTCATTTTATGTAACTTTAAATTTATAGGAAAGGGAATTAAATTAAAATTTTGTTTGTTTTTAGTTTTTATCATAGTGCCTATCGGCCTTCCAAAGTTCAGCTCTCTAGCGTTTCTGGAAGTGGGCAATGTTACTTTTATATAACTTTACATTTATAGGGGAGGAAAGAAAATTAAAATTTCGGTGTTTTATTTTTCCCAAGGGTTTGGTCATAATTTCTATCAGTCTGCCGCCAAATTTCAGCTTTGTAGCATGTCGGAAGTACAGTAGAATTTTGATGATCTATACATGAGTAAGTGAGTGACAACTTCGACGTTTTTTGAAATTTCGTAACTACTTTATGGAAGTCCATGAAACTTGGAAGGGTTGTTAACTCTATGAAGATCTACGCCTGTGCAAAGTTTAAGTTTCGTAGCTCATTCCGAAGTAGACTTTTAGATAGGTCAAATATGGGCTGAAATGTTTCAAGAAAAGATGGTACAGTCGGGGACTTTTTAAATTGCCGTTTTATTTTTTTTTCTATCAAAACTAATCAATTAAAGAAATTTTAAAAAAATAGTTTTTAAATATGTATGTATACAGAGGTGGTTCACAATTTTTTTGTTTTGGTTCAAACACTTTTCCAAATTTCAAATAGGATTTTTTTTTATTTTCCAGGGCGGCAATTTAAAAAGTCCGCGACAGTACAACAGTAGCGCGAACTTGGCCGGGAATTGCCGGTGCCGTGCCCTCAGATTGGTTTGATTTAGGGCACCCACTCCCGCACCAAAACCTCAATCCCGCAAATCCGCGGGATTATAGCCATCAATCCCGCGGATCCGCAAAATTGCAGGATTGCAAAAAAATAGTAATATTCTTTGTAATCAGCCTACTAAATATGCTAATAAAGTTTTTATGCAATAAAATACAATAGTCACCACAATAGCTTAAAAGTTACATTTTACATTGACTGAAAATATTTCCGGAGGAAAGATAACATATCTAATGTGATCTAATTTTATTACACATGTAACCGGCGGCTGAAAACATTTCGGAGGAATCGAATTAAGACAGTTATACGCAGCTTCCAAATATATGCCCCTATTCCCTCCGCATTCAAAACGGGTCATTTCAAGTTTATGTAGCTGGTCAAGTGATGCTCGGGATCGGGCTGGCACAGCCATAGTACGAAGGCTTCGATACAATTCCTCTTCTAAATTCGAAGGTGATGGTCTTCGAAATCACGACGTAGGTAGCTTTCTTCGACACCCTTGCGACGTCACGCCGGATTCAGCTGGTCGTTGCGCAGATAGTTTTTATTGAAACTTTCGCGTCGCCAATTAAACGAACTGATCGCAAAAAAGGGGATGAACCACCCTAGAAAAACACCAGGTATGACCGTATCTTTTAAAGTGCCTTTTCCAAAGGCTGTCCCTCTCGTTCCCCATTACCGACTGCCAAATACACAGCTGGAATAGAAACAAAAGGAGAGCCAGAATCTTCGCCATCATTGATCGATTTGTGTCTTTCTACAGATTTCGTTTCTGTTGTGCGCAGGAGTGCCGGTGCTTCCTCCGCCTTCGGAATCGCTGCGCGAGTAATTTTCATTGAAACTCTTGCGCAGCCAAGCAGTGTCGGACTGGCCGCTGCGCAGACAGCTTTCCTTAAAACTTTCGCGTCGTCAATTGAACAAGTCGTTCGAAAAAAGGTAGTAAAACACCCTCGAGTCGCCACGCCGGGTTCAACTGGTCGTTGCGCAGTAAGTTTTTATTGAAAAAAGGGGATGAACCACCCTGGAAAAACACCAGGTATATAATCTAATATTTTAACCTACCTTTTCCAAAGGCTGTCCCTCTCCTTCACCATCGCCGTCTGCCAAATAGACAGCTGGAATGGCTGGCATCGAAACGAAAGGAGATCCAGAATCTTCACCGTCATTGATGGACCTGCGCCTTTCGACGGATTCCGAGCTTGTGTGCGCAGTACTGCCGGCGCTTCCTCCGCCTCCAGAATCGCTGCGCAGGTAGTTTTCATTAAAACTCTCGCGTCGCCACGCCGGGTTGGGTTGGTCGCTGCGCAGACAGTTTTCATTGAAGCTCTCACGTCGCCAGTTGAACGAACCGTTAGGATCTTCTGACTGAAATGACAGCCTGTCATCAGTAGACGGGGTGGTGGGCGACGACAGTTGGCTGGTCATTTGTTGCTCGTTGAACGAGCCTGCTCGTTCATTGATTTTCGGGTAGCGAGCTTGCAGATGTGAGTCTGAATGATCTGTTGCCTAAAAAAGGAGAAGAACAAATTAGTTTATTTCTTTTAGTTGATCTTCCTATTTTTATTGATGCTAAAATTGATTAATTTGTAATTTTATTATTTACATTATTTCCGTCCTTAGCACTCATCATAACAAAAACATTTTATATAAAAAAAACCAAGTACGCGAAAATGATATTGCGTAAAAAGAGTTGGAATAAAAGTAAACCCAAGTTCTCCAATACAAATTTTAAAATAAAAGGTTCTTGCTAGTTTGGAAATGTTTTTTAAACTTTGCTATTACAGCCAAACTTCTTTATGTTTAATTTAGCACTGTGCCTAAGAGTCATTTGCAGCCGTAATAGCCAAGTCTAGAAAAACATTTCCAAACTTGTGACAACCTTTCGTTTTTAAATTTATATTGGAGAACTTGGGTTTACTTTTATTCCAATTCTTTTTATGCAATATAATTTTCGCGTACTTGGCTTTTTTTTACATAAAATGTTTTTGTTATCAATTCACTCCTTTTCTAAAGGATTTGGATAATATTAATTAAAGGTTTAAAGTCATAAAATATGCTGAATATTGTTTAAAACTTTTGCAATGCCTTATTTAAAATCTTGAGGTTTTATCATAGTTCCTATCAGCCTTCCAAAGCTCAGCTCACTAGTGTTTCTGGAAGTGGGCAATGTTACTTTTACATAACTTTACATTTATCGGGGACAGAAGTAAATTAAAATTTTGGTGTTTTTACATTTTTTCCTATAGTTTTATCATAGTTCCTATCGTCCTTCCAAAGCTCAGCTCTAGCGTTTCTGAAAGTGGGCAATGTTACTTTTACATAACTTTAAAAAAGAGGGAAGTAAATTAAAATTTTTGAGATTTTAAAATTTTTTCCTATAGTTTTAGCATAGTTCCTCAGCCTTCCAAAGCTCATCTCACTAGTGTTTCTGGAAGCGGGCAATGTTACTTTTACATAACTTTACATTTATCGGGGACAGAAGTAAATTAAAATTTTGGTGTTTTGAAATTTTTTCCTATAGTTTTATCATTGTCCTTCCAAAGCTCAGCTCTAGCGTTTCTGAAAGTGGGCAATGTTACTTTTACATAACTTTGAAAAAGAGGGAAGTAAATTAAAAATTTTAAATTTTTTCCTATAGTTTTAGCATAGTTCCTCAGTCTGTCAAAGCTTAGCTCTCTAGCGTTTCTGGAAGCGGGCAATATTACTTCAACATAACTTTATATGTATAGGGGAGGGAATTAAATTAGAATTTTGGGGTTTTTTGATGTTCTCCAAAGGTTTGAGTGGCAATTTCGAAGTTTTTTAAAATTTCGTAACTACTTTACTACTTTATAGTAATCTCCATATCATAATTTTTGAGATAATTATTTGACAGTTATCAGCTGTTTACAATAACAAATAGCATAGGCCAACGAAAAAAAGTTGTAAAAAGTTGTCTCAAAAATAATAATATGGACTGTAGTCAATCACACTTGGAGGGGTTGTTAACTCTATGACGATCTACTACTGTGCAACGTTTGAGTATCGTAGCTCATTCCGAAGTAGATTTTCAGATAGGTCAAATATGGGCTGAAATGTATCAAGAAAAGATGGTACAGCAGTTCTACGAACTGCGTCCGGCCCTTAGATTTTGAGAAAAATAGGAACATTTTAAGTAGGAAGAAATAAAAAAAACCATCAAAAATGTTTCTTTGTTCGATACCATCTTTGGTCCGCGAGAACTGTCCAGGAATTTAACTTATCAACTTAAAATTTTGCGAAAATATCCTTTTAAATACTCTGAAGAATCCTATTGAAATTGAGCTAGATCTAAAGAAAGCCACTGCCCCTCTGAAATACTAAATAAATAACAGCAAAGAGAAAAAACGTTTGAAACACTCTGCATATGTTGAAAATCAAAAAAAAATTAAACCAAACCAACTTCAAACCCGTGCAGTGCTCCATTTTCATCATACGGTGAAAGTTTTGTATAATTGTAAAATTAGATGAGTGTTTCGTACTAGTCCATTCGTTAAATAGATAAGGTTTCTAGCGGTAAAATTAACATATAAATAAGTCAAAATAAATATTTTTTATATTTTAATCTTTTAAAGACATTATACGTTTTTTTACACGTTTGTACAAGATCCACTAAAGAGCCCTCCACAACTCACAATATAGTAGATCCTTCTCAAGAAAAAAATTTTTGAAGAAAAGAAAATATTATGACATAATCAAGTAAAATTTAAAAATATCAAATGAATTTTAAAAGGATTCCCATGTATGTATGTATGTATTCGAAAGTGGTGGCAGGCCCTACCGGACCTCCATGCACTGCGACCACAAATGGATCTTTGTGCCCACGTACCTACATACTGAGTTTGACTAAAGTGGCATATTTTTTTTCCACCCAGTACATGAAAAAACTCTGCAGATTACAACAATAAATAATTTAGGCTTAACACTTTGGCTCAAAGATATACCACTAAGGCCTCTGCATTATTAGCCATAAAGGATTCCCATAGTCGGAGATGGTAATTGCCTCTTTCGTGCCGTAAGCCAATATCTATTTTGTTATCAAATACCAAATTGCAAATAATGCAAGGACCTAAAACTATAAACAACAAGTGAAATTAAAGAAAGAAAAATAAGAAAAAAGTTTTCTGCTTCGGGGATGAGACACCGCGGCCCGCATAGGTAGAAGTTTTCCGAAAATTTATGTGTGGCTTCGGTGGTTCAGTGGTAGAATGTTTGCCTAGATAGCAAGAGATCCCGGGTTCGATCCCCGGCCGAAGCAGAAAACTTTTTTCTTATTTTTCTGTTGTTTATAGATCTATTTTGTTCTCAAGATAATCATTTTCAAATAAGAAAAAATTATGTTGATTTTATTAAAACAAACTGAAAAATGTTTGAAAACTTTGTTACCATCAGCAATGAAAACAAATACTGGTTCAACCTTGTTTCAACCTATGAGTCTGCTACAGAATGTAAGGAGCATATTGCCGCTTTCTGAATTTTACAAAATAGACTTTTTCATTTATATAGTATACAACGTAAATAAAGAAGAAGTTATGTTCAAATTTGTAAAACCTTTAATATCATTTTCAAACAATTTTTCAAAAATTATTTATTTACTAACAAACGTAGAATTTCGTACCCGTGAATTTAAAAATCAAACAAGTTTCGTGGCTAATCGGGCAAAAAGGAGTTTTTGTTTTTCTCATATTTTTCCGTGGGTAGCCTGAAAGCTTAACCTCACGGGGGTCCAAGATCTAATGGACACCTAATAAGTGTTGACAGTTAACTGTTTCGTCCTTATGGGACTCCTCAGAACACTGCTGGTCAATGTAACAAATCTTGCGAAGTTAATTAGCCGGTTCTGTCTCCAATCAAATGTAAATAGTGAGAAAACTATCGCAAGAAGCGCCATCTACCGAGATACGAGAGAAACAAAAAACAAACGCGGGCGAAAAACTGCTATACAATATCGATCAATGAAAAGATAGAATGCAAATAAAAGAAAACAAACTATAGTCCGTGACCTACGACAGTTCTTTGTCTTTGAGGCCGGATCAACGCATATTGCATTTTTACCCGTCATCAAGACAGTGAGTGTCAATTAACGTAATTTTTAGGCCAAATAATACTAACAAACGTAGAATTTCGTACCCGTGAATTTAAAAATCAAACAAGTTTCGTGGCTAATCGGACAAAAAGGAGTTTTTGTTTTTCTCATATTTTTCCGTGGGTAACCTGAAGGCTTAACCTCACGGGGGTCCAAGATCTAATGGACACCTAATAAGTGTTGACAGTTAACTGTTTCGTCCTTATGGGACTCCTCAGAACACTGCTGGTCAATGTGACAAATCTTGCGAAGTTAATTAGACGGTTTTGTCTCTAATCAAATGTAAATAGTGAGAAAACTATGGCAAGAAGGAGTAAAATTTTGGTGTTTTTAAATTTTTTTCCTATAGTTTTATCATTCTATCAGTCTTCTTCCAAAGCTCAGCTCTCTAGCGTGTTTGAAAGTGGGCAACGTTACTTTTCCATAACTTTAAATTTATAGAGGAGAAGAGTAAATAAAAAAATTTTTTTCATGGTTTAACCATAGTTCCTATCAGCCTTCCAAAGCCTAGCTCTCTAGCGTTTCTGGAAGTGGGCAATGTTACTTTTACACTACTTTACATTCATAGGGGAAGGACGTAAATTGTAATTTTGCGGTTTTTAAATTTTTTCCTATAGCTTTATCATAGTTCCTATCAGTCTGCCAAAGCTCAGCTCTCTAGCGTTTCTGGAAGTGCGCAATGTTACTTTTACATAACTTTACATGTATAGGGGAGGGGAGTAAATTAGAATTTTGGCGTTTTTTTATTTTTTCTAGTGGTTTGGTCATAATTTTTATCAATCTGCCAAATTTCAGCTTTGTAGCTGGAAGTACAGTAGAATTTTGATGTTCTATACATGAGTGAGTGAGTGAGTGGCAATTTCGACGTTTTTTCGTAACTACTGTACTACTTTATGGAAGTCCATGAAACTTAAAGATGTTGTTAACTCTATAAAGATCTACGACTGTGCAAACTTTGAGATTCGTAGCTCATTCCAAAGTAGAGTTTTACACGAGTCAAATATGGGCTGAAATATTTCAAGAAAAGATGGTAACGCAGTTGCGCGAACTTGGCGAGGCACTGCTGTGCCTTCAGATAACTAGAGTTTAAGATAAAATTACAGAAATGCCAGTCTGGAGCTGCTACTTTTAGGTTCTTCAATTTTTAGCAGTCGGAAATCTTTGGATTTTATTTTTTTTTACTTACTGTTTGTTCTTGGGCGTCTCCCACTTTTCGCCTTTGTCTGGCCACTTTACTCTGGAAATTCATCGTGCGTCTCTTGAGTTTGTCCAGAAGCAGATGATAGATGGCGTAGATGTGGTCGAATGAATTTGTTTCGAGAGATCTGGCCACGGCTGCTCTGTCTAGGCCTGGTAACTGAAACAAACGAATAATCTAATTAATACAATAAATCTGTTTTAAAAAAGTGCTTGATTTGGAACAAAATAAACAAAAACATTTCATGTGAAAAAAGTCATGTGGTATTCCGTAAAAAGAATTGAGATCAAAGTAAAGCCAAGTTCTCCAATGCAAATTTCAAAATGAATGGTTCTTACTAGTTTGGAAATGTTTTTGTGCCAAGAGTCATTTGCAGCCATAATAGCCAAGTTTAGAAAAACATTTCCAATTTAGTAAAAACCTTTGATTTTGAAATTTGTATTGGAGAACTTGGCTTTACTTTTATCTTAATTCTTTTTACGGAATACCATATTCGCGTACTTGGCTCTTTCTACATAAAATGTTTTTGTTATGATTTAACTCCTTTTTAAAAGGATTTGGATAATATTTATTTTAGAGTAGTGAAATATGCAATGCCTTATTAAAAATTTTGTGGTTTTTTAATTTCTTTTATGGTTTTATCGTAGTTCCTATCAGCCTTCTAAAGCTCAGCTCTCTAGCATTCCTGGAAGTGGGCAATGTTACTTTTACATAACTTTACATTTATAGGGCAGGGAAGTGAATTAAAATTTTGGTGTTTTTAATTTTTTTCTATTATTTTATCATAGTTCCTATCGATCTTACTACCTATCAAAAAAAAAAAAAAAACAACAACAATCTATCAAAAAAATTAGCTACCAGCATATAAGTAATAAGATCACGTAATAAGATCACTAAGCAAAATTACCCCTGAGAACACTCTTTTGTTGGCATATCACTCAATATTTATGTTTCACTGTCTTTATGGATTTTTGTTATGGGGTCACTCCTTACATCGTATTAGAATCTTTAGCTTACAAAGAAAGGTTTTAACGGTTATTTTTGGTCTTAAGTACAGGGAAGATGTCAGAAATATTTTTATTAATAAAAAATTGCTAATACTACCTTCCTTATATATACTAAAATTTTTAATGTATGTCAAAGAAAACCAACTTAATGTCAGAAACACACGATTATGGTACAAGAACTGCTACGAGCATCAGGTTACCCTTTACCAGGTTAGAACATTCTAGGTTTAGTAAGAACTATTATGCCCCAATTTTTTACAATAAATTGCCAAAGGAAATAAGAGCCCTAAAATTAAATGAATTTAAAAGTAAAATTAATAAATACTTGTGTCAAAACGCCTTTTATGACCTAGAAACTTTTTTAATCAAAAAAAACTATCAAACAAGTTTCATGGCTAATCGGGCAAAAAGGAGTTTTTTGTTTCCCTTATATTTTTCCGTGGGTAGCTTGAAAGCTTAACCTCACGGGGGTCCAAGATCTAATGGACACCTAATAAGTGTTGACAGTTAACCGTTTCGTCCTTATGGGACTCCTCAGAACACTGCTGGTCAAGTGACAAATCTTGCGAAGTTAATCAGACGGTTTTGTCTCTAATTAAATGTAATTAGTGAGCGAACTATAGCAAGAGGCGCCATCTACCGAGATACGAGAGAAACAAAAAAACCAAAAGCAGGGAAAAACACTGGTATACAATATCGATCAATGAAAAGATCGAATGCAAATAAAAGAAAACAACTATAGTCCGTGACCGAAAATTCGAAATTTCACGTTTGTTAGTATTATTTGGCTTAAAAATTCCGTTGATTGACGCTCACTGTCTTGATGACGGGTAAAAATGCAAAATGCGTTGATCCGGCCTGAAAAGACAAAGAGCTGTCGTAGGTCACGGACTATAGTTGTTTTCTTTTATTTGCATTCGATCTTTTCATTGATCGATATTGTATACCAGTGTTTTTCCCTGCTTTTGGTTTTTTTGTTTCTCTCGTATCTCGGTAGATGGCGCCTCTTGCTATAGTTCGCTCACTAATTACATTTAATTAGAGACAAAACCGTCTGATTAACTTCGCAAGATTTGTCACTTGACCAGCAGTGTTCTGAGGAGTCCCATAAGGACGAAACGGTTAACTGTCAACACTTATTAGGTGTCCATTAGATCTTGGACCCCCGTGAGGTTAAGCTTTCAAGCTACCCACGGAAAAATATAAGGGAAACAAAAAACTCCTTTTTGCCCGATTAGCCATGAAACTTGTTTGATTTTTAAATTCACGGGTACGAAATTTCACGTTTGTTAGTATTATTTGGCTTAAAAATTCCGTTGATTGACGCTCACTGTCTTGATGACGGGTAAAAATGCAAAATGCGTTGATCCGGCCTGAAAAGACAAAGAGCTGTCGTAGGTCACGGACTATAGTTGTTTTCTTTTATTTGCATTCGATCTTTTCATTGATCGATATTGTATACCAGTGTTTTTCCCTGCTTTTGGTTTTTTTTTGTTTCTCTCGTATCTCGGTAGATGGCGCCTCTTGCTATAGTTCGCTCACTAATTACATTTAATTAGAGACAAAACCGTCTGATTAACTTCGCAAGATTTGTCACTTGACCAGCAGTGTTCTGAGGAGTCCCATAAGGACGAAACGGTTAACTGTCAACACTTATTAGGTGTCCATTAGATCTTGGACCCCCGTGAGGTTAAGCTTTCAAGCTACCCACGGAAAAATATAAGGGAAACAAAAAACTCGTTTTTGCCCGATTAGCCATGAAACTTGTTTGATTTTTAAATTCACGGGTACGAAATTTCACGTTTGAAAAAAAACTATTTCAGATTTTTAGGTCTGTCTGTGCTATATGTTAAGTGTGTTTCTATATGTATGTCTGTGTTTCTGATTGTAAAATGTTTTTTTTTTTCTTGATAATAAAATGAATTTTATCTTATAAGTAGGTTTTAATAGGATTTATAAAACTTTTAATAACAATTTTTAACTACTTATTTTAATTGTATTATAAATAGTGTGTTGTTTTAAATAGTGTATGACGACACCATAATGTGACAATGTTATTTGTTAACTATTGTACATGTTTTTAAGCTAATATATTTCTATTCTATTCTATTCTACAAAGCTCAGCTCTCTAGCGTTTCTGGACGTGGACAATGTTACTTTTACATAACTTTACATTTATAGGGGAGGAAATTTAATTAAAATTTTGGGGTTTAATAATTTTTTTCTATAGTTTTATCATAGTTCCTATCGGCCTTCCAAAGATCAGCTCTCTATCGTTTCTGGAAGTGGGCAATGTTACTTTTACATAACTTTACATTTATAGGGGAGGGAAGCAAATTAAAATTTTGTGGTTAAAATTTTTTTTTTATAGTTTTATTATATTTTCCATCAGTCTGTCAAAGCTCAGCTTTCTAGCGTTTCTAGAAATGGGCATTATTACTTTTACATAACTTTACATGTATTATGGGAGAGGGGAGTAAATTAGAATTTTGGGGTTTTTTGATTTTTTCCATGGCTTTGGTAATAATTTCTATCAGTCTGCCAAATTTCAGCTTTGTAGCATGTCTGGAAGTACAGTAGAATTTTGATGATCTATACATGAGTGAGTAAGTGGCAATTTCGACGTTTTTTGAAATTTCGTAACTACTTTACTAGTTCATGGAAGTCCATGAAACTTGGAGGGGTTGTCAACTTTATGATCTACGACTGTGCAAAGTTTGAGTTTCGTCGCTCATTCCGAAGTAGAGTTTTAGATAGGTCAAATATGGGCTGAAATGTTTTAAGAAAAGATGGTACAGCAGTTTCCGCGCGAACTTGGCGGGGCACTGCAGTGCCCCCAGATAACGCTAATTTTTTTTGACCGATCGATTATGGTTTATAAGAATGGCTTTAAAAAAAATGTCCACAAGAAATCTCCAGGACGCAAGTCTCTACAATTCATTTATGTAAATCACAGCTCTACAACTTACTGTCGGTTCAGACACACAGTGGTTACAAAGCTGTGTATTAACAAGATTGAATGTATCGAATTGTGTCCTAAACATTTTATTTTAATAAAGTTACTCTCCACGATTTTCTTGCATAAAATGCAAAAAACATTATTTTTGCTAACTTTGTGGCCCTCTATTTTCAAAAAATGTGGTTTAGTAAACAGACAGATTCTGTTTACTATTAGAGAGATTTTCAGTCGCGTATTTTACACTTTGTTACCGTTATGGTTATTAGTGAATCTGCACATTAGCAGCTTCTCGCTCTTGTTGTGTTATTTACGGTAACGGAGCCCAGTACTTACGGTGGCCGTCCTTTTAATGTTACCGTGATTTTTTAAGGTTAGTTTTGTATTGTTTTTTTTTAATACAATCGAATTTTTTACTAAAATTCGGTGGTTTGTTTGTAAAATTAACGTTGTTGTTATGCATATCTTTGGTGTTCCAAAATCTATATTTTTTGCCCTGAATGTTACCTTTATTCTTAGTAGCAATACCGGTAGCTGTCAAATTTTCTGTTATTTTAACTAACCCAAAATGTCCCTTTTCTTAGGTTGCCGTAACAATATAGTAAAAATATAATAATAATAAAACAAGACATGTTACTTTGAAGAGTCAGAAGCCGACGAGGAAGACAAGAAAAATTCCCAAATATTCACAATATTAAAAGTGAAAAAACTGTACAGCTAGTAAGTAATAATTTAAATATATTGGTGATCCTAAATTACCTGTAGCATGTGTTCTATCACTGTATCGTTCAGTCTTTGGTCTTCTTCCAAGTCGACCTGCAACGGATGTTCGGCATCGCTGAGCCATTTGTGACGCAAGATTTGTGAGATCGTAAGTCGCCTTTCTGGATCAACGACCAACATGTGTCGTATCAGGTGCTCGCAGTCTGAAATACAAAACATTTGTTATTTATTTATCCATTAATGCTACATAGGTTTTAATTTTAACCCTGCTGCATAGAGGGCCACATAAAAGCACGTACTGTCCGACCAGAATAAAAAGAGGCCCAAAAGAGATGGCAACTTAATCTATCGCCCTCTGTTTACAGCACTGCACAGGTGTTCAATTTATGGTTTTAATACGCTTTAGCAGTACACATATATTTAAGACATACGTGTTTAAAGGGCAGCGTTGAAATTTTAACTTTTTGCGAATGCACTGGAGAAATTTGGCTGCTCGTCGATCACGACCTCTGTGGCAGTATTCTTGAAATCTCCCGGAGTGAGTACCCCCCTGGGAGCGACAACGAGTGAGCACTCCCTCGTTTCTCACCGTATTGCATAAATACAGTATTCTTGGTTTGGGGAATACATCAAAAGTAATATGAAATGAGCGCACTGTTGCCAATTTTCAGATGACAGCACGTGACAATTTTGACCAATAAAAAAGCAAAAAATTTTGACAGACAATTAACCAAATACAGTTATGTGTTGAAGGGATGTAACCCCAATTTTTATTTCCTTGATTTTTTGTTTGTGGACATGGCTGGACAAAAAATGAGTTATATTAAATTTGCCCCAAGATTTTTTATTTAGTTTTTATTTAAATATGACTTATTTTTTCTTAAATAATAGCTCTGTCCTTATGTTATGAGATCAAAATTTGTGTTAAATCTAACCGCGTTCAATTGAGCAAACATATCCTAACCGGTGTGTCGACCACAAGCATTTTGCAAAAAAAATGTCCCAACAAAAAAAGTTGTTCTTCGAAAAAAAATGCTTTTTCAAAAAACTAATTTACAAAAAAAAACTAAAAATACTTTTTTTACAAAAATTATTTTTGAAAATAATACTTTCTTAAAAAGTAGTTTTTTCAAAAACTAATTTATAAAAAAAAAACTAAAAATTTGTTTTAATAATAATTTTTCAAAAAGCAATTTTAAAAAAAATATATTTAGCCCCAAAAGATTTAATGGTGGAGTTTATCAAGGAAAAGCCTGTAATGGAGGCCAAAAAATATACTTCAACATTTACAAAACACAGGGAAAAGACTTTAAAAAAACAAAACCCACACGTAACCAAAACAACATTTTCTAGGTTCTTTGTTTGAAACTCGCAGACAATGATTGTGTAGAAATAAAATTTCGGACTTCCATTGTCTTTATTTATTTTAAAATACGACGTTTCGGTTAGTAAGTATTTCTAACCGTTATCAAGTGTAAACTAAACAATCTAGTCTTTAGGCTACTACTTATACTACTTGGTGTGCAGTCAGGTGTGACGGCCCGCCCCCTTTTTTAATCCTAAGACGTCTGTTTTCCTTAAGGAGTGGTTTCCATATGTTTGGTATGTCCGTGCTTGGTTGACTGAAAACTTCTTTATTCTGCATTATAAGATAAGATTGTTTAGTTTACACTTGATAACGGTTAGAGATACTAACTAACCGAAACGTCGTGTTTTAAAATAAATAAAGACAATGGAAGTCCGAAATTTTATTTTCTAGGTTATCTCAGAGTTTTTGACAAAAGTCACCACATCGGCACCTATCGAGATCTCCCCGGTGAAAAGTCGCCAAAATGTCACACGTTTTTCGGGTGAGAATTTCAAGAATACGATTGGGGGAGAAACGCCCACTTTCGCTCGAATTTCGAGGAGTACTCGCTCGGGGAGATTTCAAGAATAACGACACTGGGAGGGTCGCCTTGCTTGTTTACCACAGCGACCCACAGTGGAACGTTTTAAAGATCTACGTGGACGACCCTTAAGCAACATTAACAAAATTAAATTGCTTGATTTTTTTTTTGCTTTAAAATAACATAAAATCTTTAAAAACATTCAGTATTTGCAATATAGGGTGATTCAGATTTTAACGATTTTAATATTTGTACCTATACTGTATTGTTACGGGTTCACAACGACAAATTAAAACTCGCAATTGTTGAAAACGATACGTCAATTTATTTCGACAAATTATGTACAAAAACACGCACTTAAACTTAGTAATAACTTGCTAATAATTCACTACTATAATCGGTCTATTAACTTCGTGTTAATCTCACGACCGCTACAGCACGTAATCTGTGACTCACTGCCTGGTGCGCGACCCCGGCCCTATATATAGGATCGTCCATCTCTCTCGAACTTTCCGGCAGCCTTCGACGTCCGGAAAGTTCCCGCACTACCGCGACCGCAAGCCACAGACAACGCAACTAAAACCTAGACTAAGAATACAACCTTAAGATAAATCGACCTAATACTACACTAAACCTAAATAAATTCCAATTATAAAATTTAAATAACTTAAATTTGTAACACTATCCTCCTCTTCAGGTTTGATCGTTTCGATCAACATTTCCCAGGTAAGGTTTTAGTCTGTCTAGATGAACAACTTTCATCTTGGACTTCGGGCTTCTCTGGATTCGGTAGACTACATCATTAATTCTCTTAACAACTTTATAAGGCCCTTCCCATGGTGGTGTCAACTTAGGTGATCTTCCTTTCTTGCGTTGAGGATTGTATAGCCAGACTTGATCATTCTCATTGAACCCTGAAGAGTTTGTTTTCAGGTCATATCTCGCTTTCATGTGGTCACTGGCTATTTCTATTCGCTCTCTAACCACTTCATGGATATCGTGCAGCTTTTGCCTTAAACGTTCGACATAGTCATTAACCTCTAAGTGTGCTTCTTCAGGTGAACCAAACATGATATCACATGGTAAACGCAGTTATCTACCAAACAGGATACTAGATGGAGTAGCTCCTGTCGTATTATGAATGGCGGTTCTATAGGCCATCAAAAACAATGGAATATATTGGTCCCAATCTGTTTGGTGCTCATCAACAACTTTGCAAAGATGTTCCTCTATTGTTTTATTAAATCCTTCAACCATGCCATCTGACTGCGGATGCAAAGCAGTAGTCCGTGTTTTATGTATTCCTAAAAGGTCACAGAGATTCTGGAAGAGCTTCGATTCAAAGTTTCTTCCTTGATCTGAATGTAGTTCCAAAGGAATGCCAAATCGGCTGAAAACATCATTTACCAGAACTTCTGCAACTGTAGCGGCCTCTTGGTTAGGCAAAGCAAAAACTTCTGGCCATTTGCTAAAATAATCCATGACAACAAGGATGTATTTGTTGCCCTTTTTAGTTTCTGGAAATGGTCAGGCCACATCAATAGCAATGCGTTCGAATGGCAGACCTACGTTATATTGTTTCATTTGACCTCTGGACCTTGTTTTGGGACCTTGGCTGGCTGCACAAGTCGAACATCGGCGGCACCAGTTTTTCACATCTTGAAAGTAATTGACCCAATAAAATCGGTTTCGAATTTTGTCCATGGTTTTATTTATGCCTAGGTGCGCGCCTGATTTTCCACCATGGCATTCGGCCATTATATTGTCTACCATGCTCCTAGGAACCACTACTTGATTAACCACAGTAAGGCCATCGGCACTTTCCCAGGCACGTTTAAGGATGTTTTCCTCTACTATCAGTGAATCCCATTGTGCCCACAGTGATTTGAATATCACCCCTTGGCTTGCGATATCTTGCCATGATGGTCGTGGCTTGTTATCTTCTTTCAATCGCAAGATAGGTCCTACATCTTTGTCGTTAAGTTGTGTGGTTCTAATCGAAGCCGACATCCATTCTTCATCTGGTTCTAACTTTATCTGGCGCACGTAGGTAATTCCTTCTTTCTGGTCAATTTTCCAGCAATGTTTACAATCCTCAGGGCAAGGTCTTCTGGACAATGCATCTGCATTATTATGCACCCTTCCTGCTCGGTGCTTAATTTGATAATGGTATTGTTGTAGCTTTTCTATCCATCTCGCGACTTGCCCCTCAGGTTGTTTCATTTTCATGAGCCACTGTAACGCAGCATGATCCGTTCTAATCAGAAACTCTTGTCCGTAGAGATATTTGTGAAAGTGATCTACGGATTTAACTATGGCTAGGAGCTCCTTTCTAGTAACACAATAATTTCTCTCTGGTTTGGATAGCTTCTTGCTGAAAAATTCGATGACCCGTTCTTCTCCATCTTGTACTTGGGAGAGTACTGCTCCTATGCCATCGTTGCTCGCATCAGTATCTAATATGAATTTTCCTTTTGGAATGGGATATGCAAGAATTGGACTAGAACATAATGCTGCTTTTCGTCTTCTAAATACTTGGTCACATTCGGTATTCCATTTGTAAGAAGCTTTATCTTCTGTAAGTCTATGTAACGGAGACGCTATTTTGGCGAATCCTTCTACAAATCGTCTGTAGTATGTACACAGACCCAAAAAGCTTCTCAATTCATGTTTGTCACGAGGTTGAGGCCATTCTTTTATTGCTTGTAGCTTCTTTTCGTCGGTATGGATGCCTTCTCGGGAAACGACGTGACCCAGGAACTCAACTTTTTCTTGGAACAGAAAACATTTCTTTGAGTTTAATTTAAGATTTGCGTTCCTGATTCTTGAGAATACTTCTCGTAAATTATCTAGATGTTCTTGAAATGATTTCCCCATTACTATGACATCATCCAAATAGACTAGGCAGGTTTTCCAAGTAAGGCCTCGTAGAACGACTTCCATTAGTCTTTCAAATGTAGCTGGGGCATTGCACAGGCCAAATGGCATCACATTAAACTGATAAAGTCCACTTCCAGCAGAGAATGCAGTCCTCTCTTTATCTCTTTCAAAGATTCCTACTTGCCAATACCCACTTTTCAGGTCAAGAGTAGAAAACCAATATGATCCTGCCAACGTTGTTAATGTGTCGTCTATTCTTGGCAGTGGGTAACTATCTTTCTTGGTCACATCGTTAAGTTTCCTGTAGTCGACACAAAATCTAGTACTTCCATCCTTTTTAGTGACTAACACCACAGGAGATGACCAAGGACTTGATGACTCTTCAATAACACCGTCGCTGAGCATTTTATTAATGAGATTGTGAACTTCTTCTTGCTTGGCCATTGGTAGTCTTCTTGGGGGTTGTCTTATCGGTTGGGCATCGCCAGTGTTGATAGCATGTTGAATAAGGTTTGTGCGTCCCGAACTACTCCTAGTTTCGAAGATATTACTTTGTTCTTCTATAAACTCTCTCGCTTTACTAAATTCTTCTGGAGTGAGATGTTGCCAAGTTGACTCAAATTGCTGAAGTACCTCCATTGGTAACTTGCTTGTATCCTCGGAAGTTGGCTCTTCACATCTTGTTACTTTCTGTACTGGTTCAAATAATGCTACCACCTCCCCCTTATTAATTTTGACACTATTTGGAAAAATATTGGCGACTCTAATCGGGATGTCTTTATCGGTTTTAACTAGTGATTTTGCAACGAGGTAGGTGTTGGGTGTGTTTTGTTGGCTTATGAGTCCGACGCAGCTTGATGTTTTACTTTCCAGCCTCTCAAAAATTATGGTCTCACTGTTACAGACTAGTCTTGTTGTGCATACTGCCACCACCTTAATTGGTTCTTTATTGATGTGACTATTTGACAAAATGAACTCTTCGTTCCCAAATCTTAGGGTATTAAGTTTATTATCAAACGCAAATCCATGTTTACTTATCAGGTCCATTCCCAAAATAAATTCGTCTTCTATGTCTGCAACTAATACCGAGTGGCGAATCTTCAACCTCCCCAGCTGTAGGTCTATGTCTGTCTGCCCCAACACGTCGGCGGATTCTCCAGTCACAGTCTTAAGTGTTATTTTCTTTTCTGTTGGTCGAATTTTATATCTCGTTGCAATTTTGAACTTAAGCAATGATATGGCAGCACCAGTGTCTACTGTTATATTAACTTTTCTTCCATTAATAAGTCCGTCGATATTAAGACTGTCAGCAGTATGTTTTCAGCTCTTGATAGAGTAAATTTTGGAGGCTAAATTCCCATTAGCCAACACCCGCCCCTCTGCGTTGACTAGTTTTAGTTTTTCCTGATCTCTTCTTCGGTACGCTGTCCCACTAGATGGTGAGCGAGACCTCATTTGGACACGACAATCGCGTTGAATATGCCCTGTATGTCCGCATCTGAAACACTTTACATTTGGAGGGGATCGTCTACTTTCTTTCACAGAATCAATCTTCTCTATCAGTGATTGAAACAGTTGGTTTAGCGTTTTTAAGTTGACCTCATCTCCAGTGCTCATTTCTTCTCCCTCCTGAATTGAAACAGCTGTTACTTTTGGCCTGGACATATTATTTGATGATTCAATTTCAAGGGCTCGAATCAACACTTCACTGCTGTTATGGAAGCGTTCTCGACGAAGTAATTTTGCTAAGTCCGTGTCTCGCAAGCCGTTAATAAAGCGATCTACCGTGAAGGGATCTCTGTAATTTTCTGGCATTTCTGGGTAAGCCAAGTACATCAGCCTCCTGATATCCGCTTCATACTCTTGTAATGACTCCCCTGCTCTTTGTTGACGAACATTTAATTCTGACCAATGTAAATTTCGCAAATGTTCGTCTCCATACCTTCTTTCTAGCGCTGCCACTAAAGCGTTATAATTCTGTTTTTGTTCGACTGGAATGGACCGTAAAAGTCCGAGTGCAGGTTCCCGTAGAACTACTAACAACGCTCTAGCTTTTTCGTCCTCGTCCCAACCATTTGCAGCGGCGGCAGCTTCAAATTGTTGTTTGTAGGTGGACCAGGAGGACGTACCGTCAAAATTTGGAGGCTTAATGTTCTGGTTGGAATTCACGACACATCCCTGAGCTTTTATTTTGTTGTGTTCTTTCTGAAGCTGTATAAGCTGTTTCGACACGTCCTGGAATTTTTCTTCCATGGTTTGAAAAACTTCTTCCCCAACATTCTGTACCTTTTCTTCAACATTATGTACCTTTTCTTCTACATTCTGCAATTTATTTTGTACCTTTTGTTCCACACTATGCATTCTTTGAGTTATTTCTTCCTTAAGATCTTCGGTTGCAGTCTTAAACTCTTCTCTCAGCTGTTCGGAGTTGCTCTTTATTTGGTCAAAGTTTTTCTGCATGTCGTTCTGGTTTTGTTCCATGGTCTGTCTTATATCGTTCTGGTTTTGAGCCATTTGAGCTGCGAGAGCCTGCATCATTTTAGTTAGATCTTCCATCTTTGCCGATCCTTGTCTAGTAAGCATCAACTTCCTGATAAATCACTTAAAACGTCTATTTTAGGGCTATAAAGCGAATGTCGAAGTCGGTTTTTTCAATATCTCTTCCAATTCTTAAATAGAACCTAATGGAATGTTCTGGAATATACTGGTAAATGCTACTCTTTCTGCTACTAGGCAAATGTAGAAGTCACTTTTTGATTATCTCTTTTGGTTCTCGAATAGACCGTCGTAGAATGTTATGGAATATTCTAGAAATAATTTCTAATTCTTACTTTTAAAATAACTAAGCTACTGTCGAAGTCGGTATTTGTATATCTCTTCTAGTTTTTGAATAGAACGTTGTAGAATGTTATGGAATCTTCTAGAAATTCTTCCTAATTCTTACTTTTGAAATAACTAAACTAATGTCGAAATCGGTATTTGTATATCTCTTCTAGTTTTTGAATAGAACGTCGTAGAATGTTATGGAATCTTCTAGAAATTCTTTTTAGTTCTTACTTTGAAATTACTAAGGTAATGTCGAAGTCTCTTTTTGGATATTTCTTCTGGTTTTCGAATAGAGCGTCGTAGAAAGTGATGGAATGTTCTAGAAATTCTTTCTGATTCTTACTTTTAAAATTACTAATCTAATGTCGAAGTCGGTATTTGTATATCTCTTCTAGTTTTTGAATAGAACGTCGTAGAATGTTATAGAATATTCTAGAAAATCTCTCTAATTATCAATTTTTGGACTGTAAAGTTAATGTCGAAGTCGGTTCTTAAATATCTCTTTTAGTTTTTAAATAAAACAATATCGAACTTCTTCGAATATTCTGGAAAAATCACTTACTGTTTTTCTGTCCAACTGTCCTATCCGGTGGTACTATGTAAGGGTAGTCTTTGCACTATTTATTTCTTTTAGTTCCACTTCTGACACCAATTGTTACGGGTTCACAACGACAAATTAAAACTCGCAATTGTTGAAAACGATACGTCAATTTATTTCGACAAATTATGTACAAAAACACGCACTTAAACTTAGTAATAACTTGCTAATAATTCACTACTATAATCGGTCTATTAACTTCGTGTTAATCTCACGACCGCTACAGCACGTAATCTGTGACTCACTGCCTGGTGCGCGACCCCGGCCCTATATATAGGATCGTCCATCTCTCTCGAACTTTCCGGCAGCCTTCGACGTCCGGAAAGTTCCCGCACTACCGCGACCGCAAGCCACAGACAACGCAACTAAAACCTAGACTAAGAATACAACCTTAAGATAAATCGACCTAATACTACACTAAACCTAAATAAATTCCAATTATAAAATTTAAATAACTTAAATTTGTAACAGTATGTTTTTAACAGAATTGTTTCAACAAATTTTATAACAATAAAGTAACGGTTTATTTCTAGTTTTTACAAGAAGGAATCTAAATAAAAGAGTTTTGCAATATGCAGCGTGATTCAGAAAAATTGAAATACAGGAGTTTTAGGCGGTAAAGTACGATCAAAAAAAAATCCGGTATCATCCGTCACTATATGAAAGTGAGACATTCCTTAAACGCATTAAAATTTTTAAAGATCTCACCGCTTACCCGGAGTAAAACTAACCCCTAAAATTATAATGAAAAAGGTTTAATGTGAGAAAATTAAAAATGTGTGTTTCTTCTTTTTATTAGGGCTATCCAACCAGACTTTTTTGGGCATTGTCTGCAACAAAAATATATAACTTTACACTGGAAAGACACCCACAGAGGATTAAGTTCCTCATAAAGAATTAAGTTCTCTGCGCAGTACTAGACAAAAAAAAATACATAATATATACCTATGGACAGAAGATAGAATTTTTGTAGTATATAAAAAATATTATTGTTATTATCTTACAAACTAAACTCATATCATTTCTAAAACCGCATATTAGCAACTCGCTCCGTTTTAAACGTAACTTTTTGGATTTTTTTATTTTCAAAAAACTTCCCTTGGGTCACATACATTTTTAGTTTAAGCTTGTTTAAACTTGTTAGAGAGTCAAAAGTTACTGTTTACAAAAATTCGATGAAGGTCGACCTTCGTAATGAATTTTTAAGAAAAAATACATGGAAGAATCATGAGAGTGTAAGGCAAGGTTAATAACCCCCCTCACCCCTTGAGCGTTACGTACTTTAAGAATGGACCTATACATATAGATACAGGGAACAGGGTAGAGTGTCCCAGATAAAAGTAACTACAAGGGGGCAGCGGCGTAGCGTGGGGGGGCGCGGGGGGTTCGTCGCCCCCCCCGCCCCGAGGGTAGTGGCGCCCCATTGGTGGCCGAAGCGCCCTCAGCTTTATTAAGTCGGACCGGCAACGGCCAATTGAGTGGGCGTCAAAGGAAACTAACGACATGAAGACCTTTTTTTTTTTGGTCGCAAGATTTTTCAGAGGCGCCCTTTTTAGCTGTCGCCCCCCCCCCCCCGCCCTTTCGGGCACGCTACGCCGCTGCAAGGGGGTGTATGAGGATTTAGGATACGGTAAAAACCAATTTTGGTTAAAAAAAAGTGGCACTATTCCGAGTCCAATTTTTTGCTATATCAAAGAAAACATTTATATCCGTTTTCAAAATATTGAGAAAAAACGAAAAATTGTGACTTTTTGGAAAATTTAAAGTCCTAGAAAAAATCGCTAACTTCATTTGATTGGCCTAGTCATATTTATATAGTTTTATTCAATTTTTTTAAAAGATGGCGACAATATTTTAGTTTTTAGAAAAAACACAATTTTAAATTTTTGGGCATTATTTTGAAACCCCCTGTAGATATTTTTCACTTCGATACAGCATCCGATTGGGCTCGCAAAAGCGCCACTTTTTTGCTTTTTAACGAATATCGTAAGTGTTACACTTTCTGAAATTCCCACAAAGCCCTATGTAGTGTAGTTACTTTTATCTGGACACCCTGTAAACAGACACACCGACCCATTGTGATATAGAAAAATGAACGAAGATTAAGAAAATTCGCAAAGGACACATTTGTGAAGGTGTCAAAAAAATAATGTCCTAAAACACAAATAATACATTTTCTATTTGTAGAGTTGCAGGCTAACAAAATAATTAAGTACAAATTTACGACAAAATTCGACAAAATTTCAATACTGCGTCATAAAGTAGATATTTTAGTTAATTAGAAAATAATAAAAGTAACATATACAACTTCGCACAAACTAAAGTTTCAGTCCAAGAAAAACTATATAAAAATAAAATTTTTCTTACCAAAACACCAGCAAGTTTATAAAATCATAGAAAATAAAACACTGCAACAATGACAGTCAAAATGCTACCCTTGTCTTCAGGACATGTCACTCTAAAAATTCCTGGCCTTTGATTTACTCCAGCGCCTACTACGCGGGAAAAAAACAATATTTTTTTAAAGCAGTGCCCACACATAAGATTGAAATGTCTAAGCAGATAATTTTTAAGATGCAACTTTCAATGCAAATATCGACAACCAGAAGGGATACAAAAACAATATTTTGGATCTAGGATGTATGGAATGTGCACTTTAATTGTACGTAGCTGAAATGTTCATTTATAGTACTTAACCATGTTCACCTAGATTAGCCAAACGTTCCACTGTGCGACCTCTAGGGATTGCAACATCGGTGCCGCCCACGTACGTCCTAAATATATCTGTACTGGGAAAGGGCCTCTAAAATGACTGCTACAAGCGTGCCTACATGTTGGATTTCAACACAACACGTATGGCGTGGATAAATCCAGGCTACTGATATTAGGTGCTGCGCTCTCAGCGCCATCTCTTTTCTAAGCTTTAAAACGCATTATCAGTTTCCTTAGGATAATTAACTTTTATTTAAGATAATGGCTTTGTCTTTCAAAAGTTCCAAAATCCAAAGAACTTTATTAAATTTAAATAAGAAATAAAAATGAATCCCAATTTTGACAGCAATCCCTTTCAAATTTTATTGAAAGGGTTTGGTTTTTTAATCCAAGCCATCCGTTTGGGTTCAATTTTATTTTTTTTATTTATTTTATTTATTTATTCCAACAGTATCTACAGCAAAAAGCCAATTACAGATATTTACTTACATTTAAAAAAAAAAGATTTTATATAATATGTCACTTCTACAGATGATAAATAACAAAAAAATCCAATTACATAATTACTTATTGATTAACTACTGCACACTTTTTGATCTATAATTTTTTTGAATTTCTTATAGCTAACATTGTCAATATCAACATCTGAAGTATACTTGTTAAATAAGTTGCATAAATTGTAGATAGGAGAGCTTTTAAATAGATTTGTTCGTGGATAAGCTAAATAAAACGTATTTTTTGACCTTGAATTGATTCGATTTATGGCAAATGGAAGTTGTTCAACTATATTAGGACAATCAACATCCCCTTTGAGAATTCTATACATTGTTGTACAAAATTTTAGTTCTTCTTTGGTTTAGTGATAATCTATCAAACATTTTTAATAAGATGTTGTTGTCAGAACCTCTTTGTGGATAAATCCTAAACTTTCTAATGGCTTTTAAAAATTTTCGCTGAACTCCCTCAATCATACCAATCCAAATGTCATATTGGGGGGACCAGATAACACTTCCATATTCCAGTATTGGTAATACCAGACTGTCAAATAAGTATATGCTTACGTCTATGTTAAAACTTTTAGTATTTCTACAAATAAACCCAGCTTTCTGGGCACTCCCAATTTTAGAAATAATATGTGATGAAAATGAAAGATTAGCATCGAAGGTTGCACCTAGGTCTTTTTGTTCAGATACACGCTCTAGGTTCTCATTATTTATTGAATAATCAAATTCGATTAAGTTTTTGTTACGACTAAATGACAAACAAAAGCATTTACCCAAATTTAAGTTAAAACCATTTTCCTGGCAATATAGAGCTGTGTCCTGAAATTCACTTTGGAGTGTTTTAGAATCCTCCAATGAGAAAACCTCCACAAACAATTTAAAATCATCGGCAAATGCCAATGATTCCACATTTTTTACCTTAGAAATAATTTTGTTGAAGGCAATAACAAAAAGAAGTGGTCCGAGATTAGACCCTTGGGGCACACCAGAAGAACTTATATAAATAGTGGACCTGCTACCTTTTAATTCCACGAACTGATATCTTTTACTTGTGCTAGTTCCCAAATAAGATTGTATTAAGTTAGTTAGGTATGGAGAAACATCCATTCCAGTTAGTCCATCCAAGATAGTGCTGTGACTTAATTTATCAAAAGCCTTTTCCAAATCTGTATAAATAACATCAACTTGACTTTTTCTGTTTAAAGCCTCATGTACGTATTGAGAGAAAATTGTTAGATTTGTAAAGGTAGATCTCTTGGGTAAGAAGCCATGCTGTCTGGGAGATATTTTATTTGACACTTCTGCAAAAAGTCTGTTAAATATTATGATTTCGCGCATACTATTGTTATAGGCCGATAGTTCTCAATTTTTTGTCTTGGACCACTTTTATGAATTTTTATGAATTGAATCCAATATGGCGGAACGCTTGTAGCAGTAATTTTCCATTAATGGTTTTAATACCCTTTAGCAGTATAGATATATTTAAGACGTACGTGGTGTCGCCCCTATTTGAGGCTGTGCAGTAGTCCACGCGAGATATATTGTATTTCTATACAGGGTGTTTCACGAACATCGAAACAGAGGGCTTTTTAGGTATTTAGAGTGCGAATTTGGAGAAACGCTCGGACAAGTCAATTTTGTTTAAGAGGGGGACACTTTTTGTAGCACGAACCCCCTTCGAGGGGTATACTTTACCCCTATATTTTGAATAGGGAAAGTGGGTCTTGTTTTGAAGCTCTCTTGAATGTCCATACAACCATATAAAAATTGCACTCAATCAATAATTATTTACCTTGAGACATAAAATATGGTATCCTAAATTTGCCTTCTATCACAACATTTCTTAAAGCTTGTAGAGTTGGTCCATCAAAGGGAAGAGAGCCGCATACTAAAACGTAGATGACTACTCCAAGGCTCTGAAACAATAAAATAGTTTTATATACCAAAGTGCAATAATGCAAGGTTCCGCACAAAATTATAATAAAAAAAAATTTAATTAAAAAAAAAACCCAACTGCTAAATTTACTTGTAACTACTAGTCGCAGTTGGTTGCAAAATTGATAGGTATTACGACATGCTTCAACTTTTAGTTTTCATGCCCAAAGCGAACTTACGAAACTATACAGTTTTGTTATTTTATGAATCAGGTAATTTTGTATCCAACTGCGACTAGTAGTTACAAGTAAATTTAGCAATTGGGTTGTTTTTATATAAAAAATTTTTTATTTCCAACTTTTAGGTTTAATTCTTATTCAGCCATATAAAAAGCACTATGCATTTATCATTCATTTAGTTTTACCCAAAAAGTACGTGTAGACTTTTTACGGACGCGAACAGTTACCATAAAGGTGGGGGAGGAGAGAGGGAGGGGGGAACTAGTAAAATGGTGTCGAAAAGAGAGAGAAAGTGGGGAGAAAAGAGGGGGAGGGAGAGGAAGGGGGAAACCAGTAAAATGATGTTGACAAAAGTCTTAAAGCGTGTGCAGCAAGAATTTTTGAAATCGCTCTATATTTGTGAAAGGTATAGCTACAACTATTACTAATAAGGAGGGTGGGGAGAAGAGAGGGAGAGGGAAGGGGAAACTAGTAAAATGATGTTGGAAAAAGTGTTAAAGCGTGTGCAGAAAGAACTTTTGAAATCGCTTTATATTTGTGAAAGTGAGAGGGGGGGGGGGGGGGTGTTGGAAAAAAAATCTGGCGTCTGAAAACCGCCATGTTGATTCCTGAAGGTAAGTTTTAAACTTAAGTAATTATTAGTAACTCAATGCATTATTTTATTTGTATAAACATGTTTAATTGCATAATATCAACAAAATAAATTATTATTATAGTGTTTACATTTACCCCTGGCAATATTTGCCTAGGGGTAAATGTAAACACACTTTTGAGGTAAATGTAAACACACGTGGGGTTATTGTAAACATAGCTAAAATAACTAATAGTTTAATTCCAGATGCCTCGAAAATATATATAACATTTCCAAACTAGTAAGAAGCTTTCATTTTGAAATTTGTATCTGAGAACTTGGCTTTAATTTTATCTCATTTCTTTTTACGGAATACCGCTTTCGCGTACTTTTTTTTTACATGAAATGTTTTTGTTATGATTTCACTCCTTTTTTAAAGGATTTGGATAATATTTAAGTTTTAAAGTTGTAAAATATGCGGAATATTGTTTAAAACTTTTGCAAAATCTTGAGGTTTTTTTATATGGTTTTATCATATCCAAAGCTCAGCGTTTCTGGAAGTGGACAATGTTACTTTTACATAACTTTCCAATTATAGGGGAGGGAAGTTAATTAAAATTTGGGGTTTTTTATTTTCTTCTATAGCTTTATCATAGTTCCTATCGGCCATCCAAAGCTCAGCTCTCTAGCGTTTCTGAAAGTGGGCAATGTTACTTTTACATACCGATATTCTGGCCTTTGTACAGAAGAAGGGCAGATTCCTTAGCGAAAGAAGGACGCAGTAGGGGGGATGCCCGGAGGTTGGCGAAAAGGGCGCTTCATGTGCCTAGTCGCCAGGCCTAGAGCCTACCACACACTACTACTACTACTTTTACATAACTTTACAATTAAAATTTTAGGATTTTTAAATTTTTTCCTATAGTTTTATCATATTCCTATCAGTCTGCCAAAGCTCAGCTCTCTAGCGTTTCTGGAAGTGGGCAATGTTACTTGTACATAACTTTACATGTATAGGAGAGGGGAGTAAATTAAAATTTTGGGATTTTTTAAATTTTTTCCAGGGGTTTGGTAATAATTTCTATCAGTCTGCCAAATTTCAGCTTTGTAGCATGTGTGAAAATACAGTAGAATTTTGATGATCTAGACATGAGTGAGTGAGTGGCATTTTCGACGTTTTTTTGAAATTTCGTAACTACTTTACTGCTCCATGAAACCTCATGAAACTTGGAGGGGTTGTTAACTCTATAAAGATCTACGACTGTGCAAAGTTTGAGATTCGTAGCTTATTCCGAAATAGAGTTTTAGATAGGTCAAATATGGGCTGAAATGTTTTAAGAAAAAATGGTACAGCAGTTGGGCGAACTTGGCGAGGCACTGCCGTGCCCTCAGATTTGCCAAAGTTTATTCCATTCTACTTTTTTCATCTTGTTACAACAAATAGTAAAAAAGTTATTACCGGGCAAGATTATAAAAATCACACTGTACAAAATGTAAAAAAAAAAAAACATTTTATGGAGGAGCATACAATGTCCTATGCTGACGGTTTCATTAGCAAGTTAAAAAATAGATTTAAATTTAAATAACAAAAACAAAATTCTTTATTGGTAAGGGGCAGAAAGATCCAGTTTAAATTTTTTTACCTAATTGCATAAAGCATCATAATGTTCGAAGGGCATCATAGATTAATATCTGTTTTGCTTTATTTGTGATAAGTAATCATAATAACAAAAACATTTCATATTAAAAAAAGCCAAGTACGCGAAAATGGTATTCTGTAAAAAGAATTGAGATAAAAGTAGCCAAGTTCTGAAATTATTAGCTCTATCGAGATCTACGACTGTGCAAAGTTTGAGTTTTGTAGCTCATTTCGAAGTAGAGTTATAGATAAGTCAAATATCGGCTGAAATGTTTCAAGAAAAGGTGGTAAAGCAGTCTGCGCGAACTTGACGGGGCATATTTGAAAATATATCATTATTTCCGAAATCCTATATACTTTCTATTTTGCGAGATATTTAATAGGGTATTTGACAAATTTTAGAAAAGAGTTTAGAATGATACATAGATCCCTAATTTGCTACGTAAAATGATTAAAATAGTATATTTTATCATGACTACATTTAAAATCAAGTTTTCTAATTTCCGATTTGAATTTGCCGCTAAAACGCTGATTTCTAGCATGGCGTAGCAATGACGTCACAGCGCAGTAAACTCGCGGACAGATACACGGCATTCAAGTGTTTATTTGTTTTTGGTCTGTGTTTTTACTGTTTTTGATGTAAAAAAATGTCCTATAAGTGGTGTGTAGTGCCTCAGTGTTCGAATACTACCATAAAAATAACTGAAAAACTATTTATTCATGTGCCTACAGCAGTAAAAAACGCGGAAAAATTGGCTAGAACTTGCTTGCAGAGACCCAAGGGCCTTATCTAATACATCTTCACTTTACATTTGTGAAGACCACTTTGATGTGAGTACAACTAAACTGTTTCTATTAATTTTTCTCACGTTGTCTATAATATATATAACTATTTCGTAAATCACGATGAAATTTTTGAGGTTCTGTTTATTACAAGGGGTGAACAACTATAATAGGCAGAAAGATGTACAAATTTTTAGGCGGTGCTAGGCAGTTATTAGGCAGGACTAGGGAGTACCTCTAAATGCAGGATTAGGCAGTGCACATGCAGGCTAAATGTAGGACTGAGCAGTGCATATGCAAGACTAGGCAGTGCATAGGCAGGACTAGGCAGTACCTACGCAGTGTAACCTATGCAGTACTTCAAGTATTGCTGGTCGTTGTATACTTTTTGCCTACCTGTCCCCCCCTCGGTTTATTACATGATTTTTATTTTTGTTTTCTTTCTGTGAATTAATTTATTATTACAGAAAATTTTGTTTTGAAAAAGCAATTTTTGATTGTTTCCTAATGTTTAAAATAATAATGATTGGGTATTTAATTGAATCTATTATAAGTGGCATATTAAACAAAAAAGCAAAACATATAACCTAACCTCAAAATCTAAATGAGTATAAGTAGGTGAACAATATCGTAAAAAAACTTTCACTTATATACAAAACAATTCATTGAATATGTATACCAACATTTTAACGTTTCTAAATTCCGCAGAACAAAAATCACTGTTGTTGGCAAAGAAGCCTGCCACCATAAAGGAATTCAGCATTGGCAAGTTGGAGCTATCGGCTTTGGAGAATCCGTTTTCCATTAAAAATGTTTTTTATAAGCAAAACACAGAATAAAATCTAATTTAGGACGATAATTCGCACTTTAAACCAAAGCAAACATCACCATCCATAAAAAAATAATACAGAAAATAGGTTCGTTCGAGGCGTTTACTGTTTTGTGACGTCACTCGCAGCTGATTGGTAGACCGCCTGTTTTGAATCACGTGGCTAATTGTTTTAATTCAATGAATTTATTTAATTAAAAGAACTATGAATGAAAAACTTGATTATTTTAGCATAATCACCAATTTAAAGCAATTTTTACTTTTCCAAAAAATGTCCAGGTCTATATTTAGCTTTTTTGTTTTAAATGACATCCTATGTTGGTAAAAAAGTACATTTTAGGTCCTATATACCTGCCAAGGGATAAAAGTGGCCCTGGTTATCCCAAAGCGAAAAGTTTGTAGCAGGAGCGTAGTTGGGAAAAGCTTGTGCACAGTACTTATTTCAATCTGTCTTCATTCTACAAAAACGAGCAGTTAGGAATCTTTGTAATGCCCATTACAAAACACACCATATTAGGAATCTTTTTCTCCAAAATAATATTCTTACTCTACCCTTATTTCTTATCTTGGAAACAGCATGTTTAATTCATAAGAACAAGAGAGGCTTTCCTCAGCATCATCAGGTATATCAAAACCCGTCTAAACAATAATATTCCCTTACCAATTCCTAGTCTTAATCTAGTTAAGAAATCACTCATCTACAATGGCGTAAAAATTTACAAATATTAGTCCGGAAATAAAGAATGCTCCAACGCCAAAAGTGTTCCGGGAATTACTTAAATCTTTTTTATTAGGGAAGGCTTTTTACACTTTGGATTAGTTTTTTGTAAACCGAACCGAACCGTGCACATATATTATTTAATATGACTACTCGCTTCTATTTTTACTTCTTTTAGGCTAATTTGAGTTGGTGTTAAACTCGACTTCGAGTTTTATTTTTGTTTGTTTATTTTTTTGTTGTTTATATATTGTTATATTTGTTAAGAACTTTATGTTATTTTAGTTATTTACATTTCTATTTTTTCGATTTTGACTTGAAAATAAGATGAATATGAAGTATAAAATACGCTATTACTAGTTAAGACGACTAATCTAATATAAGATACATCTATTTTTAGGCTCTGCTACAGAATAGCGCCCTACAAAATAGCGCTGCTTCAAAATAGCGCTTTCACAAAATAGCGCTGCTACAAAATAGCGCTGCTACAAAATGGCGCTTACAAAATAGCGTGCATCAAAATAGCGCTTTACAAAATAGCGCTTTACAAAATAGCGCTTTACAAAATAGCGCTGCTACAGAATAGCGCCTTACAAAATAGCGCTGCTACAAAATAGCGCTGCCACAAAATAGCGCTGCTACAAAATAGCGCTGATACAAAATAGCGCGCATCAAAATAGCGCCTTACAAAATAGCGCTGCTACAAAATAGCGCGCATCAAAATAGCGCTGCTACAAAATAGCGCGCTTCAAAAACGCGCTCAAAAAGCATCATTAAAAACAGCAACTGTTTGACTAAAGAATCTCTTTCTAACATATTTAAAAAAAAAAAAACTTCCCTGACTTCTTTCGCGGGATCCTAGCGGTTGTGAAAAAAAACTGAACCGAACCGAACTAAACCGAATCGAAGTATCGGTTAGTTCGGTTTGGTTTCACAACCTCTAGGATGCCGGTTCGGTTCGGTTTGGTTTCACACCCTCTAGGATCCCGGGAAAAAGTCAGGGAAGTTTTTTTTTTTTTTAATATTTGTTAGAATGAGGTTACCGGGAGAATAGCGCGCTTCAAAAACGCGCTCAAAAAGCATCATTAAAAACAGCAACTGTTTGACTAAGGAATCTCTTTCTAACATATTAAAAAAAAAAAAAACTTCCCTGACTTCTTTCGCGGGATCCTAGCGGTTGTGAAAAAAAACTGAACCGAACCGAACTAAACCGAATCGAAGTATCGGTTAGTTCGGTTTGGTTTCACAACCTCTCGGATGCCGGTTCGGTTCGGTTTGGTTTCACACCCTCTAGGATCCCGGGAAAAAGTCAGGGAAGTTTTTTTTTTTAAATATTTGTTAGAATGAGGTTACCGGGAGAATAGCGCGCTTCAAAAACGCGCTCAAAAAGCATCATTAAAAACAGCAACTGTTTGACTAAGGAATCTCTTTCTAACATATTAAAAAAAAAAAACTTCCCTGACTTCTTTCGCGGGATCCTAGCGGTTGTGAAAAAAAACTGAACCGAACCGAACTAAACCGAATCGAAGTATCGGTTAGTTCGGTTTGGTTTCACAACCTCTAGGATGCCGGTTCAGTTCGGTTTGGTTTCACACCCTCTAGGATCCCGGGAAAAAGTCAGGGAAGTTTTTTTTTAATATATGTTAGAATGAGGTTACCGGGAGTGGTAAGTTATAAGACGCTATTTTGAAGCAGCGCAATTTTGATGCGCGCTATTTTGTAGCAGCGCTATTTTGAAGCAGCGCAATTTTGATGCGCGCTATTTTGTAGCAGCGCTATTTTGTAGCAGCGCTATTTTGATGCGCGCTATTTTGTAGCAGCGCTATTTTGTAGCAGCGCTATTTTGAGGCAGCGCTAATTTGATGCACGCGATTTTGTAGCAGCGCTATTTTGTAAGGCGCTATTTTGTAGCAGCGCTATTTTAATGCGCGCTATTTTGTAGCAGCGCTATTTTGTTGGCGCTATTTTCATGCACGCTATTTTGTAGCAGCGCCATTTTGTAGCAGCGCTATTTTGTGGCAGCGCCATTTCGAAGCAGCGCTATTTTGTAAGGCGCTATTCTGTGGCAGAGCCCTATTTTTATTATTAGTTAATTATTTATAACTTCATGCTTTGTCAATAAGAATAATTACTTGTAATACTTCTTGGGCAATAAAGTACTTTCAATCTATTAATAGCGCAGTTTTAGATTCGGACTCGTATTTAGTACTACTACTATGTCGGTTTAGAACGTTTTTCTACGTTGTCCGACGCCTATTCTCCACCTCCTTCCATCCTGATAATCATCTTCTGTCAGGTTTTTTTGAGTTATTGATCTTTGGATTGACTGTTGCCATTCTAGTTTAGGACGCCCTCTTTTTCTGTGCCCTATTGGTTGCCATTCTAGGACCTGCTTTAGTAATCTTTCGTCCTTCATCCGTTGTACATGGCCGTCCCATATCAGTTGTCTTTTAGTGATGTCATCCCTTATTCTTTCTTTTATGATCTCATTTTTTATGTAATCTGTTCTAAATATTCTCATTAATCTTCTTATTGCATCCATTTCGACAATTTCCATTTTTGCTTTGTATTATTCTGTTACGCGACTAGTCTCTATTCCATACAACAGCGTGCTTTTCACCATTGTTTCATATATATTAAATTTTACATTCTTTTTTATCTCTCTGCTCCATAAAATACTGTTAAGACATCCTACCTTTTACTATTCTTTTTTCCAGTTCTTTACAGTTCCTGTCTTATCAAATGTGGCACCCAAGTATATATACTCATTGCATGGAGATATTGCTTGTCCCTTGTCTAGTTCTAACACACTTGATTCGTTCCCAATACATAAGTACTGTGTCTTGTCCACATGCACTGTTAACCCCCACTTAATATACTATATACCTGCCAAGGGATAAAAGTGGCCCTTGTTGTCCCAAAGCGAAAAGTTTTAGATTCAGACCCGTGTTTTAGTACTTACCCATATGTCAGCTTTGGTACCGTCGTATTTCAGTCCTAAGAATAGTTCAGGGGCTGCATAGGGCGGCGAGCCGCAGAATGTTGACAGTAAACAGCCTTCGGTGAACTGATTGCTGAAGCCAAAATCAGCAAGCTAAAAAAATTGTTTTTAAAATTACAACGAAGAAAAGAACTAGTGGAGTAGGGTAAGGAATATTAACAAATCTGATTTGTTAAATCATCAGGGCGGGTAAACATAGAGCAATGCTAATATTCAACTACTATGCATGGCGCGTCAAAAAACTTATTTAAAAAAATATATTTTGAAAAAACTTATTATCTATATTTTAAAATTTATAGGCTAATTTTGGTGAAGTAAATACAAATATTTCAACAACACTTTTTTAGTGCAATATTTAATATTGTATTGAAAAGGATAAGACTTTACAGGCAATGTTTAGTATTAGCTCACACATATACTATACTATAGTAGTGTGAGCTATGGTGATCCTAATTTTTTTGAGAAAAAAAAAGTTGCTCCGATTTCAAAAATCCGCCCTCTGTCTGCCTGTCTGTATGTCTCTCTGTAACGACCAACGCGTATAACTCAAAAACCGCTTGCCCGATTTGAATGAAATTTGGTATCTAGGCTGGGTCTTGGGTCGAGATGGTCCCATTTAAAAATTAACAAAATCCACCGACCACAAGCCAAATAAAAGGGTGGGGGTAGATTTCAAACATTAGAGTTTATCGGAAAATATGGCGTGTGTGATATTAAACGAAAGGTAAGTGAGTCTGGAGTTAAACAAGATACATTTTAGTTTTTCTTTTTAAAGGGTGGGGGTAGATTTCAAAAATTAGAGTTTAGGTGAAAATATGGCGTGTGTGATATCAAACGAAAGGTAATTGAGTCCGGAGTTAAATAAAATACATTTTAGTTTTTGTTTTTTTTAAGGGTGGGGATAGATTTCAAAAATTTGAGTTTAAGTCAAAACATGGCTTGTGTGGTATCAAACAAAAGGGAATTTCTCTGGGTCTGGAGTTGAATAAAATATATTTCAGTTTTTAGTTATATTATCTCACACGTACAGTACACTATAACTATAGTACCTAGTGTGAGCTTAGGGGCCCATATATTGGCAGAGTATTTGATCTAATTATGCACATTATATTAATTTCGCTAATTTTAAAGTCTTGGCTTTTCAAAATATTCAAAGTTAAGAAAATTGGACAAAAAGTACCTAAAAGACAATAAAAAAAAGTCTGTTTATTTTTTTACCAATCAACTATATAAATTTTCGATATCTAAATAAAAATTTATAATATTTCAAAAGTAAAACTGATTTTCAGTAAATGGGTGCCATACATTTTGTAGATGGGAAGCTAAAAATGTTACCTTTATATTTAGGTTGTGATCTAGCAGCAAGTTTTCAGCCTTCAAATCTCTGTGAACAACCCCCTGCGAATGACAGTAATGCACGGCCGACACGATTTGACTAAATACTCGTTTGGCCTCCGGTTCTGGCATTCGGCCTTTGGCCACCAGGTGGTCTGAAAAAAAATAAAAACATTACATTAAGGATCAAATATTTATACACAGGGTGTTCCCAAAGTTGAGTCACTTATTTTAACACGTTGTAGAACTAAAAATAAATAATTGTACCAAAAATTATCTATATAAAAGATGCAGAATAAAGAAGTTATTAACAATTGTTAAAATGTAAAATTTAAAAACTGTAAGACCTGTCTTTTTATCAATGTTTTGTTTACTGCTGATACTGGGTATGCCTCATTTTTTTGTAGAATACAAATTACTCATCATATTCATTCATTGTGCGGTTTTCAGTGAGAATTTCGATTTGACCAGTAGTAAATAATTCGGGAAAGTGCGTGATATTTTTGTTTTTTGGGTATTTTATGCGATAAAAATTGCGTACGTATATGAAAACAATGAACTAGTGGACATAATACAGTGAAACCTCTCCTTGCGGACACCTCTATTAAGCGGACACTCCCTTTAGGCGGACAAATTTGTTGGAACCAAGCTTTTGCCTATATCTTTACATGTAAAATTCCCTCCTATAACCAGACACTCTAATAACCGGACGCGGACAATTTTTTTTTAGTAAAAAAATTCTGAAACCTCCCTTAACCGGACGCAAACCTCTGAAAACGGGACGGAGCGCTGCAGGACATGGGCATAAATATTATGTAGTATGTTGGCAACAAGGCACTCTGCAGCCGGGGAATTACCTCTTTCCGTTTTAATGCGGAGACGAAATACATCTTTCGTATTTACAACATTATTTGATTCAGCGGGACTGCTGTGTTTATTGTTCAGTTGGGTAATAATAGATCTCTTTGAAATGGCGCCTAGGAAAAAACTTCTTATTTTGTGTGGAAAAATGGAAATTGTTAACGTTTCATGGAAGGAACATCTACCAACACGAAAGATCGCCGAAAATTTTAATGTCGGAAAATCTCAGGCAGCGAAAATTGTTGATAAATATATATCAAAATTTCGCAGTTACCTCTCTTAAGCGGACACCTCCAATAAGCGGACAAAATCGACGGAACCGTGAGTGTCCGCTTATGGGAGGTCTCACTGTATTAACTTACAGAGAGTGCCAACAAAATGCAGCCGCAGCATGTCGTTTGTACGCGAAGTTTTTAAATTTTACATTTTTCGAATTGATAATAACTTCTTTATTCTGCAACTTTTATATAAATGATTTTTGGTAAAATTACTTATTTTTACGAGTTCTACAACCTGTTAAAATAAATGACTTAACTTTGAGAACACCCTGTATAGGGTCTTAATTGTTATGGGCCAATATTGATATGTTGGTAACTATAAGAACCAGGGTTCCGCGGATATATATCAAGTGATATATATTATGATATATATCAAGATATATATATATATATATATATATATATATATATATATCGCTTGATATATATCCGATATATTCAATAATTTTACTGATTAAACTAAAAATGTTTTCTACCATTCTAACTATCAGAAAATTTGTCAGTACGCCCCTGTACAAAAGTATAAGCATCTGTAAAGGTGTAGTATAGATCGATTCGGGTGCCCCATAGGCATCGCGGAGCTGACTGGGAATCCCCTGTTTCACATCTGGTATATCCCCGACGCGACGATTTCTTTTGTTTTCCATTTTCCTAGGTTAGAGCAGTTACTGGTGTTTTCCATCTGTGTGTACTTTTGATTTATTAGGAAGTAGTGATTGTTATTTAATCAGGGCTATCAAAATGGACGGGCCACGATCCTCCACTTTGTTGACGTCACATCCGGGGCTGATTTTTTTTTTTTGATGGTCACGTTACGACACAGCTGATTGTCTTTAAAATATTGAAGTTAAAATGACGGTTCATGAATATTTGATTTTTTTTTAAATAATGCCGTTTTTAAGATTGTTTTTACTTTATTCTGGCAGAACAATATTTTTTAAATGTATAGTAATCCTTAATTTTTCATAGCCGCTTCATTAGCTCACACAAAAATTAAGTTTAAAGCAGAAGCGAATGTGACAATCACAAATGACAAAGTCAAATACATGTCAAATATAACAGTTGGCATGTGGAACATGGCGGGTAATTTGAATTCAAAATAAGGATTGCTAAATCTTGAAGATTTTAACCTTTTAATCATGTTGCTTCCTTACAAACCTTTGGTGAAATATCGGGATGGTGTCTGAGAATATTTCACAGAAATTTTGCGGAAATCTGTAGTGCCATTTTAAAAATATCATAAAAAAACGTCTGACCTCCCATAAGACCCAATGTAAAATTCAGCCCCGGGAGAACAGCTGATTTTTTCAGGGTCGTGGCCTCTATTTTTGTGTTGGCCTTGATTTAATATGCCAACACCAAAGCAATCAGTTTGATATGATATTTATATAAATATCATATTTTCGAACCATGATAAGAACTACAAAGTTGGTCAAATTAAATAAAATGTGCAGTTTTTGAGACACATTAAAAATCTTGATTCGAGCTACGGGATTTTTCGAAAAATTAGCCAAAACTATTTTCTCATCAGTATAATTTTTATAAAAAATTCGTAAAGGAAATGTTGTAAAATTTTTTTATGTTCTTTAAATTATTATGCATATTTTATGTAATTTGTAGTTCTTATAGTTACCGAGAAATCAGAAGTGGCCCATGGAAAATAAGACACACTGTATATATCTGTACTGGGAAAGAGCCTCTAAAAATGACTGCTACAAGCGTGCCGGCATGTTGGATTTCAAATTAAACCCCGACGTATAGCTTGGATAAATTAAGGCTACTGATAATGGGTGCCGCGCTCTCAGCGCCATCTCTTTTATAAGCTCAAAAACACCCATTATTAGTTACCTTAGGATAAATACTTTTAATTTGTTTAAAAAAATGCCAAGTACGCGGCGACGCCCACTCAAGATAATAGCTTTGTCTTTCAAAAGTTTCAAAATCCAAAGAATTTTCTTTAATTTAAATGAAAAATAAAAATTAGCCACAATTTTGATGACGTCAAATCACCGCATTGACAAATTGTCAACGTCATTCGAAAGCAATCCCTTTAAAATTTTATTAAAAGCGTCTACTTTTTTAATCCAAGCCATAACATTCGTTAGGGCAGGGCTATCAAAACAGACTGGCCACGATCCACGGTGGATAGAATAGACCGGTGACCTTATATATGTCGAATTTTTCACGTCACTGGTGGTCCAGCTGATTTTTGTAAACAACGGAACAACTAATATTTTTTGAATTTTTTGAAAACTAAAGCAATTTTTCTACTGTTTTCTAGTACATCCTTATAAAATATAATTTTCTAGACATATTGTCGTTATTTTTTTTTAGCCCGCTTTATTTTTTATTGTACAAAACTTAAAATACAAGTCAAACTGAATGTGATCGTTTACTATCAAAGGTGAACTGAGGACTTGGGAAGTAAACAAAGATGTCAGCGGATTATTTTTGAAGCTGAAACGAACACATTATTTTCTTCGAATTTTTATTTTTGTGTATAAAGAAATTAAGCGGGCTAAAAAAAATAACGACTGGTATGTTTGAAATTTATTATTTTATAAGAATATACTAAAAAATAGTAGGAAAATTGCCTTGGTTTTCAAAAAATTTAAAAAATATTAGTTGTTCATATCATATCCAACTTTTGTTTACAAAAATCAGCTGGACCACCAGTGATGTGGCCACGATCCTCCACTTTGTTGACGTCACATCCGGAGCTGATTTTTTTTTGGCCACGTTAAGACACAGCTGATTGTATTTAAAATATTGAAGTTGGAATGACGGTTCATGAATATTTGATTTTTTTTTAATAAAGCCGGTTTTGAGATTGTTTTTACTATATTCTTTCAGAACAATTTTTTTAAACATCTATAGTAATCCTTAATTTTTCAGAGCCGCTTCATTGATGATGATTCATATGTGAGTGGGCCTTGCAGCCCTTCCACTGCGACCACCAGTGGGTCTATTGTGGCTCACTTTTGAGTGGTTTCTCACCACTGTATGCCTAATCCTCCAAAAAGGCCGGCTATCAGTTTGGGTGAGACACTTTTCAGATCTTCTGAGTCGATCTGAGGTTTACCGAAAGTATTCTGACGTAAACGTGCAATAGCCGGACATTCGCACAGTACATGTCTGACTGTTTCGTCATCCTCCATACAGAGTCTACATTCGGTCTCTTCTGTTAGTCCCATTCTGTGCATGGGCACTCTCAGTCGACAGTGACCCGTATAAAGACCAGTCACTATACGTATCTCCTGTCTGGTATGTCCAATAATGTTCCTGCCTCTGTTTCTACAAGGTCCTTTAATGAACTCTTTAGAGTGAGCCAGTTCTGGTATATTTATCCAGTATTGTTGGAAGCTATTCTACATCCATTTTAATATTGTTGATTTAGCAGCATTGTATGATATCCCCAGGGCTGGCTCGGGGCCGAAAAACTCGGCAGATGCCGCTTCCCTCGCTGCTAGGTCTGCGGCCTCATTTCCCTCGTGCCCAGAATGCCCTAGTATCCACACTAATGATACATTTTTAGCGCTACCAAGCGCATTCAGCGAATCTTTACAGCTCCTCACGGTTCTCGATGAGACCGTATAGGAATCAAGCGCTCTTAAGGCTGCTTGACTGTCGGAGAAGATTTTTATTGTCCTGTTGGTCCATTTGTGGTCAGTAATCCACCGGGCACATAGTACAATCTCTACGAGTTCGGCCTGAAATATAGTAGCCAATTGGCCGAGACTATGTTTAATCTCGACTTTTTCTTGAATACTAACAACTCCAGATCCAACGCCCAAAGGCATTTTGGATCCGTCGGTATACCAGAAGCTATCGTTATTTGAAAAATTGGTCCTGTTCTTTAACCAGTCCTCCCTCTCTGGGAGGATAATGTTGTATAGTTTTCTGCTGTACACCGTGTTGGGCATGACGTCGGATATCATTCCTAGAGTTGCATCCAACTCTTGTTCCCTTATTAGGGCTTTTGATATTACTTTGTTTGCCCTGCCATCCTGGTGGTTGGCTCTTATTCTGTATGTTGCTCTTCGTGCCTCCGCCTCTAAGAAAATGTGAAGCGGAGGTAAGTTTAGTAGATGGGCTAGAGCTCATTGCACCACATATGGCAAGACTGGCTTGTCGTTGTAAGTTGGTTAGTTTGGCCCTTGAGGTTCTTTGATGTCCCTTCTCGAACCAGACTATTGCGCCATACGCAATCATTGGTCTGATGACTGTTATATACAGCCAATACATTTGTTTGGGGCTAGTGCCCTAGGTTTTTCCGCAAATTCTTTTGCACGTCCATAAGGACAGTGTGGCTTTGCGGGTTACTTTTTCCATATGGGCATTCCAGGTAAGAGTTTTATCTAGAGTGACCCCTAGGTATTTCCCCTCTGATGCAAATGGAATTATTTCACCGTTAAGCTCCGGAGGAGTCAGGAAATCAAGCTTCCTTTTACGGGTGAACGGTATAATAACTGTTTTGCTGGGATTTACAGACATCTGTTCCCTGTCACACCAGTCTTTTACCGTGTTTATTACTTCTTGTATCTTTCCAGAGAATTCACTCTCTGGAATGTCTCTAATGATTGCTCCTACGTCATCTGCGTATCCTAATACCTCTACATCCAGCGATTCCAAGATGGCAAGAAGATCATCGACCAGTAGAGACCACAGGAGGGGAGACAAAACTCCTCCTTGTGGACAGCCTCTAGCAGCTCTGAAGCTTACCATCTCATCGTTAAGAGTTGTTTCAATCACTCGATTCTCGAGTGTGCACCTGATGAATCCCGTGACGGTAGATTCTATTCCTCGGGCGCACGCTGATTCAAAGAGCGAATTGGGTAGTGCATTGTTAAATGCTCCTTCTATATCAAGAAAAACACCTACTGCGATGCCTTTTGCATCGAGGGTTTCCTTGATTTTTCCAACAAGGTTGTTTAAAGCTAGTTCTGTTGACTTCCCTGCTTGGTATGCATATTGGTTTGCATTGAGCGGGTGGGCCATTAAGGCGCCACCTCTGATATGTGCGTCTATTATCTTTTCCAAGCCTTTCAACAGAAATGAGGTGAGGCTTATGGGTCGAAGCGATTTTGGAGTATTATCTGCCCGACCCGCCTTAGGTATGTAAACTACCTTAACTTTAGTCCAGCTGGTTGGAATTGGAATATAATTCCATGCTAGGCTGGCTCTATACAGTTTCACCAGGCAAGGTACTAGCACTTCCAGGCCTTTTTGTACTAGCACTGGAAGAATACCATCTAGGCCCGTTGATTTGTATGGTTCAAAAGACGTGAACGCCATTTTGATCGTATTTGAATTGATCATTTCTTTTGCAATTTTCCAATCCGCCTGTTTTGGGCGATGTCCATGGGTCAATTGCTCAGGAATATTCCCGTTTTCAAGGAGTGTGCTTCCTGGGAAATGATGCTCTGCCAGTGCCTCCAGGGATTCCCTTTCAGATTTTGTGAAGGTGCCATCAGATAGCTTTATTGCGCCAAGTTTGTTTGCTGGCTCTATAGACAGAATTTTATGGATTCGAGTTGTGTCCGGAAGCTTTGTGAGCCCATGACAGAACCTCCTCCATGACTCTCTTTTGGCACTTCTGATTTGTTTGTTATATTCGTTGAGGGAGGCACGGTAGCTTTCCCAGTTGCCCGTCTCCTTTGCCTGATTAAATAGGCGTCTAACCTCTTTTCTTTTTTTGAACAAAGAATTGTTCCACCAAGACATACCGCTTCATTAGCTCACACCAAAATTAAATTTAAAGCAGAAGCAAATGTGAAAAACACAGATGACAATATAACAGTTGGCATGCGGTACATGGCGGGTAATTTGAATTCAAAATAAGGAAGGCTAATTTTGAAGATTTTAACCTTTTAATCATCTTGCATCCTTACAAAAGTTTGGTGGAATATGATGATGGTGCCTGAGAATATTTCACTGACATTTCGGAAAAATCTGTAGTAGCATTTTGAAAATATCATAAAAAAACGTCTGACCTCCCATAAGACCAAATGTAAAAGCGTTGTTTGATGGACGGTAAAAGTCAGCCCCCGGAGAACAGCTGATTTTTTTAGGGTCGTGAACTGTATTTTTGTGTCGGCCTTGGACATACATTAGGGCTATCAAAACGGACGGGCCACGATCTACAACTGGTTGACGTCATAGCGGGGCCTGAATTTCTTTTTGATGGTCATGTCACGCCACAGCTGATTGTGTTTAATATTAAAGTTAGAATGACGGTTGATGAATATTTGATTTTTTTAAAAAATAAAGCCGTTTTTGAGATGTTTTTACTATATTCTTGTAAAACATTTTTTTTTTAATGTATAGTAATCCTAATTTTCCAGAGCCGTTCCATTAACTCACACAAAAATTAAATCTAAAGCAGAAGCGAATGTGTTCATTTTTGCGTGGAAACTAATCGGCTCACCTACACCTATTTGTTTATATTGGGCAACTTTTAAATCTTATTTAGATGTGTTTACAAAAATCATATAAAAAAAAAATTGTGTAATTTTGTTTTAAAAAGATTAGTAACACAGGTATTTTTTGAATTTTAAATGAACTTTTAAATTTGTAAAAAATCATTAAAAAATCGCACAAATTTTACAAAAGCCAAGGCCAACAAGAAAATAAAGGCCACGACCCTGAAAAAATTAGCTGTTCTCTGGGGGCTGATTTTCACATTGGGTCTTATGTCAGACGTTTTTTATGATAGTTTCAAAATGGCACTACAGATGTCGGCAAAATTTCAGTGACATATTCTCAGACACCATCCCCATATTCCACCAAACTTTTGTAAAGATGCAACCTGATTAAAAGGTTAAAATATTCAAGATTTAGCATTCCTTATTTTGAATTCAAATTACCCGCCATGTACCGCACGCCACCTGTTATATTTGACATGTATTTGACATTGTCATTTGTGTTTGTCACATTCGCTTCTGTTTTAAATTTAATTTTAGTGTGAGCTAATGAAGCGGCTCTCAAAAATTAAGGATTACTATACATATAAAAAAATTGTTCTGCAAGAATATCGTAAAAACAATCTCAAAACCGGCTTTATTATTAAAAAAATCAATTATTCATGAACCGTCATTCCAACTTCAATATTTTAAAGACAATCAGCTGTGTCGTGACGCAACCATCAAAAAAAAATCAGCCCCCGATGTGACGTCAACAAAGTGGAGGATCGTGGCCCGTCCGTTTTGATAGCCCTGCAAAAGCAAATAAATAAATGCCATGACAAACAATGACAAAGTCATATCCATGTCAAATATAACAGTTGGCGTGCGGTGCATGGCGGGCAGTTGAATTCAAAATAAGAAATGCTAAATTTTGAAGATTTTAACCTTTTAGCCATCTTTCATCCCTACAAAAGTTTGTTGAAATATCGGTATAGTGTCTGGGAATATTTCACTGAAATTTCGCGAAAATCTGTAGTGCCGTTTTGAAAATATTCCAAACAAACCTTATCCGCCCAAAAGACCCAATGTAAAATTCAGCCAAGGCCAACACAAAAATAGAGGCCACGACGTTGAAACAATCAGCTGTTCTTCCGGGGCTGAATTTTACATTGGGTCTTATGGGAGGTCAGACCTTTTTATATGATATTTTCAAAATGGCACTACAGATTTCCGCAAAATTTCAGTGAAATATTCTCAGTTACCATCCCGATATTCCACCAAAGTTTTGTAAGGAATCAACATGATTAAAAGGTTAAAATCTTCAAGATTTAGCATTCCTTATTTTGAATTCAAATTACCCGCCATGTACCACATACCAACTGTTATATTTGACATGTATTTGACTTTGTCATCTGTGATTCTCACATTCGCTTCTGCTTTAAACTTAATTTTTGTATGAGCTAATGAAGCAGCTCTAAAAAATTACCGATTACTATAGATTTAAAAAAAATTGTTCTGAAAGAATATAGTAAAAACAATCTCAATACCGGCTTTATTTTAAAAAAAATCAAATATTCATAAACCGTCATTCCAACTTCAATATTTTAAAGACAATCAGCTGTGTCGTAACGTGACCATCAAAAAAAAATCAGCCTCGGATGTGACGTCAACAAAGTGGAGGATTGTGGCCCGTCCGTTTTCATAGCCCTGATTCAGCCCCACCAACAACAGCTGTTTTTTTCAGGGTCGTGGCCTGTATTTTTTTGTTGGCCTTGGTTAGGGTTCACTTGAATCCAATATGCCGGAACGTTTGTAGCAGTCATTTTCTATTAATGGTTTTAATACGCTTTAGTCGTACATCTATACAAAGTGTATATGAGACGTTTGCCTAGGTGTGTGCTACGAAAAAAAAACGCAATTTTCGTAACATAGCGGTGGGGAGAGGGTTTTGCTCCGCACTTCTAGGCCGACAATGTTGCCAGTCCTACTTGTTAGTATCGAATTAGAGGACGTAAATAGGTATATCTAACTAGATAGGTTACTATCGCCATCGGCGCATGGAGGTCAGCTTGTCTAATTTAGACGATCGAAACCTCAATATCGAACTATTTTCTATCATAACCACTAAGTCGTAAAAAAGTGCCCAATTACCTTACTAGTAAACCCCAATGTAGATAATCGATCAACTAACTCGTTGTCATTTGTCACGACGACAAGTCATAGGCCGCTTGATAGCCTGTATAATGATCCGCACCTATTCCGCGCGGAAAGGCGATTTTCAAAAGTGCTCCAAGTTGATAAACCAGAGTTTATAATTATGGTGATTTCTTCACGTATATTATAAATGTTGGTTAGTATCTTTAATTTTTACTATTAAACCATTTGCAAAGTTTCAATTTCTTTATTAAAAAAAAAATAGATAAAAGTTGTGTATTGAATTATTATAATTTTTCAAATATGTATTATATATATTAAACTGAAAATCAATTGCATTTGTGACTTTATTATTTCAATCATGTATCAAGGGTTGTATCCATTGGCGTAGCTAGCCTTGCTTTCCAGGGGGGGCCGTGGCCCCGGTCTATCTTGAACAAAAAGCAAACATAGGTTTTAAAGAGTCGTGCAAAGTGTGCAATGAATAAAAAAAAATACGCGCATTAAATGTCCTAATATTTTAATATAACAAATTTAATAATACATTTACCAACTTATTTATATGTATACACAAGAAGTATGTAATTCAGCAATTCTAGAAAGAAAGTTTTCTACGTCGCTGACTGAAAGCGTCTACCACACTGTCTAAGTCGACCTCAACATCTTTTTCTATGAATAACAATGACAAACCTGAGTGTCTCTCTTGAATCATAGTTGTTCTATGCCAATTAAAAACTCTCCTCATGGCAGAGAAAGACCTCTCGCAAGTTGCACTTGAAATTGGAAGAATACTCGCAACTTTAAAAAGTTGGTAGAGGTTTGGATAGGTATTTTCTGCTATATGTTGTTTGATAGAATCATGACCAACAGTTTGATTTAACCGAAAAATACAATTCTTTAAAACGGTCATTTCTGCTCTTAGAGTAGAAGTATTAATATTAAAAATTTCCCGGTATTGCTCGACGAATTTATTCCATCTAACGACGTGGGAAAACTTAATATGAAAATGGTTATGAAATTGTCACCAAAATCGGAAAATTTTCATAAGACACTAAACGCTAACCTCAAAAAAACTAAAAAGATTATTATATTTATTTTAGAAAAACAGTTTAAAAAGGTACTTTTATAACCTTACGACATCTACACCCCGATTTCGGAGACAGAGGGGCAAAGGTCGCTGTCTTTATTAAATGCGAAATTTAACTTACACTTCTATAATATTTTACAAGATGTCGCCAATATGTATGAAATATTCAATATGCATAATTATGTTTAAATTTAAAAAATATTTTCGGGAAATTGCATAAGTGCAGAAAAGTTACCGATAATTTATAGAGAAAAAGCCTAATTCCGCAAGACAAGGGCTTTTTCCTGAAATGTAAACATTATCTGAATGATTTGAAATTTTAATGCACCTATTTTATTTGAATATTTCCCGAATAATAATAGAAAAGTATGTATTTTCAGCGTCATGTTCTTTTACTACTAGTCGGTAGGGGAGGCCTAAAATATCTTAGGGGGGGCCTGAGGGACTTCAGGGGGGGGCCAGGCCCCCCCTGGCCCCCCCTAGCTACGCCAATGGTTGTATCTGTGCTACCTTCAGCTGCAGGTTCTTGACAGAGTATTAGCTATGATTCATTGTTTCAGCGTTGGCGCATGGGATTGGCCAATTTATTTAACGTGTGGCACAAGACACCGGTTTCACAGGATAAAAATCAATCCGTTTTGAACTATGTATGTGAAAATAGTGAATTAATGAAGACTACGATAAAGAATATCAGAGCATGGTGTAAAAGTTTGGTAGCTTGTAAGGTGCTGATTCGAATGGACCAGTGACAAAGTCACAAAGATCCCAAATATAAAAATGTCGGCGTGCAGTTGAGTCCACTCACCTGTTTTTTCTTTTCAATCCTCTTTCAAGGGCCCTTGTAGGTCGTTGCTGGAACACATCAATGTCTCTAATCTAAGCCTATAACTAAATGTTCACTATTTACAGCGGTAAAATGATTTAATTAATGGTAAGTTGCCGTAATGGCGCGGATTTTGCGGGTTTTAACACGGCTTCGTGCAATGGCGGATGCGAAGTCTTGCGGAGTGCTGAGTTTCGGGCAATGTGCGGCTTTTCGCTACTGCGCGCATGCGTGAGCTTTCTCAACTGTTTACGCGGGATATTTAAATCCATAACGCGTTTATTTACAGAGAAAATGTATTCAAAATAAATGAAAACTTCCTCATTTACCTTGAACGAGAAAAATGCGGAAAAAGTAAACTAAAAGATAGAAAATAAGTAATTCTAAATTAACCTAAAACTAAACTAACGGTGAGCCGTAAACACATGGTAAAAAAAAGCCAAATTTGGTAGTGATCGATCTATATTGATATATAGTATAGCAAGATTAACAAATTTAGTTAATACTTTATGAAAAAACTATGTCAAATAAAAAAAAGCTTTAAGTTAATTACGTACACACACTCTCAAAATAATAATTTTTCAAGTTATTGCAAATGATATGCGACATTTTTTGGAGGCGACTGTACATTCTCCAGAACGCTAGTTGACATTTCCTAACTTTCAGCATTAATTTGTCAAATTACAACCATCAAAGTATTTCAATCGTTCCGAACCGACAAACTGACACGTGCGGCGTCTATGATTTATCGAAAAGTTTTTATAAAGCTTACGATAGTGCGATGTTTTACAAATATTGAACAACACTATCTTCAAAAAACATTTCTTTAAAAAACAGTTTTTCAAAACGCATTTTTTTCGAAAAAGATTTCCTTGCGAAACGATTTTTAAAGTAGCTTTTTGGAATCAAACCTTGGTTAATTATTCGCAAGGTTAGGATACGTTTGCGATCGGTTGCCCAGGGTTGGGTTAACACTGATTTCGACCAGTGTGTGCTAAGATTTTGTACAGACCTTTTAGAGACACCCTGTATATTAAAATGAAAAAGTTCGTATTATTATGTATCAATTGCATTTGTGACTTTATTATTTCAATCATGTATCAAGGGTTGTATCTGTGCTACCTTCAGCTGCAGGTTCTTGACAGAGTATTAGCTATGATTCATTGTTTCAGCGTTGGCGCATGGGATTGGCCAATTTATTTAACGTGTGGCACAAGACACCGGTTTCACAGGATAAAAATCAATCCGTTTTGAACTATGTATGTGAAAATAGTGAATTAATGAAGACTACGATAAAGAATATCAGTGCATGGTGTAAAAGTTTGGTAGCTTGTAAGGTGCTGATTCGAATGGACCAGTGACAAAGTCACAAAGATCCCAAATATAAAAATGTCGGCGTGCAGTTGAGTCCACTCACCTGTTTTTTCTTTTCAATCCTCTTTCAAGGGCCCTTGTAGGTCGTTGCTGGAACACATCAATGTCTCTAATCTAAGCCTATAACTAAATGTTCACTATTTACAGCGGTAAAATGATTTAATTAATGGTAAATTGCCGTAATGGCGCGGATTTTGCGGGTTTTAACACGGCTTCGTGCAATGGCGGATGCGAAGTCTTGCGGAGTGCTGAGTTTCGGGCAATGCGGGGCTTGTCGCTACATGCGCATGCGTAAGCTTTCTCAACTGTTTACGCGGGATATTTAAATCCATAACGCGTTTTTTTACAGAGAAAATGTATTCAAAATAAATGAAAACTTCCTCATTTACCTTGAACGAGAAAAATGCGGAAAAAGTAAACTAAAAGATAGAAAATAAGTAATTCTAAATTAACCTAAAACTAAACTAACGGTGAGCCGCAAACACATGGTAAAAAAAAGCCAAATTTGGTAGTGATCGATCTATATTGATATATAGTATAGCAAGATTAACAAATTTAGTTAATACTTTATGAAAAAACTATGTCAAATAAAAAAAAGCTTTAAGTTAATTACGTACACACACTCTCAAAATAATAATTTTTCAAGTTATTGCAAATGATATGCGACATATTTTTGGAGGCGACTGTACATTCTCCAGAATGCACAGTATATTAAAATCACATGTTTTAAACGCTAGTTGACATTTCCTAACTTTCAGCATTAATTTGTCAAATTACAACCATCAAATTATTTCAATCGTTCAGAACCGACAAACTGACACGTGCGGCGTCTATGATTTAAATATCGAAAAGTTTTTATAAAGCTTACGATAGTGCGATGTTTTACAAATATTGAACAACACTATCTTCAAAAAACATTTCTTTAAAAAACAGTTTTTCAAAACGCATTTTTTTCGAAAAAGATTTCCTTGCGAAACGATTTTTAAAGTAGCTTTTTGGAATCAAACCTTGGTTAATTATTCGCAAGGTTAGGATACGTTTGCGATCGGTTGCCCAGGGTTGGGTTAACACTGATTTCGACCAGTGTGTGCTAAGATTTTGTACAGACCTTTTAGAGACACCCTGTATATTAAAATGAAAAAGTTCGTATTATTACGTATCAATTGCATTTGTGACTTTATTATTTCAATCATGTATCAAGGGTTGTATCTGTGCTACCTTCAGCTGCAGGTTCTTGACAGAGTATTAGCTATGATTCATTGTTTCAGCGTTGGCGCATGGGATTGGCCAATTTATTTAACGTGTGGCACAAGACACCGGTTTCACAGGATAAAAATCAATCCGTTTTGAACTATGTATGTGAAAATAGTGAATTAATGAAGACTACGATAAAGAATATCAGTGCATGGTGTAAAAGTTTGGTAGATTGTAAGGTGCTGATTCGAATGGACCAGTGACAAAGTCACAAACATAAAAATGTCGGCGTGCAGTTGAGTCCACTCACCTGTTTTTTCTTTTCAATCCTCTTTCAAGGGCCCTTGTAGGTCGTTGCTGGAACACATCAATGTCTCTAATCTAAGCCTATAACTAAATGTTCACTATTTACAGCGGTAAAATGATTTAATTAATGGTAAGTTGCCGTAATGGCGCGGATTTTGCGGGTTTTAACACGGCTTCGTGCAATGGCGGATGCGAAGTCTTGCGGAGTGCTGAGTTTCGGGCAATGCGCGGCTTTTCGCTACTGCGCGCATGCGTGAGCTTTCTCAACTGTTTACGCGGAATATTTAAATCCATAACGCGTTTATTTACAGAGAAAATGTATTCAAAATAAATGAAAACTTCCTCATTTACCTTGAACGAGAAAAATGCGGAAAAAGTAAACTAAAAGATAGAAAATAAGTAATTCTAAATTAACCTAAAACTAAACTAACGGTGAGCCGTAAACACATGGTAAAAAAAAACCAAATTTGGTAGTGATCGATCTATATTGATATATAGTATAGCAAGATTAACAAATTTAGTTAATACTTTATGAAAAAACTATGTCAAATAAAAAAAAAGCTTTAAGTTAATTACGTACACACATTCTCAAAATAATAATTCTTCAAGTTATTTGCTTAAGAGGAAAAAAATTATATGCGACATTATTTTTGGAGGCGACTGTACCATCTCCAGAATGCACAGTATATCAAAAAACATTTCTTTAGAAAAGATTTCCTTGCGAAACGATTTTTAAAGTAGCTTTTTGGAATCAACCTTGGTTAATTATTCGCAAGTCTAGGATACGTTTGCGATCAGTTGCCCAGGGTTGGGTTAACACTTATTTCGACCAGTGGCGGCTCTAACTTTTTGCAAAAACACGTTTCTTTTTCATTTTTAATACATCTCAATAGGTTTTTATTTTATGCATTTCCTTTTAGTTTCTTAATTATACAAAATATGGTAACCCTGTGCAATTCTATGGATTACACTCCGACTCGACGCAATTAATGGGCCACTAAAACCTAGAGCAGCGTAGAACATGCTGTCAAGTGAGTATGTGCCACTTTTCTGTTGGCTCCTTCAAATAGAGATTTTATCAGCAGCAGCCTATATGAGCGACAGAGATAGGGCCAATGTTGGACATTTTAGCGTTGTTTAAAGAGGAAAAATCAAAGAAATTTTGTGCCTGGCACAGGCTATCAGGTCATATTACTTGCATTGTTTATGTACGTAGAGCGTGGATGTTTTAATTTATGCCCTTTGCAATACACTGAAACGTCTTATAAGCGGACACTTACGGTTTCGTCGATTTTGTCCGCTTATTGGAGGTGTCCGCTTATGAGAGAGAATTGCGAAATTTTAATATATTTTTATTAACAATTTCCGATGCTTGAGATTTCTTGATATTAAATTTTTCAGCGATCCTTCATGCTGATAGATGTTCCTTCTCCGAAACGCCTTTTTTTTAAGGAAAACTCAGAAGTTTTTTACTAGGCGCCATTTCAAAGAGATCTATTACTACCCAACTGAACAACAAAAATAAAACACAGCAGTCCCGCCAAATAAAATATGTTGTAAATACGACAGAAATATTTAGTCTCCGCATTAAAACGGAAAGAGGTAATTCTTCGGCTGCAGAGTGCCTTGTTGCCAACATACTACATAATATTTATGCTCATGTCGTGCAGCGCTCCGTCCCGTTGTCAGAGGTTCGCGTCCGGTTAAGGGTTGTTTCAGAATTTTTTAACCAAGAAAATTGTCTGCGTCCGGTTATGAGAGTGTCTGGTTATAGGAGTGAATTTTACATATAAAGAAATAGTGAAAAGCTTGGTTCCAACAAATTTGTCCGCCAAAAGGGAGTGTCTACTTAATAGAGGTGTCTGCAAGAAAAGGTTTCACTGTACAGGGTGGGGCATTTTCGTTGGTTTTTTAGGGTACAGGCTAAATGGTAAGAGATACAAAAAAACTGACATACGTGTCCCGTTCTCTTTATTGGTGTCTTTTTTAATGGCGCAATCAAATCTACGCTAACTATATTGGTTTAGCAGATATAGGGTGATTCTCAAAAATTGGCGATTTTTATTATCTCTTATTACTCGGTTATTTATGGAGATAAAAAAAAACTTGAAATACAAAAGTTTTATGATTTTTTACGTAGAATCCAGTGGCGTAATGAGAAAAATTAAAAATGTTTTAGTTTTCAAGATATTATTAAAAGTAACATTTTTTTAAATGGAACATCGAGTATGTAAGTATCTCAGAAAATTGCATTTTTTCTTGTGATTACAACGATATATAACACTTAATACTTTTCTTTGTCCTAAATAGGTGAAATACGGAAAAATATTTTTTTGTAGTTGGATATGGATAGGATGAACCTTTGTTTTGCTTTTTTAACTTGTCACAAAGTCAAACGTCAATTAAGTATTGTTTTTGCTTTGTTGTTATTACTTTTGTCCAAGATAAATCTTTATCAAAACTATGAAAAGTAAAACATGTTTGAGTGCTATATTGAATCTAATAAAAATAGAGATGCAGCACTTACACTATATTTTGAGCGTTATCAGGAACGACATCAGCCAGACAAAAGAATGCTTTAAAGAATATATCACAATTTAAGTGAGTATTAATCATAAAACTATTGTATTTGAAGAATTTTTCCCCATAAACAACCGAGTAATAAGAGATAATAAAAATCGGCAATTTTTGGGAAACACCCTGTATCTGCTAAGCCAATCTAGTTACCCTAGATTTGATGACGCCATTAAAAAAGATACTAAAAAAGAGGACGGGACACGTGTGTCAATTTTTATGTATCTCTTATCGTTTAGCCTGTACTCTATAAAACCAACGAAAATGCCCCACCTTGTACAGCTGTTGTCCCATTTTCGATGGGATTAAATGGGAAACTCGGTTATTATTAAAGATATTCGGATTGCACCTTACCCTGCTCTTTTTTTAAACTCTTAAAAATGGTGTAATCAGATTTTTGCTATACCTTGTAGTTTCGCTAATACGGGAAGTTTTAGAAAAAATTGAATTATTAATAATCGCTTATTTTGCGAGATATTTTTATTCTGGCAACTTTTTTAAAGGAAAATAATGACGTTGTCGGTTTTTTAAAATATTGTTTAGTTTTTGAGATATGGTATTTATCATAAAAAAATTAAATACGGACCTGTATTTTTTATCACTATTTTGATTGACCATGCTATTATTATCACAAAATAATAAAAATCTAATACTTTTTTTGTTTTAAGATTTAAAAAAAATATTTTTAAAAAAAAATTTAGTCTGAACCTGAAAATTTCCAACATAAATATTGCTAGTAGAACGATTTTTAGTTTATCTGTTTTGATTCTTCGCAAATTAATATGGTTTTACGTTAATTTAAGGATTTATTTGAAACAAAGTCTACGACAAATACAAAAAAAAAAACGAATTGCAAAAAATATTAACTAATTTTTCTTAATGGTATAAATGTTCAAACTGATTGCCATTATGTGTGAGATATTGTTGGTCATTTTGAGAAATTTTCTTAAAGCATTTCGCTTAATAATATTTCTGCCGTTTAAATATTGGGATATGTCGTCAAAAATATTACATTTTTCAAAATCTGGATATGGTCGATTTCTAGCCTTTTTAGAATAATTTTGAGTGAGCTATTCACAAAAATGACACGTAAAATGACAATGTCAATTCCACGCTTTTGTTTTTCCATGTTGAAGTAAATTTCATGAGTTGCTGTGCTACCATCAAATAATTTGGTTTTTTACTTCATTTATAAATCTTTTAATTAACGTTTCAAAATAGATAAACTATAAATCGTCCAACTAGTATGTCTTGCAATATTTAATTTATATTTATGTTGGAAATTTCCAGGATTGGACTAATTTTTTTTTTAATATTAAATATTTTTTTTAGTCAAAACAAAATTTTTTAAAAGTTTTGTCATTTTAAGATAATAATAGCATGAAACCAATCAAAATAGTAATAAAAAAAATCCAGGTCCGTAATTAATTTTTTTATGATAAATACCATATCTCACAAACTAAACAATATTTTTAAAAATTGACGTCATTATTTTGCTATAAAAAAGTTGTTACAGAGAGGTATTTACAGAATAAAAATATCTTGCGAAATAAGCGAGATACAAGGAATTATTAAAAATGCAATTTTTTCAAAAACTCCCTGTATTAGCGAAACCATGGGTATTATATAGCAAAAATCTGATTACACCATTTTTAAGGGCTCAAAAAAAGAGCACGGTAAGGTGAAATCAAAAAATCGATATCTGTAATAATAACCGAGTTTCCCATTTAATCCCATCGAAAATGGGACACACTGTACTTTTCAATTATTTTAGCAGAAGTTTTTGGCGGAATTTGGGTGGGCATGGGTTAGTTTCTTTAAAAAAAATAGAATTAGAAAACCAAAACATAGTGGTAGTTAGTATGTTTTTTAATGACTTGTGGGTAAACATTTGGGTGCAACACCCCAATTTTTTTTTACTGACTCAGAATTCTGGCATTTCCATTTTGTATTGACTTAAGCCGCCGCTGATGTCGACCTCCAACAGGAGGACACAGAAGCCAATTTAAAAAATCATTATGCAAATAAATGTTTTTTGAAAAAAGTGCATTGTGAAAAACAATTTTTCAAAAATGGTGTGTATTCAAAACTTTGTGGGTAAATATCTGGAAAGTGACAGATTTGGAGCAAAAATTGTGGACATACATGAAACTTGATATACAAATAAAAAAAATCAATGAAATATTACCAAAGTACCAAATAACATGTTGCCATGGAAAAACGTTCAAATTTTAAAATATTTTCTGTTTTTTTTGGTCAGTTTTTAATTTTAGGATATCAGGTTACTGATGCACTTCACAGGTAACTGATAACCACTAATAAACTTCACAAATATTGGGATAAAATATAGAACTAACCTTTAATATTTGATTTCTTTTAAAAATAAGTATATTTTTTTATTTTTTCTTTCAAAATTAATAGCTTTTGCAGTACAGGTAACTGACAACTATAACAGGTAACTGATTATAAGAACAAACAAAATTATTTAAAAAAATATTTTAATTTAAAAAAATGCGAAAATTTGTATATAAAAGTCCAAACGCATTTTTTTATGGAAGGGGGTGGGGGTTAAGGGTTGGCTGGACATTTTTTTATTATTGTTGTATTATCATCGGACGACTACATGTATACCAAACTTCATCCAAATCGGATAATAGGAAGTGTGTCAAAAACGCATTTTTCTATAGAAAGGGGTGGGGGTAGGATGTATACCAAATTTCATCCAAATCGGATAATGGGAAGGATGTCAAAAATGCATTTTCTATGGAAGAGGGTGGGGGAAGGGGTGAGAGGATATTTTTTCTTAATATTGTATTGTCATATGTACACCAAATTTCATCCAAATCGGATATTGGGAAGTGTGTCAAAAACGTATTTTTGTATGAAAGGGGGTGAGGGTAGCAGTGGGAGGATATTTCTTTCTTAATATTGTATTGTCATCGGATCACTATATGTATACCAAATTTCATCCAAATCGGATAACGGGAAGTGTATCAAAAACAATTTTTTCTATGGAAGAGGGTGGGGGTAGGGGTGGGAGGATATTTTTTTCTTATTGTTGTATTATCATCGGACCACTATGTGTATACCAAATTATATCCAAATCGGATAACGGGAACTGTGTCAAAAACACATTTTTCTATAGATGGGGTGGGTATAGGGACGGACACATTTTTCTATAGAAGGGATATTTTTTTCTTAATGTTGAATTGTATAATGGGAAGTGTGTCAAAAACGCTTCACAAGATTTGATAGTTAGATAGTTAGACAGAACATGTGAAGCTAAATAAAAGCTTGTAAAAACGAGTCAGTTACTTGTAGAGCAGGTCAGTAACCTGTAAGTATTCTAACAGGTAACTGATGCACAGGTAACTGACGATTTTGTCACATTTTGTCAGATATTATTAATACTACTAAAATTGAGTCTAATAAACAAGAAAACTCAAAAAGTGTATGCTATTGTAATTATGTTTCACGATTTTTTAAATTGTTTTTTGTTCTACCTTTTAAAAACTTACCAGGTTACTGATCAAACTGAAGGTTACACACGCGAGTATGGATCGGTTAAAGGACACACCCACTGTCTTAGACGTGTGACATCGAATTAAACCGTTCGCGCGTTTTCCGAATCACAGAACTATTTTTCACTTAGTTTTCACTTAGAAACTGAACGTCAAGAATGATCCAATAATGCCAAATGGATAAAAAATCTGAAGGCACAGGTAACTGATGCAATTTTGGTGACAAAGTTGAAATTTTATTATTTATAAACATGTAACTTTAAAACAATTCTGGTTTTGACTATTTATATAACTAAAGGTTGTTTTTTAATGTTTACTAAGAAATTACTCCAATAAATAATTATAAGAACATAATTTAATTAAAATATAGTAAAATTCTAATAGTGACACTCCAGGTTACTGACTATTGTTATATAAAACCTCTGTTATCTAAAGGAAATATTTTTTATAATCTTCCAAAAATAAACTTGCTTGTTAGTTATTTAATAGAACTATAAAAATAAAATTAGTTTTATTTCAAAAAAAAATGTTTTAACATGTTTTTTGTGTAGGTCATATCAAAATCCGTCACTTTTCAGATATTCACCCTTGTATTGTATTGTATGATATTGTATGATATTTTAGAAACCTGTCTATAGTCCTTGCACTTTACACTTTTGTGACTTTGACATGAAATAAACATATTTTCTAACCAGAAATATAATAAAAAGTAAATTGTATATCATATTTGTACAGAATTAAAAAACTGTCACTGTCTCTGGATGAAAAAATGCTGACTGTAGGTTGACAAATAAACAGCACAGATAAAAACAAGTCAAATACATGCCATTTTCCAGATTTTTTTTGTTGCTGTCAGTATGCATATGATAAATAAAAAGGTTGAAAACACAGATTACTAACCACAGAAATAGATTGGACACCCCCATGTTAAACTCTTAATACAATTAATGAAATTTCAACAGCGCCATCCCATAGCTGTTTGTTTGAACTAATGTTTGCGCTATGCACCTTGTATATTATTATACAGGTCAGTTAGTGATGGCATGGTGACAAATTCGAATATCTGATAATAAAGGTAGAGCTATGTGGCAGGCAGTAAAGGATATCATGGGTCCTTGCAAAGATTCAAGCAATAACTATTTTTCCAACCCTACAGAGCAAGCAAACAACTTCAACAACAAGTTTACCAATTTTGCTAAAGATCTAATCTCTTTGCAGCAAGAAATAGGAAAAAACTTTCGGTATCTTGACTCCATACCCTATCATGAGCACTCACTTTTCCTCTTTCCTACTTGCGCAGATTAAATATTAACTAATATAAAACTTATGAAAAATAAGCGTAGCACAGGTATAGATGAAATTCCTTCTTTTGTTTAAAAAAATTGTGCTGCTCACATAGCTGAACCTTTGTCATATCTTATAAACAAGTCTTTTGAGACCGGAATTTTTCCGGCAGACCTAAAGATTGCTGTGGTAAAACCACTTTTTAAAAAAGGCAATCGAAATGATGTATCTAATTAGGCGCTGACTCGTCACTAAAAAACTGCACCCCGACATAAATTGTAATTTTGGAACATACTCATTTGCATCTCTTTTTAAAGCACAGCTAATTTTTTATTGCTTTCAAACTCAGAGCTGCACAATGGGCTCCCGGACCTAATTTTTGACCACAATTAGAAAAATAGGTTTTGTAACAATATTTTGTTTTAAAATGACAAAAAAGTAATTATCAATCAAAATGCGGATCCAAAATGGCGAAGTTTCCTATTTATGAACCAATAAGTATAAAATTTAAAACTTTGGAGTGTTAATAGTCGCTAAATATTATTTTGAAACAATATTATTCTAGGGCTGTATCAAAAACTAGAAAATAATACGAACGTAACCCTGACTTTGCAGAGGATAAGAACCTGCAAGTTTAACGACTGCATAATTAATTAAGAAAGATTTTTCTAGAAAAATTTGCTTTTAAGTCCAACAAAATAAATATTTTTAAAGCGTCTACGTTTTTATATTAGTTTATTAAAGTCAGGTTCGGTAAACTGCTGATGATTTAAAATAGAATCGTTTACCTTAAAAGTTTTTTTACCTTTTTTTTTCATAAACAATCCACCTGTTAAAGTTAACTTCATCTATAATTTTTGGTTTTTGAGATTTTTTATTTGATTTTGAACATTTCAATTTTTTTCATTTTTAACTTTTTATTTTTTGAATATTCTTTACATTATTTGTATTTTTTATTAATATATATATTTTTTTTATTTGTTTAAGTTAGCCTAAAGTGTTTTAAAAATAATAAACAAGCACTTTTGTTAAGACTGGCTATATATAACTTTTTCTCGAAGAAGGCCCTTTTTAGTAAATTAATAATATCTTTCACATGGGCAACTGGTGGCAGCAGATTTTAAAATATAATTTTTGAAAGATATGTACTCTTTAAGAAAATAAAAATTTCAAGAAAACGAATAATGACTGAAACAAAATTTTTATCCAACATTTATAAGAAATCTATATTTTTATAGAATTTCAGAAATGCCAAGCAAAAACCATTACCATATCTGTCTATACATTAAAATTAAAATCAAAATATACAGGGATAAAATCTACTTACCTCCCTCTACAAGATTTATTTTGTGAGAATTTTATACAACATAAAATATTGTCGCAAAATGGCTTTAAATCTGGGTCAAATCGCCATGCAAATATGGTACTTTACCACGTTCCGTTGAAAGGAAACATGACACTTCTGAAAGTTGCGTCAATCAAATAATAGTTTTTTTAAGGACTACTGAACTATCTACTCTTTTTATTAAAGATGTTCAGTATGTATTTAATTTAACCATTTTTGACGAAAAATCAGGTCCGCGAGCCCACTGTGTGCGGATGGAAGAACGTCGATTGACATTGATTGTCAAAATGACATCTTATAAATACTTCCCTTTGCAAACTAATCCCAAGACTGTTTTAGATTGGGTGCGCTCGTCCCACTAATTTGAGTTAAAAAGAGATAGTAAGTAGCTGGTATGACAATGTGTGAGTTTAGTAAATAAAACGAGTAGACCACTGTTTGTTTATTGATATCATGATTGTTTAAGAGTATTAGGTGCCCTTACTAATACATTAATTTAAAAAAAGATGGTAAATAATCGGATAATAATGTGTAAGTTCAGTCAATGACACGATTAGATTAGATGGTGGTACGTTCGAGAATCCTATTTTGTGTCGGGGTGCCGTGCTACGTCACAGTCAGCGCCTTATTACAGACCTATCAGTCTACTAACTTCATTTTCTTTTAATCTGTTTTCCACCCATCAGCATACCTATGTAAAGAAATAAGGTTCTGGAAGCAATTGAAGGCTTTGATCTGTCGTGTGGGCTTTTCGTTGACTTGAGCAGGGCTTTCGACTGCATCGACCACGAATTACTCTTAAAGAAAATGGAGAAATACGGCGTAAGAGGCTTAGCCCTGAATTGGTTTGCCTCATACTTAAAAGATTGAAGTCAGTTGGTTGAAATATCAGGGCCAAATGGGCCAGTGCGGTCGGAATTCCTTGGTCTGTCGGTGGGGGTACCGCAGGGGAGGAATCTTTGGCCCATTGCTTTTTATCACCTACATAAATAATATCGCCTGTATTCTTCTGGATCAGGGAAGTGACTCAATTTCGCGGATGATACGAATTTTCACATTCGTGGCAAGACCATTGAAAATATTTTGAGTCGAACACAGGACTATTTTATTGAAAACAAATTAGTTTTAAATAATGATAAGACAACTGGCACTTTCTTCTCGGCAAACCCTAGTTTCTCTCAACCAGAAAACTTACAAACCGATGACAAAAATATAACCTACAGCTCAACAGTTAAATGTTTAGGTGTACACATATCTAGTTCACTAGATTGGTCGTTTCACATAGAAAGTTTGTGTGGAAGAATATCTCCTATTTGCTATGCAATGAGAGTTCTAGCCAAAAATGTCGACAGGGCTGCGGTCTACTATGGAAATTTCTGGTCCTTGGTAAAGTATGGTATTGAGGTATGGGGAGGATCCACAAGAATAGATAGCATTTTTATTTGGCAAAAAAAAATCATGAGAAACATTTTTGAAATGGGATGGGGGTTTTTAAAAGAAACAAATTACTAACAGTATATATTACATTCTGGAGTGTGTCAAATAAATACCAAAAAATTCTCAAATTTTGTTCAATTTCAACGAAACCATAATTTTAACACCAGAAACAATTACGATTATGATTATCCCATTCATAGAACAACAACTTTTGAAAAGAACACAACCTACAGGAGCATTAAGTTTTTCAATAACTTGCCTGAACATATGCTTAAACACAATAAAAAAGCTTTCTGTAGTGCTACAAAAAAATTCTTGTGTGATTTGGAACCATACAATTTAAATGAGTTTTTAGAGAGTAAAAAAAAAAGTTGCCATTAAGTGCTGTTTGACTTTTTTTTTGATATTGTACTTTGTACTTTTTTGTGTGCCCTTTTGGGCTTGATTTTTCTTGAAATTTTGATTTGTAAGTGACCTGGACTTTGACCTGTTTCTCAGATTTTTTAAACCTTTGTAATTTAGTAGAAATCTGTAGAGATAAAAACCATTTTGATTTGATTTGATTTGATTAGTTTTGAATTTTTTGTCGACATTCT